>VDFB02047230.1:577396986-577781946 GCA_007258455.2 Sequoia sempervirens
ATACTCCTTAAGGTGGTTATAGATATGAAATTATTGTGTGTACTGACATTGCCATGGAGATTTAATTTGAGGATGCTAAGTTGAGGAAGACACGGTCAGTTGGGCATTCACCGTAACATCCAACAAAGGAATTGCTCAAAGGTCAATGGAGGTTGACGATAGAAGATTCCTCATGCAAACCAAATGTAACCACCTTCTAGTGTACTTTAATGTTGGTTGAGAAGATATAGATGTTATTGTTGTGCTAAATATATGTTTGGACTTGCATGGCTAATGAAAGTCTATGCTCACGTAACCACTGCCACTCCATTTTCTCTATTTTCCCTAAATGGCATCCTCCCAATTATGGAGTTGACTGTCTTTTTTATTTGATAGTATAAATAAAGATCTAATTCTCCTTCTTTGGAGGTTGCACGATTTGATATTGTACTTGCACTCTCAAGTTTTCAGTAATACAGATACATTACTCTTTTGTACTCATGACTTAAAGTGAATAAAATAAAGTTTTGAGTTCAAGCATCTGAGTCCTTATTAGTTTTAGAGGATACTTATTCAAGGGGGCCCACTTGGTGAGTAATCTATCCTCTTAGTTTAGTTTTAGTTTAGTATTACTTGTTGTTTAGTAATTAGTTAGAAATATGGCACCAACTGTTCCTGCAGCCAAATAGACAGAGTAGTGCCCTATTGTTGCTCAGATTTTCACTTCTATTATGCATTTTATTTTGATGTAGTTGTTTATTGATGATTGGAATTTATGGTATTCCCTTCTAAGCAATTTAATTTTAGCATTGTGAGTTCCTTAGTTGTAGAATGAAAATGGCTACTTTGGGTTCCTAGTGCACATACTGTGCTAACCCATTTCAAGTTCATGTCCCTAGGTTGACAAGTTAAATGCACCTTCATGATGATTAAAATAGTTATTTAGGTTAGATCTCTAATCTCTGAATCATGGCTGTAAGGTCTTAGTTATTAAATCATTGTAGGAGGCCAACATTTTTGGCACCATTGTCAGGGATGGTGTCAAACTAGGGAGTCATTTGGAGTCATTGGTAGTGTTTCTTTCTATAGCATTTCTAGAATTTTTTCTTAGCATATCCTCATTTAGGAAGTAATGACCCCCCTTATTCTTTACCAATTCTTTGTGTGAGTTGGTTGATAGTGAGTGATACCGCATGCATAGAGGAAGGAGAATGGATGCTTATGGGAGATTTCTTCCTAACAAACCTAATCCATTCTAGCTAGTTCCATTCTAGCTAGTTGAATATTAGAACCTACCAAGAGAAGAAGAAGAAGAAGAAAATATACACCCCTTTGTTGATGCATTTCCTAATCTGACTAGCTCTGAAGTCTCCTCTGAAGACCAAAATCAGCTTGAGAATCCCTTTGCTTTGGAACTATATCAAGCAGGCATGTGTGATGAAAATAAGAACAAACCTAACCAACCGACTTTTCCTTTCCCCATTGCCCATCAGAATGAAGTTGAAAACATCAAGAACATCCCTACCTCAACACTCCCCAAATTTTATGGACTTCTCATAGAAGATTTTGGTACCTTTATATTTGAGTTTGACATATTTCATAGGAGTTATGATTATACCACTAATGCCCATAGGCTTAAGCTATTTCCCACCACTCTGAAAGAGGCTACATTAAGATGGTTCATGATCATAGGTAGAGATACTATGGAAACCTGGGAAGACATGAAGACAAAGTTTCTTGAGAAATATAAGGAATATTGCAGGGGCAATGACATGAGAGGAGGTGACATTTTTAGGATGCAGCAAAAGAAAGATGAGAGCCTAGAGGATTATATTGCAAGGTTTTTGTTTTTCCTACAAAAATTCCCACACCATACACTCAATGAAGACTCAAAAAAGTTACTTTTCCTGAGATGAATTAATGATAGCTGCACTGATGCCTTGGACCTCATAGGAGGAGGAGATATCTCCCAAGTTCCTTGGGAAGATATCAAGAAAATATGCCAGAACTACTCTAAGGTAGCTTCAAAAAAGGGAGATCTTACCAATATTCCATGGGTAAGTAAAATACCAGTGGAGTTTCAAGAATGGAGATTACTCATTTTTTGGCAGACTTCAAGCAAGACATTATAAATAATCTAGCCACTTAGCTAGATACACTTCAGGCCAAGAAGAAGCAAGAGGAGGCAAAGGCAATGTTGAAAGAGTATTACCCCAACTGTAGACAAAAGAAGAGGGATTGTAGATGGAAGATGGTAGCTAATATTGAAAACAAATAGATTCCACATGAGTTCAAACTAATTCAGATTGAAGAATACCAACTCTACTATGTTGCACAAAGGAATCCTTGAGCTCCAAGACAAGGTATGCCACCGGATCCACTATCTTATGCTGGGCCATATTTTAATTCCTACTCATTTGGTAACCAATGGTATCCCCCATATCCATCCAACTATGGAGGATATCTACCACATCCTTGGAGTAACCCTCCAAATTCTTGGCCCAATCATCAAAACTCTCCACCCTAGTGGCAACAACCTCATAGAAATTTGTAGCAATTTCAAGGGCATTGGCAACCACCTCTAGGAAATTGGCAGCAAACAAATCAATGGAGGGAAGGATAGCAATGGCCTTCCCAGATAACCAGTTACATGTAACCACCTTCTCAACCCCAAAAACCTACTATAATGCCTCTAGATACTAATCCAAGCTCAAATGCACCTAAACCTACTCAACTACCAGCTCAGCCCACACCTAATCAAATAACAAACCACAATAGTAGCCTGCATACTCTGCTAATTCAAATCAATTCCTTGCATATGTTGTGAGTGTAAGTGATATCCACTTGTGTTCAGGAACTACTCTACCAGCCCCTTCCAAGCCCATTACCAATGAGCTTCTTATGGAAGAGGAGGAGGAACCTCTAAATGATCCCATTCAGCCAAGTGTACCTAAAAATCCTGAACCAGTCCAATTCAAGAAGAATGAACAAGAACCACCATTTCCTCAAAGATTGGAAGTTTCCAAGAAGAAGGAAGAAAGGGAGGATAGAACTTTTGAAATATTGGATTAGCTGAAGCATATATGTGTCTAGATACCTTTATTTTAGGCCATAAAGGATGTTCCAATCTATAGAAAGGAAATCAAGGAAGCATGCCTCAAGAAGCTAGGTAGGAAAAAGAAAGACCCAACTATAGATCATGTGGTGGGAAAACTAGATGACATCATGCTTGGAAAAGTAACTATCCCCAAGTATAATAACCCAGGTAGTCCTGTGGTAGTAGTTTTTATAAATGGAATCCAAGTAAAGAATGCTCTGATTGATTTAGGGGCAGCAATAAATGTAATGACCAAGGACATCCTACAACAACTAAACATTGTAAGCACAAGATCTACTCGTACTATCCTGTAGCTTGTTGATAGCTCTACTATTAATCCTGATGGTGTAGTGGAGGATCTTGTGGTAGTTTTAGACTCCTAGGAGTACCCAACAAACTTTATGATTCTTTCTCCAAAATCTACACTAGGTGGGTATCCCATTATTCTTGGAAGGCCTTGGTTAGCAACTATAGATGCATACATTGGATGTCGGTCAGGTGACATGACCATTTTAGATGGGAAGAGCACGGAAAATTTGGTTCTTTATCCTTCTTCTCGGCCATCTCATGATGAAGATAATCCTATATGGCCACATGTTGGTGAAGAGGCCAAGGAAGTTAATCTTGTGGCACAACTTATGATGCTAGGAAGAATCTCTTTCATGTAGATCCAATATGAGGATGAAGTATTATCTAACATTATTCAGAATCATTGTGAAGTGGAGGAAGCATCATCTTCTCATTCTACTACTCCAATCAAGACACTTCTGCCTACTCTTCCTGCAACCATTATTCTTGCAGACATTCTTCCTACAACCACTCTTCCTATAGCCACAGTTCCTATAGACATACTTCTTGTAGCAACAAGTATGTCCCATACATTGCTTCCATATGAACTAAAGGTATCATGTGTTAATGAAGTATCCATGATAGAGTTAGCTACACAAGTATAGGTGTCACAAGGAAAATATCTAAATGTTAATAGTAAATTAAGTGAAGAACAACAATTGTTGTTGGAAAACTTATTAAGGACCCATCAACATGCATTTGCATGGGATTATCATGATATGAAGGGATTGGACCTTAAACTTTATACACACAGAATTTACATAAAAGATGATTGCACCCTAGTAAGACAACCACAAAGAAGAATTAACCCTGCACTAAGAGAAATTGTAAAAGGAGAATTGCAAAAATTACTAGATGCAGGATTTATCTACCCCATTTCAGATAGTTAGTGGGTGTCTCCATTACTAATTATTCCCAAGAAATGAGGTAAATAGCGAGTTTTTGTTGATTACAAGGAACTTAATGTTTCCACCAAGAAGGACCAGTTTCCCTTACCTTTAATTGATCAAGATTTAGAAACACTTGCAAGAAAGAGATACTTTTCTTTTCTAGATGGATTCAGCGGCTACAACCAGATCCAAATTGCACCAGAGGACCAAGAGAAGACCACATGTACTTGTCCATGGGAGACCTATGCCTACTTGGTACTCCCATTTGGCTTATGCAATGCACCTACAACCTTTTAGACAATAGTCATTAGCATATTATCAAATATTTTTCATGATTGCATGGAAATTTATATGGATGACTTTACCATTTATGGTGTTGATTTTAATCAAGCATTGGAAAATCTCAGGAGAGTCCTATAGAGATGTGAAGACCAAAACCTATCCTTAAACAATGAAAAGTGCTTCATGATGATGTAGGAAGGTGTATTCCTTGGCCACTACATCTCCCACAAAGGAATTCAAGTAGATCCTGCAAAGATTGAAGTAATAAAAAATCTACCCACACCTACAAAATAGAAGGATGTTAGGTGTTTCTTGGGTCATGTAGGATATTATAGGAATTTCATCAAGGATTTCAACAAGGTAGCAACACCATTGTATACTCTTCTCACTAAAGATGTTGAGTTCCAATGGACTGAAGCTTGTGACATGGCATTTTCTAACTTGAAGGTAGCTTTGACTCATGCTCCTATACTCAAAGGGCCTAATTGGGAACTTCCTTTCCAAATTCATACTAATGCATCAAGTATTTCATAGGAGTTATCTTAGGATAGAAAGGAGCTTTTGAAAATTCCATTTACTTTGTCAGTAAAAGTTTGTGAGTTGAATTCAACTATACAGTGACAAAGAAAGAAATGCTAGCAGTAATCTATGCACTAAACAAATTCAGATATTACATAACAGGTTATCAAATCTTTATGCACACTAATCATGCAACCATTAGATATCTCATGAATAAACCTTTGATCATAGGTAGGCTAGAAAGATGGTTATTGTTAATGCAGGAGTTTGATATAACCATTATGGATAAGCCAAGAAATGCCAATGTTGTTGTAGATTTTCTTTCAAGGTTAACTACATTAGAAGACAATCATCCCATAGATGACTCATTTCCTATAAGTATCTATTCTCCCTCAATATACAAACACCCTGGTATGTTGACATAGTCAATTATTTGGTCACAGGCAGAGTTCCTTCTCACTTCTCTCCAAAAGAGAAAAGGGAACTCATTGAAAAATCTTTTCCTTTCTTCTAGATTGTCGGATGTTAATTTTATACTGGACTAGACCATGTCATGAGGATATGTGTGAGAGAATATGAGACATGAAATTTTTCATGCATTCCACAATGAACCATGTGGAGGATATTTTGCATCCAAGAGGACAACAATGATGATTTTGAACACAAGATATTACTGGCCAACACTCCACAAGGATGTAGGAAAGTATACCAAAAAATGTGATAGATATCAAAGAATGGGGAAATCAACCATATCTAATGAGATGCCACTTTTCCCTCAGGTAGTAATCACCCCCTTTGACAAGTGGGGATTATATTTTGTAGGACCTATTGACCCTCAATCAAATTTTAAGTCTTATATCTTGGTATGGACTAATTATGTGACAAAGTGGGTAGAAGTTAAGACCATGAAGCATGCAAGAGATAACAAGGTTGCATAATTTCTTTATAAGGAGATTTTCACAAGATATGGAGTTCCAAGAGAAATAGTGACTGACCAAGGGGCTCAATTCTTATCAACCTTTTTTGTAGAATGAGTCAATGAATACAACATAAGGAACATGAAGTCTACTCCTTATCACCCCCATGCTAATGGCCAAGTTGACCTGACCAACAGAGAAATTGAAGCCACTCTAACCAAAATGGTAGCTATTTATAGAAAGGATTGGGAAAATAGATTACCAGAAGTTGTTTGGGCCTATAGGACAACCTGGAAAACAACTATAGGCTTCACTCCATTTGATTTGTTGTATGGAAAGATAGCCATGATGCCCATTGAATTTGAATATAAGACTCTTAGGACTACAGTAGATTTTGGGATGGATATTTCTGAGGCACAAAGAGAAAGAATCATGCAGCTAAATTATTTGGATGAGATAAGATGAGCAACCCTGGATCATGCAAAAGTAGTGTATAATCAAAGGAATCAGGTGGCATGACAAATTTATCAAGGACAATAAATTCCAGCCAAGAGGTTGGGCCCTTCTCTATGACTCAAGATATCAGGACAATGCAGGAAAATCACAGACAAGGTGGTTAGGACCATATGAAGTCACTGAGGTCTTTCCTAATGGATATATTTAAATTACTACCATTGACCCTATTAGATTCAAGTTACTTGTCAATGGTCATCACCTCAGATTATATCACAAGCTAGCTTCCAAAAAAGAGTTCCTACAACAACTCACCTAGCATTCAGGACCTGAGCTTCCTACAGGTGAAGGAAGTGTACCTAGTGTCCCCCTTCTAGCTAATTAAAGTATGCACTTGTCATAATAAAGACTTCCACTCTTGTGGAAGTCCATTTATTTACCCATCTGCCCATTCACCCATCCATCACCACCTTTCTCTCTCTTCCATCACTTCATTCCAACTCACCTCATTCCACTTCATTTTCATTAATTGCTCAATTTATTCCCTAAAAAGGTGAACAATACTTTCTCCATGATCTTTGCAAAAAATCCTCCACACATTCAAGTATGTGTGCATTAATTTCTATCTTTTAATAGTCTTTTAAGTGCATTCATTTAATCATTGTATGTTAGTATAGACATTCACATAACATGTCATTATTCCCTATCAAATCACCACTCCCATATTGCATGTGTGGACACATGTCCAAATTTAGGTTGGGGGGGAAAGAAAAAGATGTGAATATATTGCCCATGTGTCAATTCATGCTAGGCTATGTCAAAAAATTTAAAATGAGTTGATTTGAAATCTAAGTTAGAGGATGGCTCGTATGTGTAAGTGACACTAATTGCAGCTGACATTTCTTCCCATCATAATTCTCCTTTATCACTCATTTTCTTTCCATTATTGACCTTATCATAATCCTAAGTTGCAAACAAAAGGGTAAAACAAAAGAAAGGGAAAATTCAGTCAATATTGGCACTAGAAATTTAACAAGAATTGTAGGAAGGAAATTTTGCAGAGTGATAGTTGATTGCAGATAATGGGAGGAGGGCTAATTTGAAATGAGCCCTTAGTTCATGATGTTTTATTGTTGAATGCACAATGCTTGGCGTAATTTAGAAAATATGGATGGTTAGATTACTTCCTAAAGCTAGATGGCTTCGATGAAAGCATTGTAGTTGAATTCGCCTAGACATTTTACGAAAGAAAAGCCATAGTAAAAGGGTTGGAGGTTGTGGCAATTGAGGAAAGAATTGTAGAGGTTACAAGGTTACCTACTGATGGTGAACATTAGCCTTCCTCCAAAGATGTCTGGTTAGCTAGAGCCAAATTTACAATACATGGTGACCCTCCAATCAGTGTGGATAAATAGGGTGCAAAAAGAACCTCTCTACCTAAACCATGGAAATAGGCAGTCATTTACATTATAAGATATCACACCTATTAAGGTCATCTGTCGAACCTGCATTCAATATATTTCAAATGCTTGAGTCACATGAGGCACAAGAGGAGGATGAATATGCCTAACATGCTAAACAATCTTCTCTCAATCATAGCGGCCAAGACCCAAAAAGGTAGGGACAATTTTGTTTCCCACCATTGTCTAATTAAATAGCTAGTTGAAAATTCTCTGCATGATGTATCTGGAATGACTTGGGAAAAATTTATAAATGTTGATCAAATTAGACTTGAGCACTTGCAACCTAGAGTTTTGCCTCAACCTCATAGGTCTAGCAAGAGATTGAGCATGACTGAAGCTATTTGTGGTGCTCCATCCTTTGGTGCAAGCCCTAATGTAAACCCTCCTACAATAGAAGAAACCATAGAAATTAGTTCTTCTAGAACAAAGCACTTAGAAAAAGAAAGCTCCTCCTTAGATTCTGATGACAATGTTCCACTTGGCACCCTAATAAAAACTAGGGCACATAAGAGAGAAGTAAAAATGAGAATAGGAAAGGCCAAAAGGAAGCCAACAGAAAAAGGGGTGTTGAGTTCTAAAAAGAGGCAGGCTGACTCTATTCATCCTGCAACCAAAGAAAAATATGAGAGACCTCCTAGGAAATCAAGACCAGTTGGGCCAACATTTGGTACGCCTCCATAGGAAAGCCCTAAATCTATATAAATACCATAGGAGGACATATAATATTTAATGGAGCAAGATAATGTCAAGGAGGAAGATATATTTGAGGTAGTAGCAAACATAACATTGGTTGATCTTGCTAATATTGTAGAACAAGTTGAAAATCAAGAGTTTGCAGAAAATCAGGATTTCCTGTTGCGTGAGAAAGAAGTCCTACAACAAGAGGTCCCGCAACAATAGACAAAACCAGACTAGGAGTTCCTACAACCACAATAAGAACAAGAGCAAGAGACCCTACAACAAGAAGTGGGAGAAGAAAGAGTACCCCTGTAGCCAGAGACAATTGGATAGCTCGAGTGCATGAAAATAGTACTATATGGGGAGCAACCAATGACAAAAACACTGGTAGGAATTTGTAATCCTCCTGATTTTATAGTACATATGGAAATTTTGAATTTATGGAAAGAAATACAAAGGAGGGAGGAAGAATGGAAAAAGGAAAAACAAAAATTGAAGAAGGAAATTCAAAAGAGAGATGAGAAAATTGAAGATAAATATGTAGAAATTGTCACCTTGAAGAAGAGGGTGGATGATATGGCAATCTTGGTACCACAGATTTTGGAATGTAGGACCCCTCTAAGGGTCTATGCTCTGCACCTGAAAAAAAATAATCTCTCTTTTAAGCTATCAAGGATTGTCTCAGGTTTGAATCCTTCTATTGACACTCCTAATGAAATTTTCAATGCTTATAGGATTGCCTCCCCTGAAATGAAGAATTCACTATGTGAGTTTTATTTGCATAATTATGCTATAACTCAAGACCATGATTGGAATCCACTGTTGTATATTGAGGATGTCCAATTAAGGGAATTTATCTCTTGGGTGCAAAATGAAATTAGTTGAGGACAACAACATGGGGCTTATAATAAATTGGAATCTAACATCCCCCTGTCCATTAGGGCTGAATCAAGCAACCCAGGGGATATTTACAGAGAATGGCACAAAATGCTTTTCAGACCTAGTTATGGCAACATGATTATGTCTTAGATTAAGGTAGTTTACAATGAGCATGAGGTAAAGGAAACAAAAAAGGAGGAAATTATGAGAATATACCTATCACAAAGATGGAATAACCTAACTGATGAGTTGAAATAGGTTGAACCTCATTCCATCCACAATTATGTTGCAGCACTAAAAAGGATTGATAGGTATATTTATATTGGGAGAACGAAGGGGCGATTTTGGTAGCCCTAACTTTCCAGCCACCCATTCTCATGTGGCCTGTGCCAAACTTCAGGTTCTACCAATATGACATTGATGAAAAAAATAGAGATGGAGTAGACTTAACATATTAGGAGGATTCTATTGGGACCCTAATTCATGCTCAACAAACATTGATGTTTGACAACTATTAGTTGCAAATTTCAGAGCTTTGACCAAGTAGAAGAACAACCCTTCCCTACTAGAGGACTAGAAAAACGTTAGGTTGGGGGAGTGATGAGCCTAGTTTTTGGTCCAATTCTGGGTAGAATCTATAGTTTATTTGTTGGAAGTTGTCATGAATTTTGATGCTAAATGTTGATATTTTCATAATATTTCCCTCAAACCATAGACATTGGGCTTAATCCTATTTCTGCAAGTTTTAATGACATTGGAATATTATGTGGATTATCTATATTGATTTTGCATGTGGTTAATGAATTTTCCTTAAGGTGGTTATAGATATGCAGTTATTGTGCATACTAACATTGCCATGTAGATTTAATTTGAGGATGCTAAGTTGAGGAAGACACCACTAGTTGAGCATGCACTATAACGTCTAGCAAAGGAATCACTCAAAGGTCAAAGGAGGTCGACGAAAGAAGATTCCTCATGCAAACCAAATGTAACCACCTTGTAGTGGTCTTTAATGTTGGTTGAGAAGATGTGGGCATTAGTGTTGTGTTAAATCTACATTTGGACTTGCATGTCTAACCAGATTCTATGCACGTGCAACCGCCACCACTCCACTTTCTCTGTTTTCCCCAAATGGCATCCTCCCAGTCATGGAGTTGACTGCCTTGTTTAGTTGATAGTATAAATAAATATATGATTCTCCTTCTTTGGAGGTTGCATGATTTGATATTGTACTTGGACTCTCAAGTTTTCAGTAATACAAATACATTACTCTTTTGTACTCATGATTTATAGTGAATAAAATAAAGTTTTGAGTTCAAGCATCTAAGTCCTTATTAGTTTTAGAGGATACTTATCCAAGGGGGACCACTTGGAGAGTAATCCATCCTCTTAGTTTAGTATTACTTTCTATTTAGTAATTAGTTAGAAATATGGCATCGACTATTCCTGCAGCCAAAGTAGATAGAGTAGTGCCCTATTGTTGCTCATATTTTTATTTCTATTATGCATTTTAGTTTGATGTATTTGTTGATTGATGATTGGAATTTATGGTATTCCCTTCTAAAAAATTTACTTTCAACATTGTGAGCTCCTTAGCTATAGAATGAAAATGGATACTTTGAGTTCCTAGTGCACATACTGTGTTGACCCATTTCAAGTTCATGTCCCTAGGTTGACAAGTTAAATGCACCTTCATGATGATTGAAATAGATATTCAGGTTAGATGTCCAATCTCTCAATCATGGTTGTAAGGGATTAGTTATTAAATCATTGTAGCAGGCCAATACCATGTAAACTCTCTACCCTAATCCCTCAACCCTCAACCCTTAATCCATCAACCCTTAAGCCCTCAACCCTCAACCCTCTACACTAAACCCTCAAACCTCAACCCTTAAAACCTAATCCCTCAACCCCTATACCCTATACATCAAACCCTCAGCCCGAATCCCTCAACCATATACCCTCCACCCTCTACCCTCAGCCTTAAACCCTCAACCCTCAACCCTTAAACCATCTACCCTTAAATCATCTATCCTTTATCCTCTATGCTCTACTCTATACATTAATTCAACCCCCTCACCCCTCAACCTCAATTCCTTAATTCCTCAACCCTAGGTAGGTGAAACATGAAAGAGGACACAGAAGGAAGGAGAGGTGGGAAACAGAGGGAGGGAGATAAATGGAGAGTGGAAGGACATAGAGAGGAGATAGAGAGAGGGGATGGAGAGGTGAGAGGGGAGAGTAGAGGGAATGGGGGGGACAAGAAGGATATAGAGGAGGTGGTGAGATGGAGGAAGGAGAGGGATGATAAAACGATGGCACGATAAACAATGCATATTATTAAGCCGCATATTGCCGATGGACGACATCAAGATAGCAGGCAGATGCAGCCAGATGACCGGATATTGGTGATGATGACATATTAAACGACGAATGACATGATGGCTATGACGATACAGATGATGGTGATGATGTGGGCGTGATGACAGATGCGCGCGCGCGATGACATGAAACATGAAACGGTCAGATTAAGATACGACAAACCGACATTGCCGATGATGTACGCACGTAAACAAACGATTAAGACCGTGATGACAATGATGATGGGTGATAACATAAATGATGATGACATTACAGTACTGGCGATGGCACGATGATGATGATGCCGAGATGACGCATATCCGATGCGACATATTATTGCCGACATATTTACATTATTATTACGATGATGAGACAACAACGAGCATTTATATATATATTGTATATATTATGGTTATATGGACAGAGATGAGATGCATGCAGAGGAGGAGGACATTACAGAGAGCAGAGAGGAAAGAGGTAGGGAGGAGCATAGGTGAGACAAATAAATCATTTGAGAGAGGCAAAGGAGAGGAGATAAAGATAAGTGGAGATGGAAGGAGATGTAGACATATAGAGAAGAGATAGAGAGAAGTAGAGAGTGGAGGGAGGGAGGTAGATGTAGGGAGGAGATAGAGGGAGGAGATAGAGGGGTGAGAGAGAGAGAGGGGAGAGGGAGGAAGGGAGAGAGAGAGGGAGTGGAGAGATAGAGAGTAAAGAGAAGGAGAGAGTGAGAGAGAAAGATGATACAACTTGCTGACTACTAAAATTTGACCTCCTGATTATTGAATTTTGACATGTTGATTCCTAAAATTTGACTAAGTCTAAAATTTTTAAGATCTTCCAAGAACTAGAATTTGCATTATAACTCCTAGAGATCCGAAACCACTCCCAAACATCCTACCTATATACATGAAATATAACTTAAAGTATAATAAAGTAAACGTCCATATGCAAATGTAAACATATATTTAAATGTTTATTTCATGTATATAGTTTCCTTGAAAGATAAAAAGAAGAAAGAGAAGATTTTTTTTCAATGTAGACCAAAACATGAGTGTGTTATAATGCACTCGCATTTTTAATACGCTCACATTTTTTCAATGCATTCACAAAACACAAAATCCATGCCAAAACTGAGATATAATGTGAGCACATTATAATGCGCGTGTGTTATATCTTGCTTTGGGAATCTCCAAGCCTTGGGATTGGTATTTTCCTTTGAATACCAACCCAAAGGCTTGGAGGGAATTCTCAATGACCAGAGACGTGTTTTTGCAAATTCTACAATATTTCACATAATCAGGTTCATGCTCACTGTCAGGATTGCACGTGGTTCAATATCAAGCAAATAAAACATCTAGGTAATGTTAGGATCTCTCTTAGCTATCCAACGATGTAAGTTTTTTCACTTTCTGACTATGTAAAGCCTTTCATCCATAATTTATTCTATTTGTATGTCTCTTTTTTGACAAAAAGTAGTGTTTGTTTTTTTTGTTATAAATTAACCATTCATCTAAATTTCAAATAAATTACATTTTTAGAAACTAGACTCCATTAAACATTTCTTTTTTTAAATCAATTAGTTTCCAAAATTTGTAGGAGTAGCACAGCTAAAATTCTATTTTTTAGGAATTTTCTACTTCAAAAATTAGTAAAAAATAAAATATAAATTAAAAAATTATTAGAAAAATTATTCATCAACTACATACTGTTAGCTAACTTCTGACTATAGTGATTTTTAAAATGCTATAAAAAAATTCACTATACGAGGGTCGTACAAGAGTTTCTATGTTATATTTTTCTGACAAAAACAACACCAATTTGTGTACACCCCTTGTTTGAACCCATTAATATCAACCATTTTCAAAATAAATTAGTAGTTTATAAGTTAAACTCGGAGTACTTCGATCCTTCCTTTTGTTCCATCTCAAAATTTTGAGTGTAACTATACTCAATTTCACGTCCAAGGTCAATATTTCCTGATTTTAGAAAAAAAAGTGGCCACTTAAGCCCCCTTTTTGGGAACCATCTTGGTGCACTTACCCTTAATTTGAATTTAATAAATAATTATTATTCATTTTCTATTTGAATTACGACTAAGGTCCTAATTGATAGGTTGATTGAAAAACATTTGTAGCTCTCAAATGGTATCACATTTTTTGAATCTAAAACATGTGTCATATTCTATTCTTTGCATACTATAGGATTTAAAAAAAAAAAGAATTTCATGAAGTTTTGACCAAGTTAAGGTGGTCAGACATACAAGTTTTTATTTTTTTTTAAAGTTGTAATAAAAATTTCATAATTAATTATTTACTTGAAAAAAATTACAAAAAAATATGCATCACATTGGAGACATGAGTCCTCTTACTTGTATCTAAAATATTGAAAAATGTTATTATTTTATTTGTGGTTAGGTGGTTAGACGTACACCCTAATTCTTATTTTTTCCAAAATTTAAGTACACATATATTTGTTTCAAATTTCACCAAATAGATTTAAAGAAAAAAAAACCTTAGTAGTTTAGAAACTACGTTCAATTTGCTACAGATTCTATTCTTACATATTTTTGAAATAATATAGATAACTTATTCAAATTTTTATGTCAAGTTGCCTAACTTTGATTTTTTTGAATTTTTTGCTACTTAAGGGCCTGTTTCTTCCATGATGATCCTCCACATACCCTTTCATCAAAATCTGCTACTTATGTCTAAGGAGCAAGTAGATTCCATTGTATCACTTCACCATAAGGTAAGCGTATTCAAAGAATGGATGGAATTCCTGGTGAGGCAAGGAGAAGAGTTAATTAAAGATGCAATTAGGAAACATAAGGAGGCATACTGTTGGTGTGACAAGTCTAAAAGATTGGAAGGATAATGCCAATTTCACCAAGAATAGACTAATGCAGAAAGAAAAAATTAAAAGCTCTTATTTATACATATTTTTGAGAGTTGGTGAATGAAAGGATAACCATGGAACAAGAAGTTGGGTATGTGCAGGATCATCATGGAAAAAACAAGCCCTTAAGTGGCAAAAAAATAAAAAAAAATAGAGTTAGGCAACTTGACATAAAAAATTGAATAAGTTATCTATATTATTTTAAATATATGTAAGAATATAATTTGTAGCAAATTTAATGTAGTTTCTAGACTACTAGGTTTGTTTAAAAAAAAAAATCTATTTGGTGAAATTTTGAAATTTCAATGCAGTAGTACTTAAATTTCAGGGAAAAAATAAGTAGGTGTATGTCTGACCACCCTCACCATAATAAAATGATAATATTTTTTTATAAGATTTTAGATATAAGTAGAGGACTCATGTCCTGATGTGATGCATATTTTTTTGTACTTTTTTTCAAATAAATAATTAATTATGAATTTTTATTACAACTTTTAGAAAATATAAAAAACTCATATGTTTGATCTAATCTTAACTTGGTCAAACTCATGAAATTCAATTTTCCTTCTTTTAATCCAAGTATGTGAAGTATAGGAATGGACATGTTTTGATTCAAAAATGTGACACCATTTGAAAGCTATAGATGTTTTTCAATCAGCCATCAATTAGGAATTTAGTCATAATTTGAATAGAAAATGAATAATAATTACTTATTAAATTAAAAGTAAAGCATAATTTATATTGGTGGAAAGCTGAGAATCTCCTTTAAAAACCCTTTTCATTTCATCAATTTTGGGTAAAAAAAAAGTCGTTAGCCACATACCCATCATATTGCCACTTTTTGGCCCATCATGATCTTGCACATACCCATTTCTAGTATTTGAAATGTGGAGAAAAAAAGTGAATTGGGAAAGTGACACTTTGCTATAATGTGTAGAAGGATTTGAAAAGGTCATTGAGAGATGCAAGAAGTTGATTGATAGAGATGAAATATTTATTGAAACATTAGCACAACAAAGTTCTGATCCCCAAAATTTAGGGCAGAGTGATAAAGAGGTAAAATATTTCAAGGATTGGCTTGAAAGGGTGAATAAGGACCCTATTCACTCATTAATCTGGGAGGTTTTTGATGAAATTATAAAGTGCAGGAATGTTATGATTAAATATGAAGTAGAAATGATGCAAGGAAATGAAAACATCATTCAAATATTAAAATATTATGCTAGGCTTAAGTACAATTGGAAAGTGATTCAGGGAGTTTCAAAGGAGCATATGCATCAAGTGTTCATCACTTTTCGAGAATATTATCAGAGGAAAAGTTAAGATGAGTCTTCAAACCTAGAGTTCAATGAGGAAGAATAGATGGTCGAATACCTTATCCCAAAAGTTTTGTGTGCTGCTAAAATTTTGAAGTGAATCTTGTAGGTTTGTTCTCGATCTTGGTAAAGGTGGCTAGTCTCGAAAATTTTAAAGAAGTACCAACAATCTTGTTTTGCACGAAGTACTCAAGAACTGGGGCCCGAAGTTGAATATTGTTGTTGATGAAGAAGTTAAAGTTTTTGACCTTTCCTAGAATGTTTTGATGACAACTGTCACCTTCCATGTGATACATTTTAATTTGTTTCTCTAATTCTCTTTGATGGACTAAGTTTAAACTCTTTATGGCTTTGTTTCTATAAAATGCCATTGATTGCTTTATTTTATTTTTTAAGTTTAGAATTTGTGAATGTCGGAGAACCAAAAAAAATTCAAGTTTTGTTCTTTTTCCTATTTTTTGTTCCATTCCAGATTAAAAACTTGTATGTTTCATTAGAATTTAATCAATATCAAAGCCAATTTCAAAGCTATTTCCTGATATGAAATCTTATGTAGTTGATTATTTGTTCCTATTAGACAAGACTATGTGTTCATTAAGGGTGCATAGTGACACTATCTAGTGGCAAATAATCCCCCTTTTCTTGAAAATATCACATCATTTTGTGCCTAGCTCTAAAGAAATCTAGTGACATATGGAATGGTTTTCTCTATTATGGTTATTTCTTGAGGCATGCATGGATAATACCTAGAATAAATATTACCTTTTAGTAAATTTTTATGCTTTATTTTAGAATAGATGTTTTAAATTTCAAAAACTATTCTAAAAAAGTAATGAATGCATGGAGTTTTATTGAAAAAAATTCGATTCCATAAATTTTTTGAATTCTTAAAGCTAAGTCTACTTGGATAAATGTATGTTATTTTAATTTAATGAAATATTATTGCAAATTTGTTAATTTCATGAAGTTATTGAATGATTAGACCAAGATTATTATCATATCTTTATGATACCTTCCAATGTACTGTAAGGATCATTTACCCCTCATGTGTAATAGCATTATTCAGAACAAACCCTAAGTGAACCTAATGTGTCAATACCTAACATAAACGAGCCTTGGGATTAAGCTAAATTAGCCTTAGATTTTGATGCAGAGGCATCCAGTGGTGTGAGGGCAATCTTGCATCACCCTAAAATATTCTTTCCATTTATGTTCCTTTTGTTTTCTTTTTGTAGATGTTTTTTCATTTTTGGAAACCCTTTTCATCGAATAAGAGTTCCCAACTTTCAGAACTACTTTTTTGTTTTCTTTGCTCAACTACTATTTTTAGTAGGTGTGAATTTGAAGGTGTGGGAAGACAAAAGTTTTTGGGAAGGTTCATGATTGAAAAATAAGCACTTTGGCGAAAGAATCAGGTCAAGATCATTCACGGTTTGAAAGTTATTCAAGTTCCAGTTTCTACTTTTTGCCTTGATAAACCTTCTAAGTCTAGTTTGAGGCACTAAACAATCTCATACAGGCCTAGAAATAATTGGAACTAGCGGTGCTCATTCTTAGTGAGTTCTTCAGTCTGAGATCTTTCCAACGCTGCAAATGGTTTGAAAAATGGAGTCCCAGATCAAAAGTTATGGCTTACGGAAGTTGGTCAATTTTTGGAAAATTGCCAATTTTTGAATTAGGACTCAATGTTTGAATTTCAAATTGTAATTTTTGGTGCCAAACTGCCAAAACTCATATATCAAATGTTTTTTTTGGCTCCAAACTAGAAAGGGGCTATTTATGGGCTAGTTTCTAATTTTTGGGTAGCTTTTTGGGGAAAGAGTTCACATGCTGTGAAAAGGGGGATTTTCTATAATTTTTGTAATTTTTCTAAAACTTCTATAGCTTGCATGTATCACAGAGCTCGAGGATTTGGGATCCTCTGGATGTAAGATTTTCATTATTGAATAATAATAAATTTTTCTACTTGTGTGCATTATTTCTATGTCTCAGGTTTTCTCCCTCGTCAGATTTGGTTTTCCCAATGGAGTCTTTTAAGAAAGATAGGTTCCCATGATGTGTCTGTGAGAATTTTATCCATCTATTAATGTGTGACTACCATCTACATTAATAGGAGTGGTGCTAGAAGGAGGGCCACAATCCCTTTAGTTTCATTAGGAAGGAAGTTGGAGTCTCAAAGAGTCACTAGTTCTCAGTCTAGTGATCCTCATGTGACATTAGTCAAACTTAGTGGTCATACATCATCTAGGCCCCAAGGGTCAAGAATTACAAGCACAGTACCACAAAATATGACTGTTGTTATACCACCCTAACCCATATCAATGGATTTATTTAATGTAGATTTATCGACTCAATTCGTTGTGTATAATGATCTTCCAAAGAATCCAAACAAATTGTGTCCTAAGTATTATCTTCACAAAGATGCGGAAGATCATATCAATATCTTTAAGGATACATGTTTTAGAGAAAGGATACAACATGAAGATGTTGTATGCAGGTTGTTCCCTTACACTTTAAGTGATGAAGTTTACCAATGGTACATCAACCTGCCTTGTAATTTTGCTAGGACATGAGTGATCCCACAAATTTGGTTTACAATTTATAGGAGATTCTAATTTTTACTGAAATTGTGTACTTTTAGAAAATATAATGATTTAAGCCTTAAAAAGTTCCATTTAAATTATTCCAATTGAAGATGTTTTGATCAAACTACCTTAGATCAAACCCCCTTGGATAGAACTCCACTAGTTTTAAACCATACTTATAACAGAGTCTCCTTTACACCTATCAAAATGCTGATAAAAAACCACTTTTGATTTACCTTTTGGGGGATCAAATGAATTCATTTAAAAAAAAATAATTGTAAGTATGTATTTCTTAATATAAGCTTCCTAAAAAGTATAATTTTAAATAAATTTAATTTAATTATTATATTTATTTTGTATTTCTTGTGAATATAGGCTTTTCACCAAAAAATCAAGCTCTCTATTCAGAACATGTGGAAAAATAGAATATTATCAAAAAATGGTGTATGGTGAACCCAAGCTTGCTTGCACAATATTTTAGAGACTCCTTCACTGTCTCCTTCCTGGAACCTGCTACCAATGGTTCTTGTTGAGCTTGGGTGATTAACCAAGCCCTACTCCAACTCTTCTCAAAGAGTTTTCCACTTGTGCTTAACTTAGGAAGACCAACACCATTTGAAATTGCATTCTTCTTCTCAACACCTAGAAGGATCTAGATGCCAACTTCATCAACTTGCTTGAACTGCTTGCAGGGGTGTTAAAGACATTTTTTTATTTCATTTCACATTCATTTGAATGCATCTTGAAGGATCTTCAATCCTCAATCTACCCGATCTCAAGATTTTACCTTGAAGAGGCCTATTCCCTGCTAGCCCTTACCAGTCAGTTTTTGGCTTTTCTTGCTCAATTTTGACAAACAATCTACCAATTAAATTTTATTTCCAAACACCCTTTTCAGGCCTTTAAATCTTTCATAAGGTTTCAAGCCTCTGTCTATATCGTACAGTTGATTCCTACAATCAAGGAGGATTAGGGCTAAAAGGCCTAATTCCTAGGGTTTTAACTCTTTCTCCTTCAAATCTATCTCTTATGGATTGGTTGAGGTTTCAATCCTTTCAACCTATTAAAATGTGACTAAAACCTCCCTGACACTATACGGATTCCGTACAAAAGTCCCTTTCCCTGCCTAAGTTCTTCAATTTTCACTCTCAATTCCCTAACCAGGCAGTCCTAGCTTGCCTAGGGTTTGAGTTTAAAAACATTTTCTTGGCTCTTTGGATCTCCTACTGCTAAATATGTACAAAGGAATGGCTCCCCTATCATTTCCATCCAAACTCAGGAAAACTCTGTGGTCGGATTTCATGGGGGAGCCATTTATTGACTGACTACTCAAAACTGGAATTACAAACCCTTTAAACTCTAATCTAAGGATTCAAATCAACAACTCTACTCTACTCAAATTGAATACAAAATGAAAGTGAATCAAATCTATTCTAAGAAAATAGATACAGTGCTAATTCAGAGTATACCATGCCTATGATAGCTCTATTTTGCAAAACACACGGGAAAAACACATAAATCTGCTAAACTTCCTTCTATTCCTTCACACCAAAATTGGTTTACAATGATAACTGACTGCTTACTATGAGCCACACATTTTCATAGATGTATTTTCCATCATTCAAGGGGAGTTGCTCGACTCCACATCCCTGATTTCAAGGGAATCCAATATAGAAATGTTGCATGCAATTCCACAAAAATTGCCATGCAACTTTACAACAACATTTTGCAACTTCCACTATGTCATGATCCTGAATCTTTGGACCTCTAACACCTTGATTACGAGCCACCAACATCTTAACTACCTCTTGGCATCTTCAAACAATGAGGATGTGGTGATAATACATTTAAATCTCATCCTTCCAACACAAACTATCCAAAGCTAAATAAAGCAGCATTTATGAACAATGATTCACTAAGATGAAATTAGTCCTAATGACTAACTCCCCACACTCCACCAAGACCTTCTAAGGTCCAAAATAAGCACACTACAATCCTAACTTGGCTAAGGTTAGGTACAAGCCAAAATTGCAACATAATCAAACTAGAGTTAAGCCAAGGTGCTCCTGCACCATCCTCCCCAAAACAGAAAATTTCAATCCATCCTTGGGTTGAGCAAGTTGAGATCAATGCCCAACTTCTTGAACTCTACCTCCTTGATCCACACTACATCAGCTACAAGTTGTCCATGTCTTTGGATTAGATGTTCTTTGTACTCCTTGGTTCTAGTCCTCTTATAGACCCTGGTATCCAATATTTTATCAGCTTGTTTGACTATGACAGTAGGCAATTTAAGTTCTTCTACATCTTGACTAACTTCATGGAGGGTCTGACCCAAGTCTTGTGGTGGTCCTTTGTAATGCACTAGATCTACAATGTTAAAAATAGGGGACAGTCCACTGTCATCTAGTTATTGGACCTTGAATGCATTAATTCCATACTTCTCCAAGATAGGATAGGGACCTATCCTCTTCATTTGCAGCTTATGAGGAACTCCTTTCTACAGTCTAGACTTGTTCAAATGCACCATTACTAGGTCTCCAACATTGAATTGGACTTCTTTCCTATGCTCATCCACCTTAATCTTATGTTTCATGGTGTTTTCTGCCAGTGTTTTTCTGACTGTATCATGGATCTCCTGCATTACATAGGCAAAGTCATCAGCATATCCACTTCCCTTGACTCCATCCTTCAACTCTCTCAACTCATAAACACCTCTAGGATGTAGTCCATAAACAATTTCAAAGGGACTCTTCCCTGTTGATCTATTTACAATGTCATTATAGGCATATTCATCTTTCCCAATCAACTGATCCCATTGTTGACCATACTCCTTGGTCAAGCATCTTAAGAGATTTCCAAGTGTCCAATTCACAACTTCGGTCTGACCATCAGTTTGGGGATGGTATGCAGATCCAAAGGATAAATTAGTGCCCATTCTTTGCCAAAGAGTCTTCCAAAAATGACTCATAAACTTGGTGTCTCTGTCTAATACAGTGCTCATTGGTAATCCATGAATCCTTACTATCTCTTTAAAGAAAAGAGAGGCTATTTGACTGGCATCATTGGTTGTTTTGCATGGCACAAAGTGATCCATTTTTTTGAATCTGTCTACAACCACATAAACACTATCCATACCTTGCCTTGTCTTGGGTAAACCAACTACAAAGTCCATACTCAAACATTCCCATGGCCTAGTAGGAATAGGCAGTGGCTGGTATAGGCCTGCATTTGAAGAAGTACCTTTGGCCTTTTGACACACTACACAACTTTCCACATACCTCCTAACATCTAAGTTCATCCTTGGCCAATATTAAAACCTTTGAACTAGTTCCTGAGTTTTGGTGATCCCAAAATGACCACTCAATGCACCATTATGCTTTTCTTGTATCAAGTTTTCCCTAATAGAACCTCTAGGAACACATAGCTGATTGCCTTTAAACAAAAGATCACTTTGCAAAGTATATTCAGCATATTTGCTATGGAAATGATTCTTGTATTCAGCACATAACTTATAAATGTCTACAAATTCTTCATCATTTGCATATAGTTCCTTGAAATGATCTATTCCCATGCTTTTCAATTGTATTTCTTGAATTGTGAGGACTCTTCTGCTCAAGGCATCTGCCACTTTGTTGAGAGCTCCTTTCTTATGCTTAATATTGAAGGTGTAAGCTTGTAAATACTCCACCCATTTCATGTTCCTATGACTCAACTTCTCTTGTGAATTCAGGACACTGAGTGCTTGGTTGTCTGAATACACTATGAATTCCTTGGGAAGCAAGTAGTGCCTCCACTTTCTTAAAGCCTGGACCAATGCATACATTTCAAGGTCATAAGAAGAATACTTCTTCTTGGCTTCACTTAACTTCTCTGAATGAAAAGCCACCGGTCTGCCCTCTTGACTGAGAATAGCTCCAATAGCTACATTGCTTGCATCACATTCAATGGTGAATAGCTTCTCAAAGCTTGGCAACAACAAAACAGGTTGGGTAGCTATCTTTTCCTTCAGAAACTCAAAACTCTTGTTAGCTTGCTCATTCCATACAAACTTGGTTTTCATTCCTCCTTTTATGGTATCCAACATAGGAGCACAAATAGCACTAAACTGCCTTATGAATTTTCTATAATACTGAGCAAGACCATGGAAGCTTCTTACCTCTATTGCCGTCTTTGGAGTAGGCCAATTGAGGATGGCTTCCACTTTACTGCTATCCATCTTCAAGTTGCCATGTGATAGCACAAATCCAAGGTACACCATCTCTGTTTTGATGAATTCACACTTTTCCAGATTGATCATCAGCTTCTCCTCCTGTAGCTTCTAGAAAATCAACTCTATATGTTGGAGGTGATCTTCTCTTGTTCTGCTATAGATTAGTATATCATCAAGATACACTACTACAAACTTGCCAATGTAGTCTTTAAGGATTTCATTCATGAGTATCATGAATGTGGAGGGGGCATTAGACAAGCCAAATGGCATAACTAGCCACTCATAGAGACCCTCATTGGTTTTGAAGGCTGTTTTCCACTCATCTCCGTCATGTATCCTAATTTGGTGATAACCACTCTTTAAATCTATCTTGGTATAGTACCTAGCTTCACCTAGACAATCCATGAGATCTTCAATCCTAGGGATAGGAAACCTATACCTGATGGTTATCTTGTTTATTGCCCTGGAATCAGTACAAAGCCTCCATTCTCCTCCCTTTTTAGGTGCTAAGACAGTGGGTACTGCACATGGACTAATGCTTTTCCTGATGAGACCTTGGTTAAGAAGTTCTTGAATCTGCCTAGCTATTTCCTCATTTTGTTGAGGTGTCATCTTGTAAGCTGCTTTGTTTGGTAGGGTAGCTCCTGGTATCAAGTCTATCCTATGACTTATGGCTCTTTTAGGAGGTAATGTTGCTGGTTGACCACTACTTACAATGCCCTCATAGGTCTGCAACAATTTTTGTATCTCCTTAGGTAACTCTTGCTTTTCAGCTGCTTTCTCTTTGCTCTCCTCTCTTGGCTTGATCATCACTACATAGCCAACTCCTCCTTCTTCCAAGGCTTTTAAGAACTCTTTTTCACCCACCATGAGCAGTTTAGAACCTACTGTCTTCACCTCTGTATCTTCTAGCAAAGACTGAATTTTGAAGGTTACATTATCTTTCTTGAAGGTATATGAATTCTTAGCTCCATCATGCACAACTTGGTGGTCAAATTTCTATGGTCTACCTAGGATCAAGTGGCATGCATCCATAGGTAACACATCACACAAAACTTTGTCCTTGTACCTACCAATTGAGAACTCCACCCATGCTTGTTCATTCACCAAGACATGCTAACCTTTATTGAGCCATGTGACCTTGTAAGGATTGTTGTGGGGTATCCTTGTCAACTTCAGCTTACTGACTACCTCCTCTAACACAATATTGTCAGTAAAACCTGAGTCAATAATGACTTTACACACTTTCCCCATCATCTTGTACTTTATCCTAAACAAGGACTTCCTTTGGCTTGGCTCTTCTTTAACCGGTTCTTTGATCAAAGTCCTCCTCATCATGAGGTTCTCACCTTCTTCTGAATTCAATGGCACTTCAAGATGCTTATTTTCTGCAGTAGCCTCATCATGAACCAAATTAGTTCTCTTGTCACCTCCATGGGAAGTACTACCTTTCTCTGGACATCTATAGGCTGGGTGTCGCAATTGGTTGTAGTGGTAACATTTCATGTTGGTGAAGTAGCTGCCTCTTCCTTGTCCACCACTTCTTCCTCTAGAGCTGGAGCCTCTTCCTCTACCACATCTACTAGAGCTTCCTTCTTGCTGCTCAGAGTATTTGACTTCTCCTTGGGCTCTTGGTTCTAAACTTCTTCCACTATAACCTCCTCTTTGTCCTCTGTTGTCTTTCCCTTTACCTCTACTTTTGGGATTTTGCTCTTGCTTCTTTTTGCCTTTCTCCTCTATTTTCAAAGCCATTTGATAGCATTGGTGGACTATTTTGAAGTTTACTAGGCTCATGTCTTCTTGAATAGACCATATAAGTCCATTTAAGTACCTTGCCAACTTGATGCTCTCATCTCC
Source organism: Sequoia sempervirens (assembly GCA_007258455.2). NCBI lineage: Eukaryota > Viridiplantae > Streptophyta > Pinopsida > Cupressales > Cupressaceae > Sequoia > Sequoia sempervirens. Next base: position 577,421,722 of record VDFB02047230.1, read on the forward strand.
AACCACCTTTGATCTTAGGCACAATTTTTGAAACTCTTCAGTGTATGTTTGGACATCCATATCTTTCTGCCTAAGATTGTGTCTTCTCCTATGCAACTGAACTTCATAATCATCAGGTAGATAGGTCTGCCTTATCTTAGTTACCATTCCTCTCCATGAAACTATGGGACCTTTGCCTTCTTTCTCTCTTTCAGATTGTACAAACTTCCACCATGTGAGAGTTGCTCCTCTCAACCTTGACTTGGCCACCTTTACCTTTTGCGCCTCTGTTATTCCATCACATTCAAAGTGATTTTCAATGCTCTCAATCTAGTCTACAACTGAATTAGGGTCCATTTGTCCACTAAATAGTGGCACTCCTTCCAATGCTTTACCACTTAAGGCCTGCAATGCCTTTATCAAGGGTTCTTCAACAAGAATAAGGTCAGGTTTTGGAGCTTCCTCCTCCAAATCCTCTTCTTTTTCCTTGGCTTCCTGCTCTTCCTTTTGCTCTATCTTTTCTTTCACTTTATCTGCTGCCTCACGGACTTCATCCAAGAGCTTCTCCACTTGAGATAACATTTCTCTTAGCAACCGGTTATCTTCCTCTTGCTCTTCTACCTTTTTAGCTAACTCTGCATTAGTCACCATGGTTCTTTCCTCTGGTGTGTTCTCTCCTACTGACTCAGTGGGCTTCAACATCAATCACAAGCCTTGAATCAAACCTGCATCTGATACCAATATGGTGTATGGTGAACCCAAGCTTGCTTGCACAATCTTTTAGAGACTCCTTCACTATCTCCTTCTTGGAACCTGCTACCAATGGTTCTTGTTGAGCTTGGGTGATTAACCAAGCCCTGCTCCAACTCTTCTCAAAGAGTTTTCCACTTGTGCTTAACTTAGGAAGACCAACACCATTTGAAATTGCATTCTTCTTCTCAACACCTAGAACGATCTAGATGCCAACTTCATCAACTTGCTTGAACTTCTTGTAGGGTTGTTAAAGACATTGTTTTCTTGCATTTCACATTCATTTGAATGCATCTTGAAGGATCTTCAATCCTCAATCTACCCGATCTCAAGATTTTACCTTGAAGAGGCCTATTCCCTACTAGCCCTTACTAGTCAGTTTTTGGCTTTTCTTGCTCAATTTTGACAAACAATCTATCAGTTAAATTTCATTTCCAGACACCCTTTTCAGGCCTTTAAATCTTTCATAAGGTTTCAAGCCTCTGTCTATACCGTACAATTGATTCCTACAATCAAGGAGGATAAGGGCTAAAAGGCCTAATTCCTAGGGTTTTAACTCTTTCTCCTTCAAATCTATCTCTTATGGATTGGTTGAGGTTTCAATCCTTTCAACCTATTAAAATGTGACTAAAACCTCCCTGACACCGTACAGATTCCGTACAAAAGTCCCTTTCCCTGCCTAAGTTCTTCAATTTTCACTCTCAATTCCCTAACCGGGCAGTCCTAGCTCGCCTAGGGTTTGAGTTTTAAAACATTTGCTTGGCTCTTTGGATCTCCTACTACTAAATATGTACAAATAAATGGCTCCCCTATCATTTCCATCCAAACTCAGGAAAACTCTGTGGTCAGATTTCACGGGGGAGCCATTTATTGACTGAATGCTCAAAACTGGAATTACAAACCCTTTAAACTCTAATCTAAGGATTCAAATCAAAAACTCTACTCTACTCAAATTGAATACAAAATGAAAGTGAATCAAATCTATTCTAAGAACACAGATACAGTGCTAATTCAGAGTATACCACACCTATGATAGCTCTATTTTGCAAAATATACTGGAAAAACACAGAAATCTGCTAAACTTCCTTCTATTCCTTCACACCAAAATTGGTTTACAATGATAACTGATTGCTTACTACGAGCCACACATTTTCATAGATGTCTTTTCCATCATTCAAGGGGAGTTGCTTGACTACACATCCCTGATTTCAAGGGAATCCAATATAGCAATGTTGCATGCAATTCCACAAAAATTGCCATGCAACTTTACAACAACATTTTGCAACTTCCACTATGTCATGATCCTGAATCTTTGGACCTCTAACACCTTGATTATGAGCCACCAACATCTTAACTGCCTCTTGGCATCTTCAAATAATGAGGATGTGGTGATAATACATTTAAAGCTCATCCTTCCAACACAAACTGTCCAAATCTAAATAAAGAAACATTTATGAATAATGATTCACTAAGATGAAATTATTCCTAATGACTAACTCCCCACACTCCACCAAGACCTTCTAAGGTCCAAACTAAGCACACTACAATCCTGACTTGGCTAAGATTAGGTACAAGCCAAAATTGCAACATAATCAAACTGGAGTTAAGCCAAGGTGCTCCTGCACCCAAAAAAAATGAAAAATATGAGTGCAGCTGATATTGAAGTCCTTGATCCAACAAAAAAAAAAATTAATTTCGATACATACAAAAAAAATTGTGTTATACAATCTGCCTATTTCTCAATTGTAATTGGTTTGACTTCGAAACTTGATTAAGGAAAAAAAATATTTAATAAAAAAACTATGAAACCAATTGTAAGCACTAGATATCATAGTTACAAATTTAAATTCAAAAAAAATTGAATTTTATCCTTCATGGAAAATAAGTTATGTGTTATATGGTAAGTGTCACTCCTTAAAAATGGTGTTTACTGAAAAAAACTAGTTTTCGAAGGAGATAGAAAAAGAAGTACAATCTAATTCCAAAATTTTTGAAAAAAAATATATTTATAATCTATAGACAAAATTTCACAAATCACTAGTTTGCATCATCTTCAAATTCCTCATGGTTTAGTTGCTATAGGTGCCTGAAAGTGAAGATTTAGTTAGAAAAAATCAGTTGAATGTCTAGTTTGGCCAAAAATTGTAAACCAGTATTGTGGGATCAACTACATGGCAAGATATGGAGAGTCAATTTTTAGCCACGTTTAGAACACTAGTTAATCCTGCCTTGTATCACCAATTTGCTCAAATTAAAAGGTTCAATGGTGAACCTATAATTGCTTTTAATGATAGGTTTCAAAACGATTATTCTAAGTTGCAATCACCTTATGTAGTGGATAATTTTCCCACCATCACCATTTATTATATGGTCCTAGATCCTTTAACTACAAGGTTTGTGAAACAAAGGGAAAATCCTCCTACTACTCTAACTATTTAAGCCTATGCCAAAGTTGTAAGTGGAAACCTAGAAATGGAACACCTCAAAAGTGGATCGTCTGTAAATTCAAAAAATGGATTGAATAACTATCTTATGCCAAGTGTGAATAGAGTTCCATTAAATTAGCCAATGGCTCCTAATTCTTTTCCCTCAATGGTCTAGAATGGGACATTTCCTCAAAATAGTTTCTTTCAACCAGGAATAGCCAAGCTCTAGTCCCACACCTTGGTCTAGCTATCATAGAATTGCATGGAATAATGAAAATTCTTTCTTGTCATATGCTCAAGAAATTCAAAGAGTCAAGATCTTAGAAGATGAAAGAGATTAAGAAAATTGCAGCTCAACTTAAAAGACTAAGCATAGAGGTTACACAATTAAGAAATCAAAAATTTTACTCTCAGAGTAATAGTCAAAATTTGCAAAGTTGAGCATATAATGCTCATAGACCACCTATACCTTGGAACACACAACCAAATAATGGAGGAGTTTCCACTCCTTTAGATAATGCTAATCCCTCTAATGATAGGTCTACGTCAAATGTAAATTTGGAGAACCTTACGATGAACAATTGGTGTTGAATGCACAATACAAATTCTCATTCAGAAGTTGATTTCCCATAGTTTAAAACTATTTCATATTTTTTTTTGGTTGATATGCATTATAACGACCAGTGTGACTCCCACCTTCCCCAAGGGAATGAGTTAGTTCTGGTGGGATATGACTCCTATTTAGTTCTTGAAAGTTATGAATGCTTTGAGTCACCTGTTATTGTCAAGAGTCATAATTATGAATAAGAAAGAGAGTTTAGCCACAACTTTAGAAACCTATACATTTCCTTATCAATATGAAAATGAACCTCAGGATGAAACTAACAAAATTCATGATTTCCAACAATATCTAAAAGGGCATAGCTACAACCTAAGAAATAATACAAAAGGTGGAAGTAGACTTAAAGGGCCTTTGACCAAGTCAATCCCACCTAATAACTTTAACACTCCACCTGAAGATAAATAAAGTAACATTCCATGGTTAGCTAAGGTAAATATTGGAAAATGGTCAGCACTCCCCTTGGGATTTGTGACATGGACTAATTGTCTCCCATGGATCTGTTAACTCTGGTAGTTGTAGTAGGAATTAACAGGTCAACCTTTTGGTGCAATGACAACCATGGGGTAGACAATTGGTATTAGAGCAAAAGGTGTCAGGTTCAAATCCCCTTGGTTTGTGTTGAGGGGGATATTGTTGGTAAATGGTTAGCACTCCCCTCGATATTTGTGACATGGACTAATCACCTCCTATGGATCCATTAACTCTGACAGTTGTATTAGGCATTAATAGGTCATCCTTTTGGTGCAATGACAACCATGGGTCCAATAGTAACCTCCCAATATAACTCATCAAATATTTCCTAGAGTGGATAAACAAAACCCGCTGATCAAAATAATTTGACTAATTATTTGGAAAAAGAACTCAAAAGGGTAAAAATCAACCTCTCTTTAGCAGAATTTCTCAAAACACCTATGATCAAGAAAGCTTTATTGAATACCTTAGAATATTTTCCCAAAGAAAGCACACTTATTAAAGAGATATAGGTGAAGGATAACCCTATTAAGGTGAAAGACAAAAACATAGTCCCTATGGAAAATGCATAAGTAGCCTTTTATAAAAGAAAGATAGAATTCCTACCATTTTTGTTGACACTGAGAATATTTGGTAAAAATCTCCATAATTGCTTGGTAGATTCTAAAGCATCTACCAACATGATTCCTTTTTCCATATATCAGACTCTAGGTTTAACCCCAACAAATTCCTTGAAGAAAGTTACTCAACTTGATAAAACTAAGGTAAACGTAGTCAGAGAGTTAACCAACATTTATATGAAATTAGCATTTGATCCTAGAATTTAGTATTATATTGATATCCAAGTGGTTGAGATACTGGATACTTAAAGGATGCTATTGAGTAGAGACTGGTCAAATACATTGAATGGATATATGGCCATGTATTTCTCACATATGTGGTTACCTTGGAAAGGAGTCCCTAATCATATTGGGATTGAGAGAGAGATGCACATGAAAAACATGATCACCAATTATAATCAGAAAAATGAAGTTCTATACATAGATGTAGAACCAGGAGTATATGGAATTCAAAGTTCTAGAGTTAAAATAGAAGAATTTTTCATGTGTAATGTTGAAAAGCATAACCAAATAACTCCTAAGATAGATATGTTCTAGCTAAATCATACTATGATTATTTTTAAGGACAATATAGTCACTTAGAAATTTTTTGGAAGAATATTTCTAAAGAAGCTCGAAAGAGTAGACAAAATAAAGATTCACTAAAAGGATTGCTATTGTTGGGTTGGTGCAAGTTACACAATTCTACACATTCAAAAGATAGTTATGTGATGTGATTAGAAATCATTCACATAATTGGAAGTCAACACTATCCAAAAAATACTACTCTTAAGGGCTTGAAACACTTGAAGATAAAATGTAGACAAGAAAGATCGAAAATATATAAATTTTTCCATTCTTAAGAATGCTAAGCTCCAAGTTACTAAGGATAAAACTTGGACCCTTAGGTTTGATGGGTCAAAATTGAAACAAGGAATTGAAGTTGGGGTTGAGTTCATCAATCCCCAAGGTAAGTCTTTTCTTGCTACTTATAGATTATAATTTCAATGTACTAACAATGTGGTAAAATATGAAGCCCTCATCCACGGTTTGATGCTCGCAATTAAGAAGTTAAGATTATTAAGGTTTTCAGTGATTTAGAACTAGTCGTCAAGCAAGTTTGAAAACAATATATTTATTATTATAAGCACTTATCCAGTTACTAACACCGAGTGTGGGACTTGATAGAAGATTTTGATGCCTTTAATATCACTCACATCCCATGAAGATTCAATCAAAGAGTTGATGCTCTAGCTATATTACTACTAGTGCTCTAGAACCTTTAGATGTTTCTGACTTGAGAAGCTTTACTATTGAGCTAGTGCAGCTATCCTCAGTCCCTGATAATGTTACTAATCTATAGGTGTTCAAAGATGATCATCATATATTGGAATTCATCACTAATACTGGTATCTTCAAGGCACAAATAATTGAAGAAATGGATCACCTAGATGGTGAAATTCAAGATGAAGAATTAGCTCAAGAAAAGGATAATAATATTTCGAAAGGAATAATTGAGCGAGAAAGGTTATTTGATGTGGATTAGATAGTTCGGTAGAAAGACCTACCTAAAACTAACAGAGGACAATCTAAATTATATAATTTGAATACTGAAGATCTAAAGAATATGTTTATAGGTAAGGTATGTCCCAAGGAAGAGAAAATAAATATTTCTTAGGCACTCATAGATTATTGGAAATTTATAGCATGGACATACAAAGATCTAAAGACTTATGACACTTCCATCATTACTCATACAATTCTATTAAATCCTAATGCAAAACCTTTCTAGCAGAAACAATGGCCTGTAAATGCACTTCTGGAACCTTTGATTCGAAAGGAAGTACAAAAGCTTCTCTTAGGCTAGATAATTTTTCCCATCAGACATTCTACTTAGGTGGAAAATTTAGTGTCGGTCAAAAAGAAGAATGGAGATATATGGCTATGTGTGGATTTCTGAAATCTTAATAAGGCATCTGAAAAAGATAATTATCCCCTACCTTCATTGGATGAAGTGCTACAAATTTTTAGTGGTTCACATATGATGTCCTTATTGGATGGTTTCTCCTAGTATAACCAAATAATGGTCATGAAGGAAGATCAGATGAAGACCACTTTCACTGAAAAGTGTGGAACTTTTGCTTACAGAAGGATGCCATTGGGATTAATAAATGTTGGAGCCACATTCCAAAGAGCTATGGATTATGCCTTCCATGATCTGGTAGGAAAGTGCATTATTATATACATGGAAAACCTCGTGGTATTTTCCAAGAATAGAGCAGATCATGTATGTGATCTCAGAGCAATATTACAAAAGTGTGAAACTTATGAAGTTTCATTGAATCCTAAGAAATGCATTTTTGGGGTGACTAAAGAAAATTTGTTGGGACACATTATTTTTGAAAGAGTAATTTCAATAGACCCAGATAGAGTGAGTGCTTTACTCAAGCTACAACCCCTAGGAAGTATCTTGAAAGAATTAAAGTCATACTTCAACAATATCAATTTCATCAATAAGTTCATCATTAGGTTTGCGGAGATAGGAAAACCACTCAATGATATGTTGAAGAAAGATGAAAAGATTGAGTGGAAAAGTGAGGCTAAGCTTGCCTTCAAAAATATGAAAGTTGTAATTGTAGAAGCACCAGTGCTAGTAAGTTTGGATTACATTAAACCATTTTATATTTACTCTTTTTCTTTCAATCATACATGTACAACAGTGTTGACACAAAGGGGAAAAAATAAAAAAGAAAATTTAATTGATTTGATGAGTTCTCCCTTTAAAGATGTGGAGCTAAGATACATGGATATTGAAAAATAAACATTTTCTTTGGTCAAGATAGTATGAAAATTTTGACACTACATTCTCAAAAGTATATTCAAGGTGATTGTCCTTGATGGCATAGGAAAAATGCTACTAACATAGAGTGAGCTTGGAGAAAAAAGAGCCACATGGGTTATGATCATGCAAGATTTCAATTTAGAGATTATACCCATGAATTTGGTTCATGGGAAAGCCTTAGTTAAATCCATTGTTGAGATTGATCCAAAAATATCTAGCCAATAGTATACTCTAGACATAGAAGACCAAGATGATTGGTATTCAAATATATAGTACTATCTAGTTAACAACAATTTCCTTGACCATATGCAAAGAAATCAAAGAAGATCCCTAAAAATTAAAGCCTAAAGTGACATGACTAAAGGAGGGGTTCTATTGAAGAGAAATAATGAAGGAATTTATTTAAGATGTTTAAATAAGACAAAAGCGAGTGAAGTGCTACAAGAATTATATGATGGATTTGGTACAACTCACAAAGCACCATTGGATATTGCACACCCCATCTTGAGAGCCAACTATTACTAGCTGACTATTTTCAAAGGACCCTATGAGCACATAAAGCATTGTTACACATGTCAAACTATTATGGATAAAGGGAGATTTAATTCTCAACCATTACATTCAATGATGGAGGTGCACCCTTTCTCACAATGGGGATTAGACTTCATTGATACAATTAATCCTCCATCATTTGTATGTAGGTCAGGTTTGTGATGACCACCACCAATTATTATACTCAGTGGACTAAAGCATGTCATAGTAAAAAATGCACCTCAGAGGTGGTAATCAAATTCTTAGAGGAAAACATTATTACCAGGTTTGGAGTACTATACGCCTTGGTATGTGATAATGGCCTTTCATTTTCCTCATTGAAATTTTCTAATTGGGCATTGAATATAGTATAACATTGAAATTCTTATCTAATTATTACCCACAGGGAAATGGATTAGTAGAATCATCAAGAAAAAAATTGTTGGATATAATTAGAAGGTTAATTGAAAAGAATCCTAGGAATGGCATTCTCTATTGAAATTTTCCCTTTGGGTAGATCGCTCTAGGATGAAATCCGCATTGGGAAATTCTCCTTACCACTTAGTCTATGGGATAGATCTTATATTCCCTATAAATTTGAAAATTCCCTTGGAAATTTTCTCAAGAATATATTGGATTAGATGATCATACTAAGCTCAGTTGCTACAATTGATGTATTTAGATGAAAAACAAACTAGAGCTATACATCATTTTGCTAGGCATCAATCTATGGTAAAACAGTGGTTCAAAAAAAGGGATAGATTGAAAACTTTTAGAATATTTGATTTAGTCTTGTACTGGGACAAAGCCCATGACCATAAGGGTGGACATGGTAAGTTTGACAAGTTATGGACTGGGCCTTACCAGGTATTTGAAATCTTAGGTGACAACACTTACAAGCTTAAAACTTTAACTGGATAGGATGTTCCATTTCCTATCAATGGATAATTCCTAAAGCATTACTTTCAAGCTTAGTGTTGGTTTCTCATCCTTGTAATTATGTAAATAGTTTTTTTTGGGTTTTTGGTGCTTTCTTTTGTTTTGTTTGTTTTTTGGTGTTTTGTGTTATGAAGATATATAGTAGTTAGCAACCTTCAAAGGTGGTCAAAATAATAGAATGTCAATTTTGGAAATGTGATTCATACTTTGACCGGAAGTAGTCCTTTAATTATAGATGATTAGGGAATTGTTTACATTCATTTACTTTAATTTGCATAAACCATTCAATTAATATTGAGCTACAAACACCCATACCTAAATCATTCTATTGAATTTTGGATAGCAGTTGTTTGCATTGAGTGAAAAATCAAAAGGTAACCTTTTCTACCATTGTAATTCCCAACTTGATAGCGGTCATCATTTCCTGCAAGCTGAAGAAAAAGAGATTACAAAGAAATATCAAATGGAAATGAAAAATGAATATCAAGAGAAATATCAAAAGAGAAAATTCAACTCTTTAGACTATCCAAATATCTCTAAAGGGGCTATAGATTTTAGACTAGCAATAGAGCTATGTTTGGGGGAATTACAAAGATAATCTTGTCAAGGCTATGGATGCTTGACTAGTAGCAAGGCTCTATCCAAGGTTGGCTTAAAAGGAAATTGCCAAATTATGTAGGTCAATGCAAACATCTACTATGCTCTGAATTTACTATAGTAGAATAAATCACTTGTACACACGTGAGCTCAGTAAAATTTAATCTTGTATGTTGGCTAAAGTGAAGATGGAATGCTAGAATGAGGCTTTCATCATTTATAATTCAAGGACTGCAGAAAGTTGAAGTATTGTTATTAGGTCCAAAATTGAATTTCTATCATTTATTTGGTTTTGTTGATTGCTAGTTGTTGTGTGGTCTCACAATACGCCCCATTTTTCTCTTTAGCAAAATGTGGACCTACCTTTTTTTGTTGATTTTCTTTCCCTTCCTTTTCTTTTTCATGCTTTGGTGTGCTACTTTTGGAGGAAATGGTAAGATGGTAAGTTCTAATCCAACTTTCCTAGTCCTACTTAAATTCTTGCTTTCTCAAACATGGAATGTTGCTAAATCTTTTCCCTAGTCACATTGAATTACCAAAACCCTGAGTCCCAAGAGTCGATGTTGTTTCTCTAAGGATAATCTATCTTTGAGAAGTTTCACTTTTTTCCAAGTCAATTGTCGTGCCCAATAAGTTGAGTGCCCGAAAAAAATTGTTATGATATGTGTGTTTCCCCTCTTCACTAGTTAGCTCGGTAGTGGTTTCTTTTCTTTTCTTTGGAACCAAAGACCAAAATTTTTGTTGTGAATATGTTTCTAACCAATTTGGTCTTGTTTACACCTAGTCCCAAGTCTCCCTTTCTGCTTGGTTCTCATGAACTCAGTGGTTAAAAGTCCCAACACTTGGTAATGTTTTCAAGGTGTGGTGTTAGATGATTCAAGCCTCATTTGGTTGTATATTGTTAAGTGTCCAAGGGTGTCATTAATTATAAATCCTTTTCCTCATAAGAATTGAAGTGACAAGTAAGTGTGCCACATCAGCCTCCTGCATCATTTTCTTCTCTAATGGTGGGACCTTTACAAAAATCAAGGAGTTCATGATTTAAACCCTAAGCTACCATGATTGCATCTTTATTCAGGGAAATTAATGCATTGAAAAAGAAAATTAGTGAAGGTGGTGAACATACACGCACTTGGCACCACCTTGTGCATGTGGTTGCTTTCTTAACACTCTACCTTGCACTAGACTACTCACCTATAAGAACATTGAAGAATTAAAACCAAAATGTGGCATGCAAAGAAAGGTAAGCCTCGAGAAGTTGAAGAACATAACTACCAAGGGTTATGAGATCACATTCAAAAAAGTCGTATCATCAGCAAAACCAATTATGCTTTGAATAATTGAAATTTATTTATTTATTTTATGCATGCATCACTTAAGGTTAAATCACATTACCCATGGTTTGGTAGCTAAAATTTTGATTATTTTAAAAGGAATTTAACCTAATTGCAGATTGTAAGTTTTATGAATTATTGAAAATGGAAGGTTAGATTTAACCCTAACTCACACACAAGGAACATATCTATTAATAATGTAGGAAACCCCAAAAAATACAAGCATTTCTAGAAGGAGGTTGATAGATGAATTTCAATATCCTATTACATAGGCCATATATCAATCGACATGATAGTTGTTGTGCCTATTAGCACACACACCCCATTCAGAATGAGGACCCTCTCTTTTCGCTTTGCCAGGTCACTTTTGTTGCCACCTCATTTTGTATGCCCCCTATTTTTGAGTCCTAAGTGGTCAAAAAGTGGTAGAAGAATCATCTTGAGTTGACCAAGTTCTGTTACCCTCAAATTTTCAAGGCCTTAGGCCTTTGTGGGAATTCCCTAGCTGTTTTCCTTCACGCTTTAAAATTGTCATACTCTAGGCACTATGGGTCCGCCCCTATAGGCCACTCTATGCAGAGCACTGCCTTGATTTCATCATTTCAAATGGTCGGGTTAACATGTCCTCCCACCTGGTGTGACTTGCAACCTCCTGTGCCATTTCTGTTATAGGCCTACTTGATGGTCAAGTCCAAGGGGTCATATGCTCTACAAACTTTGTCTTTCCTGCCACCCTTCTTGAAATATTTGCTCACCAACAACAACTGCCATTGTACCCACATTAATGGAATGCATTAAATGTTAAAAGGTATATAAATATCCTATTTTTATTTGTCATTTTCACCATCAGGAATTCTAGGAATTTTCCAGAGCTTCCCGCCAATGCCGTTGTTAGGCCTACTGAGATCCTTCACCAATTTGTGGTCTCCATTTGTAGTCTCCTCATCGATTTCATCACATTTTTTAGGTTGTTATTTCATTGCCATTCATGTTTTAATTTTCTTTCATTTCCTTAAAATTTGTTAAAATCTCAAGGAAAACTTGAAATCTAGCTAGAACACTCTTGAGCAATCAAAACCCACTTTTTAGAATTTTGAAATCTGTTGAAAATCACCCACGAGGCACATGCGGAACTCAAGGATGCCACGACCATTTTTGAACCAGGGATTTCATTCCCTATGTGCCCACAAAGCACCTACCACCATCACCCATTTATTAAAACACTAAACTGTAAGACAGTCAACCAATATCCTCCGTAGACTTGAGTTCTTGGAAAGACGTCCACACTTTGTCACCAATGGTTAAACTTAAGAAAAATCAAAATGGGGGCTTTCCACCCTGTCGGGTCTGGCTGTTCAGGTTTTTGTCTTGCCTCCATTTCCATTCAAACGATCCCTTCAAATTATGAAGCTTTAAGGTCATCCTGATGGTTGGGCCCTACCTCGGTCATTTCCATCCAAGTTCCTATGCTAAATGCCTGACCGCTGACCCTTTGGGCGGGTCGCTACTTGTAGACTTCCATCTACGAGATTTCATCCTGGGTTCATCATTTCAAATGGATTTCGTGACCCATTTGACTACCTATCAGGCCCCACCTTCATGGTCGCCACTCAAGCTTAAATCAAAAGTAACTTATGCAGACCATTCCTTGCGGGTTTTTGCTCCCCCTTTTGTCATCCCATCAACAACCACTCAAAATGATGAAACCCTGGAGTCCTTCCAACCCATGGGTTCTAACCCTGCCACATCTATCTGAAGTCAAAAGTGAAAATGATTAAGTTTTAAGCATTGGGGCCACCCCATGTGAGCGATCACTTGTGAACTTTCATCTTGCTCTCACCACTTCAAAACAAACAATGACCTCTATCGGCCCACTATGCAGAACCTGAATTCATGAAATCCACCCACTAAGTGATGAACTGATAAATTGATGACAAGGATTCTTGAACCCAACCTTGCGGTCCACTTTGCACAGACCGCCATCCTCTTCCTACTATCCCCAGGTGGAGATCATTTGACATCCTTCTGCACCTCCCAACCCACACCCGACTGAACCATTTGGATTTCAAAGAGTAAAAAGGTGTCAACCACCAAAGCTATGTGTCCTACATGGTGGAACACCACTTGCAGGGTGTCACCTTACCAACGTCGTTTTCAATGGTAGGGCCTCAAATAGCTAGACCACCATCTACTTCCACTTTCTTTGGGCCTATACACCTAAATGATGATCTTAATGCTTCCAAACCTCAAAGTGGATTAGACCCATGTGCCAAAATTGCCTGACCTCTTTGATGGACCTCACCTTGTGACCAAATTTTGGCATAGGTGGGACCATGTGAACCATACTACCCTGATTTCCATCTATTTACTGTCACCTCCAAAATGGTTGCTAGCCCAGGGAAGCCTACACCCCTAGGCTTGCATTCTTATAACTCCCTCTAGTAAAAGACCAATGCTGATCTAAAAGAGATATTAGGATATTTGAATGATGAATTATCTAATCTGACATCGTTTTACAATATTTTGGCTAACATTCCTCCTATTTTATACTTGAATGTGCTTACTGATCCTTCGCTTGTAGGATATATGCAACTAGCTGCAAGACCTTTAGAGGTAGTTGTGGAGAAAGAAAAGGGAAAGAAAGCAGCCAAGCCACCTAAGGGAAAGGAAGATAAAGATCAAATGAAATACAAGTTCCAAGGAGAATCCCTCAATTCCAAGGTCACCACAGATTGGAAAGAGATCTCAGATACCAACTTGGGGCATATCGACATCGATGAATTCAAGCAAAGGGTCATTCTCAACCCTACCACAGAAAATTCCAAAAGAATCAAAATAATTGGGTTGGCCAAAGCTGTTGGTTTCCCACCTACCCTCATTGCCCTCGAACTTGTAATGGCCTATAGGGAGGCATATCAGGAAAACACAAAAAGAATAGTGCACAGAGATGGAAATATATTGGTTGACTTCTCTACCAAGTCCATTAGGCAGATGTTTCATATACCCACTTTCGACGATATGGAAGAGGCCTCTAAAGAATATTCCAAGACCACATGGGATGTCAACCACCTCAAGTGTAAGAAGCTTATCAATTAGTATTAGCTAAAGGAGAAGAGGGGCAGTGCAAATAAGGTGCCCCATGAGCTCTTCAGGAGTGATTTTCATGAAGATTACCATTACTTGGTAACTTTATTGAGTAGAGTCATGGGTCTTCCAACTACAACCTTCTTCCAGGAGTGGACGTTGTACTTTATTAAAGAAATCATCAGGGGAAAGACCAAATTCCATTGGGCATGGATGATCAACAACTAGTTACATGAGCAATTTGTGATAGTGAAGAAAAATTCACAATTTTACATGACATCATGCCTAATCTATCTTCTCACTGACCATACCCAATACAAAGGTTTGTTTGCAGCTCCAAGCCAAACCCTGGGAAAATAATTTAAAGTATATGATAAATATCCACAACTCCAGTACTAGAACTTTAAGAAGGACTATTGCAGAGCTAATGATGCCTTCATAAGGCATATCATTAGGTTACTTGGAGGTGACTTTGAAAGAAGGGTCACACATAGTGCTAATGCCTTCATCCACTACTTCGGCTTCCTATTTATTCAATTTCCCAAATTTACATATATCTGAGCTAAGGGTTTCTTGGAGAAATCCTATAAGCTGCCCCAGTACCCAAATGACTAGTTGATATTATTGGAACTCTCCCGATAGCTACATCATGCACACACCCTTCTAAGCGACAAACATAGAGTGGGGATTCATTATCCCCTCACATTTGGTCAAGGTATGTATGCACTTCTCACATTGCAATGTGTAAAATACTCTAATAAGAAATTGAATGAGTACAACTTGGAGTTCCACACTACCCGTCCATGGATGAATCCCTATGGCAATTTGAAGAAGGCGGTCAGGATAGAGTATGCCCATCTGCATAATGTTAAAGACTTTTGGGCCAATTTCAGAGATGATAAGGAAGTGTGTATGAGGCACTACATGTGCATGACGACGTATTTTGTTAAAATGGTCAAATTGTTTCTAGTGCTAGACCAAATTATTGAAGATGGAAACATAGTGATTGATCCCAGATATGATGTTATCAAGAATCTACTATTGTCGTTGATTGATTGGGATGAGGAAGAGGTCAATGACCCTAAAATTTTGATGAAACCCATTGAGGCCACATCAAAACAATGGATCAATGGGTAGATTGCAAAACTGAAGCTGTAAGGGACTACTCTAACATATGGTGAGCTCGAGGATGAACTCGAGAGCGAGACTAATAGCGCCTCTGCCATTGCTGCCTCGATCAGAGAGACTTTGACATCTCTTCCCACTACATGGTCTAGGAAGAGAAAAGAAACATCTGAATGCCAGCCCAAACCTAGGGTATATTCAAGGAAGATGTCAGAAGGTGAACCTTGCAAGAAACCAAGGAAGTCAGGCAGTTTCATAGAGATGCCCACAATATAAGAGGACCTGCTCCACAAAGTAGAGGAAGAAGAGTCTGAGCAGTCAAAGTCCCCACCTGCTACCTCAAATCTCATAGTCACCCTTACTACTACTACCACTACTGTTGCTCCTTTGCCTACTTCTTAGGCTACGATTGTCTCTTATCCACCCATGGAGGAAATTTTAGTTCACCTTGCCTCTCCTTCCCTTGCAACACAAGTTATGGTCATAGATTCCTCATCTACCACCACTTCTCCACTCTCTTCCTCCTCCATGTCTCCATATCATCCCTCCCATTAGGTACTGTAATGATGCCTATGCCTACACTCTCACTCCAAGAAGCTTTTTCTTGACACATGCAAAAGATATCGTTAAAGCTATCTGGGGTGCTAATGAACTTTGCGGTACAAGTTGCCCTGGCACAAGTTGTTGATAACCTCCCTATTCCTCCTCCCCTAACTGAACCACCTATGATGGAGGCAAAAATGAAGATATCTAAAGAATTAGAAAGGAAAGAGAGGGAAGCAACCAAAGAGATGGAAGAAGTAGATGACTACCATGAGCACCCTAAATATCAACATCTAGTGATCAATAAGGTGGCATGCAAGGAGGAAGAGGAGGAAACAAAATCCTCTGAGGAAGATATTGAGGTACTGAGTACAAAGTATATTCTGGAAACATTCAACCCAGAGCTCGAGGAGGAGTTGGCCTAACAACTCAAGGATGTCGGAGAAGAAGCTGAAGGGCAGCCCTTTGATGAAGAGAATGATACAAATGAGAAAATGGAGGACACTGAACCTCCAACTGGGGAACAAGATAGAATCCTTGAACATGGTGAAGAAATGCCTCCTTCAAGAGAGAAAGAAGAAAAAGAAAGAGAAGAGAAAGAAGAAGACAAGCCTAAAGAAGAGGCCAAGATGAGAAGGAGCTCAAAGGTAGACCATCATGAAGAACATGGGCCTGAACAAGAAGAAGAAGAGAAAACCTCTAAGGGAGAGGATAGCCCCAAGGAGCATACTTCCATTGAATCCCCAAGAAGAAAAATAGTATTTATTAGAGATTCAGATGAGGAAGAAGAAAAGATAGAGCAGGAGACTCCAAGGGGAAAAGCAATGGAAATTCAATGTACTGATGAGGAAGAAGGTGATCATGAATCACCGAAAGGGGAATCTTAGATGCTTGAATGGCATGAAAATAAATTAGAGAAGAAAACCCCAACCCTAATGGATCCAAAGGCAAGAATTGAAGCCATCTTGGCTTGAGCACAAATAAGCACTAAGAAGGAAAAGAAGCCAAGAGTAAGATCCCACTTGACAATGGATACATCAGGATCTAGGATGGTACAAATAGCCACTTCGGTAATGGGGGAAGAAGGGGTCATATATAATATTTCTACCATTGACTTGGGGACAGCAACAAGAGAGCAAAAAATTGACCATCTTCAAGGATCCTTCACCACCAATGTGCACCAAATGCATAAAGATAAGACCTCTGAGGAGGAGCTAAAGGAACAAGTGGTAGACTTAAAAACTTATATTCAACAATGGTCTTCCACTTAGGAGCTTCCCACCACATCATTCATGCCACTACAACTACTATCCAAGGACCACATTGATAAACTGGAGAGAAGGAAAATCTAGACAAAGGCCATAGAGGATTGGTTCTGACAAGTCCTCTGTAATGAAAACATGGGCATTGGTCATACTATTAGGATAGTAAACAAATTCTTAGAGGTGCAGAAACAACTTGAAGGCACATGAAAATTCTGCACCAACTTCCCAAAGCTATATAGGATTACATATCCTAATTGAGGCAATCCTCGAGATTCCCAAAAGAACATGGGAAAAGGAGATTTCTTTGGTAAAGGATGACCACTAGATCATCAAGACATGGAAGCTAGGCCTAGACCATAGAAAAGAGATATTGGAATAGGTGCTCCATGAAGTGGAGCTTGACATTGATTGGGATAAGGAGATTAGGATAGCCTATGGGGAGTATTTGAAATTAATGACAGATTATGATATGCCTATTATTGAGCTGGACCTAGAGAAGATAAGGCTTTTCTTTCATAAAAATATGGAGAATGGAACCACAGATGCACTTATGCCAATTTTTATAGGTTTTTTTGTGTGAGCCTTCACCCAATCTGAGCAAGTGATGAAGAATACTCCCAAGTGTGATAAAGATTGGTATGTGATTACTCGCCAATCCCAAAAATTGAACTTCTAGGTGCTTCAATCTAATGTTATGGAGTGGAGCAAGCTTCATACGTTGATCGAAAAATTGATGGAATATGCTACTATGAAGAAACATGAAGGAAATCCAGTTATTGATGATGAATTCCTCACAAAACAGCTACACCAAGGCAATCAGCTAAAAGACAAAAGAGCTACAGTGTTTCCCACAAGGGGACAAAATAGGCTAAAAGACAATGTAATTTTAAATTGTAAAATATTTGGGGGTAGGTGAAACCCTAGTTTGTAGTGAATCTTGGGCACATTATAAGATTAAATCTTGGCCATTCATTTTTCTTTTTGGACACTATTAATAGGGGGTCTCCTCTCATTTTCAAGAGAGAGTTGAGTATTGGTAAAGACATGCTACTAAAATGTTAATAAAAATTCATTGATTTGGTGGATTCTTGAGTTCCAACTTCATGTTGCATGATTCTTCTTCTCATAATTAGTGAATTTGGATAGATTTACTCTGTTTTTCTATTTGTTTTAGCTTGCTTTGGTAGATTATTTAATGTAGTTCATTGGTGGTGAAGAATTTTGTTGTGTTGATGCCCTTCCTTGTTCATGATTTTTGTTATTTATTGATGATAAACTATGGAGTAAAGCTAGCCTGAACATTATATTTATGTTGTACTTAAATTATCTCTCTTGTTCATGCTTTATGGTGAATGAAGGGTTGAAAATTTTCAAACCTTAGAAGATTGCACTGGTTTCATGAGACTGTAAGTTGATTTAGTTAAGTGGAACTTTTTTTTGTGAAGGTTGTCCACTATAGGGTCCTCCATTACCACTGTTCATTGGTAGTTTCAGGTCTAGGAACTTAATCCCTTACATGCCCTTTTTTATTTTTATTTTAAATAGGTGCTTTAGATAAAGTTCATTGCACATTGTAAAGCCAAATCTGAAGATTAGAGTGGAGTTTAAGACTGTTGTCCTAAACTTACAGCAACAGAGCAACGCTTCAGAAAATCTTATAAAGCCCATTTAAGGATCCAATTCCCTTTCCAGTTTAACCCACGTAAGGCTACCCTATGATTACCAAAAAAATCACATTGAACCAACTGAGAAATTCCAAGCATGTCATGACTTGACACCCAAGAGACCTTGGGGTAATTTTCAACAACTAGTTGTTGGAAATTTCCTTTCAAGAGAGGTAATCTATTCGTGTGTTGCCTATGTTGAAAAGGTGAAAAAACACCCATCAACAAAGGCACTAGAAGGAGGGCCCTTTCAGAGTTAAACTAGATCGAATTGGATCATTTTCCCCTAAAAGGTTCCATAGAATTCTAAGATGCACACCCAACAAAGGGGAATTTCAGGAACTACAGCCCCCTACAAGAGCTAGAAGGACTCAAGGATTGGACTCAACCTCATCATCCTCATCCACTTCACCTAATTCACCTACTTCCTCCTTCGAGTCACTACATACCCATCTTTCCCCTTCCACCTCCACCTCTTCCATTCAACCACCTCAAACTACCTTCTACCTGCTTGCTTCCCATAGCCAAGGTGCTACCCTTGTCCCTACCTTCCATGTCCAAAGCATAGTCCTAACTATCACTGCCCCTGTGTAGCCCCAAATTCCTACTCAACAACAAATTCCATTTTTTCCTCCCCTCATGGCTTGGCTAGGGAACAACCCCTCTCCATTGCTATTCAATGCTTACTAAGACATTCCTAAGAACCTAGAGAGCTTTTGCACAAAGTTCAACCCTCAGGACCCACAAAGGATAGTTGAAGAACATATTAAGATATTCTGAACTATGTTGTAAGATATGCAAATTGATCATGAGGATGTGGCATGCAGGATTTTCCCTTATTCTTTGGGATAGGAAGCCTTCTACTAGTACATCAACTTGCCAACGAGATCAATTACTACTTGGGATCTTTTGAAGAATTCCTTCTTGAGGAAATACAAGATTCCAATAAGCCCCTCAAAATTATATCAACAATTCATGGCAATTCGTAGGGAGGTTAATGAAACAATCAACTCCTTCAATGATCAGTTTCACTGAGCATACACGAGGTTACAAGCTCCATATGCACTCAATGATGTAGTTGTCCTACATGTTTACTACGTTGCCTTGGATAAACTTACTACAACATTAGTAAAAAGAATGAACCCACCACTAGCCCAATTGGTGGATACTTATTCTGAGGCAGTAATAGCCAACACTGATTTGGAACAAAACATCTCTGGTCTGCTACCTTCCTTGTGAAAGATCACTCATCCTACATAGATCCAAGGGATCACTCAAGATCTACAACACCAGGCACCTCTTATGAACCAAGTCACGTAGCTGCCCATAGTTCCCCATTCGGGATAACCTATGAATCAATGACCTCCTGTGCATCATTATTTACAACCATAATAGTAGCAGACTTGCTCACAACAACCTCAAGTGCCATTATATCTACAAGGGTCTGAATTCCTACCTGCTCAGTAGAACCAATTGGTAGCACAACCTATCTTTCTCCAAAACCAAACATCGTAGCCAAGCAATGCTGAGAAAGAACAGTTGGATGATTTGACAGAGATGATTAGAAAGATGTCCACAAAAATGACTCATCTCAGGAACTGGAATAGTTAGCTATAGGCTTCTCAATGTAGCATTCAAGCCAAACTCAATCGAGACAATAGGGACAACCATGAAATGGGTACCCCATCCGTACAAAATTGTGAACGACGGTAGAGCTCCAATCAGAATTTAAAAAAAAAACCTTCCCAAAAAAAATAGGACTTGGAATACAAGACCAAATAATGGAGGTGTTCCCACTCCTCTTGATTAGCCTACTAATATAGAGAAGACAACTAGTTGAGTGTATCTTGTGGAAGCTACCTTATTCGGATGGTGTTGGATCCATAAAACAAACAGACACTCTAAGCTGGATTTCCCCGAGTTCCTCACAGTTGCAAATATCTTTTAGGTGGAGGTTCCTAAAACCATTGATAGTGTGGGCTATAGAGACATAGTCCCATCAGAGCCATACTACTCTTTTATGCTCATGGTCAATCAAGCCCCATTTCCACAAAGCAAAAGCAATGAACCTCAGAATGATGTTGCCTCCCTGAAGAATGAAGAAGTAAAAGAGGTAAGTAATTAAGAAACTCTATCTCTACTCTTTAATTCCATAGATAATGGTCCAATAGATGAAGAAGAGCCTCGTGAAGATGAAGTTCAAATGTTCCATCAAAGAGCCTCTCCCTACAACTTAAGGAATAGAAAAGTGGGAGGACCTTTCACTACTTCCACTCGACCTAATAACTTCAACACCCTGCCTAATCCCAATGTTAGAAATAACCTAGGCTATCCCTATGTGCCTACGCAATACTTGAACTAAAACAAATATCCAAACTAAACTCAAAACTAGCCACCTAGCTCTTCCATAGGTAGATCCTTTGAGGTTGAGATTGAGCAAATGGTCGAGTACATTGTTGAAGAATTCAAGAAGGTCAAAATCAACTTGTCTACTTTCGAGTTACTTAAGGTTCCTACAATTATACATGCATTCTTTAGGGTAATTAATGGGACCCCCTCCTCCAAGGAAACACAAGAAAAACCAACCAAGAAGGTCTCATTTGAATATCCCCTGCACGAGCCTATAATTCAAGAGATCATAGGTAAAAAGAAAGATGTCCCTAAAAATTAGAAAGTTGGAAGACAACCTCCTAATGATCAAAGTTAGGTGCAAACCAAGGAAAAGACCAATGAAAAGGACAAAGGTCAAGTGGCCTAGGATGACACACCTGTGGGACTCTTCCAGGGAAGGTTTGAGATGCCCCCTTTCCTTACCACTATCTGAATATTCAGGAAGAACTTGCATAATTATTTGATTGACTCAAGAGTGTCAACTAATGTCATGCCCTTGGCTATATTCAAGGCTCTTGGGATTGTCCCCACACTCTCAAGAAGAAAAGGAACTCATCTAGAAAAAACTAAGGTGAACATCATTGGAGAAATCAACCTTATTCCTATGTAGATTGCTACAAATCCATGGGTGCAACAAGTTATTGACATCTAGGTTGCGGATATTCCTGACACATACAAAATAATCTTGGGATGAGACTTCAGCTGAGCATTGAATGGGTATGCCACAACTGATTTCTCTCATATTTGGTTTCCATGGAAGGGGCTGCCAAACCAGATATGCGTCAACCAAGAGCCACATATGAAGTTCATGTTTACGAAATACAACAATTTCAATGAGGTGTTGTTTGCTGAAACCAAGTTGGGAAATTATTCTCCTATAGCATATCAGGAAGAATCAGGGCCTCAAGAAGAAGAGATGACTGAAGAGGCCTTCTTGGTACTATGTAGCCCTCCGACCAACTTAGGCTATGCACCACAAAGTAGAGAAATTCTGGTAGAATGCTACGATGATGATAATTTGGAACTGTTGGATGGATTCCAAGACTTCATGGAGAAGTGCATACAAGATCAACTTAGCCTAGGGGCAAGTATGGATTTCTAGGAACTCCTACTGCCTAGTTGGTGTAGAGTGCATAATGCTGCCCACTCAAAATTTGAGTGTTGCTTATGTCAGATAATAGTAGAACATTTCAAAGGACAAGCCACTTCTCAAAAGGAGATACCAATAGGGATGTCTGCCTTTAATCATGCTGAACCAGTACCTACTTTGGAAATTGTAGATGTAAGCATGTAGCCAAGGGAGAATGAATGTATGACTAGCACCGAAATGAAAGAACCTTCCAAGTTTTGGATGCTACGTTTTGATGGATCCAATTCCAAGTAGGGAGAAGGACTAGATTCAAACTCATTAGCCCCACTAGTAAGACCTACTTTGTTTCCCATAGGCTTCAATTTTGTTGCACCAATAACATAGCAAAATACAAAGCACTTGTTCATGGTCTCCTAATGGCCCTAAGGAAGAAAGTTAAAATATTGCAAGTCTTTGGTGATTCAGAATTGGTAATAAAATAAATTAGAAAACTATATTCATGCCATGATCAAAGACTAGCAAACTATAGGCATAGAGTTTGGGATCTTTTAGAAAGCCTTGATGCCTTTAATATCCAGTTGATCCCTCATTCTCAAAACCACACTACTGATGCCTTAGCCCAAGCAACCAAAATGTTGCAACCCCCCCCTTTTTCTGGCCTCAAAAGGTTCATTTTTGAGCTTACCTCCATCCCTTTTGTGCTTGATAATGTCACTCACTTTCAGATGTTTAATGATGATAAGCACATCCTAGACTTTATCACTAGTTCTAATGTGTTTGCAACCCAGATAATTGATGAGGTTGAGCTAGAGGAAGCTGAATTGGATATAGAGTGGGTCGTCAATCTTAAAAAAACACTATTCCAAGAGGTATGGTCCATCTTGAATGTATATTTGACTTGGATTAGATCTGGGAATAGGACTAGTAGATGAAGGAGTCCATTAACAATCAATGTGATATTCACAACCTCAAGGTAGCCAAGGAAGTTAAGAATGTATTCATTGGAAAGGTGAGCACACCAAAGGAAAATAAAGGGATAATTGAGGCTTTGCAAGAGTATCATGATGTGGTTGCATGGAGTTATGAATATTTGAAAACTTATGACACCTTCATTATTATGCACACAATCCCTCTTAAGCCAGATGTACGTCCTTTCCAGCAATTACAACATCCCATTAATGCCTTATTGGAACCCATAATTTACAAGGAAGTGCAAAAGATTCTTTTAGCTTGAATCATATTTCCAGTTAGGAACTCCACATGGGTGCCCAATTTGGTCCCAGTTAGGAAAAATAACAGAGAAATCAGGTTGTGTGTGGACTTTCGCAACTTGAACAGAGCGTCAAAAAAAGACAACTACCTAGTACCTTCATTGGATGAGGTGTTGCAGATTTTCAATGGCTTGTAAATGATGTCCTTCTTGGATGGGTACTCTGAGTATAATCAAGTGATGGTACAGTATGAGGATAGGAACAAAACAAGTTCACCACCAAGTGGGGGACCTTTGCGTATAGGAGAATGTCATTTGGACTCATCAACACTAGTGCCACCTTTCAATGTGCAATGGACATAGTGTTTAAGGATTTGATCAGAAAATGTATAATCATCTACATGGATGATCTTACCATGTTCTCAAAGAAGTGAGGTGATGATGTTTTTGATCTGTGCAAAATTTTTTAGAAGTGCAAAGAGTTTGGGATATCCCTTAATCTGAAGAAGTGCATCTTCAGATTCATAGAAGGAAAGCTGCTCAGACACATTATTTTAGAACAAGGAATCTCCATAGACCCTGAGTGTATCCAATCCCTCTTGAAGATTCAGCTACTAGGAAGCAAGAAAGGGTTAAAATCTTTCTTCGGGAAGATAAATTTCAGCAAAAAATTCATTACCAATTTTGCTAAAATTGTTAAGCTGCTTAATGCCATGCTCAAGTGAGATGACAAAATTGAGTGGAATCTGAAGGAAAACTAGGCCTTTAAGGAAATCAAGAAAGACATTGCTGAAGCACCTATGCTAGTTAGTCCTGATTACCTAAAGCCATTCTATATTTACTCATTTTCTTCAGACCATTTGTGTGTGCTAGCATTCTGACCCAAGAGGATGATGAAGGGAATGAGCACCCAATTACTTTCATGAGTTTTCCCTTAAAGGATATTGAAATGAGATACCATAGCATGGAAAAATAGGCATATTCTCTCATTAGGGGAATCAAGAAATTTAGACACTACATCTTACGGAATAGGGTGTTTGCCATTGTACTAGACCTGACAGTGAAAACATTGCTGATGCAAAATGAGTTAGGAGAACAAAGAGAAAAGTGGGTCATGCTACTACAAGAATATGATATGTAAATTCAACCAATGAAAATAGTCAGAGGAAAATCCCTCACCTGAACGATAGCTAAAACAACAGCTGAAGTAGGACTTGAGCTTACATTTCAACAATACCAGCTTGAAGATGTTTCTCCTGCAGAGTGGTATGATGATATTGTCTACTACTTGTTGCACAACAAGTTCCTGTCTCATTTACAAGGAGTCCAAAAGCGTGCCCTCAAACTAAAAATTAGCAGCTATATGTTGCAAGGATCTATACTTTACAAGACAAATCATGAAGTGGTCTACCTTCGATGCCTTGGAGAAGAAGTAGCATGAGTGCTGAAATAATTCCATGAAAAATTTGGCACTAGTCATGGATCTAGTCCTTTTACTTCTCATCAAATCCTGTGAGTAGGATATTATTGGAAAATTGTCTTCAAGAATGCACATAATCATGTTTGTGCATTCCATGTCTGCCAGACTGCCGCAACCAAAGAGATGATTGTTGTTGTCCTGTTGCAACCAGTCTTGGAGGTAAGACCGTTTGCGCAATGGGGTCTCAACTTCATTGGTCCGGTAAGCCCACCATCATCTGTGGGTCACAGGTACATTCTAACTACCTTTGATTATTGTACTAGATGGACATAAGCTATTGCATGTAGGCAATGTACTATAGAGGTAGTCATTAATTTCCTTGAAAGTTTCATTTTAAATCGTTTTGGTTGCCCCTACACCCTAGTCTGTGATAATGGCCCTAACTTTTCCTCACTTAAAATTTCTAGTTGGGCCTTTGATTATAGTATTTCTCTCAATTTCTCATCCAACTACTACCCCCAAGGCAATGGCCTAGGTGAATCTACAAACAAAAACTTGATCACTGTCATCAAAAAGTTGCTTGATAGGAATCCCAAGGACTGGCACACCCAGCTTCATTTTTCTCTTTGGGAAGATTGTACACATCACAAGGAATCCTTGAGTGATTCCCCATTTAATTTAGTTTATGGATTAGAGTCTATATTCCCTGTACACCTCAAGATCCCAACCCTCCAGTTCACTAACACTTTTTACGAAGAATTGGATCGACGAGACTCGCTTGGCTGAGTTACTTCACTTGGAAGAAGTATGTGACTGGGCCATTAAAATTTCACCAAACATCAAGGTGTGGTCAAAAGATGGTTCTATAGATGAGCCAAAGTAAAGGCCTTTAGAATTGCTAATATGGTCCTATGCTAGGACAAGGCCCATGAAAAGAAAGGGGGCATGACAAATTCGACAAGCTGTAGCTTGGCCCCTTTCAGATTGTTGAAATCCTTGGTGATAATGCTTTCCACCTCAAGACATTAATTGGTGAAGATGTCCCATTTCCTATCAACGGGAAGCACCTCAAGCATTATTTCCAAGCTTGAGCTCTCTCGAGCTACTCTTGTAAATACCAGTACATAGGTTAGTTTAGGTTTCTTTTGGTTTGGCTTTGTTTTGCTACTTCGCGTTGCTTTTTTTTTGCTTGTTTCCTAGTAGTTTTGTTTCTCTAAGAGGGTGTTCTCTATTTTTGGTGGAGTGGCCATGCTTAACTTGATGAATAGTTCACTTTGTTGTTTTATCTTAGTGTTCTTTGGACAAATATTCACTCCCAACCATTGGTCTTTGATTGCTACTATGGAAGGGTGTCCTTATATGAACTTTGGATTGACCTAGAACATGACCCTTAGTTGAATCTTATCACATGTCATCCTGAATCCTGCACAAGATAAACATTAATTGCTTCTAAAGAGCTGTGTAATTGTTGTTGTGACAACCTAACAAGAAAAAATCATAACCCTGCTTCAGTGACCACTGTGGTCCCAAGCCCACTATAAGCTTCAATGCTTACATGGTTGAGCGAAAGAAATAGTATCAAAAGGATATCAAAAGGAAGGAAAAGAAATAAATGTTCACATCAAGCAACCATGTGGGTGTGTGGATAACTCTACTAGGGCTATGGATGCCTAGCTGGTAGTAGAGCAATGTTTGTGGGGTCACAACAACAACTCCATAGGGGCTATGGATGCTTGACTGGCATTGAAGCAATGTCCAAGTTACTTTTGGTGTTAGATGATTCATAGCTTATTCAATTTGATTAACTACCATTTGTTATAGTCTCCAAAGAAAATGAATGAATTCACTACTTGCACACACATCCAAGATGCTTTCATGATTTGATTCAACCAAGGATCTCGTTCTCCTTTGAGTCCCCTAGTTCACTTTTGTAAATCATCCCCTGGTTTGCAAAACCTGAGATTCTAGGTTCTGAATGAGCATTTATCCCTCGAATGCTTAGGAGCATTCCCCAATAGATTCACCATTTTTTGTTCCTATTAGCACACACACCCTATTTAGAATGGGGACTCTCTATTTTTTCTTTGTCTGGTCACTTTTGTCACTGTCCCATTTTACATTTCCCCTATTTTTGAGTCCTAAGTGGTCAAAAAGTATTAGAAGAATCATCTTGAGTTGACCAATTTTTGCTACCCTCAAATTTTCAAGGCCTTAGGCATTTGCGGGATTTCCCTAGCCATTTGCCTTCATGCTTTATAATTGTCATCCTCTAGGCACTGCAGGTCCACCCCTACAAGGCACTCTATGCGGAGTGTCACCTTGCTTTAGCCATTTCAAATGGTTGGGTTAACACTTCCTCCCACCTAGTAGGACCCGCACCCTCCTATGTTGTTTCTGTTGCCGGCCTACATAACATCCAAGTCCAGGGGGTCGTCCACTCTATAGACTCTACCTTTCCTACCACCCTTCTCAAAATACTTTCTCAACAACCATAGCGACTATCGTACCCACCTTAATAACATGCATTAAATGTTAAAAGGTCTATAAATAGCCCATTTTGAGTTGTTATTTTCACCATTAGGAATTCTAGGAGTTTGTCAAAGCCTCCTGACAACATTGCCATCATGCCCACCGAGCTCCTTTGTAGACTCAGGGTCTCCATTTACAGTCTCCCCTTTGATTTCATCACAGTTTTTAGGTTGGTATTTTTTCGCTATTCGCATTTTAAGTTTCCTTTAATTTCCTTAAAATTTGTTAAAATCTCAAGAAGGAAAACTTGAAATCTAGCTAGAACACTCACGGGTGATCAAAACTCACTTTTTAGAATTTTGAAATCTATTGAAAATCACCCATGAGGCCCATGTAGAACTCGATGACACCACAAACATTCTTGAACTATGGCTTTCATGCCCTACGAGCCTGCAAACCACCTGCCACCATCACCCATTTCTTAAAACACCAAACTTCAAGATAGTCAGCCAATATCTTTCACAAATCCAAGTTCTTAAAAAGACATCCACACTTTTCCACGGAGAGTTAAACTTAAGAAAAATCAAAATGGGGGCTTTCGACCTTGTCGGGTCTGATTGTTTGTGTTTCCACCTTGCCTCTATTGCCATTCAAACAATCCCTTCAAACGGTGAAGTTTTAAGGTCATCTTGATGGTTGGGCCCCATCTCGGTTGTTTCCATCCAAGTTCCTACGCTAAATGCCTGACCACTGACCCTTTGGGTTGCTCGCTACTTGCAGACTTCCATCTACGGGATTTCATTTTGGGTTTTATGTTTCAAACGGCCTTCACGACCCGTTTGTCTACCTATCGGGGCCTGCCTTCATAGACACCACCTGAGCTTAAAGAAAAAGTTACTTATCTTATGCAGACCATCCTTTGTGGGTTTCCACTCCCCTTTCATCATCCCATCAACCACCACTCAAAATAGTGAAACCCTTATGTCCTTCCAACCCACGGGTTTCAACCCTTCTGCATCCGTCTAAACTCAAAAATAAAAATCATTAATTGTTAAGCACTGGGTGGGCCACCCCATGTGGGTGGCCACTTGCAGACTTCTATCTCGCTCTTGCCGCTTTGAAACATACAATGACCTTTTCTGACCCACTATGTAGAACTTGAATTCATGAAATCTTCCCACTAAGTGATGAACTGATAACTTGATGACAAGGATTCCTAGACCCAACCTTGCAGGCCACTCTACACGAACCATCATCCTCTACCCATTGTCCCTAGGTGGAGATCATCTAACATCCTTTCACACCTCCTGACCCACACCTTGCAGGGCATCATCTGACTAATGTCATTTTAAATGGTGAAGCCTCAAATGGCTAGACCACCCTTTGCCTTTTCCATCCTTGGGTCCGTACACCTAAATGATGATCTTAATGCTTCCAAACTTCAAAGTGGATTGGACTCATGTGCCAAAATTGCCTAACCTCCTCAATGGACCCCACCTTGTGACCAAATTTTGGCGCAGGTGGAACCATGTTAGCCGTCGTGCCCTAATTGTCATATGTTTATTGTTGCTTCCAAAATAGATGCCATCCAAAGGAAGCCCACACCCCTGGGCCCGCATTGTTATAAATCCCTCTAGTAAAAGGCCAATGTTGATCTGAAAGAGATATTAGGATTTTTTAATGATGAATTATCTGATCTAACATTGTTTTACAGGATTTTGGCTAACATTCCTCTCATTTTATACTTGAATGTGCTTACTGCTCCTTCTCTTGTAGGATGTATGGAACTAGCTG
Organism: Sequoia sempervirens; assembly: GCA_007258455.2. Classification (NCBI taxonomy): domain Eukaryota; kingdom Viridiplantae; phylum Streptophyta; class Pinopsida; order Cupressales; family Cupressaceae; genus Sequoia; species Sequoia sempervirens. The sequence goes on from VDFB02047230.1 coordinate 577,450,867, forward strand.
TAGGACCTTTGGAGGCAACAATGGAGAAAGAAAAGGGCAAGAAAGCAGCCAAGGAACCTAGGGGAAAGGAAGATAAAGATCAAATGAAATACAAGTTCCAAGGGGAACAACTCAATTCCAAGGTCACCACAAACTAGAAAGAGATCTCAAATACCAACTTGGGGCATATCGATATCGACAAATTCAAGCAGAGGGTCATTCTCAACCCTACCACAAAAGATTCCAAAAGATTCAGAAGAAGTGGGTTGGCCAAACTTGCTAGTTTCCTGCTTTCCCTCATTGCCCCTAAACTTGTAATGCCTGCAGGGAGGCATATCCACAAAACACAAAAAAAATAGTGGACAAAGATGGAAACATATTGACTGACTTCTCTGCCAAGTCCATCAGGTAGACATTTCATATACCCACTTTCGAGGATATGGAAGAGGCCTCCAAAGAATATGCAAAGACCACATGGGATTCCAACCCCCTCAAGTGTAAGAGGCTTATCAATCAATATTGGGTAAAGGAGAAGAGGGGTAGTACAAATAAGGTGCCCCACGAGCTCTTTAGGAGTGATTTTCACAAAGATTACCATGACTTGGTAAACTTATTGAGTAGAGACATGGGTCTTCCAACTACAGCCTTCTTCCAGGACTGGATGTTGTACTTTATTGAAGAAATCATCAGGGGAAAGACCCAATTCTATTGGGCAAGGATGATCAACAACTACTTACATGAGAAATTTGTGGCAATGAAGAAAACTTCATAATTTTACACGATATCATACCTAGTCTATCTGCTCGCTGACCATGCCCAATATAGAGGTTTGTTTGTAGCTCCCAACCAAACCCCAGAAAAAGAATTTAAGGTATATGATAAATATCCACAACTACAGTACCAGAACTTTAAGGACTATTACAAAGTTAATGACGCCTTCATAGGGGATATCATTAGGTTACATGGATGTGACTTTCAAAGAAGGGTCACACAAAGTGCTAATGCCTTCATCCACTGCTTCAACTTCCTATTTATTCAATTTCCCAAATTTACATACATTCAAGCCAAGGGTTTCTTAGAGAAAGCCTATAAGCTACCCTGGTACCTAGATGACTAGTTGATATTATTGGAACTCTCTCGATAGCTACAGCATACACACAACCTTCTGAGTGACAAACATAGAGCAAAGATTCCTTATCCCCTCACATTTGGTCAGGGTATGTATGCACTTCCCACATCCCAATGTGTAGAATACTCTGATAAGGAATTGAATGAGTACAACTTGGACTTCCACACTTCCCAACCATAGATGGATCCATATGGCAAGTTGAAGAAGGCGATCAGGATAGAGTATGCCCATCTGCATAATGTTGAAGACTTCTGGGCCAATTGTAGAGATGATAAGGAAGTGTGTATGAGGCACTACATGCGCATGATGGCATATTTTTTTTAAATGATCAATTTGTTTCTAGTGCTAGACCAGATTATTGAAGATGGAAACACAATGATTGATCCCAGATATGATGTAGTTGCCAATCTACCGTTGTCATTGATTGACTACGATGAGGAAGAGATCAATGACCTCAACATTCTGATGAAGCCTATAGAGGTGAGAAAAAAACAAAGGATCAACAATAATATTGCACAACTGAAGTTGCAAGGTGCTACTCTAACATATGGCGAGCTTGAGGATGAACTCGAGAGCAATATTGAAAGTGCCTCTACCACTGCTGCCCCGACCAGAGATACTTCAACATCTCCTCCCACTACATGGTAGAGGAAGAGAAAAGAAACATCTGAATTCCAACCCAAACTCAAGGTATATTCAAGGAAGGTGTCAGAAGGTGAAGCTTCCAAGAAACCAAGGAAGTCAAGTAGTTTCATAGAGATTCCCACAATACAAGAGGACCCACTCCACAAAGGAGAGGAAGAAGAGGTCAAGCAGCCAGAGCCCCCTCCTGTTGCTTCCACTCTCACTATCACCCCTACTACTTATACCACTAATGTTGCTCCTCCACCTACTTCTTAGGTGATGGTTGCCTCTTCTCCACTTGCAGTGGACATTTTAGTTCACCTTGCCTCTACTTCCCTTGGAACACAAATTATGGTCATATATTCCTTGTCTACCACCACTTCTTCGCTCTCTTCCTCCTACATGTCTCCATCATTAGCGCTCCCATTTTCTACTGCAATGATGGAGGAAACAATACAAATATCTAAAGAATTAGAAAGGCAAGAGAGGGAAGCAACCAAAGAGATGGAAAAAGAAGTAGATGAATACCATGAGCACCCTGAATATTAACATCTAGTGATTGATAAGGTGGTGCACGAGGAGGAAGATGAGGAAACAAAATCCTCTGAGGAAGATGCCAAGGAACCAAGCACAAAGTATATTATGGAAACATTCAACATAGAGCTCAAGGAGGAGTTGGCCCAATAGCTCATGAATGTTACAGAAGAAGCTGAAGGGAAGCTCTCTGATGAAGAGAAGGATACAAATGAGAAAATGGAGGAAACTGAACCTCCAACTGGGGAACAAGATAGAAGTCCTAAAAATGGTCAAGAAATGCCTCCTTCAAGAGAGCAGGAAGAAAAGGAAAGAGAAGAGAAAGAAGAAGACGAGCCTAAAGAAGAGTCCAAGATGAGAAGGAGCCTAGAGCATCATGAAGAACACAAGCCTGAACAAGAAGAAGAAGAAGAAACCTCTAAGGGAGAGGACAACCCCAAGGAGCATACTACTATTGAATCCCTAGGAAGAGAAATAGTATTTATTAGAGATTCAAATGAGGAAGAAGAAGAAGAAAAGATAGAGTAGGAGACTTTGGGGGTAAAAGTAATGGAAATTCAATGTACTCGCAAGGAAGAAGGTGATCACGAATCACCAAAGGGGAATCTTAGATGCCTGAATGGCTTGAAAAGCAATTAGAGAAGAAAACACAGACCCTAATGGATCCAAAGGCAAGACTTGAAGCCATCTTGGCTCAAGTACAAATAAGCACTAAGAAGGAAAATAAGCCAAGAGTAAGATCCCAACTTACAATGGATGCATCAGGATCTAGGATGGTACAGATAGCCACTTCGATAATGGGGGAAGAAGGGGCCAGCTATAATATTTCTACCATTGACTTGGGGACAACAACAAGAGAGCAGAAAATTGACCATCTTCAAGGATCTTTCGCCACCATTGTGCACCAAATTCATAAAGACAAGATCTCTAAGGAGGAGCTAAAGGAACAAGTGGTGGACTTAACAGGTTATATTCAACAATGGTCTTCCACTAAGGAGCTTCCCACCACGTCATCTGCGCCACCATAAGTGTTGTCCAAGGACCACATTGATAAATTGGAGAGATGGAAAAATTGGACAAAAGCCATAGTGGATTAGTTCCAACAAGTCTTCTACAATGGAAACATGGGCATTAGATGCACTATTAGGACAACAAACAAATTCTTGGAGGTGCAAAAACAACTTGAAGGCAGGAGAAAAATTTCCACCGACTTCCCAAAGCTGTATAGGATTACATATATCAAAATTGAGGCAATCCTCAGGATGCCCAAAAGAACATGGGAAAAGGAGCTTGCTTTGGTAAATGATGACCACTAGATCATCAAGACATGGAAGCTAGAGCTCAACCACAAGAAAGAGATATTGGAATGGGTGCTCCATGAAGTGGAGCTTGACATTGATTGGGCTAATGAGATTAGGATAGCCTGTGGGGAGTATTTCAAAATTAATGGAATATTATGATATGCCCATCGTTGAGCTGAACCTAGAGAAGATAAGGCCACTCTTTCATAAAAGAAAGAGAATGGAACCACATATGCACTTATGCTATATTTTATGGGTTTTTTTGTGTGAGCTTTCACCCAATCTGAGATAGTGATGAAGAATACTCCCAAGTGTGATAAAGATTAGGATGTGATTATTGGCTGATCCTAGAAATTGAACTTCTAGGGGCTTCAATCCAATATTATGGAGTGGAGAAAGCTTCAAATGTTGATCAAAAAATTCATGGAATATGCTACTATGAAGAAACAATAAGGAAATCTAGTTATTGATGATGAATTTGTCACAAAGTAGCTACAACAAGGAAATCAGCTAAAAGAAAAAAGAGCTATAGTGCTGCCCACAAGGGGACAAAATAGGCTAAAAGACAAAATGTAATTTTAAATTGTAAAATATTTGGGGGTAGGTGAAACCCTAGTTTGTAGTGAATTTTGGCCACACAATAAGATTAAATCTTGGCCATTCATTTTTCTTTTTGGACACTATAAATAGGGGGTATCCTCTCATTTTCAAGAGAGAGTTGAGTTGTTGTAAAGACATGTTGCTGGAATGTTAATAGAAATTCAATTATTTGGTGGATTCTTGAGTTCCAACTTCATGTTGCATTATTCTTCTTCTCATAGTTACTGAATTTGGATAGATTTACTTTGTTGTTCTATGTGTTTTAGCTTGCTTTGGTAGATTAGCTAATGTTGTTCATTGGTAGTGAATAATCATTTTGTGTTGATGACCTTCCTTGTTCATGCTTTTTGTTGTTTATTGATGATAAATTGTAGTGTAAAGCTAGCCTGAATATTATATAAATGTTGAAATTAGATTCTATCTCTTGTTCATGCTTTATGGTGAATGAAGGGTTGAAAATCTCCAAACCTTAGAAGATTGCACTGGTTTCATGAGACTATAAGTTGATTTGGTTAAGTGGAACTTTGTTTTGGGAAGGTTTTCCATTGTAGGGTCCTCCATTATCACTATTCATCGGTAGTTTTAGGTCTAGGAAATTACTCCCTTCCCTTCCCTTTTTTACTTTTTTTTTAAATAGGTGATTTAGGTAAAGTTCATTGCACATTGTAAATCCAAATTTGAAGATCAGAGTGGAGTTTAAGACTGTTGTCCTGAACTTACAGCAACAGAGCAACGCTTCAAAAAATCTTATAAACCCCATTTATGGATCCAATTCCCCTTCCAATTTAACCCATGTAAGGCTGCCTTTTGATTACTATAAAAATCACATTGAACCAACAAAGAAATTCCAAGCATGTCATGACCTGACACCCAAGAGTCCTTAGGGTAATTTTCAGCAACTTGTTGTTGGAAATTTCCTTTCAAGAGAGGTAGTGCATTCGTGTGTTTCCTGTGTTGAGAAGGTTCAAAAACACCCATCAAAAATAGTTGCATACATTTATCTAGGATGGTTTACTGACATTGAATTCATCACATGGATTTGACAAGAGAATGTCTCTCAGTGCACAAGAAACATTATTACAAGTGGACTACATTTTATAGGAGGGTTTATGCTAGTAATGGAAGCCCCTAAACTGGTAGTGGAATGTATGAATTGGTATGACCCAAAAAAGAGGGTCTTTGAGAAAGAAGGGAGAGTCTATGCAAACCTCTCTATAAAAGGGATTGTATACACATTTGGGTCCCCATATTTATCTAGATAAATTCATTCGATATGCAAGTCCTGGACACAACATACCAAAGTGCAGAAGAACAAAAAAAGAAATTTATGATTGCAACATGGTGCAAAGAGGAGATTACTAAGAAAATAAGACAAATATTGAGGTATCTATTTATTCAAGATGTCCAGGACATCATAACCCTATTAAGTAGGATAGCTAGACTCAAAGATACTAGCAAATATGAACCCTAGATCTTTAAGCTTATAGAAAAAATAATTGAAGGCCTTGTGCAAATTCACTGGGGAAGTTTCATCAACAACAAGCTACATGAAAGGTTATTGACATTCCCGAATACCTTATGATTTTTTATGTTTTCTTATGTTGTTTATTCCTGCACCCTAATGGAAAACATACAAGGATTGAAAAAATTTGGTACCCTCGGTAGAGAGCTAGGGAATAATTTGATTTATGCTCATGCACCCCAAATCCCTATCCACCAATATTGGGAGCATTAATAGAGGGTTAATGATGTGTTTTCTATGAGGTTGATAAGAATAATGGAAGGTGACAAAGCCAAAAGATTGTCCCTCAAAGCATAGAGTGTTATCTCGTTAGTTGGGGGTTGGTACATTCAATTTCCTACTTTCACCTATGTCAGGGTGGAAGGATTCAAAAGATAACCCTTCATGCTACCAAAGTATCAAACAAAAAAAATGCTATTAGTAGAATTGGTGAGATAGTTGCAAACTTCTCAGTCCCTTTTCTCACAAGCATGCAAGAAATGTTCCATCAAATTCCAAATCACCATTAGGAATTAGAAATGTGTTGTAGCCAAATATGATGATGTGTGAGGAATAGTTGAAGTTGTATAAGCTAGATTTATTTACACTCTAATGAAAGAATTATGATTTAGAAGGAAACCTTTCCAAGAAAATAGATAGTAAGTATGCTCATGTTTATGATTTAGAAGATTTATGGCATAATTGTGATGGTGAGCATGAGGTAAGGAAGAGATCATACTATAGGTTGCCATTACAAGTAGCAAGACTCCTTGGACTCATTGATATTTAAGATAAGTTGGATAAGGAATTGAATACAATTTATGATACAAAAAATATTTTTGATGAACCCATCCTAGACGCAATTTATACAAACAAGGAAATAGTAACCATTAAGCATATTTCTAAGTGTTGACATACACTCAACACTAGATTCGTGGTTACAGTAAAGCCTTAAAAAAAGTTGGGGTAACACTCACATACCCACATAATGTGAAGAGAAATCAATAGGTAGAAGATGAATTATGGTATGTTGAGAGTGCTAAAAAGAAAATAAAGTTTGGAAAGGAAGAGGAAGTTGGACATGGTGAGGAAAGAATTTTTGATACTTCAAGCTAGAGAATTCTAGTGACACTAGCTAAACAGAATAAAGAGACCATAGCCAATTAGGCCAATGTAATAGTAAAGCATAACATAGCATTTTCTTCCACAGTAAAGCCAAAAGCTTAGCTAATGACTTGTGAAGAGGTGAGAATGAAGACACATACACATGCTAAGACAAGATCTGTATCTCATAAGGTTGTAGATATATTTATCTCTCCACCTTCAATTAATAGGGAAGCAATGAAATAAACACTAGGAAGGACTCCTATAATTCAAGACGAAAGTCTCGAGCTGAATGAAGAAGAAATTAGAAAGCAATGGGAGAAGATGAAAACCATGATGAAACATTTTGAATAAAAATTATCTAAAGAAAATCCTATGGTGCAACTAGTAGTGGAAGAAGTTCCAGACATAAGATAAAATCCTATGGATAGAGAAGAATATTTTATAAGAGGATCACTCACCCCAAATGTGGGAAACCTTGAGAAAATTGATGAGAGAGGAATAGGGGATACTACAAGTTAGAATCCCATTGATAATATTGGTAATGAAGATACAGTTGATGATCAACTTCTGCAAGGAACAAGTAAAGATGATGTTGAGCAACCACAAAATTTTGGGAAATAAGGAGAAGGTTAGGTTGAGAATAAAAATGTAGATCCCTCACAAACCTTGGGAGGTGAAGTAAGAATGAGGAGAATCCTGATGTTTCAAGACAACATGAAAATGATGTCCCAAGGATTGATGTTGAACACTCGACATGACAAGAGAATATAAGTCTTGAAAGGGAAGAGACAATGATGAATCGAGATAATCTGGAATCCATGTTAGTGATGATAGAAGGTGTTCAAGTTTCAAGGGGTGTGATGGGTAATTTTGATAGTTCAAGAGGAGAATTTATTGAACATGCAAATCATCAAGAATGAAGAAATATTTAAGAGGTAGAATAGAACAAAAAAGCACCTGACTGGCTAGTCAGGAAAATGGCTCCACCATTGGACGTGGAAATAGTGCCTTTGGATCTCAAAAGTTTAATACAAGAAGTAGAGACCCATAAACCTAGAGGTAGAGTAAAGACAATACATGCTATGAAGATGAATGCAAATGGAGGGAGAACTCTCCATATAGCTACTCCAGTGGGAGATAAGAGAAAGCATGAAATAACACCTAGGGATCATAGGGTAACAAGAATTAATGTTAGACATTCATCATGGGGATAGACATTAGAAGAAATGAAAGTAAATTTAGAGACAATTGCTGCCAAGGTACAAAATAGTAAATAGAAGAAAAGAGAGTTAAAGGAGTGTATTTCCTATCTAGAAGGTTTTATCAAGTCATTAGCCCAATTTGATCAAATGCAAATTGAATTGCCTCAAAATTTGGTACTTATGTCTAAGGATCAAGTAGATGTCATTGTAGCACTTTTCCATAAGGTAAGTGTATTTGAAGAATGGATGTAATACATGGTGAGGTAGGGAGAAGATTTAATTAAAGATGCAATTGGGAAACATAAGGAGGCATATCATTGGTGTGACAAGTCTAAAAAACTTGAGGGAGGATGTTGATTTCAACAAGAACAAACTGATGCAAAAAGGTGAAAATTAAAAGCTCTTATTCAGATAGATGTTCGAGAGTTGGTGAATGAAGGATAACCATAAAATAAGAAGTTCTAGTATTTGAAAAGTGGAGAAAACAAGTGAATTGGGAAAGTGACACTTTGCTACAATGTGTAGAAGGTTTTGAAAAGGTTGCTGAGAGATCTAAGAAGTTGATTAATAGAGATGAAAGCTTTATTGAAATGTTAGCACAAAAAATTTGTGATCCCAAGACTTTAGGGCAGGGTGATAAAGAGGTAAAATATTTCAAGGAGTGGCTTGAAAGGGTGAATAAGGACCCTATTTGCTCATTAAGTCAAGAGGTTATTGATGAAATTATAAAGTGCAAGAATGTTATGGTTAAATATGAAGAAAAAATTATGTAGAGAAATGAAAACATCGTTTAGATATCAGAAGATTATGCTAAGCTTAAGTATAGTTGGAAAGTGATTCAGGTATTTTCAAAGGAGCATATGCATCAAGTGCTAGTTTCTTTTTGAGAATATCAACAGATGAAAGGTAAAGATGAGTCTTTAGACTTAGATTTCAATGAGGAAGAATATATGGTTAGTTACTGGATGTCAAAAAATTTGCGTGCCAATAAAATTTTTAAGTAAATTTTGTAGGTTTGTTCTCGATCCCTATAAAGGTGGCTAGTCCTTTAGATTTTGAAGAAGTACCAACAATCTTATTTTTTACAAAATACTCAAGAATTGGGGCCCGAAGTTGAAGATTGTTGGTGATGAAGTCAAAGTTTTTTACTTTTCCTATAATGTTTTGAGAACAACTATCACCTTTCATGTGCTACATTTTAATTTGTTTCTCTAATTCTCTTTGATGGACTAAGTTTTATTTCTTTAGGGATTTGTTTCTATAAAGGTTTGTTTACTGCTTTATTTTATTTTTTAAGTTCAAAATTTGTGGATGTCAAAGAACCAAAAAAAATTCAAATTTTGTTCTTTTACCTGTTTTCTATTGCATTCCAAATTAAAAACTTGTATGTTTCATCAAAAGAATCAATATCAAAGCTAATTTCAAAGCTATTTCCTAATATTAAATCTTGCATAGCTGATTGTTTGTTCCTCTTTGACAAGACTATGTATGATGTTGTTTAAGGGTGCATACTAATACTATTTGGTGGAAAATAATCTCCCTTTTCTTTAAAATCCCACATCCTTATATTCCTAGTTGTGAAGCAATCTAGTGACATATGGAATGGTTTTCTCTAGTTTGGTTATTTCTTAAGGCATGTGTGGATAATCCTTGGGAAAAAAATTACTTTTTGGTATTTTTTATGCTTTATTTTAGAATACATGTTTTAAATTTCAAAAAATGTTCCAAAAAAGTAATGAATGCAAGGATTTTTATTGCAAATATTTTGATTCCATGAACTTGTTGAATGCTTAAAGCTAAATCTACTTGGATAAATACAAGTTATTTAAATTTCATGAAATATTATTGCAGATTTGTTTATTTCATGAAGCTATTAAATGACCAGACTGAGATTATTTTCATATCTCTATGATACCTTCCAACACTATAAGGACCATTTACCCTTTGCGTGTAACAAAATTATCACAACGAACCTCTAGTGAACCTAGTGCATCAAGACCTGGCATAAACAAGCCTTGGGATTAAGCTGGGTTAGCCTTAGATTTAGGTTTTCTTGATGGAGTCTTTCAAGAAAGATAGGTTCCCACAGTGTATCTGTGAGAATTTTATCTATTTTTTGGTGTGTGACTAACATCTACATCAACAAATAGTTCTTGTATCCTTAGTCTTTTTACCTTTGGTTGTGCACTAGGGATAGACTTCTTTGAAGAGGAATGAATTATTAACTTCTCCCAAAGTATTTTAATACTTCTTTTAATATTTTTATTGTAGTATTGCTTATATATTTTAACCTCCTTAGGTTGATCTTGATGTCTTGGATGTCCTCCAATGAGTCTATATTTTCTTCTTGCTTAGTTTTCTTATCCTTCTATTTATTTATTTATTTCATGGCTTCAAAATTATTATAATGTTATCCTCGAATTCAGCTATGTTTAATTCATGGGATAACTACTACAAAACTTGTCCATTTTGTAGCTCACAAACTCTAAGCATGCAAAATGAGGCGAATTGCATTGGTCTGACATACATTTTCATATTCACCATTGGCAAGACAATCCCTAGTCAGCAAGAGGTCATAGCGGGCTTTATTAGTTATACCGATACCCATTTGCTTCACTGAGATATCCATCCTTTGGCGAACCCTTTCAGCGACCTCATAACTCTTGCCAAGACTTGCGCTTTCAGTGTGACTACCGGCAGTTGCCAGGACTTTATGGTGACCCCTTCCTTTTTTAGCGAGCTTAGATCTTCTTTCGCTAAGACCACATGTTGTCAGCAAGAGGTTATTCTGATGGAAGTTCATATCACTGAAACACTGCACGATCAGCGATACCTCTGGCCGAATTCAAACCTATTGCTAGTCGATAAGACATCGCAGCTTTGTTGAGACCTCATATCAAAAAAATTTAGTCTAGCTAAAGTGTTTGCTTGGACCCCATAAGTCAGTGAGACATGAAGCATTCACCAAGACCTTACCCCAACTACCCTTTGGTCATATTGATTTGTTTGCTATATCACTGTTTGGTGAGATGTTACACCGAAACCACCTGGTCTTGCCGAAAACTTTTCTGATGACATCCTTTGGCGTGACTTTGCAAAAGTCACCAAGACCTCTTAGTGAAATGACTGATTCTTGCCAAAGCCTTCATTCCCAGATATCTCCATTGGTTTGGAATTTTTCCTTAACTGCGGATTTCTGTCGAGTTCAGATTTCTCAAAAATTTTCCGTCTCCTTGGTTTCCTGAATTTCCTCCTTGGCTCATTTTTTTGTGGGAATCCATCTCTTGTAGATTTTCCTAAAAGTTGATGAAATGTAAAGGAATATGGAATAGCATGATGTGTTAGTGATTTTCAATACATTTTATGATTTGTTCATGCTATCTTATGATCTCCCATGTGGTTTATTGATGAAAAATGATCAGGTTTAATGGTTAATTAGGTTTTTCTTGTTTATTTCGTTAGAATCTGATTAGTTTGGAATTTCCCAAAATTCCTCTCTGGCTCAAATTCTACGGATGGCCTTGAAACCCAAAATTTGTTGTGATCATTTCATATGAGATTTAATGACACTCTAGCTATGTGAGATGCATTCTAACTGTGTTTTGATGAATTAACCCTCCCTTTCTTGTGCTTCTTACTATGATTTCCATGTTGAGTGTAGGCTGAATTGAGCAAGGCAACAAGTGGGTCTTCATTGTCCGATGCAGAGAGGATTAAGCTAGGCATTAAGAGCAAGTTCCCTGAGAGTAAGATCACTTCTGTCTAGTTAGAAGTCACTGATACAAACGTTGGCCTCTGGGACTATGATGAGTTTAAAGAAAGAATGGCAGCTAAGGATCCTCCTTTGGTGACTAGAAGGATGATGGAATCAGGCTTGTCTCATGTAGCTGGTTTCCCTTCTATGGTGCAGTGTTATGAGCTAGTCTTGGAGTGTGCAAGGCACTATGATAGTGGTACACAGAGGATAATTGGTCCTCAAGGGAGAGTTGTTGCAAATCTCAACCCAGTCTCCATTTCCAAACCTTTAATATGTGAGACAGGTCTCATGTGGTGGGATTCACCATTGAGGTAGCTCAGGAGTTCTATGATGATCAGACTGTGAAGTCACAGTAGCTTATCAATTCTTGGCTGGAGAAGCCCAAGTCCCACTATTCCAAGTTGCCCAAGCAGCTGTTCTGAGCCAAATTCAAGGAGTACTATGATGCCATCATGTTTCTTAGCAGGGTGGTTGGATTGAAGAGTGCTGGTACATTTGAGAATTGGATGTGCCATGTGATTGTGAGGATGGAGCAAGAAAAGATTAACTACCATTGGGCAGGAGTCATTAGCCAAGTAATTCACAATCAGTTGTCCAATGTGTTGCAAGCAAGGACCTTCACAATGACCTCCTATTTGGTCTATGCATTGGCTAGATTCCATCCCTACAGAGGATTGGATACAAAGGGAATTTTTGGATAGGATATTATTTATGAAGTTTTCCCTCAGCTGCACTTGGGAGGTTCAAACTATACGAGGGAAAATGATGCATTTACAATCTATATCAGAAGAATGCTTCAGGAGGAAGAGCATGTTAGGATTTCAGACCAAGCTAAGGAGCTCATCAGGAAATATGGGGCATGGTTTATTCAGTTCCCAACTTTCTCCTACATTCAGGTTGATGGCTGCCAAAGGACTCCATATAGACTTCCAAGGTATCCCACTTATCACATTATCTTGTTGGAAGTGAGTAGGAAGATCTTTGACTTTGATGTCGTTGTCAAGAAGGAAAAGCATAAGACTGGTTTTGGTGGAGATTTCCCACTAAGGATTGGCACAGGAGAGGTATGTCCTTCCATTGGTTCTGCCCAAGCTTCAGAGGAAGAATTGAGTGCCCTTGGTCTATCTTTTCATTCTAGGAGATCAAGGTTTGATATTACAAGAGAAGCTCAAAAGAAGGCCAGTAAAGAGTATTTCCATAAGGTGAATTTGGAGGACTACTTGGCCAACTATAGTGATGAATTTGAGGTTAGAAAGAAGAAATTCTCCTGGCTTCCAATTGAGTTAGTTCAATTATACAATGTGAGGGCAGTTCCTGATCAATTGGAAGACGATGGAAACTTGACCCAGGATCATGCTTATGAGGCCATAAAAGACAAACCAATTTGTGATGTGGATTGGTTAGAGGAGGAAAAGATAGAATTGAAACAACTAGTGGATCCAGTTCTAAAATTCACTAGGATGTGGCTAAAACATAAGTTTTGGGAGTTATAAAATAATGGTGTACAATGCACCTATGCACTAATGGGAGATTTGGATCCCCACTCCACCTCTGAGGAATCTACCAAGTAGGATCCCAAGGGAAAGGGTAAGTTGGATTCTCCATCCAAGGTCAAGATTAAAGGTGTTCAAGGAATAGAGGCCCAAGAGACAAAAGAATAGAGGAAGCCAAAGGCTAAGAAGAGGACAAGAACTAAGAAGTCTGAGTAGAAAGGGACTGAAAATCAGAATCCTGAGGTTAATGTTCCTGTGCCCAAGAGGAGAAGAATCATAAAATTGTCAAAGAAGGGAAGCTCCAAGGTAGGGGAGGAAGAAGCTACCTCTCCAGTGATAAATGTTGAAAGTTCAGAGGAGAAGGCCAAGGTATATACAAGGAGGTCTAGGACTCCTCCTAGGGACAATGTGCCTGAGACAGATCTCCCTCCAGTGGTTTCTCATGAGGAACAACATGATGATGTTCCTTCTGCTCATTGAGCTCAAGGCATGCCTAGTGAGTTAGAGGATGTTGAGGATCATCTCGATACTGAGGAGGAGGAATTTCATGAGGGTGATCTCCATGGTGTAGAGGCAGAAATTGAAAAGATAATACAATCCCCTATGGTTGCATATGCGGATTGCCTTGTCAGAACTGAAGAAGTCCCTCCAAGAGAAGAAGAAACTATGAAGGATCCATCACCTAAACAAGAGGAGGAACATGTTGAAGAGGAAGAAAGTAAGACAAATGAAGCTTCTAATAAATAGAATTTGAATAAGCAGGCACCTAAGGGTCAACAAGAAGAGGAAAAATTGGCTGAAGGGAAATTGGAGCCCACTGTTCCGGAGTGGCTGGACAGGGAAATAAAAAGAAAACAAATTGTTGCGGAAGAAATCCCACCGAATTCGGATGTACTACTAGCCAAAATTGGAAAAGATAAAGGTAAGAACAAGGCTAGGGTGATCTTGAGGATTGAGAGAGATGAAGCCCATGATAGAGTTGTTCACATTGCCACCCCTACCCAAGATAAAAATAGAGATGATGTGGTTGGAAAGGACTACAATTTTTAGACTTTCAATCTAGGACCTACATCAGTCGAGCAGGACATTGAGGTTTATGAGGGTTCTAGTGTAGTTATTGTGGGTAGATTGAGAAAGGAAATGAAGACCAAGTAGGAGCTAAAGAAAGAAAATTAAAATATCAAGAAATGCTTGGAGGACTTAATGAAACCACTACAGTCCATTAACCCTTCGATCTCTGCTATGCATACTGTACCTCAAGGGACCATAACCAAGCTAGAAATGATGAAAGCTTCCACCCTTGCCACTACAAATTGGTTGCAAGGATTGCAAATAAAGGGTGATGAAGCTATTAAGGAAATTCTATCAACAAGAAAGGATGCTATCATGGCAACTGAGTGGTTGAAGCAGGTGTTGGCACATGATAAAGAAGATATAGATCTCTTTCTATAGAAAACTAGAACTATAATGGAGTACACCTAAGACAGGTTGGTGACTGATGGGATCCTTCCTTCTTCTAGAGCTGCCGAACCCTATGAGTGGTATGAGATGTTGCAGATCTGGTAGAATGTATTGAAGAAGATTTACAAACAAAGGAAGCATATTGATGATACGCTAGCTGGTGTCTACAATGGATCCATTGCCTTCTTTGAAATTATGATGCGAAGAAGGAAGATCGTGTCCAAGTACTTGAGCCTGGAGCAATTAAGGAAGTGGTGGCATGATGTCTATGCACCACTTGATGATTGGTCCATTTCTGAGCACTAGTTGGATGATGCAGCTACCTACCTTGTAGTTATTGATAAGTACCCAATGTATAAGGTAGATTGGGATAAGTTGGTCAAACTGTCAAGAGAAGAGATTACATCCATTGAGAATCGACTTAGGGTTTTTCCTTTGCCACTAGTAGCCGACTTGGATGGGGTGTTCTTGAAACTACATGAAGAGTCAGATCAGAATATGGATAATAGGGAAGGGAGCTAATGATAGGCTATGGCATGATTTGTGCTTCCCTATTATCTTCCCACACATTGGTCCGAGCTGAATTACGAATCCCTGGCCGACTTGGATGGAACGTGCATTTAATGCTTATTTGACTGACTGTGGGTTTCTCTTGACCAAGTTGTGCCATTAATTCCACAAGCTCTTGCTTGGCTGACGGGTTTTCTGGGGGGATTCTATATATTGGGAATTTTGCCTCATTTGTAAGGCTTAGAATTTGTAATTAGAATATAGAGATTGATATAGGGTAGAGATAGTTAGAACTGAGTTAAGTAGTTAGAAGCAAGTTAGCAAGTAGGTATTCTCAAGCGAACATTGTAATAGAAAACTGGAATTGTTGCTATTGTGGATAATTCGAATGCAAATAATGACATTGTGATTTGGTGCCATACTTGTAGTCTCTTGTCTTGCATGGTTCTTGCTATTCTATCTTTAAAATTGCTTTGAGGAGGTTAATATTTAGATTAGATTTGATTTAATAATGTTTGTAATTTGATACTTGAATGTTGCAACAATCCTTTAGTCCATACTTTTCACAACCAACTGATTCTTAGTTGCTTTGCAAAGTTAGCTTAGACTTCATATTTAGTGTGCTTAGTTCGATTGTGAGGATTTGTTCATTTCAACTGCAATAGGGTTGTTGAATGAATGTTCATGATTTGAAAATCTTAACACCTCAGAAGATTGCACTGTTCTCTGTAAGATTGCAGATTTATTTGGGTCAAGTAGAGATCAGTTTTGAGGGATTGGTCCATTTTGAGTGCTAGTTATTCTCATTGTTAATCTTAGAAGTAGTATTAGATTTAGAAATATCTTTGAAAATCCTTACCCCCTTTTTATTTTCTTTGATTATTAGGTTAGATTTAGGATTAAAATATCATCAGATTGTTAGATCTAATAAAATTGATTCATTATTTTGCTTGTAGTAAGGTCCCATTGTGATTACCAACATTTTCACATTTTATCACTGAGTTGTTTATGCATTGTACAGACCTAACATTAGAGACCTTGGGGTTATCTCTTGAGGCTTGCTGATAGAGATTTACCTTTCAAGAGAGATAGGATATTATATTCTATCTGAGTTGTTGCTGTGCAAAAAACACGTTCAATAATCTGCTAAACCCTGATCATAAGCCCATGGTTGGGCTACCAGTTGCCTAAAGTTGTCCACTACCTCTGAAGCAGGAATGTACCACCCCCATGAAATTTGTGTCATGGTGTGGGTGAAGAAGGCTACATAATCATCATTGGGATGATCTTGTGGCTCTTCGAACTGACGCTGCACGCACCTGGGCAGGTACCTCTCAATCATAGTATGCTCCCACCCCTGCATATACTGATTTTGGTGGCAATAGAATAGCTAATCTGTATCATCAGCCCATCCAGGCTGACCAAGGTATGGTCACTAGGTGAAGACCAACATCTCATCTAAGACCCACCTCTAGTAGGGGATCTTAGGCATTTCTCTACTGCCAGTCAGGCATCCATAGCACTGACAGAGATACCTCTAGTTTTCTCACAGTATTGCTCTACTACCAGTCAGGTGTGCATAGCCCCAGTAGAGATACTGGAATCAACCATTCATATTGAGTCCTCTTTTCTTTTTAGATAATTCTCTTTTCTTTTCTTTTTCTCTTAGAGTTTCAAATATTTCATTCAAATTTTCTCTAAATATGTTAGATGTTAGACATCTGTTCTGGGTTGAAAACTACCATGAACCTCATAATAGCATCTGGGGAATCAGATTTTTCACTCAAATCTTACAACACTATCACCCTAGGACAAATATACCATTACAAAAGGAGATGATCTTGGTGATTTGTGACAGATTTAGAGGTAGTTAATGAAGATTGTTTAATTTAAACCTTGTTTTCAAGAATTTCCACAACTCTTATTGACAATAGGCATAAAACAATGAATTTAGGACAAAATCATCCAATCAGTAAACCTAAAAATATCTAAACCAACTTCTCTCCTAATATCCAAAGTATACTTGAGATAACAACCCACCATTTCAAGATGGAAAGAGCAGAGAAACCCCAAAGAACAAAATAATACAGACACAAAACAACAAAGGAAGCGAACAAAATGAAAGAAAGAACAAACAAAGAAACAATAAAATTATTTACAAGCAGAACAACAAAATATTTACAAACAGAAAAACAAACAAACTATTCACAAACAAAAAAATAAGAGGACACGGGAAAAGGTAAACAATAGAACAAAAATAAAACTAACTAAACCAAAAACCAACACTAACCAATCCTAATCCTAAGCTAACTCCAAATCTAAGCTTTACAAACAAAAAACTGTAAAAATTTATACATTGAATTGACTGATTTTTCATTATGTGCAACAATCTTAACTTACTAGGCACAGTTCTAAACCTAGAAAATTTATCTTTATACTTAGAAATATGAAGTTTATGTGTAATAAGTTCATTCTAAGAGTATAAAGCTTGAAATATTATTAGTTGTGGGTTTTCATTTTTGTCATGATTTACCCACAAGCACGTTTTACTATCCCCAATGTCATAATCAAATTGAAAATCATTGAAACACAGAGGATAATGAAAGGACACCACCTAACTCAGAAGATTTCTAATTACTAATTTAGACTTGTGTTGTATGAATTCCTTCTCTCGAGGTCTTTGCTCATGGAACACCACTGAAGAAGGGTTTGTCTTGTAGCTGGGATATTCACTAACCAGCATCTATGTATTCATCTCGGGTATAGAGTAAATTTTTTTTTGGATTTCTTGAGATGAAGTCTTACTTTCAACACTCTCTTGAAACATGTCACCCCCAAGGGTTTGAGAATCTGCATCTAGCTTATCACCATTGATGATAGGGATACTAGTACATGGTCAACAAGGATTTCCTTCGAACTCATTTGAATGCACAGAGTCAAATTCAGGAAAGCACTTTCTCAATTCAAATTCCTACACATCATCAACAAGAACATGCCATTCAACATCAAATTTATCAAAATTAAGGTCATATTCATTAGTGGATGCTAAGCAAGGACTTTCTTCAAATAACACATTTGAGTAAACAAAATCAAAATCAGGAAAATACTCCTTTGTCTCATTCTCTTTGTCATGTTGAAGAGATTCAACTTCTAAGATAACCTCTTGGTCCTTTTCTTGGCATTCCTTTGCTTCATCCAAATGTACCTTGTCATATATTTCTTTAGGGAACACTTGACTGATCTGCACATCTACTTGAACTTCTTCCCTCAAAAATTTATTTTGGCATTTAAGTCCTTGTCTTTGACCACAAGATTCATTGACAATCTCATCCTGAAGTGTATTATTTGTTTCAATTCGTTCACTACTTAAATCAGCAAATTCATCTTCTTGTGTTAACCTATCAGAGTGTGTTTCTTCCTCATTCACCATCATGAAAGAATCTATGAATGCATCAAATATTGGGAAGGGGTGCTCAATAAGTTCCTTAGGTGCAATTTTCAATTCCTGCTCGAATATATCATGTAATCTGTGGCTATCCTTCTGACAGTCACTTGTATCTTTGATTAATCCCTTGGGTTTTAGTATACTTGTGAGTGCAGGGATATCAAACAGACCTTGGGTTTGTTCTTCATAATTATGTTGGTCTGGTATTGTGATCGAGATAAGTTCAATTTGAGGAGGGAATTCCTTTGTAGGTATATTATCCCTAGCTAACATTATTGCACTTTGGGATTCGAATGAGAAGTGATCTAAAATTGTCTCAAGGTGACTTAGGCTAGTTTCTTTAGTCTAGAAAACATGATTTAGAATACTAATGCAAGGTTGGTAGGTCAATTCTGAATGATTTTAGCAGTGTACCCTACACCAATTAGGGAGTAGAAGACTCTATAGATCAATATCTTCCCCCAAGACCAGCTGATCCTGTTGATTTTCATTAATCAAGGGGTCAGGGAAATTTTGTATTGATAATTCTTTAGGATCAAGAACTAAAAAGGTCAAAATTTCCTCTCTTTAGTAAACCCTTATCCCAGTTTCAAAGTAAGCTACCTCATTGGGACAATCATATTCAGTGATGACATGCTTGAGTCGAGGTTTTCTTTCAATCCTAATCTATGTAGCCACTCCCCTCCATGGTACCCACATATGTGAGAAGTTGAGGGAGAGATATCCCCCTATACTTTTCATCAAATCTCTGCTCAACAACATACCATAAGTCTCAGGAATGTCTGCTACTTGAATATCTATATTGGTTAAAATCCTGGGGTCAGACCCTACTTGCACATGTATATTTCTCAATTCTCCCACTACATTAACCTCTATTTTATCAAGTTAGATGACCTTCTTGTTTGTCTGGATAGGGTTCAATCCCAATTTCTTGCATACAGAAAATGGCATAACATTGCCAGAAGCCCCTGAATCTAGCAGACAATTATGTAGATTCTTCCCACAAATTCTCAAACTTAAAAGAAATGGTGGGGTACCTACCTTTCTTCTGTACAAAGCTACGTTCATGTCTACAGTGGATGCCACCTTGGTTTTCCCTTTTGATTTATCAGCTTCTTCCAAAGCTTTCAGCACTATCTCTCATTGAGCAGGGCACCACTTTAGGATGTCAAAGTATGATAAAAAGGTTTTCTGTCTCTACATCTCAGAAACAATATCAAATTCTATGTTATAGCTTGCATTACATCTGAAAACACTAGGTGAATTACCTTTGTTATGGAAGTTAGGTGGACCTTTTGGTGGAGAAGGGTTATTATCAACACTTTGATTTGGAGGTGCCATGTGATTAGGTGGTGTTGATGTGGTGAACGGACCCTTATTCTGATTTCTTAGGAAGTGTCCTCCCTTTGTTTGAAAAGCTTGGGTATCATACAAATCTTCCTCTGGTTCATTCTCACTTTGCATTGGGAATGAAAGTTCTTCCTCAAAGAGGTCATAATTCATCATTGTATCTACTGAGCCACCTTCTTTATTTGAATTCCCTTGGAACGTTTGGGCATCTTCCTATGCCATCTTGAAAACTTTCTCCATTTCAGGGCAGTTTACCTCAGAATGGGTTGCAGTATCATGCAACTTGCACTAGTTAGTCATAAAATTAAGGTCAGCCACATTTGCAGTATGTGACCTTTCCTCATTAGCTTGATAATTGTGAAAAACTCCACCGTTATTTGGCCCTGTATTCCATTGTCGGCTGTTATTTGGTCTCTGATTATATCCTCTATTTTGATTTTGATAGACTTGGTTAGGGGATTTTTGGCCTTGATAACCCCTCTGGCTATGAATGTTGTTGTTTGGGTAATTATCCTGATTATTATTGCTCTAATTAGGATAATTACCTTGGTTCTAAGAAGGGCTTAGTTTAAGCTGTTCCATGTCATTTGTGACTTGAGATATAGTTTTCTTTAAGGTATCCACCTTGCTTGTGAGTGGGACTATATTTTCACTTTCAACACTCTTAGGAATAGGTGGCTGACCGACCTGATTTGGTGTTCCAGCTTGGTTATGATGACCATGTAGACTATGATGAGCCTGTGATTGTTGAAGGAAGTTAGGAGCTTCGTTGGCAAAGAATGGAATAGGAGATTGAGTCTGTAACTCAAACATAGGCCCATAATGGGAAGGAGACATCCATGGAATAGTATTGAACAAAGGGGTTGGGATAGACATCTGATACCCCATTGAAGGAAAACCTCCTCCCAAACTTCCTTGTTGAGAATTAATTTGTTGTTGCAGCTTAATGGCTAGATGATAGACTTTAGATAGGGAATCAATATCTGTCGGTTCATAAGTCCTTTGCAAGAACAAGCCAATCAATGGGTCTATAACTCTAAAGTATGCTTGAATGGCACTATTCTCAACAACTAGATAGGGGTCTTGCAGTCTCCTATACATGCATTGAAACCTGGTATTAAATAAGGGAAAGGATTCACATGGCTCTTTCCTAATGGTAGCAAATTGGTGGTACAAAAGGGCCTAGATCCACATAAACTCTGAACTAATTGATGAAAGCATTCTCCAAGTCTGTTCAAGTTAGAATAGAACCTTGTCAAATATTTAGATACCAGTTGTATGCCATATCCCCTAAGGAATAAGGGAACAACCTACAAACTACATCATGGTGAGCTACCTGAGCTCTGGTACAAGCATCCTTAAAAGCTTGTATGTGCTCTTTAGCACTCCTTGATTCACCATGAATATTGGGAAATAATATCTCAGGATTCTTAGGCATATCATGAAATCCTCCAGGAATAGTCCCCAATGGAGAGGGATTATTCTAAAAAAATGCCATTGGTAGCGGTGGTGGTGCTTGAGCCAACTGTTGGATGGGTTGAGATGGATTTGGTGGTGGATTGATAGGTATCCACTAGGGTATTGGTGAACATCCTAGTGGATTGAGTGGAGCTGACAAGGGTGGTATGATGGTTGCCCCAGTCTTGTGACTCTTGTGTCTTATTGGGGTATTGAGTTCTATCAAAGATGGTGGATTTTCAGCTGATCGAAGAACTCTACGGAACCTTTCTAGTGAGAAAAACTTAGTATTAGCTATTTTTCTCTTCTAGGTCCTCCTTCTAGCACCAACTTTTGTTGATGGTTTAGATGAGCACAACAATAGTAAACAGAATATTACTATTCTACTATCCTGAAAGAGAAAGAATAACACATGGATATCTAACTCCCAAGGTCTTGGTAATCAGTTCTCGACTGTGCTGATTTCACTCAATGGTTGATGTGAACTATAATGTTCAAGGGGCCTACTGGAGTTGAGCTTGTGGATTGTTCTAAGATCAAACATAAATTTAAACCTACTTTAACCAAGGTTTTCAAAGAAACAGAAAAAGATAGATCAAAGCTTTGGAACTGAAGAGAATGATAATTCATCCAACTTAACCAGACTTGTTACCTTTCAAGGAACTCCTAACTAAAACTGCAAAATAAAATTAACTTGTGATTAACACACAGTTTCATTCATTCACAGTGCCAATTTCAACAACATATTTTAAATCACCATTTAAACAAAACATAAAATAAAACTTCATTCCTTGAAAGCTTTTCAAATCAAACGATTAACCAAAGATAAACATCATTCAGGAACACAATATGAAGTAGATTTAAATATGGTTGCTTCTACTATTAGTGAAACAAATAAGCAACATTTATAAATCTGGCACAACCACTAGTGTACAGAAAACCTATTTCTTTAAACTGTTTCCATCTATAATAAGAAAACTTGAAAGATACATCACCAGCTTCTGAATCTAACTCCTAACATAGAAGACAAAAGAAGCTCCCATTACAAAGAAACAAGATGCAGTTCTGTCTCCTCTATCTTTTAGAAAATCCCTACTGCTGAAAAAATCTACTATATCTGTCCCTAAAATCTCTATCTATCCTCCTTTTTTTCTACTACTCGTACTCTGAAAAAATCTATCTCCCTTTTTAAAAGGGGAAAAAATTCCATATATATAGAACATGCCAAAAGAAAGTCGGCCCCTCCTTTAGGGTTTACAAAATATAAGCCTCCAAAAAGATCCGCCCTTAGATCTTTTGAATCGAGTTACTTTTGTATTAAATGTGTATCCCCACTGTCCATGTTGGTGAAGGATCACCCCAAGAATGGCCTCTAGATCTTTTGGAACCATCACAATAACTTCTGGCCTCTGTGTCCACCCCCAAACTTCCATCAAAGCTCTTTGAAGGCCCTATAGTATAGCCATTAATATCGATCCACCTTTTGTTAGTAGAGATCCCAGCTATCACTAAGACTTGTGGCCTTTTCTTCCTTTCAACTTTCTTGTGCTCAAGATCTTTCTGCAAGTTGACCATCTTCGAGAAGCAGCATCCAACCTCCCCTATTATATCCAAACACTATTGCTTCACCGAGCCAACCCATGTTGCGCACATTCTGTTGATCTTCTTCATAGGGGTAGTCAATCAGTCAAACTGCCAATGGTTCGCCTTTAGTTCCCTTTGATTGGTTGAATGCATGCCACTTAGGATTTCCAGGTGGTCAAAGGCTTCTTCAGATAGAATCACATGTCGGTGAGACACTAATCGTGTCTCCCTGATGGGATTATGCTCTATAGCTGCTATTAGTGTAGCATACAATTGTTGGCAAGAGTTCATAGTGAGCGGCCAAAGTCATAGCGATATCCACAGTGGTCGCTGAGAGAATTGCTATCAGCCAGAAATCACATCGAGCTCAACACATTCCCCCCCAAGCCCATTTCATTTTGGAAAGAGTCAATCCTATCGGCCAGAGGTTATGCCGAAGGAAATCTCTCTCAGCGAGACCTTCCTGTGTCGGTAGGACATCTCCCCAAGGCCATTTTGTTTTGGCAAGAGCTCATTCCAAGATGACCATTCCATGTCGGCGAGACCCCATCGGGTTGGAAAGACATTACACCGAACCCTTCATCTTTTGATGAGCTCAGACCATTTTGGGGAGACTTGGCTTGGTTGGCAAGACATTACCTTGAAGCCATGCCCTTATGCTGAACTCACACCTTTCGGTGAGACTTCTCTTGGTCGGCAAGAGCTTACACCGAGACCAAGCCCACTTCGGCGAGACTCCATCCATGTTGGGAAGACTTCTCCCCGATGACACCTCCTTTCACCGAGACTTCACCCCTTCAGCTAGACATTATGGTGGGTAGCAAGAGTCATATCGATATCCCTTTCCATTGCTGAGATAATCACATCAGCCAGAGGTCATAGCGAGTGCTAAGAGTCATACCGATATCCCTTTTCCATTGGAAAATCCATCGCTATCAGCAAGACTCCCCATTTTTGGCAAGCCTTATTGTTGAATGCAAACTCCTCGGCTAGGAGTCCTACCACAACCAAATATCTATCGGCGAGACCTTATTCTCTTGGTAGGACCTCATAGCTAACACAAACCACTCTCCCCGACGCCGGCCCATTTTGGCAAGACTTCTATCAGTCAGGATGACTTCTCCTTGAGCCCAAATTATTTTAGCGATGCTAGCCTTGTGTGAAATGGTCGATGAGACTTCTTTTGGTAGGCGAGATATATCAAAACCCATGGAGATTAAAATTTCTAGCCAACTGGTATATTTCAAATGAACAGAACCAAACTGCGAGTTGGCAAGACATCTGGAGGGTCTCACTGACTTTCTCCTTAGAGGAATTTTATGCCAAACTTGATTGAGGTATGCTTTCCAACTAAGCTCCTTGAGAAATATCATAAGGTGCATGATTTAATCCTATAACACAAATGCCTCCATTAGTCCTCAAATCATATAAAATACAATATTGTTCATCATGCCTTCATTTTAACAAAAAGAAACCCAACTCTGGCAAAGGCAGAACTAAAATTTAACCAAACAAAAGACAAACTTAGGAGGAAAACAAAAGAACTCCTAAGACCAAACTAGACAACCAAAGGCGAAGAAAACAAAAGAAAAAGGGGGACCCGTTTTGTTCCAGAATAAAATGGGGTGGTTATGCAAGGCATAATAGTGCCCCAATGCCAAGTGGCTACTGGTACGTCTGAACTCGATTAGTGATGTGTAGGGGAAGCTGTCATTGCACCATATTGTCAGAGGGTCAGAGCTAAAATATCAAGGTTGCTATTGGAGGTGTTTGAAAATGACCTGAAAGTGACCTCTTGGGCCCCTTTTAAGCCTAAAAATTAGGGTTTTTCATCCTGATTGGCTGTCCTGCTAGGGTTTTGGACCCTCGAACTAGTTTCTATCTAGTTGAGGCTTTTTTTCATCATTTTATTGTGTTTAGACATGTTTTAGCCTCTCGAAGCCTTTTCGGACCTGTCGGGTACTTTGTCCTCTTTTTTCGTGAGATCACCCAAAAATTAAAATTTTTGTCCAATCTCTCAAGGGGGAATTATAATGGCATGTTTTCTCTCACCATGCAACAGTGGGGAAATTTTTTAAATAATCAAAATTTTGGCTTTGATTAATATAGTTTATTCTATGAACCAACACAATGAGTGCATTGCTTCAAAGAGGGGCAAAATGTACACACGTAAAATATATCGATTGACATTAGGCATATGATCCCGACTACTAACATCGTTTCACCCTGAATCATCCCTCAATCTAACCATTTAATCAAACCCCCTTATTTGATTAAATTCATCAATATTCCTCTCTTGATTGAATAAATCATTTTATCTAATTAAGTCAATCTCTTTTGTTAATTAAATCAATCCATCTGATCTAATTATGCTTATTTAATTAAATAAACAATTTTATTTGATTAAATCTCTAAAGTCTATCCATTGAATTAAATAAATTAAAACCTTATTTTGATTTAATCTAACACCATCTCTCTCAATTAAATAAATCAAAAATATTTATTTAATCTCTTGTCACATTCTTCTCTTATTTGATTTAAATAAATCCATAAATTTGAGTCAAATAGGTCACATCTTCTAACCTCTCTCATTAAATTAATTAACCCTTGATTAATTTAATCTAATCTCATGTCCCATTCTCTAAATTTTGCAAGTTGCACAAGAAAATAGATTTAATTCATTTATTAAATCCCTATTTTCCTCACAAGGCATCTTTTGGAATATTCTCTCAATTTGAATTCAAAAATTCCAAGTCAACATGTACATCCAACAAGGCAATAACTTTCTCTTACATGTCCTTTTCCTTGAGCCAAGTGGAATTTATTGCAATTTCCATTCCCTCTTGCAAGTCATTTCAACAAATTTGAAATTCAAAAATATGTATTTATTGGCACAATCCCCAAATCTTGCACATCCTCCATCCATTCATAGAATGACAAGTGGCATCATGCCATTGGATGAATGTTAGTCCCACATTACTCAAATTTGGACATTCATCCATCTTGGAAATCTATAAATAAAGAGCTCATATCCTCATTTGATCATCCACAATTTATGCAAAGTTACCATGCTCAAATATCTCTCAAATTTTATCCATTATCATTGAGTTCTTAGCTAGGTTTTTTGCATATTTTTGCCTTGGAGCTCTCATCCTTCATCAACAAAGTGGGCCAATCTCATCAACATATCAAGCTTGCATCTTAGGAATTGGGAAAGGGCCAATTTTCACATCAAATTGGCACCAATTCGCCCATGGGAACATGAGTTTGCACATTTAAATTAGGATTCAATCTTTGTTTTATCATTTCCATAGTGTTCTTCACTATTTTCTTCCTAGTTTGAATGTTGTAAATGGATTTCATGGAGAATCCTTGTTTTAGTTTGCAATCTCTTGTCTAACTTATTTATTCATGTTGTTTTACAAGTACTAGGAAAATGGTTCACACACTTATGCTCATCTTGAATCCATGCTATTTGCTAGCACTTCGGGTGTTTCAATCTTTCCAGCTTCAATTTGGTCACCATTTCTTTAGAAACTAGGTTCTTGGAGCTTCCACTATCAACAATCACTTTGCAACATTTACTAGCTACCTTGCATCTGGTCTGAAACAAATTCTTTCTCTACAACGGTTCCTACTCCAACTCACTTTGACACAATACTCTTCTATTCACCAACACTTCTCCATCTTTTGGTTTATTAGATGATCCGACATGATCTTCCTCAGCAAAAGTTGTTCTTTTATTTTTTATGTCTTTCTACTTGTCTCTCCTTGATTACATTCAAAGGCTCTATGTCCTCCACCACACTTAAAAAAAGTTCCCTTGAATACTCTTTTCTCTTGTCCTCTATCATCTCTTCTATAACCTTCATTCTGGTAACCACCATATCCTCCTCTCCGGTAAGAGTTTCCATCATCTCTACGGTATGAATTATCATTCTTATTGACTTCACTATCTTTATTTTGATCTAAAAAAGGTCCTCTTCCCCCCTCAGTAAAAGTTCTTCCTCTTTGAAATTATCCACTTGGGTATGTGCAGGATCATCATGGAAAAAATAGACCCTTAAGTGGAAAAAAATTCAGAAAAATTAGAGTTAGGCAACTTGACATAAAAAATTGAATAAGTTATCTATATTATTTCAAAAATATGTAAGAATAGAATTTGTAGCAAATTGAATGTAATTTCTAAACTACCAGGTTTATTTAAAAAAGGAAAAATCTATTTGGTGAAAATTTGAAATTTCAATGTAGTAGTACTTAAATTTTAAGGAAAAAATAAGAAGTAGGTATCTATCTGACCACCATAACCATAATAAAATGATAATATTTTTTTTATAAAATTTTAGCTATAAGTAGATGACTCATGTATGGATGTGATGCATATTTTTTTGTAATTTTTTTCCACGTAGATAATTAATTATGAATTTTTTATTACAACCTTTAAAAAATATAAAAACGTGTATGTCTGACCACCTTAACTTGGTCAAAACTACATGAAATTCAATTTTTATTTTTTTAATCCTATAGTATATGAAGCATAGAATGTGAGACATGTTTTGGATTCAAAAAATGTGATACCATTTGAAAGTTATAGATGTTTTTCAATTAGACTACCAATTAGGACTTTAGTCGTAATTCAAATAGAAAATGATTAATAATTATTTATTAAATTCAAAGTAAAGAATAATTTATATTGGTGGAAAGTTGAGAATCTCCTTTAAAAACCATTTTTGTATCATCAATTTGGGGTAAAAAAAAGTCGTTAGCCACATACCCTACACACACCCATCATATCACCACTTTTTGGCCCATTATGATCCTGCACATACCCACCTCTTCCTCTCTATCTCTACTCATGTCTTTTATTCAGCTTCTCTTCTACTTTTAGGGTGCATTGATATGCCTCTTCTACACTCTATAACTTGATCAAATTGATATCATCCTGTATAGACAACCTCAAGCCATTCACATATCTGGCTACTTGCTTGATCTCATCCTCCGAATGCCCAAATCTAATATTCAACTTGTAGAACTCCTTACTATACTTTGTCACACAAGACTTCTTCTGCTTCAAATTGTGCAACTTACAAAACAAACTGATTTGATAATCTATAGGAATAAACATTATCTTTAACATATTCACCATCTGATCCCATGATTTTATCTTTTCTTTTCCTCTTCTTTTCCTATCTATCTACAAATGTTCCCACCAAAGGGATGCATGTCCTTTCAACTTTGTACAAGCAAATTTTACTTTCTTATCTTCAACGGTGCCTTCAAAATCATAATAATTCTCCATCTTTGTTATCCAATCAAGGAATTCATCTGAATCTGACTTACCATTATAATCTAGTGGATTGAAATGTGGCGTAGTATTTTCTCTAGTTAGGGCTCTTATGAACCTCTCTTCTCCCTGATCCAAGCCATTATTTTCTCTTTCCCTTTCTTCCTATATTTCTACCTCTTCATCACTCACATCATCAAATGGTCGACCTCTCCTCTAGACCATTTCAATTGCATCTAATCTAGAAGCAATTCCTCTCAACATCTCCATTAAAGCTGGGTTTGCATTTCCATGCACTCCATTTCCTCTAACATTTCATCTTCCCGCCATCTTTACACAAGTCCTCTATAACTGCATGTCAGATCCTCAGTCCACCACCCCATAACAAATCTTCAACATGACTCCACAAACTCTAATGATCTCTTACAGAACAAACCTCGCTTTGATACCAATCTGGTGTAGCCATGGTAGGATAGTCCTCAAAGAGAACAATCTTGACCGTGCAACAAGAGTCACACAATAGAAGCAACATGAAATATGGAGGAAAATGTAGATTCAAACATTCTTATTATTATAAATCTTTATTACAATCAGCTGGAAACATCCAGGCTTACAGATTCAGCTCACAGGCCCACTACAACATGCTCAAATACAATATTCCTATATGCTTCATAACACGAGTGAAAATATTACACATCAATTCTATATTTATCTACTTAATCAACTTCTTGCCATCCAAATGATCTATTACAAGCTTTATATCATATCCACAAATCTAGAATCTTCTGTCAGCCAAAGATCATTCAATCTCCAATGAAAGAAAATGTAATGTGTGCATGAATAGGTCGGCCTCAAATTTGAATTTCTCCTCAACAAGTGCATAGGATGAAGTGTGGACCTATAATTAAGGTTGGGGAAATTCCACAAAAAAACTCAAATCATCCCATCGAGATCCACAAGTTATGGGAAAGATCCACTAGCAATCAAACTAGCCATTAATTTAGAAAATTATTTTGGTGCCAGTTCAAGAAACTACCACTTAATCCAAAAGTGATAACTTACCGAAAAAAGATCCAATTGCACTCAAATCTTGGAATAAGGAAAATGAACATGTCCATGATGCAAATATAGATCCGTGAGGTCTAGTGATAAAATATGGTGAATCCACTAGCTTGAATTGAACAAGAACTAAACAAGAACAAAAAATAAAAGATTTTTTTTTTTTTTGGTTGATACAAGATTTCCAAGTAGCAAGGATGCTCCTGCATCACCTGGACTAATGTTGGAGGCTACTTCTTAAGGGTAGTAGGTAGTTCTTTGTTGGTTGTTGCAGTTAGGGGTAGTTAGTGCTAGTGTAGATTGGTGTTGTCCTTTGTTGCTAGTAGGTACAATTTTTTGTGTTTTGCTAATGGGGAGTTTGTAGAGAAGTAAAAAAATGGTAGTTTCAAAGAAGTTATTTCCCTTATATGTATTTCCCTTGGGGGAAAGAGAAATTATGTATGGTTGATGTCAAAAGGGGAAAGAAATACAAATGTATTTTCCTTTTCTATTAATGTCAAAGGGGGAGTGAGGAAGCAATGTGCAAGAGGATCAATTGAGAAAGGAGGAGAGAGAATAAAGGAGATAAAGTGAGAGAAAGCTGGTAAGGATTAGTATGTTGGTGATTAGAGCTTGTTATGTTTGTTGTTGATGGTTTTTCAGATTATGTGTTCCCATCAATGAAAAAGGGGGAGATTGTTATAAGTATAAGTAGTTTGACTTGTCATTGATGTCAACAAGATTATGCTTGTGTTATCATTGATGTCAACTAGTGATGGTTGAGAAGGTTGTTTGTGATGATGCTTTGATTAGTCTCATTATGTTGTCATTAGTAAGTGCTATTGGTGTCAATCTCTAGTGTTGCTTTGATAAGATTTTGTTTTTGGATGTTTTTTGGTTTAGTTGATGTGTTGTAGTTGGTTTGGTGATGATGAGGAAATTTTGAAGATGATGAGAATGTGTCTCTAGTGCTTGGTTTCCAAGTGCTTTTGAGAAAAGTTAAATAAAAGAGGAAACTATGTTTTATAGAGATGTCCTAGTATACCAAGTGGTGTTATGGTTTTACTTCACATTTCTTTTGTGTTGAAGATCTACTTGTGTGGTAAATATATGTTGGTCATATGTATTTAGAGGTTCTATATCCAAAATTTTGTGGTTTGGATCATTGTGTAGAGAGAGTTGTGTTCACCAGTGTGTGAACTGTGTTGCATTGTTGTATAGGAGAAATGATTCTTCTCCACATTTCTCTACAATATGGTTTTTGAACTTATTGTTCTAGAAGTGTGCTAATAAGGTTCATATCTACCTTCAGTTGAAGTTGTTCATGGTTTGGTGCTCCATAAGTTGATTCGTTGAGTTACAATATGTGGAAGATTATCTAGATGAATAGGATGAGTTTGTTCTTCAATTGAAAGTTGTTGCAAAGGAATTTGTTTAATTTTAGGGTATTTGTGGAATATTCTAGTTTGTGTTTAAATGTCATGTGTCGTCCATTAGCTATCTTTAGATTTGAGGAAGTGTGTACTTAAATGTAAATGGTGTTTACATAGGTTCGATCAACCTGGGGTGTTTACACTAATTATGGCTTTGCTTTGATAATTGTGGAACTGTGGTGTGGCATGTATGAGTGGATTTAGGTCCAAGATAAGGTGTGATGTGGTCCACATTCATTCCTTTCCATTGTGGGAATGTTTTGGTGCTGACCTAATTTGAAATTGTATGATTAAGGTGCATAGCTGCCCTTGGATAAAGTTTTCAAGGTTGAAGAAGGTAATAATAAGTATTGCATTGATGGAGGATGATAGTGTAGTGTGTGTGATGTGAATTACAAAGTTGTAAAGTGTGAATTCATGAAGTGCGGTGCAATATTTAATGAGTTAAACTACTAGAAGTAGTGAGAAGGTGTGTACAATCTTTAGAAAGGATACAAATGTGTTGGTGATGCTATGGTTGAATCTTCTATTGCATTGAGATGGATTTCTCATTGTAACATTTTTTATTTTTATTTTGTAATCTTATAGTGATCCTTTGGTAATGAGCCCTCCAATAGTGATCCCATTGTATTTGGTATTGTAATTACTTTATTGTGAGCTAATCCTCACTATGGTTTTCCCTTCTTTGGTTTTCCATACAAATATGGTGTTCTATTATGCATGGTGTTGTGTTTCAGTTTCTATTATTTGTTTCATGCTAAATCATTCTAACAGATTATGGGTTAATTAAGTTGACATGTATTTGAATGTTTATGAGGGTTTTGATATTTTAATGTATAACTAATTCATCCCACCTCTTAGTTTTCTTGTACTTGTTCACCCTCTAGGTACAACTAGTAAGAAATTCACTTGGAATTACAAAATGGATCATGTTTTAGGAGTTATTACAATGCATGTTGATGATGCAATTTTGAATGCTATTGTTGATTTTGAGTGTCCTCATACTCTTTGGACTAAATTTTGAGAGATATATGGGGATCTTGATACTCAGCCTTTCCCAGATGATCCTATTTCAGACTATCTTGTACCTCTTCATTTTTCAGACAAGATACCCTATGATTATGATACTATTAAGGAGTTTGATTGTTTGGAGTAATTTGAATCTTCAAATGAGGACAAAAATATTTCTTTAGATGCTCCTTCTCCTTTAGAGGTAGTTGATTTACCTTCACCTTCATTGACTCCTTATGTAGATTCATTGATTTAGGCTTCCGTCATGTATATCATTGTCTTCTTGATTGGGATTCATATCTATCAAACATTGCATCCTTATTTATGGAGTCTCACATTTTAGATTTGGAGGACATATTTGAGGGGTTATCTCTCCTCTTTGATGAAAATCATTACATAGTTTTTGTCAAACCATCTTTGTCATTGGATCTTATTCTACATCTATTTTTGCATAGTCCTATTTTGTCACCTTATTTTTTTGGTTGGGAATGTACCTGATTTTATTGTGGCATATTCATCTTCAGTGGACAAGGGACACATGAGCAAGTTTCAAATAAATCATCGTTCATATTAATGCTTCTTTCTTTCAATTCCTATCTAGAATGGGAAGCATTCCTATATATGTACTTGGTTTTATTTCTTCTAAAAGGGAGACAAGTCATTTGTCAATAGTGGATCATATTTTGTCATTAGGAAATTATCATTTTTGCAGGTGATTATACATTATGGGGGGGCTATATAGTCTCTCTATTCCCCTCTTATAGGGGGGATATTGATTATAATGTATTCTTGTGATGGATGTAGCTCTTGGGGTTATTGATGTTGAGACCTCCATACATCACTTCTATCACTTGTACATGATTTGCATTGCATCTCTTTCTTGGAGAGGCATTTTTTCCCATTGGGTTTTCTCCTTTTCCCCATTTGTGAGAGATTAGTTTCATAATTAGTTGTAATGTATGGGTACCTAACATGGAATCATTTCCAGGACCCATATTGCATTTCCATATTGCATCATTTACATAATAACTACACTCCCTAAGTTGCACTTGTGGGGGTGTTGTTGTGAATGGAATCATTTACTAACTAATATTTAGTGAGGACCTATTCACATTATAAGTTTACTTAGGAGTTAATCTATCCTAGGTATCATTTCTACAAGTTAGTTATAATGTGGCTTATAGGATAGGGTAGAAATCAAGGTAAAAAGGCATGAATAAAAAATAGCATCCACAACTACCTAAAACTCAAGCCCAAAAGACACAAATCCAAACAATGAAGTACAAATAGCAATAGAAACACAAATATCAAAGCAATAATTTTAGAATCTCTATGCCATGGTTGAATTATCTTCATTGCACCTCCTCCATTTTTTTGTGTATGCTAAAGTGCCCTCAAATTTTATAGTATGCAAGTGTGAGTCAAGTGATACTGCTAGAAAAATATTGGAGATTGTGGCCATAAAGTCAAAATGAAAGGGACAAATCTCTTTTATAGAACAACCCATTCGAATAGACAACCAAGATTAAAATCCAATATGATGTGGAGATCGATGGATGAGGTTGCTTGCACAATGAAGAGATAGGGTTAAGGTCAAAACAAGGCTCAATTAAGGATGGACAGTGGAGATAAAAAGGGGAATGTGATATGATCAAGGGTCAAGATTGAAAGAAAAAAATTGAGGGAAATGGAGCAAATTAAATAATCATAAGATTATTTAATTTTGGAGAGAACATGAATAATTAAATAGCCAAAATAATCATTTAATCATAGAAGAAGAGGGAAAAGGGGAATTTTAAATAAAATAATTAGAGAAACTATTTAATTAAAAGTGGCATAAGAGGATAAATTATTAAATAATTAAATTAATTATTTAATAATAGGGGGAAGTGAGAGATTTTTTTTTTGATTAAGGAACAAGCAGGTTTTGAAGGGACCCTAAAACCCTTAACAGTAAACAAGAGAAAGATAAAACATCAAAAGGATCATGACAAAAAATAGACAACTACCATCAAAGAAGAAAAAAACGAACCATCCCAAGGTAGCACAACAAAAATCCAACAAAAGTATAGCCACTAGGCCAGATTCCTAAGGATATCCACCACCTCCTACTCGAGTTTGTTCATATTTAAAGCAACTTTCTTAATCTCCTGAGATATTATTAAATAAATGAGATTTATTCAATTATGGATGAAAATGTTAATGAATAGTTAAATAAATAAAATAATTATTTAACTATAGAAGGAAAAATAAAAAAATGAATAATGAATAATTAAATAAATAAGAATTTATTTTATTATAGAGAGAAAGGAACATTAACAATGTAATTAAATAAATATGAATTTATTTAATTAATCAAAGGAAGAATAAAGGAGAATGAATAAATTAAATAATTAAAACTATTTAATTAATGGAAGAATGACTTTATAAGATAACTAAATTAAAATTATTTAATTATGCAGTGAAGAAGGAGAATCAATGTGAAAAATGGTGTTTGTAGGCCCAAGACATTTCTTAGTGTCTACATTTTTCCCCTCTTTGATATAATGTGAAGTCATTTGAAAATTGTATTAAAGAACAAACAAGAAAATTTAGCTCAGAATATTCCCTAGTGTGCTCTGATGAGGATGGGATAGACCTATGCCCTCTCAAACTTTTTTTGAAATTTTGATAGAGTCTCGAAAAAATTGAGAAATTATTCCGATAAGAAAATATGATGGTAGATAACGTACCTACAACAACAAGTTTTATTTTTTAGACCTCCAAGATGTTCGCAATAGGGTTTGAACTCAACATTTGATGCACCTAGTTAAAATGGAAGGTAAAAATCCCACCTTTAGGGGGTATAAATAAAATTTTGGAAGGTAAAAATGGTTAATTGTGTATTTTAAATTGAGTAATTAGTGAGTTCTAAGTGTGATTTTTTTGGTGAAGTGACTTCTAGAATGTCACCTGTATAACAAACATTAGATCACAAATTCAGGGTTTGCACCTATAGATGGCCAAAGTGCTTAGGGGAGGTGATACATACACCTTTCTTTCCTCATATGTTTTTTGAATTTTTCTAGATTTTAGGGCTCGAACTTGAGCAAATAGATGTAGTGTACTTTGTGCACCACAACTATTGTCACATTCACTACAAGTGGGGCTTAGTTCACCACATGTGCATGGTGAAATGCATTTGTAATTTTTTAGAGTGAACCATGTGCGGTGGACTCACAATTGTTAAGTGTGATGCATGTTGTAGCATAGAAAAAAGTATCTCTTGCTTGATTCAGGAATAATTAATGATAAATTGGACATAACATTTCCTTGATCTAGTGTTGTGAGGTGTTTTACACATCCACATTAGGTATTGGGCCCTTGTAAACTAAATAAAATGCATTTATATATGTCTTGTAAAGGTGTTGTAAATGACTTTCACACTTTTCTAGACTTTTATTAAGCATTTAAGTATCATGGACCTATTTTTCCCTTAATACAATATTGTAAAATATATTTAATTGTATTCTCACATTAATCTAGAAGGCTTGCAAATTAAACCTAGTTTTAATCTAGTGTTGTAATGTGTTTTACACATTCACATTGTATATTGTGCCTTTCTAGGCTATGTGGACCTCATTTTAATGTTGTAGAGTGTATTTAATCATAATTTCACATTGAAATTTGTGTCCCTATCCCTAATCACCCTTTATATCATCATTAATAGGTCCCTATGATCCCATATTATGCATCCCAAGGCATATTTTGATCAAAGACAAAATAAAATCAACATATAAACCTGATTTCTTCACTCATCAATATCCTAGCTGGAAAAAGAGCCCCTATGGGACCCATTCACCACTTTGGGTGAATGAGTCCCATCTAGGAGGAACCCATTCAAATAGGATGGTGAATGAGTCCCATTTTAGCTATTTTGGGGTTTTAGCAAGAAAAATTAGGTTTTAAGTTTAATTTTCTTTAATGTTGACCTTGGGGATCAAATTAACAAGAATTTTAGTGGATTTCCTATATAAATAAGCTTCTAATAATTATTTCATTCATTCATTATCCATCTTAAGTCAAGCAAGCTAGGGTTTAGCATTTTAAGTCTCCATAAAGTCATCAAGATAACAATCAAGATCATTTTTTGATGCATTCAAGGCCAAATTCTTCATCCATTGTTGCAACAAATCAAGATCCATCATCATGGAGAGGTTTTATTTCCATTATTTCATGTTCATGCTTCATCTTATTTCTTCATTTGGTTTGATTACCTAAATAGGTTTTGACTAAGGAAAACCCCTATTCCCTAACATTCAATATTGCTCTCTATTTCTTTATGTGGTTACAGATTTAGGTACTTTGAAGGCTTGGAGATTATTTAAGAATAGGTTGCAAACTTTTTGAAGCAATCTCCCTATTTTCTAGGTCAAAATATCTTTAAAAAGTCACTTATAGTGCATAAAATCAGGGTTTCGAATTCAGACACCTAGAGGTACAAAAAGAGGAGAGTGAGAGCTTTAGATTCCACTTTCAGGTTTTCAAAAAAGTCAAACTAGACTCATTTTC
The DNA here is from genome assembly GCA_007258455.2 of Sequoia sempervirens. Classification (NCBI taxonomy): domain Eukaryota; kingdom Viridiplantae; phylum Streptophyta; class Pinopsida; order Cupressales; family Cupressaceae; genus Sequoia; species Sequoia sempervirens. Next base: position 577,487,219 of record VDFB02047230.1, read on the forward strand.
CATAAGTGGAAAATGAGTCCCACTATACCTATTTTTTAGAGGTTTCTAGAGATTTGGATACCCATTTGTCTGAAATAGCCTCCAGTGCAATTTTCTAGATTTAGGATTGATTCGCCTAGAATGGCGATTAAGTCCTAATAGGTCAAAATTTTGAGATCAATAGTATTTCTAGTCCTCATTTTAGTCTTCAACACATTTCCAGGTACACACTTTAAATTTAATAGCTTTCTATTTCGTTTTACTTGCATTTTTATTCATCTTTCTAGGTCTTTTTGCATATCATAGAGTGTTTTCAAACATTTTGCATTTTTTAAGTTTTGCAATAGTAGTTAATTTATTTTATCAATTTTTAGCATCTAGGACATTCCCCTTTGAAATATTTCAATCTAATTTGCATTGGAATCTCAAGGGCTTATTCTTGAGTGAGCCATTAAGATTTTTCATACCTCTCCCCTTTTAGGTGCAAAACACTAGAAGTATAAGAGAGCCCCCATATCCAAAAAATATTTGGTTAATTTTGGTGAACCTACGTTTAGAGCATCATATTTCTAATTTGGAGTGCATTTACATCCTAGGAATAGGTTACATTTACATTGCATTGCATCTTGCATTTTTTAATTTGCATCCTAGTGTTTCAAAATTTTGCATTAGTGAAAGTGCATATAGGTTGCATTTGTGCATCTCAAACCATTGGAAAACATTTGAAAACTATATTTGGATTTAGTATTCAGCTCATACAACATAAAAAGCATAATTATTTTTGAAAAATTTAGAAAATTTTGAAAAAAATCCCCATTGGGACTCATTCGCCACCGTGGGTGAATCAGTCCCTTTCCACCCCTAAAACTGCCTTTCATAGAACTGCAAAACCTAGTTTCTACACTTTTTTTTTGCTGCCATTAACTATCTGTATTAGTTGGTTAAGTTCCTATTACATGCATTTCATTAAATCTAGCTTAATTTGGCTCATTTCATGCATTACTTAGTTTCAATTTTGCATTTCATTTTCAGATCATTGCATAATATAATTAGTACATTACCTTGTGTGAAATCTAAAAAGTTGAATTTCATCCTATGTCTTTACATTGGATTTTAAGTTTACATAACTTCTATTACATTTAAATAATTCAAAATAAGTGTTGTTTACATTCATCGAAATTATGGATAGCATTAGATTTTTTCAATTTTCATTTTCAGTATTAGTTCCTAGTTCATTTAGATTAGATTCATTAGAAAATCAAAACAAAAAAACAAAAAACATCAAAAGAAACAATTCAAAAAATGATTCAATTTAGAAAAAGCATATCATCCAAGCCCTTTATTAGTGATGGCTTAGACATGTTAGATGAACCCCTTTAGGAATTCCTCTCACTAAGATCATCCACTAAAGGCTTGACACAAAAGGATGCAAGCATCGATAATCATGCTAATCATAATTGTTCCTCTCCCAATATTTCTCCCATTAGTGATGAAGGTATCTTGTTGACAGAAGATACAATCATTGAAGATCATGAAATTATTTCTTGTCTTCCTCCTCCTCCCCCTTGGAAAGAAACTATGACACACAATTGAGATCATGACTACTATTCCCAACACCTCCCCTACTTGTGAAAATGTTTTACTAACTTAGGATACAATCATGAACGATCATGACAAATAGATTGGTGTGGAGGATATCTTGATATTTGAGAGCTATGATTATCATACCTCTCCTACTAAAGAAGACATTATAGGGCATGGCAATGTAAATGTAGATAATCATGACAACCAAACCTTTCCTTCTCCTAATATCTTCTCTAGACATGAAGAAGATAGTTTAGTGATAGAAGATATCATTATTGAGACTAATGAGAATCTTATTCCTCCCTTTCCTAATGCCCCTACCATTTGGGAAGACCTATTTGAACAAAAAAGTCCAATCATTGGTAACCATGAAACTTCTAGTTATCCCTCTCTTGATGCCTCTCCTATGAGTGATGAATCTACTTTACCAAATCCAAGAAAAGTGGCAAAAAATTTTGGAAGATATTTTGAACTTATGAAAGGATGTGATGTTATAGAACAATGTATATATCTCCCTACAATCCCTAAAATGAAAAAAATGAATAATGATCTTGGTTATTGTCCCTCCAGACAAAAACCTTCAATCAATGTCATCACCATCACAAACAATTCTTGCAAGACTACTTTAGCCTTGGTACATCCTAAACTGATAGAAATCTCATTAAATATGTATCAAGTATTCACATTCTTTACTTATCACAATAAATAACATTAGTTGCTGCTCTTTGCCATGTAATAGTTTTAGGATCATAACATACTCACTATTGCAAGGAGCAACATATCGATCATCATCCATTCCAGGCTCACCCTTGTCTTGGATTAAGTGGGGGAAAGTGGCTAGGTAGCCTTGTTCTTGTATGTAACTTTTTGTTGCCTCTTTCGGCTAGTTGATCACCTTTAATGACCATATCAGAGCAAGCTTGGGATGTGGAAAACATACCTTAAGTTGAATCGCATGTGACATACTTATTCATGATGTACCTCAATTAAAAAACATATGACTTGGCATAGGGATTTCCAAGTTGGCTTTCATGTCTTCTTTCATATTAGCATGTATCATTAGCTACTTTAAAGAAATTACTCATAGTGATAGTGTAGCAACTGCATTAAAGTGGAGGCATACATAGACGACATCTTTTGGAAAAAAATTCATGGTGTGATTTCTCTTTTTTCTTGTGATGTTTCCTCTTCTTGGTGGTGTCATTGGGTTTGATGTTGTCCAAGAGTGTATGATATTCTAACAATGCATGATGTGAATGAGGCATTCCACGAGTAACGATCTGACACTTTGACGTATCCTCTCTTAGAGACATTAGGCACAATTCTCCCTAAGAAGAAGACCTTACATGAGAAAAGAAAAATCCACTTTAACAAAAAATTTACATAAAAAGCATTTACAAAATCATTTTCATTGTGGTGCCTTTTCAAAGTTATCAGGAGGTATAACTTTGGTATGGTTGAACAAGAAATCCAATCCAAGGCATGAATCTCCCCATAGCCACTTGCATGTGTATGAACCCATACTAGCCATGAGTGTATGCTTCTAATATTTTAGGACTACTCACCTGATAGATAGCAAAGAGTTCCATTGGCTTAGAGTGAGTATGCATTTTTTGACAAATTGCCTAGAGCTAATCCACAACGTGTTGGAAAAATGGTTGAAGCTTGATCCACCTTTTTATTTCTGCTCATTTATTCTTTTATTCTAGTTATTGTGATTGCATGATTGTGTATCTTTTTTTTCTACAAATCATTCACCTTGTGCATGTCCTTTCATGCTTATGTTAGTTTGGCTTAGGATCTTGGATTCTAGGGGCTTGACCACCTCCTTCATCTTTGCTATCCTAGACCATCCACATTGGTACAATTTGACCCCTCTTCAATGTATACTTTAGTGTGAGTTTGAAGCAAGTTCATCCTCTCACTAAAGTTGGGACTAAATGTAGCATAGAAAAGAGTATCTCTTGCTTGGTTCAGAAATAATTAATGAAAAATTGGACCTAAAATCATCTTGATCTAGTGTTCTGAGGTGTTTTATGCTAGAGTAAAGGTTTTAACTTAATTATGTTAATTAAGTTACCTTTATTCCTCTCTTAAGATTTCACTTTAGTTTGCATATTGTGACATTTAATAATTATATTAATTATTAAATGTCTACCTATTAGGGTTACTTTTAGGTTTTACATGATCTCCTTTTAAGGATTGATCTTTGTAATTATTTTAATTTAGTTAATGCAATCTCTTTTGAAGCCTGTAGAGTACCCTTACTTTTTTGTCTCCATCTCTTCCTTTCTGTGACAGGTTATTTACATGCAGGTGATCTTCAGGGTCTATGAAGTTGGCTTTCTCAACTTCTACATGGTATCAGAGCTCCAAACCTGCTGCTTCCTGTTTGTGTTTTTGAAGGATTCTTTGGAGCTTCAAGGGTTTGGGGTTTTCCTTTTTTGATCCAAAGAGGTAGGCATTTTCAGTGCATCCAAGATCAAATCAGATCTCTCCATTGAATCCAGAGCTACCCAAATAGTCAAGATCGACCTTTTTTTCAGATCTGTGAGGGTTTGAAGAAAGGAATTTTTTGCCAGATCTAGTGGGTGCTCAATTTTTTGGAGCATTTTGAGCCCAAATGGACCTCACCGTTGCATCTGGAGTGGCAAAAAACCTAAAGATCAACTGTTCATTCATCCATTTTGGACAAAGTTGATCTGAGAGGCAAAAACATTTTCCCAGAGAAGCCGTACGGCCTCCCCAACACCCAAATCGAGAAAAAAAATTCAGCCCTAGTAAATTTTTTATTTTTTAGCTTTAATCTTTTTTCCAGAAAATTTTAAAAAAAAATTGTAAAGGTTTTGTTTTGAAAAAAATCATAATTTTTTTTGAAAACCAAACTTTTTTAAGTTTTGAAAAGCCTTTTCAAGGTTGATGTAAATAGTAACTACAGATTCTATGTAGCCTATGTAGGTCACATAGGCCTTGAGGGTACCCCGTGGGAGTGGGGTGGGCCCATGTGCCCACACTCCATAGGTGTTTTTTTTTAAATTATCAAAAAAAAATATATGTAATCTTTTTTTATTTTTTTTATCAAAAAAACAATTTTTTTTTGTAAGCCCAATTATGCATGTGTGGCAATGGCCATTTGGCTGTCAAATTTAGACCCATATTTTTTCTGCGATGGCCGTATGACTGTCAAATTTAATCCAACACTGTGTTTTTCCCCCTTTGGAGCTGTTTTCTTCTAGAGACAATAACTTGGGCATATGATATCATTTTTTCGCAAACGAGATATCGTCGGAAAGTTGATTCCGTCAAATTTCTAGTGGTGTGGATCTCATCACTTCATTTTTCTATTGGTACATTCTACAGCCAGTTGAAGTCAGAGGAGCTTTTTTTAGTCCCAAGCTCATTACTTTTGACCAGTTTCTCCGTTTTTCACAATCTCAGTGGTGCTGGAACTGTCTGTCGGAGCTCTTCAGTTCCATCTATGTATTTTTTCCATATTTCACTTTAGGTATATTTTATTCAATTTTTTGTGCTTTCACACTTTGGTGAATTACCTAGACATATTAGCTCTTGGGAACTTCTTGTTTGCATGGGATGCTTCATTTTTGACTATTCTTCATGTATTTCCAGTCTTGTGTTTTTTTATGACATTATGATCATCATTTGTAAGCAATCTTATATGTAAATGCACTGAGATAAAGTGCCACTATTATACATATATTTTGGTGATTTTGCACATAAAGTTGTACCATATTTTGTACTCACACTATATTATAAAGTTCCATGGGGGGGTTGTGTAGTGCCTTTTTTTTTCCATCACACCTTTGTTCGGTGAGTGTCCCTCCATGACAATAGTGGATCCATATGATTTCAGCCTTGAATGCATGTGTGATTTGTTTTGCACACCACTTTTCTAGTTGTAGGTGCTTTCTTGTGCACTTTCATATGTTGTTTCTTCTCCTTCATGCACTATAGGGTGTTACACAACATTTTAGTGGATCTGTCAAGCTCTCCCAGTCAGCATTATGGGGAGGTATTGTACTGTTCGTGCTAATGCTTCCTTGGTTTTCCTTGGAAGGAATCTTCCATCTTTAGTTGATCAGTTTTTTTTAGACTATTGGTACTTGTTCCATCTGTATCTTCATTCCAGGTGTTTTACTTTGTTTGCCATCTTATTCAAGTAGTGTCATTGGGGGCACTTATGCAGGTTGTCGTCTTCTTGATCCTGATCATCCTATCTTCAAAGGAGGTTCTTCAGCACCATAGCAGCCATCTTTTGACAGTTGTTTGTATCATCTTTTGCTTCAGTGATGTTCTTCATGTTTTTCATCTCTTTTTGTAGTAGAGGTTTTCCCATGAAGTTTTCTCTATTTCTACACTTTACAGAGATTTGGTTGTATTTGGGTACCTGATTAGGCCTAGTTGTCAGGACCCAATTTTACTTTCATGCATTGTAGTTACCTTTGCTTTCTTGTACATGTTTGTAGCTGCACTCTTGCTCATCTTAAGGGGGGTGTTAGAGTAAAGGTTTTAACTTAATTATGTTAATTAAGTTACCTTTATTCCTCTCTTAAGATTTCACTTTAGTTTGCATATTGTGACATTTAATAATTATATTAATTATTAAATGTCTACCTATTAGGGTTACTTTTAGGTTTTACATGATCTCCTTTTAAACATTGATCTTTGTAATTATTTTAATTCAATCAATTTAATCTCTTTTGAAGCTTGCAGAGCACCCTTTGTTTTTTTGTCTCCATCTCTTCCTTTCTATGATAGGTTATTTGCATGTAGGTGATCTTCGAGGTCTGTGAAGTTAGCTTTCTCAATTTCTACATTTTACACATCCGCATTAGGTCTTGTGCCCTTTCAAACTAAATAAAATGAATTTATCTATGTCTTGTAAAGGTGTTGTAAAGTGTTGTAAATGACTTTCATACTTTTCTAGACTTTTATTAAGCATTTAAGCCTCATGGACCTATTTTTTTTCTTAATGCAATATTGTAAAATATATGTAATTTTATTCTCACATTAATCTAGAAGGCTTGTAAATTAAACACGGTTTTAATCTACTATTGTAATGTGTTTCACACATTCACATTGGATCTTGTGCCTTTCTAGGCTATGTGGACCTCATTTTAATGTTGTAGAGTGTATTTAATCACACTTTCACATTGAACTTTGTGTCCCTAGCCCTAATCACAATTTATATCATCATTAATAGTCCCCTATGAATCCCATATTGTGCATCCTGAGGCATATTTTGATAAAAGACCCGATAAAATCAACATATAAACCTGATTTCTTCACTCCCCAACATCCCAACTAGCAAAAGAGCCCCTATGGGACCCATTCGCCACTTTGGGTGAATGAGTCCCATTGAGGTGGGACCCATTCAACCAAGATGGTGAATGAACCCCATTTGAGCTATTTTCAGGGTTTGAGTGGGGAAAAATAGGTATTAAGTTAAATTTTCTTCAATGTCAGCCTTGGGGATAACATTAATGTGAATTTTAGTGGATTTCCTATAGAAATAAGCTTTTAATCATTATTTCTTCATCTTATTTCTCTCTCCTTCTTTATGTGGTTGTAGATTTAGGTACTTTGATGGCTTGGAGATGATTGAAGAATAGGTTGCAAACTTCTTGAAGTCATCTCCCTATTTTATAGGTCAAAATATCCATAAAAAAGTAACTTATAATGCTAAAAATTAGCGTTTCAGATTTGGAAACTTGGAGGTACAGAAAAAGCAGACCAGGAGCTTAAGACTCCACTTTCAGGTTTTTAGAAAAGTCAAAGTTGACTCATTCACCATTAGTGGTGAATGATTCCCACTATACCTATTTTTTAGAGGTTTCTGTAGATTTGGATACCCATTTGTCCAAAACAGCCTTTGGTGCAGTTTTCCAGATCTGGGACTAATTTGCCTAGAATGGCGAATGAGTCCTAGTAGGTAAAAATTTCATGATTAGTAGCATTTCTAGTCCTCATTCCAATCTTCAACACATTTCTAGGTGCACACTTTCTGTTGGTATTTGAGAGCTATGACATGAAGAAGATATTTTAGTGTTAAAAGATATCATTATTGAGACACATTAGAATCTTATTCCTCCCTTTCCTAATGCCCCTACCATTTGGGAAGACATATTTGAAAAAAAAATCCAATCATTGGTAACCATAAAACTTCTAGTTATCCTTCTCTTGATGCCTCTCCTATGAGCGATGAAGCTACTTTACCAAATTTTGCAAAAGTGATAAAATTTTTGGAAGACATTTTGAAACTTATGAAAGGATGTGATGCTATAGAACAATGTATCTACGTCCCTACAACACCTAAAACAAAAAAAATGACTAATTATCTCTGTTATTGTCCCTCCAAACAAAAACCTTCAATCAATTTCAACACCGTTAGAAACAATTCTTCCAAGACAACTTTAACCTTGGTACATCCTAAACTGATAGACATCTCATTAAATATGGATCAAGTAGAAACATTGTTTACTTATCACAATAAATAAAATTATTTTCTACTTCTTCCCATGTAATAGGTGTAGGATCATAACATACTCACTATTCCAAGGATTAGCATATCATCATCTATTTTGGGCTCACCCTTGTCTTGCACTTAGTGGGGGTAAGGAGTTGGTAGCCTTGTCCTCATATGTCACTTGTTGTTACCTCTTTTGGCTAGTTGATTGCCTTTAATGACCATATAAGAGAAAGCTTGGGATGTGGACAACATGACTTAAGTTGATTCACATGTGACATACTTCTTCATGATGTAGGTCAATTCAAAAAAATATGACTTGGCATAGGGATTTCCAAGTTGGCTCACATGTCTTCTTTCATATTAGCATGTATCATTTGATACTTTAAATCAATTTCTCACAATGATGGTGTAGCAACCACTTTAAATTGGGGGAATACATAGACGAAATATTTTGAAAAAAAAATCATGGTGTGATTTCTCTTTTTTCTTGTGATGTGTCATTTTCTTGGTGGTGTCATTGGGTTTGATGCCATCCAAGAGTGTATGATCTTCTAACATGGCATGATGTGAATGAGGCATCCTATGGGCAACGATTTGACACTTTGAATTGCCCTCTCTTGGAGACATTAGGCACAATGCTCCCTAAGAAGATGACCTTACATGAACAAAGAAAAATCCACTTTAACAAAAAAATTACATAAAAAGCATTTACAAAAGCATTCTCATTGTGGTGCTTTATCAAAGTTATCAAGAGGTATAACTTTGGTATGGTTGAGCAGGAAGCCCAATCCAAGGCATCTTTCCCCATAGCCACTTGTGTGTGTGTGAGTGCATACCAACCATGAGTGTATGTTTCTCACCTTTTAGGACTTCTCACTCGATAGACAACCAAGAGTTTCATCACCTTAGAGTGAGTGTGCTTTTTTGGACAAATATTCTAGATTTGATCCACGTGTTGGACAAATGGTCAAAGCTTGATCCACCATTTTATTTCTGCTCATTTGTACTTATCTTCCTTCTAGTTATTTCCATTGCATGATCATATATCTTATTTTGCTGAAAATCATTTACCTTGTGCGTGTCCTTTCGTGCTTATGTCGGTTTGGCTTAGGATATTGGATTCTAGGGGATTACTACCTCCTTCATCTTTGTTATCCTAGACCATCCTCATTGGTGCAATTGGACCCCTCTTGAATGTCCACTTTAGTGTGAGTTTGAAGCAAGTTCACCCTCTCACTAAAGTGGGGGCTAAATGTAGCATCAAAAAAATTATCTCCCGCTTGATTTAGGAATAATTAATGATAAATTATACCTAACATCACCTTGATCTAGTGTTTTGAGGTGTTTTACACATCCACATTAGGTCTTGGGATCTTTCAAACTAAATAAAATGCATTTATCGATGTCTTGTAAAGGTGTTGTAAATGAGTTTCACACTTTTCTAGACTATTATTAAGCATTAAGTCTCATGGACCTATTTTTCCCTTAATGCAATAGTGTAAAATATATTTAATTGTATCCTCACATTAATCTAGAAGGCTTGTAAATTAAACTTGGTTTTAATCTAGTGTTATAATGTGTTTTACACTTTCACATTGGATCTTGTTCCTATCTAGGCTATGTGGACCTCATTTTAATGTTGTAGAGTGTATTTAATCACACTTTCATATTGAAATTTTTGTGCCTAGCCCTAATCACCATTCATATCCTTATTAATAGGCCCCTATGACCCCATATTGTGCATCCCGAGGCATATTTTGATCAAAGACCCAATAAAATCAAATATAAACCTGATTGCTTCACTCCCCAACATCCCAGCTAGAAAAAGAGCTCTTGTGGGATCCATTTGCCACTTTGGGAGAATGAGTCACATCCAGGTGGGACCCATTCATCTCGGATGGTGAATGACTCCCATTTGAGCTATTTTTGGGGTTTGAGCATAAAAAATAGGTTTTAAGTTTAATTTTCTCCAATATCGGCCTTAGGGATCAAATTAACAGGAATTTTAGTGGATTTCATATATAAATAAGCTTCTAATAATTATTTCATTCATTCATTATCTATCTCAAGTCAAGCAAGCTAGGGTTTAACATTTTAAGTCTCCATAAAGTCATCAAGATAACAATCAAGATCATTTTCTGAAGCATTCAAGGGAAGATTCTTCATCCATTGTTGTAGCAACTCAAGATCCATCATCATGGCAATGTTTTAATTCCATTATTTCATGTTCATGCTTCATCTTATTTCTTCATTTGGTTTGATTACCTAAATAGGGTTTGACCAAGGAAAACCCCTATTCCCTAACATTCAACATTTCTCTATCTTTTTTTGTGTGGTTTTAGATTTAGGTACTTTGAAGGCTTGGAGATGATTGAAGAATAGGTTGCAAGCTTGTTGAAGTCATCTCCCTATTTTCTAGTTCAAAATATTGACAAAAATTCACTTATAGTGTTGAAATCAGCATTTCGGATCTAGACACTTGGAGGTATAGAAACAACAGACTGAGAGCTTCAAATTCCACTTTTGGGTTTTTAGAAAATTCAAAGTGGCTACACCTATTTTTTAGAGGTTTTTGCAGATTTGGATACCCATTTTTCTGAAACAGCCTCCAGTGCAATTTTGATCCAAATATGGGGCCGATTCATCCAGAATGGCAAATGATTCCTAGTAGGTCAAAATTTCAAGATCAACATTTCTAGTCCTCATTCCGATCTTCAACACATTTCTAGGTACACACTTTTTGTTTCATTTTACTTGCATTTCTATTCATCTTTCTAGGTCTTTTTGTATATCACATGTTTTCAAACATTTTGCATTTTCTAAGTTTTGCATTAGTAGTTAATTTATTTTATCAATTTTCAGCATCTAGGACATTACCCTTTGACATATCTCAATCTTATTTGCATTGGAATCTCAAGGGCTTATTCTTGAGTGAGTCATTAAGTTTTTTTGTATCTCTCCTTTTAGGTACAAAACCCTAAAAGTGTAAGAAAGCCCCCATATCCTAAAAATCCTTGGTTCATTTTGGTGAACCTACATTTAGAGCATCATATTTCTAATTTGGAGTGTATTTACATGCTAGGAATAACTTACATTAAAATTGCATTGCATCTTGCATTGCTTAATTTGCATTCTACAGTTTCAAAATTTTACATTAGTGAAAGTGCATATAGGTTGCATTTTTGCATCTCAAACCATTGGAAAGAATTTGAAAAATGTATTTTTCCTTTAGTATTCAAGTCATACAACATAAAAATCATAAAAACCAATTGAAAATTTCATAAAATTTTGAAAAAAATCCCCATCGGGACTCATTCGCCACCTTGGGCGAATCAGTCTCTTTCCACCGCTGAAACTGACTTTCACGGTATTAAAAACCTTGTTTCTACACTTCTTTTTGCTGCCATTAGCTATCTATATCAGTTGGTTAAGTTCCTATTACATGCATTTCATTAAATCTAGCTTAATTTGGCTCATTTCATGTATTGCCTAATTTCAATTTTGTATTTCATTTTTAGATCATTGCATAATACAATCAATACATTACCTTGTGTGAACTATGAAAAGTTTCAGTTCATCCTATGTCTTTACATTGCATTTTAGGTTTTCATAGATTCTATTACATTTAAATCATTAGAAATAAGCATTGTTTATATTCATGGCAATGATGGATAGCATTAGATTTTTTCAATTATTATTTTTAGCATTAGTTCCTAGTTCATTTGGATTAGATTTATTAGAAAATGAAAACAAAAAACTAAAAAAATCAAAAGAAACAATTCAAAAAATGATTCAATTTAGAAAAATAATATCATCCAATCCCTTTAGTAGTGATGGCATAGACATGTTAGATGAAGCCCTTCAGGACTTCCTCTCACTAAGATCATCCACTAAAGGTTTGACACAAAAGGATGCAAGCATCGATAATCATGCTAATCATAATTGTTCTTCTCCCAATATTTCTCCCATTAGTGATGAAGGTATCTTGGTGATATAAGATACAATCATTGAAGATCATGAAAGTCTTGCTTTTCTTCCTCTTCCCCTCCTTGGAAAGACACTATGACACACAAAAATGAGATCATGGCTACTACTCCCAAAACCTCCCCTATTTGTCAAAATGCTTTACTAAATTAGGATACAATCATAAACGATCATGAAAAATACATTGGTATGGCAGATATGTTGATATTTGAGAGCTATGATAATCCTAACTCTCCTACTCAAGAAGACAATATAGGACATGGCGATGTAAACCTTTCATTCTCCTAATACCTTCTCTAAACATGAAGAATATAGTTTAGTGTTAGAAGATATCATCATTGAGACTCATTAGAATCATATTCCCCCCTTTCCTGATGCCCCTACCAGTTGGGAAGACCTATTTGAACAAGAAAGTCCAATCATTGGTAACCATGAAACTTCTAGTTATCCTTCTCTTGATGCCTCTCCTATGAGTGATGAAGCTACTTTACCAAATCCAAAAAAAGTGACACAAATTTTTGGAAGAAATTTTGAACTTATGAAAGGATGTGATGCTATAGAACAATGTATCTATGTCCCTACAACACCTAAAATACAAAAAATGACTAATGATCTTGGTTATTGTCCCTCCAAACAAAAACCTTCAATTAATGTCAACACCATCACAAACAATTCTTCCAAGACAACTTTAACCTTGGAACATCCTAAACTGATAGACATCTCATTAAATATGCATAAAGCAGAAACATTGTTTACTTATCACAATAAATAACATTAGTTTATGCTCCTTTCCATGTAATAGTTGTAAGATCATAACATATTCACTATTGCAAGCAGCAACATATTATCATCCATTATAGGCTCACCCTTGTCCAACACTAAGTGGGGGAAAGTAGTTCGGTAGCCTTGTCCTCATATGTCACTTGTCGTTGCCTCTTTTGGCTAGTTGACCACCTTTCATGACCATATAAGAGAAAGCTTGGGATGTGGACGACATTCCTTAAGTTGACTCCCATGTGACATACTTATTGATGATGTAGCTCAATTCGGAAAAATATGACTTGGCATAGGGATTTCCAATTTGGCTCTCATGTCTTCTTTTATATTAGCATGTATCATTGGCTACTTTAAAGCAATTTCTCAGAGTGATGGTGTAGCAACCACTTTAAAGTGGAGGCATACATAGATGACATCTTTTGGAAAAAAATTCATGGTGTGATTTCTCTGTTTTCTTGTGATGTGTCCTCTTCTTGGTGGTGTCATTGGGTTTGATGCCATCCAAGAGTGTATGATCTTCTGACATGGCATGATGCGAATGAGCCATCCCATTGGAAAAAATATAACACTTTGACTTGTCTTCTCTTGGAGATGTTAGGTACAATGCTCCCTAAGAAGAAGACCTTACATGAACAAAGAAAAACCCCCTTTAACAAAATTTTTAGATGAAAACATTTACAAAAGAATTTTCATTGTGGTGCCTTATCAAATTTATTATGAGGTATAAATTTGGTATCGTTGAGTGGGAAGCCCAATCTAAGGCATGAATTTCCCCATAGCCACTTGTGTGTGTGTGAGTGTATACCAACCATGAGTGTATGTTTCTCACCTTTTAGAACTTATCACCTGACGAATAGCCAAGAGTTCCATCGCCTCAAAGTGAGTATGCATTTTTGGAAAATTAGCCTAGATTTGATCCACAATGTGTTGGAAAAATGGTCAAATCTTGATTCACCATTTTATTTATGCTCATTTGTACTTCTCTTCCTTCTAGTTATTGCCATTGCATGACCACGTATCTTTTTTTTCTGCAACTTATTCACCTTGTGCATGTCCTTTCGTGCTTATGTCAGTTTAACTTAGGATCTCATATTTTGGGGGCTTGACTACCTCCTTCATCTTTGTTATCCTAGACCATCTGCATTGGTATGATTGGACCCCTCTTGAATGTCTACTTTAGTGTGAGTTTGAAGCAAGTTCATCCTCTTACTAAAGTGGGGGTAAATGTAGCATAGAAAAAAGTACCTCTTGCTTGATTCAGGAATAATTAATAAAAAATTGGACCTAAAATCCACTTGATCTAGTGTTGTGAGGTGTTGTACACATCCACATTAGGTCTTGGGCCCTTGCAAACTAAATAAAATCCATTTATCGATGTCTTGTAAAGGTGTTGTGAAGTGTTGTAAATGAATTTCACACTTTTCTAGAATTTTATTAAGAATTTAAGTCTCATGGACCTAATTTTCCCTTAATGAAATATTGTAAAATATATTTAATTGTATTCTCACATTAATCTAGAAGGCTTGTAAATTAAACCTGGTTTTAATCTAGTGTTGTAATGTGTTTTTCACATTCACATTGGATCTTGTGACTTTCTAGGCTACGTGGACCTCATTTTAATGTTGTAGAGTGTATTTAATCACACTTTCACATTGAAATTTGTGTCCCTAGCCTTAATCACCCTTTATATTATCATTAATATGCCCCTATGACCCCATATTGTGCATCTCAAGACATATTTTGATGAAAGACCCAATAAAATCAACATATAAACTTGATTTCTTCACTCCCTGACATCCCAACTGGTAAAAGAGCCCCTATGGGACCCATTTGCCACTTTGGGAGAATGAGTCCCATACAGGTGGGACCCATTAATCCAAGATGGAGAATGAGTCCCATTTGAGCATTTTTTGGGGTTTTAGCAAGAAAAATTAGGTTTTAAGTTTAATTTTCTTCAATATCAGCCTCGGGGATCAAATTAACAAGAATTTTAGTGGGTTGCCTATATAAATAAGCTTGCAATCATTATTTAATTCATTCATTATCCGTCTCAAATCTAGTAGTCTAAGGATTAGCATTTTAAGTCTCCATAAAGTCATCAAAATAGAAATCAAGATCATTTTCTGAAGCATTCAGGTATGTGCAGGATCATCATGGAAAAAATAGGCCCTTAAGTGGCAAAAAATTCAGAAAAATCAGTGTTAGGCAACTTGAAGTAAAAATTTGAATAAGTTATCTATATTATTTCAAAAATATGTAAGAATAGAATCTGTAGAAAATTGAATGTAGTTTCTAAACTAATAGGTTTATTTAAAAATAAATAAAAGCTATTTGGTGAAAATTTGAAATTTCAATGCAGTAGTACTTAAATTTCAGGGAAAAAATAACAAGTAGGTGTTTGTCTGACCACCCTAACTATAATAAAATGATAATATTTTTTATAAGATTTTATATATAAGTAGAGGACTCATTTCTGGATGTGATGCATATTTTTTTGTAATTTTTTTCCAAGTAAATAATTAATTATGAATTTTTTATTACAACTTTAAAAAAATATAAAAACTCATATGTCTGACCACCTTAACTTGGTCAAAACTTCATGAAATTTATTTTTTATTTTTTTAATCCTATATTATGTGAAGCATAGAATGTGACGCATGTTTTGTATTCAACAAAAGTGATACCATTTGAAAGTTATAGATGTTTTTCAATCAACCTATCGATCAAGAATTTAGTCATAATTCTAATAGAAAATAAATAAATTCAAATTAAAACATAATTTATATTGGTGGAAAGCTGAGAATCTCCTCTAAAAACCCTTTTCATTTTATCAATTTTGGGTAAAAAAAAAGTCGTCATCCACATACCCTACAAATACCCATAATATTGCCACTTTTTGGCCCATCATGATCTTGCACATACCTATTCAAGGGAAAATTCTTCATCCATTGTTGCAGCAACTCAAGATCCATCATCATGGAAAGGTTTTAATTTCATTATTTTATGTTCATGCTTCATCTAATTTCTTCGTTCGATTTGATTACCTAAATGGGGTTTGACCAAGGAAAACCCATATTCCCTAACATTAAACATTTCTCTCTCTTTCTTTGCGTGGTTGGAGATTTAGGTACTTTGAAGGCTTGGAGATGATTGAAGAATAGGTTGCAAACTTGTTGAAGTCACCTCCCTATTTTCTAGGTCAAAATATCCACAATAATTCACTTACAGTGTTGAAAATTGGGGTTTTAGGTCAGGATACTTGGAGGTACAGAAAGAGCAGATTGAGAGATTAAGATTCCACTTTCGGGTTTTCAAAAAGGTGAAAGTATTATCACTCAGCATTAGTAGTGAATGATTCCTGCTATACCTATTTTCAATGGGTTTTGCAGATTTGGATACCCATTTGTCCACAATAGACTCCAGTGTAGTTTTCTAGATCTGAGACTATTTTGCCCAAAATGGCGAATGAGTCCCAGTAGCTCAAAATTTTAGGATCAATAAAATTTCCAGTCCTCATTCTATTCTTCAACACATTTCTAGGTACACACTTTCTATTTTATAGCTTTTTGTTTCATTTTAATTGCATTTCTATTCATCTTTCTAGGTCTTTTTGTATATCAGAATGTGTTTTCAAACATTTTGCATTTTCTAAGTTTTGCATTAGTAGTTAATATCTTTTATCAGTTTTAAGCATCTATGACATTCCCCTTTGACAAATTTCAATCTCATCTGCATTGGAACATTAAGGGCTTATTCTTGAGTGAGCCATTAAGATTTTTGGTACCTCTCTCCTTTTAGGTGCAAAACCCTAGAAGTGTAAGAGAGCCCCCATACATTCAAAAATATTTGGTTCACATGTGTTTTCATGTGATGCAACTATGGATGCAAATAATGCATGTGATGTAGTGAGCCACATTTGAGGGTTTGTGCAACACATGTGAATTTGTGTGATGCATCCGCTAGTTTTTATGCTGCATTTGATTGAAATCCCACATGTGTGTGGGTTTGACACATTTTCATGTGTGACTTGCATGTGGGGATTTTTCCAACACATTTTGACTATTAAGTCACATGTGTTAGATAGTGTGATACATTTGATTGTTTAGGTTTTTCCTCTAGTTTTGGATAAAAGTTTTTCTATTATCATAGGTGAGATACGATCCCATCTACACCTAAGAGAGTCAACCATCTACCTTCAGTCTGTAAGACCAACTAACCAATGAGGAGAGGGATTAGTTGCATGTCCTTGAATTATATTATGTTACTTTCATGCCCATAATTAGGGTTTATAGGGGATTTTTGACTACCTTAGTTGAGAGGTCGCACTCAAAGACCAACTCTTTTCACTTACTTATAGGAGAGACCACTATGACATTGAAGGATGTATGATGGATTTTGAGGCTTCCTTTTTGTGGAGAACATGTTGCTTATGATACCAACCATGGGTTTGGTGCTATTCAAAGGTCCTTTGAGCATGAGGAAATTGCATAGCTTGACATAGAGGAGTATGAGATCTACTAGGACATGCTAGCTAAGAGATATGAGTGAATCATCATGGTTTTATGCATTTTGATTGGGGATCGTGATACCTTATCATCGAGGACATGGATTCCCTATTGGATGGGGAGCGATTTTGATTGACATGATGAATCATGAGACTGTGTATGTGTGGAGACCATGACTTCTTGCCATGCTATATTTCTAGTTACATGTTGTTTCTTACAAAGGGGGATAGTTTATGAGTTGTGGTACTACGCTGCTTATGGTGTGGATTTGGGAGCATATTATTGTGTTTCGACCTCCTATTGGGAGATAGCTTAGAGCAAGGTTACCAAATGTGTATATGTATGGAGGAGTGGTCACACAAGTTAGAGTTGGTGATGTCAGTGATGTTGGGTATTGGCATTATTCCATTGATCTTCTAGATGGTTTCACATGGAGACCATACCACCAGTGTCAGCCATGGGAGGATGATGGAGAGTGTTTTCCATATTGTCATCAAGCATGCTACTTGATTGGGAGGACTGTGTAGTCTCAACATATTATTGAGTAAAAGGGGCTTCCAGTTGGTACAACAAAGCTTATGAGATCCATGTAGGATATTTCTTTGTGGGGTCCCATGATTAGTTTTGTGGTGGTAGAGTAGGAGATCAATGCCCTATAGCTAGTTCAGTGGGGTGTTGGTGCAGATGTGTACAATGTAGGCATGATGGATAAATGTGACACATGGCGGGTTTAACATATGCTTATTCCTTTGATAGATCTAGATTACCCTTCCCCAATGGATTAGAGGGGAAAAGGTCCATAAGGTAGATTCCAAGATAGAGGATAGGAGAGGGGAGGGGGCAGAGGTTGGGGACATTATGGTGGAGATAGAGGCAGAGGAGGTAGGGGAGGAAAGGGCAAGTGTAGGAGGGATCAAGGGAAGAGAGCTATCAGACAACTTTCACCCATTAGGGAGGAGGTAGAGTAGGAGAGACCGAGAGGAGAGGTAGAGAAAAAGGTTCCCATGTAGGAGGTGGAGCAGGAGGGACCATGAGTGGCCGAGGAGGAGATGGGGGAGGAGGAGATGGCAGAAGAGGAGAGAGCAGAGCATGAGGAGATTATGATGGGGGAGGGATTAGGTAAGGGATTCTAGGATGTGCCCATTCTAGAAGCCACAAAGGAGGTTGAGGGAGATAGGCCAATGGATGCATAGGTTGTAGATTTATAGGCACAACTTTAGACTGCTGATGAATAGATCCAAGGTTTACAAGAAAAGGTGGATAGGATGAAAATTGAGAGGGATATGGTAGTGATCAGATCACATAGGGTTGATTAGTGGTTCCTAGACTTTATTTCAACTATTAGTGGACCTGTGGATGAGCTAGGAAATTAACTTTTTTAGGCAAGGTAGGAGGCTTGGTATTACAAGGACTTATATGAGCATTAGGTGCCAGTAGTAGAGAGGGAATCAGGCTATGGGTAGAGTCATAGTTAGAGTAGGTCACACTCCCATCGATCTCATAATAGTGGGGGAGTCTTGCAACCTAGGGATTCTCCTTATTAGCGACCACTAGGGTTAGGACATGGGGCATCAGGATCACAACAATGATAGGACATGCATCCCTCATTAGAGCCATCTCCATCAGGAGATATGGGTAGCACTAGATAGAATTGTTTATGTATTGGATATTGATATATGTATACATTTTTTTTACTAAGCCTACGAGTTTCATTTTTGGGAGACATCGAGATATTGTACTAACACCATTTTTTGATATATATGTAAGATGCATGATTTTGGTAGTGACTACATGATGCATGTTCCTATGTTATATGCATATTTCTATGTGATGGATTATGATGTTAAGGTGTTAGGAATTTATATGATTATGAGATGACTCTATATGTTATGGTATATTATGGGTGTATAATGTATAGTTTATGCTTATATATGATTTTCTATGTTATGATGTATGGGTGGATGCACTTGATCGTATTGTATGGCCATGATGGATTAAAAATGTAAAGGATTTATTTTTATGTTTATGCTTTTTATATGTAGGATGGTTCTATATGATTATGACATGTAATGCTTATATATATGCATGTATGATTCTTTATGATGGGATTCTATCTATGCTTTTGTCTTTTCTAATGTAGTATGGATGAGCTAATAAGTTTATGATGATGCCTATGATTTTTTTAATATGATTATCTATGTAGGATATTTTTGTGTGTCACAAGATGCCATCAGGATGACTGTGGTGATAAGATAGAAGAGGCATGAGCACAAAAAATATGGATGGTAGTATGGACTTAGGAGAATGAAGAGGGTTGGATATTTTGCTTGATAGATATTAAGATTGTATGATTATCATCATTGGGCATTTAAATTATGGAAAATTGATAAAAAAACACATTGGTATGACATAGAACAAGGTGTGTAATTTTATCCCTTTGCAAAAAAAATCACTTCATAGACAAGGAATGTCATGATGCATACCTGGAGCCAAGTTTCCCTAGTCTTTTTTCCAAGGAAAACCACAAACAACAATAAAAAAGAAAAAAAGTCATGAGACATCATTTCTTCTCTACATCCCTCTTGCGACATCCTCGAAGTGCATAGTAACATGAACAAAGATAAATCAATAAAAAGATAAGATAAACTAGACCAATAGAGTCAACAACCATTTAGATCTTTTTCTAATCGATGAGTGTTTGATGATAGGATTGATAAAATTGATTGATTGATTGATTGATAATGCCTAATTTCAAGAAAGGGAGCATGTCATATAAGATGTCGATTCTAGATTTGAACATGCAACCACTTGTATAAGGAAAAGGATAAGATTGATAAATGACAATGTTTGGTTTCAGGAAGGACACATCTTGTATAAGAAAAATGATAAGATTAGGTTTGGTTTCAAGAAATGAGGCAAGTCATATAAGACATTGAGTCTAGTTTCAACAATTATGCCTCTTGTATAAGACCATTGATTAGTTGGTAAGTGTTGATGGGTATTGGTGATTAGGCAATTGATCAATTTGGATTGAATACTAGTTGGATTGTTAGTCTATTGATTCGTGATTTGGTTGACGCTTAGATATTTGTTTGTGTCTGATCAAAGTGTCAACCTTAGCAAGGGAAAAATTATTATGAGATGGACCATGACAGACCCAACAAACCCTAAGGGAATGACCTAGTTCCTCATCAGCTCATCAAAGATGGCCTTGCCTATTTAAAAGTGCAGAGACAACATAGTTCAACCACTTGGACTAACATCAAATCTGACTCTGCTTTTTGGATTTTTTGATGTTTTATGATTTTTTTGGATTTTGACATGTTTTTTTATGTTTTTGGATTTTGACATGTTTTCTGATATTTTTGGATTTTGACATGTTTTTTGATATTTTTGAATTTTGACATTTTTTCTATTTTTTTTGGATTTTGACATATTTTCTTATGTTTTTGGATTTGGATGTTTTTTGAATGTTGATATCGCATCTAAGATCCCATAAAGATGTAAGTCATGGAATTTTCCCCAACCAGGCACATGACCAACTTATTATGGGTGAATAAGTTGGGTATGTGCAAGATCATCATGGAAAAAATAGGCCCTTAAGTGGCAAAAAATTTAGAAAAATTAGAGTTAGGCAACTTGACATAAAAAATTGAATAAGTTATCTATATTTTTTCAAAAATATGTAAGAATAGAATCTATAGAAAATTGAATGTAGTTTCTAAACTACTAGGTTTCTTTTAAAAAAAAAAATCTATTTGGTGAAAATTTTAAATTTCAATGCAATAGCACTTAAATTTCAGTGGAAAAAATAAGAAGTAGGTGTCTGTCTGACCACCCTAACCACAATAAAATGATAATATTTTTTATAATATTTTAGATATAAGTAGAGGAATCATGTCTAGATGTGATACATATTTTTTATAATTTTTCTCCAAGTAAATAATTAATTATGAATTTTTTATTACAAATTTTAAAAAATATAAAAATTGTATGTCTAACCACCTTAACTTGGTCAAAACTTCATGGAATTCAATTTTTTTTTTAATCCTATAGTATACAAAGAATAGAATGTGATGCATGCTTTAGATTCAAAAAATGTGATACCATTTGAAAGCTATAGATGTTTTTCAATCAGCCTATCAATTAGGACTTTAGTCTTAATTCAAATAGAAAATGAATAATAATTATTTATTAAATTCAAAGTAAAGCATAATTTATATTGGTGGAAATTTGAGAATCTCCTTTAAAAACCCTTTTCATTTCATCAATTTTGGGTAAAAAAAAGTCATCAGCTACATACCCTACAAATACCCATCATATTGCCACTTTTTGGTCCATCATGATCTTGCACATACCTAGTTGATGGATGACAATTTATTATGGATGGATACAAAGAGTGCATGAGACAAAGTTTCAATGATTCTCAAGCCATGAGACGGGGGTACTAAGCTTTTTTATGGATCAATGATAAGTGAAGGATGGGTGGGTGGAAGTGGAGAACTAGATAGAATGATAGTAGATGATGGAGAAAAGATCGACTACACATAGTACTTGTTTGCTAGGTTTTCACCATGGTCCTTATCCAAAGCACTATCAAAGTGGTTTTCACTATTGAAAAAATTATCTCTTTACTATTTTTTTCCATTTTTTTGGTCTCACCAAGACTCCTATTTGTCATGTTTTTATCAGGGTGATGATTTTTCCTTTGATTTTTTTTATTTTTGTATTTTTTTGAATTTTTGACAGGATTTTCTAAAAACTAGGTGTAGTACTTGAGAAAGTGTGTGCTATTGATAGGCTCTAGTAGTGGTTCACCTTTAGGGATATAAAGCTAATAGGATCTAATCAATATGCTACTATTATGATGTAAGGAACCAACCAATTTGGCTTGAACTTTCCAAGTTTTTTTGATCCATTTGATTCTTAGGATTCTCTTTCAAGACCAAATCACCATTGTCAAAATGTTTGACTCAAAATTTCTTATTGTAGCTATGAAAAATACAATTTTAGTATGCCTATAAATGGACTAACGTATTCTATCACTTCTCATCCAATAGTTCTAGCTCATGAAAATGAGATATACAATATTCTTCTTCATCAGTGAACTGTTGCATAGATACTCTCAAGGATGGTAACTCGATCTCAATGGGAAGAAAGGATTTAGATCCAAAGATGAGGGAATATGGAGTGGCTCTTGTATGAGTGTGAATAATAGTTCAATAGGCCTAGAATGCAGGATTAAGTAGGATGTGCTAGTCACAACCAATGTCATTGACAATCTTCTTTAAGATTTTAAGGATAGTCTTATTAGACACCTCAGCTTGATCATTGCCCTGGGGGTAGTATGAAGTAGTGAAATGATGTTGGATGTGGAATCTCTCACATAATTCATGTACATCTTGATTTTTAAAGGGGTGACCATTGTCTATGGAAATGGTTTGGGGAGCACCATACCGACATATGATGTAATTAAGGATAAACTTGGATATTTTCTTACCGATGATGTAGGTCATCAGAATGGCTTTGATCCATTTAGTGAATTACTTAGTTGTGATGAGGGTAAAATTATGACCATTAGCAGATGCAGGATGAATCTTTCCCACAAGTTTGAGTCCCTATTAAGAGAATTGCCATGGTGATGTGAGTGGATGAAATTCCTTGATCAGGTGCATGTACAAGATCTCCATGTATATGACATTGGTGACATTTCTTCACAAATTAATAGTTATCACATTCCATAATAGGACAATAGTATCTTGTTCACATAAGCTTCTTGGTTGGGGTAGGACCAATAGATTTAGCTCCACATATATTGTTGTGTATGTCTTGTAAGGCTGTTTGTGCTTCATCTAAATCAAGACATCTTAGGAGGGTGCTACTTAGGCTATGGTGGTAAAGGGTATCATAGATGATGACATATTTGGATGCTTTTTGGATAAAGGTCTTATGTTTATTGGAAGAAAAGTCAAGAGGGATAATTTGGTCATGCAGGTAATTATAAAATTATTTCTACCAAGGAGAATCAAGACCAACAAGTTCACACATGAGTTCAAATTTAGGGACATCGAACACAGGGATCAACAATTGTTCCACTAGGAATTCATAAAATGATACATTATTAGGAATATCCAAGAGAGATCTAATGATTTCCATTACATCATCTGATTTGTTTTGAATCCTTAGAATTTGAGTAAAGATGATATCAAAATATTATTTAAAACTATCGACCATACACTTGTAGGGAGTGAGCTTCTCATATTTTGTATCATAATAATCATTAACCTAATGGATAACCAAATAGGAGTCACCATATACTTGGAGCTCCTTAATTTTCCATTTGATAGCCATTCAAAGTCCTATCAACAATGCTTCATACTCAACCATGTTATTTGTGCAAAATAACACTATTCTATATGACTTAGGTATTGAGTTTCCTTGATGTGTGATAAAGAGAACACCAACTCTTGAACCATGATTTGTATAAGACCCATCAAAGTAAAATTTCCATGTCATAGGAGTCTTTATTACAAATATGGATTCATCAAGAAAATCAGATGCTAGAGGATGATTTGTTATCATTGGTGCATCTATGAGTTGATCAACTATTACTTGTCTTTTTAGTTCCTTACGACCAACATATGATATGGAATATTCACTCAAGATCATGACCCACTTTGCTAGATGACCTGTCAAAATTGCTTTTCTTAATAGATATTTCAAATGATCAATCTTGGATATAAATTTTATTTGGTGGTTCAACATATAGTGTCTAAGCTTCTATGTGGTGAAAACAACTGCAAGGCATGCTCATTCAATGGGACTATAATTAAGACCATATCCTACCAAAGTATGAATGATATAATAGATAGCTCTTTCCTTTCCATCATTGTCATTTTGTGCTAATAATGCCCCCAGTACTAATGTGGTTGTTGAAATGTATTATATTAGGTGTCTACCATCAATGGGAGGCATGACAATTGGAGGAGTTAATAGGTAATCCTTTATTTTTGGAAATGCTTCTTGAAAAAATTCAATCCATATGAATGAGACTCCTTTGCATAGAAAATTTTGAAATGGGTGGAACTTATCTACTAACTGAGCAATGAACCTTTAGATAGATTGTAATCTTCCTTGTAGAGTTTGCAGTTGGCTTATTTTTTTTGGTGGAGGCATCTCCATGATTTCTGTCACCTTTGCAGGATCAACTTCAATACCTCTATGAGAGATAATGTATGCTATAAGTTTGCTTGATTGGACCCCAAAAACACACTTCTTTAGGTTTATCTTGACCTTACATTCTTCTAGCCTTTTGAAAATCTTGTCTAACACTGTTAGATGGCCATTTCTTGCTAAGGATTTTGCTAGTAAGTCATCAACATAATCTTCCATATGTGTATGCATATAGTCATGAAATATGGTGGTCATAGCTCTGATATGTTGCTCCAAAATTATTAAAACCAAATGGCATAACATTCCAATAAAAGGTACCCAAAGCACAAGTGAAATCTTTTTAATGTTGATCCCCAGGGGTGATTTTGATCTGATTGTATTGTGAGAAACATTCCATAAGTGATAGCATCTCATATCCCACAGTAAGATCTACTATGATGTCAATATTAGGCAATGAGAAATCATCTTTAGGAAAATTTTTGTTTAGATCTCTGAAATCTGTGCATAATCTGATTCCACAAGTTGGTTTAGTGATAGGAACAAGATTTGATATTGTAGTGTCCCTCTAGTTGTTGCAATTTGTTTAAGTTTGTTTTTGTTTGGTTGATAGTTGCTTTAGCTGTTTTGATACTATGTCACTTTATTTTAGTTACAACACTGATACTATGCTAGTTTTTATACTTTTTTTATGATACATTAGATACATTGTTGATCATTTGATTATGTTGTGTGGTGACATTATGATGAGTATTATGTGTTTTATGGTTTTATGTCGTTTTGAAGCATTAGTGTGGTTATGATGTATCTACTGTTGTTTATGATGTAGTATTGTATGTCATTCTTGGTGAAGAAGATAGTGTAGCATTACTCACTCATGAGTACCCTACTATGTTGTGACTCTCTTTCATGGTGTGATTCTCAATTTATGCAGATATGTTTAATAGTGCTGTATACCTGCAGTTTGCAGGTATTGGGCATCAACTCCACCTGATTTTTTAGGTTTGAGCATGCCATGAGCCAATGGAAACATGATGTTTCAAATATAATATCAAGTCCTTCTTTAGACATCATTCTTTATAGGACAATTATTTGTGTTGTCACCCATTGTTGTTTTGTTGTTGTTAAGTCTGTTGTCTTGTTTTGTTTGGAAATTAATCAATTTATTTGATTTAATGTGATTTTATTGAAATGTTAAATTAAATGATTATGTTTATTTTTTGATTTATTAAATTAATTTAAAAAAGATATTTATTTGAATGTAATTGTTGATTTCAATGTGCAAAATTAAATAAATGTTTGAAAATTACATATTTTAAAAGAATTTGTTTTCAACATGTTATAAATATTGATTTGGAGTTAGAAATTGTTATCTTGAGTAAATTGTTTAAATTGGAACTAATTGATCAATCTTGATTGCATGCTAATTGTCAGTTAAGTCTTATGAATTTGAGTTAATTGAAAAATGAATTAAAAATCTTTGGTTGTGCAATTTCATTCACGACAACTGATTTTGGATTGTTGGGAAGAAAACTTTCATGATAGTTTTTGGGAAAAGTTTCTTCTCTATGTTTTCCTGGTTGAAAAGTTTTGGGGGTAGTGGATTTGAAGGATTTGTGCTTTGGAAGAATAAATATTTGTGGATTTTCTAATTCTTGCTTTAATCTGTGTGGTTTTGAGATTATAATCTAGGTTTTCTTCTTTCGTTTTAGCATTTTCTTGTATAGAAAGTTTCTGTATGAATTTTATGCCATTTGATCTTCCTTGTGGTTGAATCTGTTTGTTGTATATCCTACAAAAACAACAAAAGGAAATTGTAGATAATTAGTATTGAATCAATTATATTAGAGAAACAAAGATTATCAAAACCTAGTTGTAGTAGAATTGGTTTTACAATTAATAAACGCTCTTTTTGAAAGTTTGCTTATAATATTACTTTGATGGGTTGTATTTATGTCCTAATACTTTCCATCTCTCTATAGATACAAATAATTTGGTATTCAAATCTGATTCATATCCTTATGATTTTTGAAATTTTGAAGAATTCAAATTATCTACCATTAACCATTCTTTTCCGATAGTGAGTATTAGAGTTTAGAAATATCACTTTCTACTTTTATTACTTTCAAATCCAAAATATTACTCACAAGACAATCAAAACCCTTTCAAACATGGAGGAAATTTGGCTCACACGTCATCTTTGATGTTGCCAGTGAACAATAATTATTTTATGGACAATGGGTTGCATATTATCTGTTATTACATTGTTTGTATAAACTAAAAGCGTGATTTTTTCTACCCATTCGGTTTATTTATATTTTCCTTAACCACTGGTGTAACTTTTCTTTTGTTATGCTTGTTGAATGTTCCCCCTTATCAGCCTCATGTTTACAATGCATGCCTACTATTCTAATTGTTTCATTTAGCATCACCAATATCCTCCACTTTTATGTCGCTATGCTAAGTTAATGAGGATGGTTCACATCTGTTAGGACAATTTCTCTTACATTAAATTTAGAGTTTGAGATTGAAATGGTAGCACTGCATTTGCTTTTAATCCATAAGGTTTGATAGTATTTTTCCATATAATGCCACACAGCCTATGATCTCATAGTTTCTTTATATTTTACCTTACAAGAGTCGCGCGTAACCATTATTTCGTAGTTTTCCCCTTTCCTTTGCCTTATAAATTCTCTTTGGCTAGTTGTCGCTATTTTTTTTAATTGCCCTCTACTTACAAATCATAGGGCTATTTGAAAACATCTTATTCGTCTTTGTTTACCTTTCCATGGGACTTTTTTTTGTCCAATTTATGCATTTAGCAATTGGATATTTATGTTATGGATTATTGTAAAGTTTTGTGCAAAGTTCATTAGATTAACTTCTATTAGATTAGCTACAATTTGCTAGGTAATAATGCCTTGCATGTTCTATCTCATACTTCAAAAGCTTTTGCATGCTTAATCGTTAGTTCTCTTTTGCATGGCATCTGCACTACAGTTGTAAATACTTGTTAGAGCCACATATAGAGTTATGTGGATGTTATAAAATCCATTTTATTTAGATAATGTAAATTATTTCTTTTAAGATTTGAATCATACAAGTTATTTTAATGTAATTATAGACATTTTTGTATATATAAGAATTGTAATTTATTTCTTTTTAAGAGTTGAATTGAACAAATGATTCAATTGTAGTTATATATATATATATATATATATATATATATATATATATATCTAATTGAATGGCTCTTAATTGTTTGATTAGTAAATGTAAAGAATTTATGTTATTTTATTAAATAATGAACATAGATATACTTTGTAAAATTATAAGACATTTGATTATGTTAATGAGTTATCTTTTATAGCTTTTAGCTCATAAGGATTTAATGGTTACATATGATGCATATAATATACTTATTATTATTTTTGAGTGTTCTTTAAAGTTACTAAGTTTTAAATCTTCCAGAGGCTAGGGAAGTGAAATTGTATTATTAAGCTTATTATCCTTATACTATGATGTTCAATTGCAATGATTTGAATTGGGATTTAGCCATGTACAATCTATTGTTACTTTTGAGGTAATTTGAATGTTATATGGTCTATGATATGATTAAGATGTGTACATTCTTGGGTTTGTTTTATGTACATGAAGGCTATCCATTGTTATTTTTATAGAGCTATGTTATTAGGAAGACTGGCTTTCAATAGGGGTTAGAACCCTAAGAGGTAACTAGGGTAACCTCTCACAAGTTTATAATTAAGTGAAAACCTAATTAAATGTACTAAGGGTTTGGTAGTGTTCACTAAATAATCTAGATAATTTGATTGCCTCACCTTATACCTTAATACTTGTATAGATTAACGTTAGGTTGATATGGCCTAGAATGGCATGATCATCTACTTTGTCTTCTTGAAAGGTAGTTTGATTCCACTTGAGTTTTTTTAGGGGTCAGGAATTGGTAGAGATTGCCAAGGTAACTCAGTATGAGGATCGGTAATCTAGGAAGATTCACTAGGGTATCCTTTAATAAAATATGTGATGACACTCTTTTCCTAATGCATGTTATGTGGTCTCTTGTGTAGAGTCACCCCCCCTTAATTATGTTGTTTCCTTTGGGAGCTTTGTTTGTAATTTGTGATTTTGATATCATTATGTCCTAATGTGTACGTCAAGCCATGTAATGTTATGTTATGTCTTCTTAATTGTTATCTTTGTGGACCTAATATTATCTCCTAGCATGGAGGGAGTGGACCTTTGAGTACCATGTGGTTGGGAGGAACGTTCTATATCCTCCATTGGGTCCCCTTGCAGGTGTAGCTGTGCTTGGATAATATTGTACTTGTGATAGGTTCATTATTCTACATTGCTCGTAAAGTTAGATGCTGAGTGTGCTCGTGAATAGAGTTGAGAAGATGTGATATGTTCTTCATTTATATTGTTTACACTCTTGATATGTATGTGAGACCATATTGTGATGTAATGAGATTTGTTATAATCTCACTTGATGTAACCTGGTTATGTAACTTGACTATATAATTATTTTGTGAGTAGACCATCCATTATTAATATGATTTATCCTTATGTTGTATGACTTTGGTTTATGTTGTGATATTCTTACTTGTGAATTGTTAAGTAGCGTTCTCACGGGACCCTGAGAATATATGTGTTTATGTTTGTTTTGTACTTTTGTTGCAATTGATTTTTGTTTAAAAATTATTCGATTAATTTGTTACTTTATGTGTTGTTCTTTGGGTTCCTTAGTGGGGCATTGCAAATATCCACTCTACATAGTCTATGGGATGAATGAAACCAACATCCAAAAATTTCTTTAATTCAACCTTCACTACAAGAATGATCTATGGGTGCATTCTCCTCAATTTTTTCTTGACTAGTTTAGCATTTGGGATCAATGGTAAATGGTGTAGAACAAGTTTGGGGTCCAACCTAGGCATATCAACATATGAACATGCAAAATTGATTTGTCTCTTAAAAAATAATGTATTGAACTCTATTTTTTATTCAATGGTCAAAGATGCTATAAGTTGAATGATTCTAGGATTATCCTTTGTACCAAGATTTACCTCTTCTGATTCTTCCACAAGCAATGGTGACCTCTCTCGATCTATGGGGAGATTTCCCAACTCTCCATCCTTAGGTTCCTTAGAGAGGTTTTCACCTTTGGATACATCCTTTATTTTTAGTTTTTATTGGTCTAATGGAGCCTTTTAGTTTTCACTTGGAGACCTATTCCTTTTATTTGTATTTTAGTCATTTTTGTGACTAGATGGAGGAATAGTCTCTCCAAAGTATGTTGCATTTTCAAGCTCTATGATAAAACCAAATTTATGATCCCCATATGGTATTCCTTCTTGAAGTCCCATGAACTTAGCTATTGCTTCAACATTCTCAAATATATCTAAACTTGGTGGTCCTTGTTAATCCCAATCTATTAGTTACATGTAGATGAGGGGTAAGCCATCATTGGTATCATCAAGGGTCAATGAATAAGTAGATATGTTGAAAAAAAATGTATCATCAATTTCCCAAAAGGAATCGATCCAAATATTGATGTTTATGGTATTGGTTGATGAAGAGTATAATTCAAGCTCTTGGAAGATCTCAGCTAAGTCATAGTCACTAGATGTGTAGGAATTCCACTCTTATTCATTGGAGTCAATGTTGGTATAGTGTTCTTTAGATTTCTTGATTTCATTTGAAGTGTTAATGTTCTCACTCGAAGGAAACATAGTAATAGGAGGACTCACTTTTTGTGGTACATACCCTAACCTAGTACTCTTTGGGAGACGAGGGGGAAATATTAGTTTTATCATTCCATCTTTGTTCAAACCAAGACCACTATGTCTATCATGACCTTATTGCTTCATATCTAGAACCCTTTTGAATATCAATCAATCGATA
Organism: Sequoia sempervirens; assembly: GCA_007258455.2. Lineage (NCBI taxonomy): Eukaryota > Viridiplantae > Streptophyta > Pinopsida > Cupressales > Cupressaceae > Sequoia > Sequoia sempervirens. The sequence goes on from VDFB02047230.1 coordinate 577,517,630, forward strand.
ACTACTTAGGCTTAATGTCTTCTTCATATTTATAAATCCATGTAGAAATATCCTCACCTATTAACTCTTTTCTCAATTCACCCCACTTAGTGAAGGTGGTGGGAGGATTGTGGATGATGATATTATTTTCCTTTTTGAAAGGATGGGGTTTTCCATAAGATTTTGGCGATGCAGGAAACTTCCCAACATAAAATAAATTCTCCATGTATTCCCTACATCCCTTGTCATAGACCTGGACCTTTGGCTTGGAAGGTGTAGTGTATGGAGTGGATGACTTAACCAAAGAATATGGATCAATTTAATGTGATGAGGTGGAGGAAGCTTCTCAATTAATAGGAACTTGATGTTCAGTGGTACCTCTCAGATTGCTACAATATTAGAAGGGATTAGGATCACTTGGTATGATAATTTTGATGTCATTGTTGGGAAACTTCAAGAATTTATGGCATGTGGAAGGTACAACCCTTATGAGATGAATCCATGGGTGAACAAGGAGAATATTATATGGTAAGTCCAGATCCAAGCCTTGGAATATTGTGTTTTGAGTAGCAAGACAAACCCTCACATGAAGTTATGCAAGAGCATCCTTGGTTCTTTGCAATCCTACATCAACCAAAAATATTTTTATTTTAGTTATGTTCTTGTTTAGTTCTTGTTCAGTTCAAGTTGGCAGATTCAACATTTCATCATATTTTCTCACTGAACCCTATGGATCTATGTTTTCATTGTGGACATGTACATTTTCCCTTATTCCAAGATTTTAGAATGACTAGATATTTTTTTGGAAAGTTATCGCTTCCGGATTAAGTGATAGTTTCTATAACAATGCACCAGAGCATTTTCAAGCCTAACGACTAGTTTTGTCTCTTATAGATCCTTGCGGTGTGTTCTAAATTGTTTTGTGGAGTGTCCCTGACCTTAATTTTAGTCCACACTTCATCCTATGTGCTTGCCAAGAAGAAATTCAAATTTAAGGATAACCTATTTCATGCAAATGTTATGTTTCCTTCAGTGGAGATTGTAATGAACTTTGGCCAACGCAGAGGATTCTAGATCTCCATATGTGATATAAATCATTGTAACAAATCATTAGGATAGTAAGTGGATGAATATTGGATTTGATATGTAAGATTTCAGCTTCTATTAAGGAGCATATAGGAATACTATATTTTGACCATGTTATATCAGGCCTTTGAGCCAATCTGTGAACCTAGATGTTGTTGACTGATTGTAACTGAAATTTTTGGTAATATGAATTTTTGAATATGCATTTTCCACCATATTCCATGTGGATTTTGTTGTGTAACTCTTGCTACATGGTCTAGAATGTTCTCTTTGAGGACCCTCCTACCATGACTACACCAAAATTGGTATCAGAGTGAGATTTGTTCTATGAGAGATCATCAGAGTTTGCAGAGTCCTGTTGAAGATTTGTTTTGGGGTGGTGGACTGAGGATCTGACTTGCAGCTACAAAGGACTTGTGTAAAGATGGTGGGAAGAAGAAATGGTAGAGGAAATGGAGTACATAGAAATGTAGACCTATCTATAATCGAGATATTAAGAGGAATTACTACTAGATTAAAAGCAGTCGAAATGACCCAGAGGAGAGGTTGACCAGTTGATGATGTGAGTGATGAAGAGGTAGAAGAACAAGAAGAAGGGGAAAGAGGAAATCAAACTAGCCTTGATTAGGGAGAAGATAGGCTCATAAGAGCCCTAACCAGAGTAAATACTAAACCACATTTCAATCCACTAGATTATAGTGGTAAGTTGGATTCATATGAATTGCTTGATTGGATAATGGAGATGGAGAAGTATTTTGATTTTGAAGGTACCATCAAAGATAAGAAGGTGAAATTTTCTTGTAGAAAGTTAAAAGGACATGCATCCCTTTGGTGGGAACATTTGTAGATAGATAGGCAGAGAAGAGGAAAGAAGAAGATAAAATCATGGGGTTGGACGGTGAATAAGTTAAAGACAAAGTTTATGCCCACAGACTATCAAATCAGTTTGTTCTAGAAGTTGCAAAATTTGAAGCAGAAGGAGTCAAGTGTAACAAAGTATACTGAGGAGTTCTACAAGTTGAATATTAGATCCAGACATTTAGAGGATGAGATAAAGCAAGTAGCCAGATATGTGAATGTCTTGAAGCCATCTATACAGGATGAGATCAATTTGATCAAGTTGTCGAGTGTGGAGGAGGCATATCAATGTGCCCTAAAAGAAGAAGAGAAGCTGAATAAAACACATGAGTAGAGATAGAGAGGAAGAGGAAAAATATTTTAGAGAGAAATAAATTTTACTGAAGGAGGAAGAGAATATTTTGTAGATCAGAATAAAGATAAGGAAGTTAGTAAGAATGATAATTCGTACCGTAGAGATGATGGAAACTCTTACCAGAGAGGAGGATATGGTGGTTACCAGAATGAGGGTTATAGAAAAGATGATAGAGGACATGAGAAAAGAGTATTTAGGGGAACTTGTTTTAAGTGTGGTGGAGAAAGACATAAAGAATTTGAATGTAATCAGGGAGAGACAAGAAGAAAGACAGAGAACAATATAATAACAACCTTTGCTAAGGAAGATCATGTCAGATCATCTAATAAACTGGAAGAGGGAGAAGTGTTGGTGAACATAAGAGTATTGTGTCAAAGTGAGATGGAGTAGGAGTCGTTGTAGAGAAAGAATTTGTTTTGGACTTGATGCAAGGTAGCTGGTAAATGTTGCAGAGTGATTGTTGACAATGGAAGCTCCGAGAACCTAGTTTTTGAAGAAATGGTGACCAAATTGAAGCTAGAAAGATTGAAACACCCAAAGCCCTATCAGATAGCATGGATTCAAGATGAGCATAAGATATTGGTAAGTGAACAATGTTTGGTGAAATTGAAGATAGGAAATTATCATGATGAAGTTTTGTGTGATATCATGCCTTTGGATGTATGCCATGTTTTGTTGGGAATGCCTTGGCAGTATGATAGACAAGCTATTCGTGATGGAAAGAAGAACACATATACCATTGTTGCTAATGGGATGAGGTAGACTTTGTTACCATTTAAGGATGTTCCTAGAGTTGAGGTTTGTACAAATGCTAGAATTTGTTTGGTTGATGGAAGGAGATTTCTAGATGGACTGAGACATGAGAACATGTGCTATGCCTTGGTTCCTAAGAAGGCTAAAGACTTGAAGCATGTAGGAGAACAACCAGAGGAGATAAAGGAGTTTCTAGAAGAATATGAAGATATCATTTTAGATAATGTACCTGTTGGATTGCCACCTGTGAGGAGTATTAGTAATTGCATGGATCTGATTCTTGGAGCTAGTCTTCTAATAAAATAGAAAACCAAATGACACCAACAAAGAATGAAGAGTTGAATGGGCAAGTGCAAGAGTTTTTAAGGAAGGGTTTTATTAGAGAAAGATTAAGTCCTTGTACAATACCTATTGTGCTAGCACCTAAGAAGGATGTAGAATGGAGGATGTGTATAGACTCTAGAGCCATAAATAAAATCATAGTGAAGTATAGATTTCCTTTGCCCCAGATGGATGACATTATGGATTGTTTGAGTGGAGATAAATAATTTACAAAGATAGATTTGAAGAGTGGATATCATCAAATCAGAATTAGAGAAGGGGATGAGTGGAAGACAACATTCAAGACAAACGAAGGATTGTATGAGTGGTTGGTCATGCCTTTTGGACTAACAAATACATCAAGTACTTTTGTGAGGTTGATGAATGAGGTATTGAAGAAATTCTTGGGTAAGTTTGTGATTGTCTATTTGAATGACATATTGATTTTCAATAAGACTAGGGAAGAACATTTGTTGCATATATGACAAGTTTTGTAGAGGTTGAGAGAAGAGTAGTTGTTGATAAACATTAAGAAGTGTAGTTTCATGAAGGAAGAATTGGTATATCTGGGATTTGTCATATCTACAGATGGATTGAAGATGGATCCTGAGAAGGTAAGAGAAATTATTGAATGGACTACACCCAAAAGCATTGTAGAGGTAAGATCATTTCATGGATTGGCTAGTTTCTACCAGAAGTTCATTAGGAATTTCAGTTCTATTTGCAATCCTATGACAAAAATAATAAGAGGGGATAAGAAATATTTTAGGTGGACATTTGGAGCAGACCAAAGTTTTGAGTTGTTGAAATAGAAGGTGATTGAGTAGCCTGTGTTGGCTTTACCAGACATTAGTAAGGTATTTCAGGTAGACTATGATGCAAGTGGAAATGCAATTGGAGCATTATTAAGTCAATAAGGAAGAACAATAGCTTATTTCAGTGAGAAATTGAATGATGCTAGGAGAAGGTATTCAATGTATGACCAGGAGTTTTATTCCATAGTTCAAGCCTTGAAGAAGTGGAGACATTACTTGTTGCCTAAGTATTTTGAGTTGTATATAGATCATTAGGCACTACAGTTTTTGAACAGTCAAGGTAAGCTGAATCAGAGACATATGAGATGGGTGGAATTCTTGCAGAGTTATACTTTTTTTTTGAAACATAGGAGTGGAAAGTCAAATAGAGTTGTTGATGCATTGAGTAGGAGAATGAATTTAATGGAAGAGATGAGAGTGGAGGTATTAGGATTTGATGAATTGAAGAACTTATAAGAGGAAGACTTAGATTTTGTAGAACCTTGGAGAGCTTGTAAATAACCAATCTTCAAGGATAGGACTCAGTGGTTGGATTATTTCATTCAGGAGGATATGTTGTTCAGAGGAAATTAGTTGTGTATACCCCAGAGTTCAATGAGGGATAGCTTGGTGAAAGAAAAACATAGTGAAGGATTGGTAGGACACTTTGGAATTGATAAGACAGTAGCATTTATAAGCGAGAATTACTTTTGGCCACATATTCATAAGGATGTTAGGAAATTTGTGTAGAGTTGTAGAGTTTGTCAAGCTAAAAAAAGGGAGTAGTCAGAATGTTGGATTGTATAAACCTTTGACAGTTCCAAAGAGACCTTGGGAGGATATCAACATGGATTTCATACTTGGCTTGCTGAAGACACAGAAGTAATGATTCTATATTTGTGATGGTGGATAGATTTTCTAAAATGACATATTTCATACCTTGTAAGAAGACAACAGATGTAGTACATGTAGGAAATTTTTTTTCTAAGGAAGTGGTCAAATTGCATTGATTACCTAGGAGTATTGTTTCAGACAGAGATACAAAGTTTTTCAGTTACTTTTGGAGGACACTTTGGAAGAAGCTAAAGATGGATTTAAAGTTTAGTTCTACTTTTCACCCACAAACTAATGGAAAAACAGAGGTAGTAAACAAGAGTTTGGGGAATTTTCTAAGATGTTTGGTTGGGGAGAAGATCAAAAGTTGGGATTTAGTCCTTACACAAGCAGAGTTTTCTTACAATAATTTAGTGAATATGATTACCAGAAAGACACCTTTTGAGATTGTTATTGGAGTCCATCCTAGAGGTATATCAGAGTTGTGAGACATCAGTAAGGATGATTAAAGGAGTGCAAAAGTAGAGGAATTTATAGAACATATGAAGAAAGTACATATTCAAGTAAAGCAACAATTGAAAGATATGCACCAGAAGTATAAGGAGCGAGCAGATTGAAAGAGGAGACATAAGAATTTTGAAGTTTGAGATGAAGTGATGGTGTATTTTAGGAAGAAAATATTTCCATTTGGCACATACAATAAGCTCAAGATGAGGAATTTTGGACCCTGTAATATTTTGAAATTTGATTCAGGAAATGCATATGAAGGAGAGTTATTGGATGGTGTGGGTATATCAACTATATTGAACATTGTAGATCTACATCAGTACCATGAAGTAGAATTCAGTGAAGACAGTAAAGAAAAATTGGAGAAATAGTTTCCTAAACAATAATCAGACGATATAGAAAATATTTTGGATATCAGAGATGGGAGGAAAAATGAGTGGAAGATAGTGCAAAGAATATCTTGTGAAGTGGAAAGGTAGGCCAGTGGAGGATTCTTCTTGGATTTCTTAGGCTGAGGTAGACCATATTGGTTTTCCTTTAGCCCCAGAAAAGTGAGGGACTCACTTTACAAATAACCCTAAATGTCTGATGCTGGAGCATCCTTGGTTCTTTGCAATCCTACATCAACCAAAAATATTTTTTAATTTTAGTTTTGTTCTTGTTCAGTTCAAGTTGGAAAATTTAGCATTTCATCATATTTTCTCACCAGACCCTGTGGATCTATGTTTTCATCGTGGACATGTTCATTTTCCCTTATTCCAAGATTTCAGAATGATTGGATCTTTTTTTGACAAGTTATCACTTCCGTATTAAGTGATAGTTTCTAGAACAGTTTGTTAGAAAAACAAGGACAGGAAACTGAGAGGGGGGTGAATCAGTTTTCACAAAAATTTAAACTTTTTCTAACTTAACTTATCCTTAATCTCATATCTGATGAATGAAAAATTAACCATAAGCAATTAACACATCAGAGAGACAAATAACACCAAGATTTTTTTTATGTGGAAACCCTATCAGGGGAAAACCCATGGTGGATGTTAGTCCATGAGATTATACCCTGCTAAAAGTATAATGAAAACAATAAGGGGAATGCACATGCATTCATGCACACTACCTAGAGCTCACTGCTCCATTACAAAAGAGGACTCACTATCCAACAATAGGTTTTGGATTAAAACCATCTAAGATGTGAACTGAGAAAATAGCTTCTACACAAGCCTGATTATAGTTCCAATTAAGCTCAACAATTCTTTACACTTCACACAATATTCTTCACACTCTGATCTATAATGATATTCGCACATACGCACATAGGATCACATGAAGTATAATTTCCACCGATCACACAATCACTCTTATATATCTACTTTAGGAGATTCCATTACAACTTAGTCGGCCAAGAAAATAAAATATATTTGCAATGTCGACCCAAATTTACAATTAAATTTTTAATGCGTATCCACAATGTTTGGCCACAACATAGTGGAGACCCAAATTAATATCTCCAACACAAAAATACTTTAATTAATTTCACCTCGGAGATCCACAACATGCTACCACCAACATGTTAGCCAAAAACATGAAAAACCAAACATGTGCACAAAGATCTTAACCATGAGATCACTGATTAATGTGGACATACCACAAAGATAGAGAATAAACTAGAGACAATTGAGAACACCAAGAAACAATAGAGAAGCATCCACAACAACTGAGATAACCAGAATCACACAATCTTCATTCAGGAATACTGATAGAGACCAAAGAAACACTGTCAAACCACAACATACTAAAAAATTCACGTAAACCTCTGAAACTTTCTTTAGATGATCTAGACATACTAAAAAAAAAACCCTTTAATCCGAATTAGCTAATATTTTACGTACAAAACAAAATGCCTTCATTACCTGCATAGTTCCACTAGGAACCTGGAACACTTTTTCTTATAATTTTCTCAATATCCTCGACATATATAGGAATAGATACACCAAATGCTAATAGTGTTGAAATCAATGATAGCCACATATCAAAAACACATCCACAACATCCAAAAATATCCCAACAATCTCCCCCTTTGGCATTGATGGAAACACATGATGTGAAAAATACCATCAACCCAACATGTTGACTTCTTCTGTACTTGATTTCTAAAAATATTTGTCATGTTACTCTTCTCCTCCTAATTTTTTTTTCACATTACTCTTCTCCCCCTTTGACATCAATGGAAAAGGTAACCATGACCTTTCCATACACTTTGAACCACATATCTACACATCTTACGACTCCACCTGAGTAGCAGCCTCGGAAACATCAATTTGGATCATAATATAGAAATGACACTCATGGATTGATGCAAGTAAATGCATCATTTAGTTCTTATTAGGAGGAGTAATTACCCATAACATTCCTCTGAGATACTCAAAATTATCTTTTGGTAATGGCTTAGTAAATATATCTAAAATTTGTTCTTTGGTAGGCACATACTCTAGTCTAACTTCTTTTTCATTTACTTTTTCCCTGAGAAAGTGAAACTTGATTGATATATGTTTTGTCTTAGAGTGTAGTACCAGATTCCTTGATATATTTAAAGTGCTTGAATTGTCACATTATATGGCAATAGGCTCTTCATATATTATGCTAATATCTTTCATCATTTGTTTCATCCATATCACTTGAGTACAGTTATTTGTAACAACAATATATTATGCTTCAGCAGTGGATAGAGAAATGGAATTCTATTTTTCGCTTAACTAGGACACCAACTTCTTCCCTATGAAGAAAGCACCACCAATAGTAATTTTCCTATCATCTACATCACCAGCCCAATCTGCATCAATGTATACACACAAGGTGAGATCATCATTCTTTGGATACCAAAGTCCAAAGTCAATTGTTCTTTCAGATATCTAAAGATTCTTTTGACAGTAGTCACATGTGATTCTTCTGGATCAACATGAAATCTAGTGACCATACACACAACATTCATAATATCCGGTCTAGTCTGAGTCAAGTAGAGTAATCCACCGATCATTGATCTATATCTGGTTTGATTTTCCTTAGGAGAGTCATCATTCTGAGTCAACTTACATCCGGTTACCATGGGAGTACCAACAGGTTTGGAGTCTTCCATTCCAAACTTCTTCAATATTTCTCACATATTTGGACTGAGATATGAAAATACCTTGGTCTAACTGTGTAATTTGCAATCCCAGAAAGAACTTCATTTCACCAATCATGCTTATCTCAAATTCACTCTTCATGTCATCAACAAACTTCATGCATAGATTATCATCTCCACCAAAAATGATGTCATCAACAAAGACTTCTATGATTAACTCCTTACCATGATCTAATTTGAATTATAAGTTACTATCATCAGTACCTTTGTGAATCCAAGCTTCAATAGATATTTGTCCAATCTGGTGTACTAGGCTCTGGGGGCTTGTTTGAGTCCATACGGAGCTTTCTTCAATTTGCAAACCATATCTTCCTTATCTGTTAGCTGAAATCCATTTGGCTATTTAATGTACACTTCTTCTTCTAGTTCCTCATTTAGAAATGCAGACTTTACATCCATTTGATAGACTTTATAGTTCTTATAAGCAACATAAGCAAGAAATAATCTTATTGCTTCAATTCTAGCAATAGGGGCAAAGGTTTCTTTGAAATCAATACCTTCCATTTGAGAGTACCTTTTACATGCCAGTCTTTCCTTATTCTGGACCACTTCACCTTCCTCATTTAGCTTGTTTCTCAATACCCACTTAGTACCAATCACATTCTTGTCTTTGGACCTAGGAACCAGTGTCCATGTGTCATTCTTTTCAATTTGTGTTGGTTCTTCCTTCATAGCTTCTAGCCAGTGTTCATCTTGATAGGCTTCAGTGACACTCTTAGGTTCAATCTTGGAAATCAAACAATATTCTTCTACAATTTTTCTTCTAGTTTGCACTCCTTTGCTCTTATCTCCTATGATTTGACTTTCAGAGTGATTCAACTTTACATACCTTGGAGTCTTGGGACTTTTTCAGACTTCTGTGTCTTCTGAACTTTCTTCTACACTAGCACTTGTCTATGCTTCCTGATTGACTTGATTTGCCAAAACAACTTGTGGTTGCTTCACCGAAACATATGGAATAATCTAAAGTAGATTCGGTGTTTGAGTGTTCTTCCCTTGATTGGTGTTGTCTTCATTTGAATCGTAGCTACATCATCTGGATGATTTGACAAAGTCCTCATCAACTCGAGTTGCAAGAGCTTTCTTATCTTTAGTAGATTCAATAGGAATAGGTTTATTTTCAATGGTAGCAATGAAAGCCCATTCATCTTCATTTCCATTATCTTTATCATACTCATCATCAGTTACTGCTTCTTCAGCACAGTAGCATTTCTTTTGGAATCTAGTTTTTCTAGGCTTAGACCTAGGAACTCTTTTAGGACATCTTGATGCAAAATGACCTATCTTACTGCATGAAAAACATTTAATAGGAAATACATCTTCATACTTACCTTTTCCTCTTCCTTCTTACTTTACAATTAGTGCTTACAGATCTTGTACTTCTCTTTCTTGGTCTTCGAACTGTTTCAGTTCTTCATCATATTTAGATATCTTTTTGGAGCTCTCTCCCAGACTGTATCTTTTCTTGTAACTTCCAGATACAGTAGCTTTGAATGCAGATTTAGTTTTTGGTGTAGATTCACCAAATTCACTTATTTCAAAAGTAGCAAGCTTCCCTATCAGTGTATCTCTTGTCATCTTTTTTAAAAACATAAATTCCTCAATAGCATGAACCTTCATTTTGTAAGGAGGCAAGGATCTGAGTATCTTAACCACAATTTCATCCTCACTCACTGAACCACCAAAACATTTAATACCTAATATTATTTCATTTACTCTTTGCATAAAAGAAGTAATATTTTGGTCTTCACCCATCTTCAGATTCCCATAATTTCCTCTTAAGCTCTGTATCTTAGCCATATTCACCTCCGTATCTCCTTCATACAAAGTTTCCAGCTTCATCCAAATCTCTAAATCTGTTAGAGTGCTCACCAATGCTTCCATAGCTTTGGTATTACTTTCAACATCTTTGATTTCATTAGCAGAGGAGGGACCATTCTGAGGAATAGTATATTGATCTCTTGTAATCTTCCAATAAGCATCACCAATGCACTGCAAATGAAATTGCATCCTAACTTTCCATAGTGAGTAGTTGGTGCCATCAAATCTAGGACTGTCCTTCTTGAATGTTTCCATCTTGGATCACCTCAAGCTATTATAATTCTTCAAAGGAACTATCTCTGATACCAATTGTTGGAAAAACAAGGATAGACAACTAAGAAGGGGGGGTGAATCAGTTGTAAAAAAATTAAAAAAATTTCTAACTTAACTTATCCTTAATATTAGATCTGATGAATGAATAATTAACCATAAGAAATTAACATATCAAAGAGACAAATAGCAACAAGAATTTTTTTACGTGGAAACCCTGTTAGGGGAAAAACCACGATGGAGGTTAGTCCACAAATTTATACCCTACTAAAAGTATAATGAAAACAATAAGGGGAATGCACATGCATTCAGGCACACTGCCTAGAACTGATTGGTCAATTACAAAAGAGGACTCACTATCCAACAATAGGGTTTGGATTAAAACCATCCAAGATGTGAACTGAGAAAATAGCTTCTACACAAGCCTGATTACTGTTCCAATTAATCTCAACACTTCTTCACACTTCACACAATCTTCTTCACACTCTTCTCTATAATGATATTCACACATACACACATAGGAGCACATGAAGCATACTTTCCACTAATCACACAATTTCTCTTATATATCAGCTATAGGAGATTCCATCACAACTTAGTCGCCCAAGAAAATAAAATATATTTTCAATGTCAGCCCAAATTTACAATTAAATTTTTAATGCGTATCCACCAAGGTTGGCTACAACATAGTGGAGACCCAAATTAATATTTCCAACACAAAAATACTTTAATTAATTTCACCTCGGAGATCCACAACATGCTATGACCAACATGTCGGCCAAAAACATGAAAAACCAAACATGCACACAAAGATCTTCAACCACGAGCTCACAAATTAATGTGGACATACCTCAAAGATAGAAAATAAAATAGAGACATCTGAGAACATGAAAACACAATAGAGAAGCATCCGTAACAACTAAGATAACTAGAATCACATAATCTTCATTTAGGAATACTGATAGAGACCACAAAAACATTGTCAAACCACAACATACTCAAAAATTCATGCAGACCTCTAAAACTTTCAGTATATGATCTAGACATACTCAACAATAAACTCTTTAATCCACATCAGCTAATCTTTTACATATAGAAAAAAACACCTTCATGACCTGCACAGTTCCACTAGGAACTTGGAACACTTTTTCTTATAATTTTCTCAATATCCTCGACATATACAACAATAGATACACCAAATGCTAATAGTGTTGAAATCAATGACAACAACATATCAGCAACACATCCACAACATCCAACAATCTCCCAACATAGTGCACTAGAGTAGTTTCGAGCCTAACTGCTAGTTTTGTCTCTTACGGATCCTTCTCATATCTTGCAGATCCTTGCGGTGTGTTTCAAATTATTTCATGGAGTGTCCCAAACCTCAATTTTGGTCCACACTTCTTCCTATGTGCTTTCCAAGGAGAAATTTAAATTTAAGGCCAACCTATTTCACATACAAGTTACATTTCTTTCATCAGAGATTGTAATGATCTTTGGCTGATGCAGAGGATTCTAGATCTGTAGATGTGATATAAATCATTTTAAAAGATCAATAGGATAGTAAGTGGATGAATATTGGATTTGATATGTAATATTTCAGCTTGTATTAAGGAGCATATAGGAATATTGTATTTTTACCATGTTCTATTAGGCCTATGAGCCAATTTGTGAGCTCGGATGTTGTCGGCTGATTGTAATTGAAATTTTTGGTAATATGAATGTTTGAATCTACATTTGCTTCCATATTCCATGTGGCTTTTGTTGTGTAACTCTTGCTGCATGGTTCAGACTGTTCTCTTTGAGGACCCTCCTACCATGACTGCACCATGAAGTGTGATTATACCCTTGGATGAGCACTCAATAGATCATCATAAGCCTTGATAATGATTTTCTTGGATCCATTTATGCAATCTTTATAGAATCCCAATGCCATGACATACTTTAGTGTGCATATGTTTAGAACTACTCCACCATATACCAAGATTCCTTTTATTTTTTGCTTATTAATGTAGACTTCAAGGTGCAAAGGATTGTTATGATTTAGTTTATGTGTAGAAATATCTTTCTTACAAAACATGACATGATGGGTTACAACTAGGTATCCTACCATGGCCTAAAATTGATTGACATCTAGGTCAATGGGCACATATGTATCTTGTAAGGCTTTGTCTAGAATGGCCTTATGCTTAGGATATATGCAAAGAAACTTAAGAATGGATATTTATGCAGTAGTCTTCCCTAGATGATCTAGGAGGTTATACTAACTTTGGTCATGGATTAGAAGCGGCCCCTTGTAGGGTCACCTTAGCTCTATGAGTGGTAATGACACATTCTAAAATTGTATTGATGGTAATGGTAGCAACATGATTATCAAGAGCTTGAATGTAATTAATTGTATATTCATGCACAACATTGGTATAATTAGCATTGTTATTGTTTCCTAAACTGAAGACCTTCCCTTTTCCATGGTATTACAAGGGAGTTTTGAATATGGTATGATCAACATTTATTTTACCTTGTGAATTGTCCACTAATATGTCACCTTGTTCAATAAGTTCTTGGATGAGGTTCTTAAGTATCCAACATGATGATGTTTTATGTTCCTTCATAAGGTGGTATTTATAAAATTCATTTTCATTCCACCAAATTTACTTGACCAATGTCAGTTTGTATGGTTTACTTTCAAGAAGTTGAATGACATTGGATTGTAAAAGTTTCTTCAAGACTAACTCAATAGGTTCCCCTAATGGTGTGTATGTTTTCTTAGGCATGTTGGCCCATGAGGGACCTCTACGTTGTTGATTATTTTGGACTACATTCATTCTCTAATTATGGATTAGTGTTGGGTAATCTGGTGTGGATGGATCTTTAATATGAATAGTGGGATGAGATTTGTTAACCACTTTAGCATCAACCACCCCATCATTGGTGAAATTCTTATTTCTAGACCAAAATTTTCCTTTGTCACTTGGAGGATTTTGAGTTTCTTTGAATATTTTGACTAGTCCTTTTTCCACAAGATATTTATCTATAAATAACCCTTTCTCAGTGACATCCCCAAAAGTGGTGCAATATTGGATTTGAAGTTGATGCATTAGTTCTGTGTGGAGGTTGTATATAAAGATTTGAACTAGTTGTTTTTCTAGAATATGACAAGGACATTTGTTATACATGCTTCACCATCTTTGATAGAATTATGTATGTCTCTCCCTATTTTTTTTGTTTATGAATAATTTTTCTAGGATCATGTCACTTTCAATTTTTTAGGAAAACTGTGTAATGAACTTATTGGCTAATTCATTCCATGTTCGTATCCTAGGAGGAAGGTGTGCAAACCATTCAAGATCCTACCCTAAAAATCTTCATGGAAACAATCTCATTAAGTATGTAGGCTCAAAATTAATGTCCATGCATGTCATGATAAACTCTTTTATGTGTTCCACTAGATCTCCCTTCCCTTTATACTTGTTGAAGCTTGGAACATTGAAGTGTGGTGGGAAAGGTGGCATGTATATACTTCTATCAAAAGGATAAGGACACAATTCCTCCATTGAGTATGTATTCTTGGTTGTACCCAATTATATGTTTGCCATTTTCTATTTTATTGCTTGTATTTGTTGCATTAACATTTCCATGGGTGATGGTGTCACATTTGGTTGAATTTGCATGAGACGGTTGGTATTTGTGTTAAGAGTGTTGAGTTGGTTATGTGATGGGTTGGATGTAAATGTGGTATTTGGATTAGCACTCTATTACAAATGATTTTGATTTCCTTGTTGATAGTGAGGTTTAAATGTTGTATTGATTTGATGTTGTGGTGGTGTATAGTTGGCATGTGGAGGTTGTGATATGAAATTGGTGTCTAGAGTGATGTGTTGTGATGGAAATGGGTTGGTGTTTAAATTTGACCCAAAGGACATGTTGGTATTAGGTGTAGTGTTGACCATTTGGGTTTTCACTCTTGGTGTTGCAATATGAATCCTTCTTGTCTTGTTAGGTGGGTTTTGATTTGTATTGATTGATGGTGTGGTATTTTAAGTGCCAAATGGATTTTCAAAAGTCATACTCATGGAACTAGAGGATGAAGGAAATGGAATACCAAAGGTAGGATTTGGTCCTTGGGATGTTGCATGTGTTCTCTTGGTCCCAAGTTTTGGAGGATTGGGGATGTTTGTAGTTGTCACGTTGTGTGTTGTTACCCCAAGTGGCAAACTGGTATGCATTTTTTGTGAAGATGGTTGACCTTGTGAAAATGTGTTTAGACCAAGACCTTGGGTTTGTGTTTGTGTTTCTCCCTCTACTATTGTGGAAGTTTCAAAATCAAAGGGGATATTTTCACCCTTCTTTACAAGTGCAAGAAAATATCTACTGGGATCTGCATTGACAAGTTTGTCTACAATATGCACTATCCTAGGGTCTTGCGAAGCTTCTTCAATTTCTTTGGGGGTTAGACCTTTGTTGACCTCATCAAATGTAAGATTTGCAAATGGATTTGAGGTTTCCTGTTGTGATGTTTGAGGTTGGTTTGAGTTTGACCCAAAGTTCATATTTCTAGTTGGATTAAAATAGGTGTCATTTGAGGAACCCATGTCCTTTTTTTTCCTTTGTGACCTTGTTTGGACCATATAAGACTTGCAACCTAAGGATGACAATACAAGGTGATAATGCAGAATTGGATATGGGACTATGCTATATTTTTGGGATTTTTGGAGATATAAGGATGCAAAATGTTAATGCACCTAAGACTAAGATTTGGAATGCAATAATGATAATGATTATATGACAAAAGGATATGGTGTGCAAGAATGCAAAATGAATCTATGACCAAAGCTATGATATGGAGCTAACACTAAAGGATGACTAATGAGACTATAGATATGCACCCTTGGACTTTAGAAAAGGATGCTAAGTAAGCTATGATAGCTCAAGGTAAAAAATTAGATTGTCAAGAGCTTAAAAGGACAAGTGATGATGATTGGAAAAAAGTGAGTCTAACTAGACATTAGTTTGATACCCAACTTGGATGATGATGACTGATAGATAAAAGGAAAAGGTCAAATAAAATATAAATAGGTGACCATGGACTGTTCAAAGGTATGGTGAGCTTCCTACTTTGAAATATGAAAAGTGCACATAACTAAGAATGACCTAGGACTAACCTTGCAATACAAGGATGGCAATGTTGTCTAGCTAATTAATGCAAGGAAAACTAAATGAATAAAATGAAATGGACTGGCTAGAATAAGAAAGTCTATGATCAGAGGGTATGGTCATTGTCAAAATATGGTTAGGACTAAGATTAGGTAGAAATTTCCCTAAAATTTTGAGAACTAGCAATTGCGGTTCAGAGTTATTCACTTGTGGTATATTGTCTCACAAATGCGGTTTACTATTTTTGTCAAATGTGATGTACTATTCAATATATGTAGTTCACTATTTAGCAAATGTGGTGAAATGTATTTTGGATTTAAACTAAATTTTTTCAAGTGGTTTTTCATTTTGGAAAATTTTGAAATGTGATAGAGAACACAACAAACAATCTGAAAAATAGATTTTGGCTGATTTGACTCTTTTGACTTCAAGGTAGGCAAGAATTTTATAAGCTTTCTTCCACAAAAATCGCTTGGTCATGGTTCAAAATAAATGAAGACAAGCACAACCTAAGGAATAATAGGGCTTATCTACCAATGTGGGTGTACCTTTCCTTTTTAGGGGTTATTCTAAATCTTCATCCAAGGAGTGGGTGAATAGGGTATACCAAGATCATGGACCACCTTGGTACCCCTTGCCTTGAAAGAGTGTAAAATCTAGCAAGACACCCTACACCTCAACCATGTACAAACATGGTACGTAGCTTCAGGGTACAATCCACATCCCTTACACCACACTAATAGATGACCAAAAAATTCTTGGTCTGTAAAAATAAAAAGTTTCTAATGACTCGGTGAGCACCACTAGTACAAAATCAAACATGAGACACTAAAGCCTCTAGTAAAAATCCATGTGGTCTATACACCCACACTAAAATTGACATGCATGGTGTACATCAATGAATAGAGTTACTAACTTTTTCCTTCACCCATTTGATATAGCCTACCTAAAAAAATGTGCTTTGGGTTGTTCCTAATGAGTTCTTTGTTAGGATGTGTCTCAAAGGCATGCCCACTAAAAGATTGCTATGTGTTTCTCTTGTACCCAATATCACACAAAGCGTAAGTGGAGAGGATACACACACAACACTCTTGGGATTAACACAAAATATGCAAGAAGCACCAAACATGGAAGACACTAGGTTCTTTTTAATCCCAAATCCAAATGTTCCTACTTTAAACATTAAAAACACACAAATCCTTGCAAGAGCACAAATTAGTAGTTTTATACTAGTTTCTTCTCCCAATGATTGCTGCACACTACAAATAAGATATTAGTAACACAAAAACCTTGTGCCCTAATGCATGTAAAAAGAAGAAACTAAAAAAAAAAAAATTTAAACCCTTTTACCAAAGTATAAAGTTGTGTTGTTCTCTCTCATAGATGCGATTGACAAATGTGGTGAACCAGAAGGTGAGTGAAATGAAGTGACTATGACGGGATATTAAGCAAGTGTGGTGGATGTAGACACCTAAAAATGGTCTAGAGAATCTAATTAATTAAATACGACTTATTTGATTAATTAATCTTAAATTCATCTACTTAGTAAATAAATAGAAATATTTATTTATATTAAGTTCATTATTAATTCTTCTATTTTATCATATTATTTCCTCTTAATTAAATAAACAAAATTAAATACTTTGTTTTTTTATTTAATTATTATCATATTATTTCTTCTATACTTTGTCTATTAATTCTATCTTAAATTAAATACAAACTTCAATAATTTGTGTTATTTAATTACCTCATCACATTTCTTCTTAATTAAATAAAGATATCCTAGAATCTTTAATTTAATTATCATATTCCTTTTATTTTAATTTGATAAACAACTTCTATAGTTTGTTTTATTAAATTATTTATTCCTCTTTTGCTAAATTTAAATAAACCAAAAATATTTAAATAAATGCATAAATCATATCCCTCTATTCACTCACCAATAAAATTAGATTTTTTAAACCTAATTAATTCAATTGTCATTCACGGGAAGAGCCTCAGGGACAAACCTGCAGGAAATCCTCTCAATCTTCTGCCTCAAATCTTTCCTCTCATCTTGCCTGGTGTTTTCATGGGGAGGAACAATCCTCCATGATCAACTCCACCTTCTCATCTCATACCATTCAATTCTCCAGATTGAATCTCAACCTCTGTTGTATTACGCCTTCACAAATGTGTGCCGTGAAATCTATAAATATAGGTTTTTGGCTACAGGAAAAGGATCCTAATTTGTGCAATCTTACTCTGCAAGTATTCCAGGTGATCAAGCATTCAAGCAATCCAGTTTTAGGATCAATCCATCAAGCATTCATCTAGTATTCATCAAGTATTCAACATTTATAGTCATGGCTGCCATTACAGTAGTTTTTCAATAGTAAATCATATAGGAATAGAAATAGTTTGAATTCTCATTCTTTAAGTGTCATTTCAACAATCTATTAGCTTATTAAAATTTGAGAGCAAAGTAGATTTAAAGAAATCTTTAGAGTTAGAGAGCAATAGGACAGATTTATGAAGGTTCCTGTGTTTAAAATAGTTTAAATCTCTTGAATCTTAGATACAATGTCTTATTTAGAAGTGTAGATGCATATTAATTTGTTTACCTCATTCTTACACTTCCATTTTGGTGCCCACTGTGGGGCCTAACCCCATATTCTACAATTTTTTTGTGAAAAGTGTCTTATAGGTATCGGCGTGTTTGTTTTAGTGGAACTGTGGTTTTTTATAGCGCATAGACGGGATTTTGTAGCGTGTCGAAGAAAAACTATAGCGCTTTAGTTGTCTATTTTAGCGTGCCGCTCAAATGTTTTAGCATGCCGTGCAACTGTTTTAGCGTGTCGATCCACTATTTTAGCACCTCAACTCTTTTTTCTTTAAATATCTTTTATCTAGATCCGATGCATCCGCGGCTAGATTTTGTTCTTTAGTCTCTTTTTGGTTAAAATTTATCAATCCTAGGACAG
Organism: Sequoia sempervirens; assembly: GCA_007258455.2. Taxonomy (NCBI): domain Eukaryota; kingdom Viridiplantae; phylum Streptophyta; class Pinopsida; order Cupressales; family Cupressaceae; genus Sequoia; species Sequoia sempervirens. The sequence continues at coordinate 577,536,506 of VDFB02047230.1, forward strand.
AAAATGGGTTAAAAATTTATCAATCCTAGGACAGAAAATGGATAAAAATTGATCAATCCTAGGATAGAAACTTCATCATTTCTTGTGGGATTAAAATTGAACATCATGCTTTTTATGGAGCAATATCTCCATATAGATTAGCTAATTTTTCTTTTGGGTTTAAAAAAAAAAAAAAAGTGAACAAACTTCTTTGCTGTGATTGGGTGATAGGTTTATGCTCTCCCCTTGACTGGGTGCATCAGAATACTAGACTCACTTTTACTTTTCACATTTTCAAGCTTTCATTAAAACCTTTAGACAGGCCTTCCATAGTGGGAAAAAGTACTCACCCTATAGGAACAACCTGAGTGGGGACAGCCAAAAGCCATGGCATTCCAACCCACTTTAAAATTTATGTGAATTTGGGGAAACCCTCTTTCAACAGAAGTGTGCAGGATAACCATCCCCAAAATCTTTGTTCTAAAGATTGGGAGGTCTCTCAAGGGAGTTTATCCATTTTCCACTTTGAATGGAAACCCTATCTAAGAACCTACAAATAGAAGCATGCTTGTCAATTCCCAAACATTGTAATACTCGGCGATGCAGGGGCGGGGAAGAATCTACCCTCAAGCACTCACCATATAATTTCTAAGGACTGTTTGCTCAGGGGATCTGGTATCCACTTCCGTCACTCTGAGTATGCATTGGAAAAGACAAAAACACGGGCGCCCTCTAGGGGGTGACATGGCTGTGTGAGTCAACACAATTTCAAGTTGTGGGCCGTTTGAGTATATAATGATGACCTTTTGTCTCTAGGAGTGAGTCTGTTTGAACTGTCTTATCTTGTTATCAAACCAGTGAAAATCAAGAAGAATAATGTTTGGTTCTTAAAACATACACTATCTATTTAGATTCTAGGATTTTGAATCAACTATTCTATTCTTGCTTGATGTGTTTTCCTTCTTTAAATTCAGATAAGATCGTCACAAAAATCTTCAAATCAAACACTTGTGAAATTCTCATGATTCGAGATTGGGTATCCACCAAATTTGTCAAGAAGTCTCTTATCAAATGAATCAGAAAGCCAAAGAAAACACTTACATACAAACAACTCTTGAGAAAGCAACGATTTTTATATCAAAGCAGAAAAGTTCTACTCCAACATAGGACCTTTATTCATAGATATCACAATTTCTCTAGAGGTTATACGGATGAATATTCTGTAGCTCCCTTAGATTCACAAGCATTTTATCAAAGAAGGGCTCTTAGACAACACCACAATCACAGTCAACAAATTTGTCTAGAATACATCCCACAATCGGCCATACAATATGATACAAGACCAAGTGAATTTCATAGAGTAAGATAGTTTCCTGTAGCGCACCAGAAACATTTTGTAGTGTGTCATAGCTTTGTTTTAGCGCGTCGTGGCTCTGTCTTAGCACATAGTTCCTCTGTTTTAGCATGTCACAGCTTTGTTTTAGCGCGTCGCGGTTCTGTTTTAGCGCATAGTGGCTCTGTTTTAGCATGTCACGGCTTTGTTTTAGCGCGTAGTAGCTTTGTTTTAGCGCATAGTAGCTCCATCTTAGTGCCTTGTGGTTCTATTTTAGCGTGTCGTGGCTCTATTTTAGCGCGTCACGACTTTGTTTTAGCGCGTCGCGGCTCTGTTTTAGTGCATTGTAGCTCTGTTTTAGTGCTTCAGACCTCTGTTTTAGCACTCTTGAAAGTCAGAAAAAAAACAAAGAGTTAGTAGGACAATTTGTCAGATTTCCAACATCGAAAACAAGGTTTTCATCAATCCAAAACATTTTTTTCCATATTCCAAAACACAAAAGAACAAAAAAGAAGAAAACTTTACTATTACGCCTAGATCTTGAAACATCTTGCAAAGTGTCCTTATCAATCATCACTAAATCTGAGATTTTTGTGTCAAAATTTCCCTATAAAGGATTTTATCATCCTTCCATCATGAAACTAGACACAACTAAATCAGATTTTAAATCAAAAAATTTGACACTTATTAAATAAAAAATCCAAGATCAAAGTCTAGAGTAAAACTTTAAAGTTTGTATGCCTATTTTCACATGATCAGCATATCAAAGACAACAACAAGAAGAAAATGAAAGAATAGCAGCCATGGCTGAAGAAAACCCTTGGGGATGATACAACAACACTGATCCTCTCACTAATTCACAAGAGAAAGAAATAACTGCAGAAGAAATCAAGAAAGTTCAACAAGACCCTCATTTCCATAAATTTATGGAAAAGATGTTAGAGCAAGATATGGAAAAGTATCTTTTATTATTAGATGACAAAGGTGCTAAGCTTCCTAAAGACTTTGATGTCAACCAACTCAAGGAAACGACCACACCTCAGACAACTAGTATGGAAAATCCAAATCAAATAGATGCTTTAACCAGACAAATCCAACAATTACAATTGCAGTTCCAAAATATCCAACAAGGGCCAACAAAAAGATATTCCTTACAAGACATTTGCCCTTATCCATTTGACCAAAGCATTAACATGATACCATTTCCATGATATTATGAATACCCGATGTACAACAAATACAATGGAAGAACCAATCCATTTGATCACATACGAGAATTTAGAGCCATGAGCATAGAGTTCGCACATGAGGACTCTTACTTACTATGATTATTTCCAAGAAGCTTAGGAAACACTTGCATGGAGTGGTTTTCTAAAATGGAACCTGGGATCCAATCTTTTGAAGAACTAATCAATAGGTTCATAATGCACTTGTCATTCAACATCCAACATGGGGTGACTTAAAAGAACTCTACAACATCAAACAAGCAAAGGGTGAAAAGTTTCTTTCCTTTCTCCAACGATGGAGAAGGCTATTTGCTAAATACCCTAGATCTATTCCTGAAGAGGAGAAGATAGAGATGTTCATTGATAACCTAGTGGATGAAATGAATTATAGATTGGACTTGCAATGTCCATCTACATTTGAGCAAGTTATCGAAAAGGGACTCAAAATCGAAGAGGCTCTAATCAAAAGAGGAACAATCAAACACTTCATTGAAGGTTCAAACAATAAAAATTCCTCTAACAACAACAATGAAAAGCCAAGATTTTGGCAAAAGAATAAAAATACCGATACCATAATCAATACACGCATATCCAAACCAGTATTCACCTTGACGCCAACAACTACAAACAAACAAAACAATGTTCTTAATGTCAAACAAAGTAGTAATCAAGGAAATAATCAAAACAATGGAGAAACAAAAACCCAATCATTCCAACGACCATCCAATAAATGAAAATTCACGCCATTAGGGCAATCATTGGAATCAGTCCTCAAAGAACTTTTAGATGAAAAACTTATTCAAGTACAAGAGGCTAGAAATTGGGACCCTCAAGTCAAACCATCATGGTGGAATGACTCACATTACTGTCACTACCATCAAAATAAAGGCCACATGACTGAAAATTGTTGGCAGTTAAAACATGCGGTACAAGACCTTATAGATCAAAAGAAAGTATTTGTAGAGGGGCACCAAACAAACAAAGATCATACAACATTCAAAAATCCTCTACCCAATTATCAGAAGGGAGAATCCTCTTCCACAAACAAAAAGGTAAGAATGTTGGTTATGTTTATGACACAACGATCCTTTGTCTTTCCGCTGCCAAGGAGGATGAGGAGTTATAAAATCAAATCGATCAAAACAATGACATTACACCTACTAATTTGGTACAACATATGGACAAATCTGAAAACCAAATTAATGTAATCACACTCAAAGGGAAACAAGAGCACCAACTGGTTAATGCCACAACAAGGGCACAATCCAAAGTTATATTGAAAGGAGCATCATTATCATCCCAATCTGTAGATCCTCCCTCCAATCAATATAATCTCATTGATCAATTATAGAAAATACCAGCACAAATATCTATCTTGGAACTTTTAAAGATCTCCCCATCACACAAAGAGGTTCTTGAGCAAGCTCTTGTATCAACCACGGTACCTAACAATTTGGATGTATGTCAATTTCAAGCTATGGTGGGACATCTATCTACACCTCATTGCCTTTCATTTTTTGAACATGATGATGTATCACTTACCCATCCACATAATTCCACCCTTCACATTGAAGTCCTCATCTCTAAACACTGTGTAAAGCGTGTCCTGATAGATGGAGGGGCTGGTTTAAATATTTGTACCTTAAAGCTGATTCGTGCACTAGGATACTCAGATGAAGCCATTGATACAAGAAGAAAAATCACAATCAAAGCATATGATGAGGAAGAAAGATCCTCTAAAGGATTGATCATATTACCCATTCAAGTGGGACCTATTGTCCAAAATGTGGTTTGTCAAGTCTTAGATAGGGAACTGACATACAACATACTGTTGGGACATCCTTGGATTCATGATATGCAAGCAGTACCTTCCACCTATCATCAATGCCTAAAATTTCCCATCAATGGACAGGAGGTAACAATCACAGCAGACTATAATGACACCCAAGCTTGTCATACATTGAAAACATCTCAGGATACATTAATACCTCACAATAGAGAAGTTAGCACATCAGATTCATCTAATGGTGAGAAACAACAAAGCTTCATATCAAAGTGGCTTCCAAAACAACAAAAATCACAAGAGATCAAGGTGGCACAATCTAACCCTTCAAATGTTGAAGAACAATTGGCTTCACTCTCACACCAATTCACCAAAAAAGTATAGATTAGTGACAAAGGAATAAGTGAATATGGTGTCGAAAATTCTTTCCATCTATCACAGATGTTACCCTCCTTACAAATGTATGGACAGCCATCTACAACCACACAAAAATCAGCACAATCTACAACAGCATTAGATGGCAGATTTATAAAAGCTGGAAACTTAGATGAAGAATCAGAAGATAAGGCTATACTAAATTGGCTTTATAGAGATGAAGAAGCTTCCACTTCCATAAGTGATATCATAGAGACAAATCAATATGGAAAGGGAAAAACTATTCTGGAGAAGATGGGATATTCAGGACAGGGACCTATTGGGTTAAGGAAACAAGGCATAACAGAACCAATCCAGCCACTCACACTCCAACATAAGGATAAATCTGGACTAGGATATACAGTAGGACAAGGACCTCTTGAATGAAGGGAACAAAGTATAACAGAACCAATCCAAGTTCTCACAATTCAGCATAATAACACAAATGGGCTAGGATATACAAAAGGACAGGGCTCTCTTGAATCAAGGGAACAAGGCACAACAACACCAACCCAATCTTTAACACTTCAGCAAAATGGTAGAACTGGACTAGGATACACATAAGAAGCAAGAGCAGAACTCACCAATAAAACTATGGAGCGTATTCTTCAAATGAGAGATAACTCTAAAATAGATTCAAATGAATATGAGTGGGACAACTTATTAGATGTTTCCTATGAAGATATCCAGATTGATGTTATCAAAATGTATACCCCCAAACGTGAGGAGGGTTAAAGCTCAACTTTGAATCCTATTGTCTTTGAAACACAAAATTTTGATGACTCAAGTGAAGACGAACAGACATCGAGTGAGATAAATGATGTGGAAGAAAATACCTTGGTAGGCCTCGACATAACCACTAACAACTTGGATGACATTTCCATCTGAGCTTTCATAATCGCTGACCTCAACCCATCTAATGATTCATTTCCTTTACTGCATCCTGAGCTTATCGAGTGGGAACCCCAACACCCCATCAATCTCCCTATTTTTGACAATGACTCCGCTATTATTAACTACCTTTGCTGTGAAGAATCCGATACTTGTTCTACCAATGCTTTTTTTAATGATGCTTTTAGGCAGGAGGGTGCCAAGCCTTTCAGTTGCAAAAGTATGGAAATAAATAATGGATCTAATGGTGAAAACCATTCTATGGCAGTATTTGATCCTAAAATAGTAAAAACAAAGAACGCATCCAATGGTGGAAACCTCATTGAGGCGCCAAAGGATGGAAGGCTTGACATCCTCCCACAACATTACCATGAAAGATCATCAGTGTTGGTAGAACCCACACAGTCTATTGATATTGGCACAATAGAGAAAGTAAGAATACTACACCTGGCAGCATCCATGACAGATACAAAAAAGCCAGATTTTATCAAACTCTTTGAAGAACGATGCATCAATTTTGCTTGGTCATACTCTGACATGCCAGGCTTAGACACAGATCTTATTATGCATCACTTATCTTTACCAGCTGGCACTAAACCAGTAAAATAGAAACTGAGAAAGATGCATCCACATGTTGCATTACTAGTAAAAAATGATTTAAAGAAACTACTAGATGCTAGATTTATCAGATCTATTGATTACACTGAATGGATATCCAACATTGTACCTGTTTCAAAACCATATCACACCATCAGAATATGTATAGATTTTTGGGATTTAAATAGAGTGTTTCCAAAGGATGATTTTCCTTTGCCAAACATAGAAATGATTGTAGATTTAATAGCTGGCCATCAAATGCTATCACTCATGGATGGATTTTTAGGATACAATCAAATCAAAATAGCTCTTGAAGACCAAGAAAAGATAGCATTTACATGTCCATGGGGCACCTTTTGCTGGAACGTCATGCCTTTTGGGTTAAAGAATGCAGGAGCTACATACCAGTGAGCTATGACAACAATCTTCCATGACATGATGCACACCTTCATGGAGGACTATGTGGATGACATCTTAGCCAAATCTCACACCAGAGAAGGACATCTAGAGATACTTGCCAAAATATTTGACAGGTTGGAGAAATTTAAAGTCAGATTAAATCCCAAGAAATGTGCCTTTGGAGTAACATCAGCAAAACTCCTTGGATACATAGTTTCTACAAAAGGAATTGAAGTAGATCCAGCAAAAGTTAAAGCCATTGTGGAAATGCCACCTCCTAAGAATATCAGCACATTAAGATCTCTACAAGGCTGACTACAGTCCATCAGAAGATTCATCTCTCAACTAGCAAATCGGTGTCATCCATTCAACCATCTTTTGCATAAAAATGTGTCTTTTAAATGGGATGAATAGTGTGAGAATACTTTCAATCAAATCAAGCATTATTTAATGACACCACCAATCTTGGTGCCACCCAGTAAAGAAAAGCCATTGTTGCTACATATCGCAACAACAAATATTTCTTTAGGATCCTTGCTAGCACAAGAGGATAGAGAAGGAAAGGAATAGGCAATATACTATATTAGCAGGACACTCAATGGACATGAAGTAAAATACACCTTCATTGAAAAATCATGCTTAGTAGTAGTATTTGCAACACAAAAATTGTGACACTATATGCTCACTCACACTGTCAAGCTCATTGCAAAAATCGATCCCCTCAAGTATTTACTGAGCAAAGCAGCTTTAATAGGAAGGTTGGCAAAGTGGGTCATGCTCCTCAGTGAGTTTGACATTCAGTATGTTGAAAGGCAAGCTATCAAAGGACAAGTCATTGCCGACCAATTAGCAGAAGCTCCATTGTTAGACAATCATCCTATGACCATGGAATTTCCTGATGTGGATATCCTCAATGTTACAACACAACCATGGAAACTCTACTTCGATGGATCCTACACACAAAATGGATCAGGGGTAGGAATTTTATTTGTCACACCTCTTGGGCACACAATTCCACAATCTTACAGGCTTACCTTCCATTGCACTAACAATGTGGCAGAATATGAAGCTTTAATCCTTGGAATTAAAGTGGCTATTGACTAGAGAATCACAGAACTACAGGTATATGGAGACTCAGTTAATCATCTATCAAGTCAACAATGATTACCAAGCTAAGGATGACACACTGATTTTATACAAGAGACTGGTAGATGATCTAAGGAAATACTTCATAGATATCAAATTTGAGCAGATACCAAGATTAGAGAATAAAGTAGCAGATGCCATGGCCACAATAGCATCTCTTCTACAAATGCCTAAAACACAAGATCGTTATCGATTTATTGTGGAACAAGTATCAAATCCTGCCTATGCAAATCCCAAATCCCAAACCATAAGCCTTTTGGATAGTGCCCAATCTTCCATTTATAGAGACATTTATACTTACCTAAAAGATAATATCTTACCGCCAAATCTTTCTCGCAACCAAAAGCGCAACTTCATATGCCAATCTGTCAAACATACCATTATTGCTAACACCCTTTACTGTCGAGGCCTAGATGGTACTCTTTTTCATTGTTTAGAACATAACGATTCTGCTTCTGCTTTACATGAGGTCCATGAAGGAATTTGTGGCACACATTCAAGCGGATTATCTTTAGCCAAGAAACTCCTTCGTTTGGGATATTACTAGCTACACATGGAGCAAGAATCTTATCAGTTTGTTAAGAGATGTCAAAAATGTCAGATTCATGGCAATCTTATACATGCACCAGGACAGGAGCTCCATCCATTCACAACTACATGGCCTTTCTATCAGTGGGGATTGGACTTGGTAGGGAAAATTAACCCATCTTCATCTAATGGACATAAGTTCATTATCACAACAACATAATATTTTACAAAATGGGTGGAGGCAGTTCCCTTAACCACAATCACTAGGAAGCAGATATCATCCTTCATACTTAATTATCTCATTTGTAGATATGGGATACCCCAATCAATCATCATAGATAATGGCAGGCCTTTCAAGAACCAAGATGTCCAAGAGCTGTGTGAAAAGTTCCACATCCAACATCGCTTTTCAACCCCTTACTACCCTCAAGGTAATGGATAGGCAGAAGCTTCAAACAAAACAATCTTAAAGATTCTCAAGAAGACTATAAATGAGGTAGGGCATGATTGGCACGTTCAGCTTAACCCTGCTCTTTGGGCTCATAGGACTAGCATCAAAACGCCAACAGGAGCTACACCATATGCTCTTGTCTATGGATCAGAGGCAATATTACCTATCGAGGTAGAAATTCCATCCCTTTGAGTTTCACTAAAGGGACTCATTTCAGATGAGGATTACAGGATCTCTAGACTTCAAGAATTAGAGCTACTTGATGAACGTCAACAACAAGCTGTCAATCATTTGACAACCTATCAACAAAGAATTTCTAGGAACTATAATCATAGGGTTAAGCCTAGAGTCTTCCAGATTAGAGACTTGGTCCTATGGGAAAACCCTAGAAATCAAGCAGACAAAGAAAAGAAGGGAAAGTTTGAACCTAACTGGATAGGGCCTTATGTCATTATATCAGTCTATGGATCAGGAGCATACTGGCTGTCTACACCAGAAGGAGATATGTTGGAGGAGCCCATGAACAACACCCATCTCAGGCAATTCTATACTTGAGGATACCTAGTGCACGGTTGGTAAGGTTGTCTTGATGAAAACCTGGCAAACAGGCGTCATGATGACAGAAAAAGGAAAAAACAAAAATAAAAACAAAAATACACAAAAAGGATGACACAATAAAAACAAGTGATGAAAACCTGGCAAACAAGCGCTACTTGTGATTTTCAACCAGCTCTTCTATCTATTGGGTATAGTTTTGTTACGATTGTTTCCTTTCATATCATTTCCATCTATCATTTGAGATAATTAGTATCACTATCCATATCATAGCAAGGATATCATGTCTTACCCTAGCTTGGGGGCAACATCCTAGAGTTATTTGGTACAATGGACTTTCAGCTTAAATGGGGAGACAATCAAACATGACAACACCGAGTGGCGATACTTGAAAAGCAACCAAAAACATCATAAAATTTGTCAAAATCCAAAAACATCAGAAAATCAAACTCCAAGAAAAACATCAAAAAATTTCAAAAATCCTTAAAACATCAGAAAATCCATCAAAATCCAAAAACATCAGAAAATCAAACTCTAAAAAAAACATTAGAAAATTTCAAAAATCCTAAAAACATCAGAAAATAAAACTCCAAAAAAACATCAGAAAATCAAAATCCAAAAACATCAGAAAATCCATCAAAAATCAAAAGAAAATGAAAAAATCAGAAAATCCATGCAAAAACATTCATAAAATCGAAAACACAAAAATAGAGTCTACATCAGTCAGAAAATGGAGTATGTGTCGGTCGAACTACATGGTCTCTACATTTATAACGTAGGCAAGGCTAATCTTTGATTAGCCCCCGAGGCCCCTAGGATAGGTCTTTAGGTTAGTTCTTTGGTCAAATTTCTGAGAATATCATGCACACATCAGCACACACAATTTCAACATCGATGATCTAATCTGAATAAAGATTTGAAAATACTTTAAAGTAGAATTTGAATTGTTGTACTTTTCTTTTTATCATTTGCTTATTATTTCTTTGGAGCTACTCGATGATGTATTGAACTAGAGAAGCAAGGAAGGAGAATGATACTTTTCTTTGTTTTCTATTTGTGAGTTAGTCATTATTATTTTGTGAATTGTTGCAGGAAGTGCTCTACCAAGTATCATGGATGACATTCCAATTCACTTAAGAAAATGGTTAATTCTTGTCTGTTTACGCAAGAAATGCTCAGGTCATCTCAGTTTAATTATACCTCGATGCTTGTGTTCACTTGCAATATCAAAAATTATGAAAGAAGTACTCAGGTCATCATTGGTCTATCTCATATCATTGATGCTTGTATTTTCTTTCAACATTTTTAAAAGCTCAGTGATGATACAAAGCAAAATCAAAAGATTGTTAAAATGACACTTAGAATTGCATGGTTAAAATATATTGCATCCATATTAGTCTTGCATATGCATTTATAGATTGTTTCAAAAACTACCAAATTTCAATCTCAAAAGCTACATGTATTCCCTCTCTACATCATATCACCATCTCTTCAATATTTCTTAAGATATCATCTCTTTCTGAATCATTTTCTTTCATTTCAGTCATCTCAAATTCCATCCACTCTTAATCTATTAATTCTAGCACAAATCATTTAATCACATCCTTGGTTTTGTTCCCAACCTTGTTACAAGCCTTTATCCAATCATCATCATCATCATCATCATCATCGGGATGTATCCTTCCCTATCATTTTGTGTTGTTTTGGGATGTATCCTTCCCTCATCAACAACACTCTTATCATCATCATCAATCAATCTTGGCTTGCAACTTGACCAGGGCAACATCACGTTTATCCTTGAATCCATTTGTGCTTACTTACTTTTCATCTTCTCCTTTCATTATCTCTTCCTCATCCCATCCCCTATTCTATTCATAATTTTGCATCATCAAGTCCCAGTATATTAATCAATCTTATACTGGGGAATATCAATCAATCAATGAAGTCAAATCACAAATCAACAATCTTATCAAATCAATCAACATCAATCAATAAGTCTATCAATCAATCAAATCTAATCAACTTTGTTCAAATCTTGTGATCATCAATCTATCATTCAACTTCGCCTATCATGAGGTTAATCATTCAATCAATCAATCATTGAACCTCACCTATCATGAGGTTAATCAATCATCAATCTATCATTGATCCTCACCTATCATGAGGTTAATTATCAATCAATCTATCATTGAATCTCACCTATCATGAGATCAATAATCTTTTAATCTATCAGGATCAACAATCAATTGACGTGATCATCAATCATCATCATAATCAACTGGAGGAATCAATATTTCTTTATCGGGAGATAAATCATTTCTCTATCATCAAATCATTATCATAATCAATCATGAAATTCAAAATTCATCAATTTATCTCCTGAGGGGGCATATATCATTATTATTTCAAAATTCAATATTTGGGGCAAGTTTGGGGCATATTTCAAACTTTTCGTCAATACTGGCAACTGAAGCAAAATCATTCTTTGAAGCAATGCGTAAACACATCACTTCAAAGAGGGGCAAAATGTAGACACCTAAAAATGGTCTGGAGAATCTAATTAATTAAATACGACTTATTTGATTAATTAATCTTAAATTCATCTACTTAGTAAATAAATAGAAATATTTATTTATATTAAGTTCATTATTAATTCTTCTATTTTATCATATTATTTCCAAATTAAATAAACAAAATTAAATACTTTGTTTTATTTAATTATTATCATAATTATTTCTTCTATACTTTATCTATTAATTCTATCTTAAATTAAATACACAGCTTCAATAATTTGTGTTATTTAATTACCTCATCACATTTCTTCTTAATTAAATAAAGATATCCTAGAATCTTTAATTTAATTATCATATTCCTTTTATTTTAATTTAATAAACAACTTCTATAGTTTGTTTTATTAAATTATTTATTCCTCCTTTGCTGAATTTAAATAAACCAAAAATATTTAAATAAATGCATAAATCATATCCCTCTATTCACTCACCAATAAAATTAGATTTTTTAAATCTAATTAATTCAACTGTCATTCACAAGAAGAGCCTCGGGGACAAACCTGCAGGAAATCCTCTCAATCTTCTACCTCAAATCTTTCCTCTCATCTTGCCTGGTGTTTTCATGAGGAGGAACAATCCTCCATGATCAACTCCACCTTCTCATCTCATACCATTCAATTCTCCAGATTGAATCTCAACCTCTATTGTATTACCCCTTCACAAATGTGTGCCGTGAAATATATAAATATAGGTTTTTGGCTATAGGAAAAGGATCCTAATTTGTGCAATCTTACTCTGTAGGTATTCCAGGCGATCAAGCATTCAAGCAATCTAGTTTTAGGATCAATCCATCAAGCATTCATCCAGTATTCATCAAGCATTCAACATTTACAATCATGGCTGCCATTACAGTAGTTTTTCAATATTAAATCATATAGGAATAGAAATAGTTTGAATTCTCATTCTTTAAGTGTCATTTCAACAATCTATTAGCTTATTAAAATTTGATAGCAAAGTAGATTTAAAGAAATCTTTAGAGTTAGAGAGCAATAGGACAGATTTATGAAGGTTCCTGTGTTTAAAATAGTTTAAATCTCTTGAATCTTAGATACAATGTCTTATTTAGAAGTGTAGATGCATATTAATTTGTTTACCTCATTCTTACACTTCCAGTGGACTATCCAATGTATGTGTCATGTTGTTCAATAGATGTGGCGTGCAACCTAAAAGCTACAAAAGACAAAGAAATATGGAAAAAAGATAGAGAATATGATGGTAGAATGATTCAATTAATCTGTCCAGATGTCAGAATAGAAATCAAAAACTAGAAAAATGACAAAAAACAACAAAAATAGAGTGATTTGATAATTTTGTCCTGAAACAAACAAATGTGTTGTTCTATCAAGAAAATGTGTTGTACTATCTAGCAAATGTGTCACACTATATTTTCATCACTCTGTCAATTAGATGTGTTGTATTGTCATGTGAATGCATTGTACTATCCCACGAATGCATTTTACAAACCTAAAAACTCAAAATTTCTCATGAATTTCTTTAAATCTAGATAAATTCACTCTAGGTTCACTAATGTAGGATAGGATAGAAATTAAGGTAAAAAGGCATGAATAAATAGTAGCAACCACAACTACCCAAAACTCAAGCCCAAAAGACCCAAATCCAAACAATGAAGTACAAATAGTAATATAAACACATTTAACAAAGCAATAATACTAGAATTTTGATGCTATGGTTGAATTATCTTCATTGCACCTCCTTTATTTTGCTATGTATCCTAAAGTTCCCTTAGATTTCATAGTATGCAAGTGTGAGTCAAGTGATAGTGATAGAAAAATATCAAAGATAATGGTTGTAAAGTCAAAATGAAAGGCATAGTCAAAATGAAAGGGAAAACTCTCTTTTATAGAATAGACCATTTGAATGGACAACCAATATTAAAAGCCAATATGATGCAGAGACCAATAGATGAGGTTGCTTTCATAACAAAAAGATAGGGTTAGGGTCAAAATAGGCGTTAGTTAAGGATGAATGGTGGAGATCAAAAGGGGAATGTGACATGATCAAGGGTCAAGATTAAAAGAGGAAGATGGAAGAAATGGAGCAAATTAAATAATCATAAGATTATTTAATTTGGGAGGGAGCATGAACAATTAAATAGCTAAAATAATTATTTAATCATAGAAGAAGAGGGAAAAGGGAACTTTTAATTAAAATAATTAAGTGCAACTATTTAATTAAAAGTGGTAGAAGAGGATAAATTATTAAATAATTATTTAATAATAAGGGAGGAAAGTGAGAGATTATTAAGGGCGGGGGCCCTAGCTCGGTTGGCTAAGTATTTCCGTTGCGGCTCTGCTGGTCACGAGTTCTAGTCTCCCCCGTCCCGTGGTACCGGAGGGTGTGTCGCGCTAGTGCCGCCGGTCACATTAAAAAGTTTACCACGCGCACTGCAGTTTATAGGGGGTTGTGCTACCCGATTCCTGCAGTCTAAAAAAAAAAAGAAAAAAAAAGTGAGAGATTATTAAATAAATGAGATTTATTCAATTGTGGAGGAAAGGCTAATGAATAGTTAAATAATTAAAATAATTATTTAACTATAGAAGGAAAAATGAAAAATGAATAATTAAATAAATAAGAATTTATGAGAGAAAGGAACATTAGTGACATAATTAAACAAAAGTTACTTTATTTAATTAATCAGAGGAAGAATAAAGAAGGAGAATGAATTAATTAAATAATTAAATATTATTTAATTAATGGAAGGATATGACTTTAGAAGATAACTAAATAATTAAAATTATTTAATTATACAGGGAATAAGGAGAATCGATGTGAAAAATGGAGTTCACAAGCCCAAGACATTTTTAGTGTCTATAGGGCCATGTCACATTTATTTTTAGTCATGTAGGAATTTAATAGTTTTCCCATGCATTATCTCATGCATTTTTTTTTAGGCATTTAATGTTTGTATCAAGGGTAGTTATCATCCCATATCATGCCTTGCCTATATATACAAGGTGCTTGTACATTGTAAATCATCTCATGATATCTCATATCAATCAATAGATCACAGTTTGATCATATCAGTTCTCAATCTTCATGCAAGTTCATGGTGCATTACTTTCTTGTGGATGGTATCTTTCTTGGTTGATCCATTGAAGAGTGTAGCTTCATTTGGGTTCATTGTTCATCAATATTTCTAACACTTCTTTCCTTAAAATATATTTTCAAACCCTAACCTCCATAAGCACCCCTGGAAACTGGCTAAATAGAGAAATATGTAAGTCACATGTTCTATTTTCATTGATGCATTGTACTATTCTAAGAAGGAAGAAACATCTCTAATCTTGGTGTATTAGCTTCCCTTCCATTTTTATGTTATTCCTTCTCTCCCTTTTCCTTTGTGAGATGGTAGAATAAGATTAGTGTTAAGATTTAATATGTTGGGTTATACCAACATATCTACACCTAGTTTAGAAAAGGAAGCTAGCCTTCTCTAGAGAGCTAACCTCACCTACAAGGTCTGACACGTTGAGGTTATTTCCATTGTGTCATTGGAAAGTTGAGACTTTTCTCAATAGGATGTAATTTCATGGGACAATAGATGCATTTAATAAAACATATACACTACAATATGATAATAAGAAATTCTTAATTAAATGTACTAAAAATGGGATCAATTTGGTACTCAGTTTCAAACAAGGAAATTAAGCTATAAATCAAGCACAAGAGTTTGATTTAATTTTTATAAGACCATAATTTGAATTTGATTTTTTGAGCCAAAGACACTTCCCCTAGAATGAGAAATCAAACACTTTTATGTATTTTATGGATTTTTGGATTTATACATTTTACATGTTTGGAATCCAAATTTCTTCCAATAGTAATAGTATGGGTGAATCGAGAGGAATGATGTGGAGGTATTATGGATGGGTTTATGGAGGTATGATGTTGAAAGGAATTCAAGGATTTTTTCCTTGGTTGATCTCAATTTATTATAGGATGAAAGGATTTTGAGATAGGGGGATGTGGATAGTAGATGGACAAATGAAAGAAGCCAAGATAGATGGAAGGGATGAAGATTTTTGTTTTGAGACATAGGTACCTAAAATAGATGGAAAGGATTAAGGATTGAGCTTTGGAATAAAAGGACCTAAGTTATATTTGGAGGATGAAGAATGTGGATAGTTAGATTTAGATGAAGGAATTTAGGATTTTGGAGGGGTGGAAGATGTACCAACATATTGATCTTGGTATTCAAGGACATGATAATTTGGATTTTATATTATTTAGATAGGTTTTGATATGCCTTTCTCATGGAGGAATGACCCTTTTCCTTGATAATGCATCTTTTGACAAAGAATTTTTCCAATGGGATACTTGTTTCTTTGGAAACAAGACATGCATCCATTTTGAGGGGGATATTATGTGGAATGAATGATAGGCTTATTGAGTAAACTAGATTGAATGAAAGTGGAGGAAGCTATTTGATAGGTATGGGGTTCATGAAAAGCTTGGGTGAGGGCGATGGGATCTTTTGAAGTATTAAGATCATGAAGAGGATTAAGAGGGATCTTTGGATTTAGAGATGGATTAGGATTATGACATAGAGATTAGAGGATAATTTTATATTAACTTGGGATGGAGTCACGAGGGGGAGGAGGGGGAATGTACTGATCTTGATTAAGAGGTGGATCATTATATGGGATGGAAGTGATGTTTGATCTTGAGAAGGAATAAGATCATCAAATGGGATAGAAGGGATATTTTGATCTTGATTTGTAATGAGGTCATGATATGAAGAGGAAGAGTGGTTTGATTATGATTTAGAGGGGATAATTATATGGATGGGGAGTGATTTCAATTCATTAGAAATGGGATCATGAGGGGGATGTCTTGAGCTTGATCTAGAGGGGGGTCTAAGGTAGCATGATTTGGAGCAAGGAATTTACATATTTTATTAGGTTTGTATGATGTGATAGGGGAGAATGGCTAGATAGGCATCTCAAATTGTGTGGATGGAGGGATATGGGATGCATGATTATCATTGGATTGAGGTTTGATAGTTTTTATGGGCTAGATGGTGTTAGGATTTTAGAGTGGAATGATGGGTTTGGATTGGAATGGATTTACAACTTTATGATGGGGATTTTTCAATGCTTTATTTTCTTATATTCCTTGGAGGAATTCATGTGAATGAAATATTTGGAGGATGGTGATGATGTGGATTTGTAACATTTGGATGAGTTGAAGGATGTAGTATATGAGCATGTGGAATAATAAGTGGAAGATTCCATGGATTGGTAAATTAGGGATGATGATGATGATGATGATGATTCTAAAAAGGAGTTACACATGGGGATTTAAGATCTGGATGGGGTTTGAGGTGAAATTTTGATAGAGGTTTATTCTCCCTTTTCAGAGGAAGGGGAAGGATGAGCAATAGGAGATGATATAGGATTAGTGGGGGATGGGGAAGATGGAAGTTTTACATCAAGATTTATGTGTATATAGCCATGACATATTTATATTGTTAAAGTGATAGATGAGGATGAAATTAGTGAGGGATTGGTGATTGATAATGTATTGGTAAATTCTTGTATGTAGGAAGAGGTTGTGGATGAGTATATCTCATATTGGTCCACAAGACTCATATAGATCATACTTAGGCTAGTCAATAAGACTAACCTCATCATCATCAATTTAATTGGCATTGCCATTGATTATGATTTTTGGTATGGATTCATGGTGTTGGATTAGGTTGGTATGGATGAGATGAGGTTAGAATAAATTAATATATTGGATGGAGGATAGATTAGATGGTTGGAAATTTTAGAGGATTTATTGGAAGAGGAAAGTTTAGGATTGGTTTTTGATAAGGATGGAAATTAGAATGATGGATTAAAAATGGATTGGGGACTAGAAAAATATGAACTAAGAATGAGAATGTAGAATGAAATTGGATTTATATTAAGGGTTATATTGGAGAGGTTTGGGGTGAATAGATGGATGGATAATTAGGTTGGCTAGGATATTGGATTGGCAAGATTTGAATGGGTGAGAGATTATTTTGGATGTATTTAGAATATTTAGATGAATAAGGGATTATATTTAAAGGAGGATAGATGGGTTTGGGTGATTTGGATAGATGGGGGTTTGGATAAGTGGATTTGGGAGAAAATATTAGAATATTGGTTGGATTTAGATGAAGGTTCTATTTGATTCACTAGGGGATATATTTGTAAGCACACAAAAAAAATAGTGGATAAGAGGATTTGGATTGATAGGAATGC
Organism: Sequoia sempervirens; assembly: GCA_007258455.2. Classification (NCBI taxonomy): domain Eukaryota; kingdom Viridiplantae; phylum Streptophyta; class Pinopsida; order Cupressales; family Cupressaceae; genus Sequoia; species Sequoia sempervirens. The sequence goes on from VDFB02047230.1 coordinate 577,554,629, forward strand.
ACTGGTTTCACACAAGAAGATGCATCAAGTGCATTATCAAGCCTATATTATTCAAGTGAGAGTGTTATTCCTTGTGGACTCATAATTCCTACTTTTATCTACATTCAATTATAATAATGGAATCTATACTATTAATACCATATACCACATGAATGGATAAATAGATTGTAAAAGGTCATTTAACACCTTGTACCTCTTACCTTAGAGGACTAGCCTTTCCCGAAGTAAACTCTATCTCACCACATGGTAGTACATGTGAGCATTTTCCACCCAACAATGATGCACCATAAGGAATAATGACCAAAATGTCTTAATCTAGGATAAACAAGGTTCTTAGGGAGTCCTCTAAATACCTTAAAGGTACATGAGAAAAAATCCATAGATGAAATGGAAAAAATTCAAATAAACGAGAGGAGATGGTAACCCACTCCCCACCTTTACTTTCCAAGGTATAAAGGTTTCAGAAGCTTAACATAGAATGATAATAGTCTACTTCCTAGAGAGGTGTTTTTTATTCACCCCCATTCTCTTTATACTCCACTAAAAAAAGGGAGTTGAGGTAATCTCCTAGGGAAATCAAACCCCTAGGTAGCCCCAATAGAAGGAATGATCCAAGTATGTTTGGTCACCCAAATCTCATGAAGCACAAGGGGAGAGCATACGAACATTAGGTCCCTTGTGATAAAAATAAAAAGAAAAAGAGAGAGTAAGTGATGTTATTGATCCTCAAGATTGCACAAAGGTTCAAGAGGAGAGAATTCACACCACTCACCTAAAGACATGGTAAAAAAAGTTTATTAAAATTTAGAAGATGAAGTGTGTAAGTAAGAATAGTCAAATGATAATACCTTAGAAAAATGTAGTTGAAATTCAAATGCGTTAGTATCTTGAAAGATAGTCTTGGAAAAAGGATTTTTATGCAATAAAATTGATTATAAATGATAATAAAACACCCAAAAAGATCAAAAAGTAATTTTGTGATGTAGAAAAATAGATGTATATAAAATATATGCTCATCACAAGATTACAGTTTCAATTTTTTTTTTTCACATACTCAAACTAGATTATTTCATAATTTTTTTTATCGTAAAAATGAAAATTCAAAGAATAGACCCCTGCTAAATTTTTGAGAGCTTTCAATAAGTATAAAAATATCTAAAAAATACACTCAATGAAAAAAATTTAGTCAACATAGATATGATTATTTTGTCACTTTTCTAATCTCAAAAAAGTTCAAAGAACATGTGCCTACTAAATTTTTAATATATTTCCAAAAATAGAAAAAATATTTGAAAAATTAGCTGATTAATGACCTAAAAATTAGATTTATGAAAAATAATAAAATAATCATAAATAACCCAATATTGATGATATAAACGTGATTATTCTACTATGAGTATTAATTCCAACTAAGTTCAAGAGCGAGAGAGGGAGCATATGATTTGAATTTTTGGTCTAGTTCACATTTTTCGATTTCAAGATTTTCATGGTGGTTTCTTGCTTTCCCCATTTGCCCTAACCTTTTGTTCATATCAATTTGTCTTTCTTTGTATTGGGTTTTTTTTGTGTGCTATGTTGTACTCTTTTTAAATTCCTCCAAGATTCCTTTTGTCAGGTTTCAATCAAATGGACCCTTTGGTGAGGGACCTGGGTGGGGTCCCCCTTATTGGGAAAATTTGTCTCAACCTTGCAATTATATAAGGTATTGTTTATATATAAGCACTGAGGGATACGGGGTAGCCCTTGTGAGGGGTCCGGTAGGATCATTCCCTTAGTGAGGGGTCCATAGGTTGCGCTCCTCATCCTAAAAGCTAGTATTTATTTTTATATTTTATTATTGTAAATTTAGACCATTCATCATTAAGTTTTATATCTAATGATTGATATTTTATTGGCTTTACTTGCCCTAGAATCCAACCCTATTTTATGAGGGCATTGTATTATAGCTATGTATTGTGATGTATTTTGAGAGTTTGATAATGGTTGTGTTTCCTCTAGATCTCTGGTTGGTGATACTCCTGTGAGAAGGTTGATTTGCAAGTATATTGTAATCTTCATTATTTATGAATAATATATTGGGTGGCTTTTGGAGTGTGGGGTTTTTCTCTAGAAAGGGTTTCCCCACGTAAATCACTGTGTTGTGGAATGCATGATATTTGTGTTTAAGTTTTTGTAACTATTGAAAAGATCTGTAAATTTTTGCATTATCCTCCTCTCAAGATTAGTGTAGGAAGTTGTTTTGATACCTTAGCTTCCTTAAAAGTGGTATCAAATCCTAATAACCTTTGGCTTAAATTTTGGTTTGTTGGGTTTTTTTGAACTAATCCAAATTTAAGTGGGAGCTTGTGTAGAAGATACTTTATGATCTTGTCATAGAAATTTTTAGATGGCAAGTTCATCAGGGAGAATAGAGGTGGATACATTTTTTAGAAATAATTTTAAAATGTGGAAGATAAAGATGGAGTATTTGTTAATATTGGTATATGACTCGGGGAGATTATTTGTATGGATTCTATTGTGGTATGTAGATCTGAGCCTAGTCATACTAACAACTAAAGTCAAGTACAATGTATTACCGATAGAGAACATGATGAACAAGGTATTTGATTAGTATGTCAATCTATATGCTTCACCAGATCATCATCTTGTGTTGTGGATCCCCAGGATAGGTTGTTAAGCATGTATGTCACCTTATTGGTAAGTTTTGTGATGTTGCATTAATCTGTGTACGAGTAAAGAGATCGGGAAGAATTATTTTCTGTGTATTTGTTCATTATGGCTAACCTAATAAATGAAGCATGTTGCGGATGTATAAGGGATGATTGTTTAATTGTTTCTATGTTTGAGAATTTTTTTTTGAGTCCTAGCTATGGTTTAGATGACGTGTGTGGGCATGCATAAAAAATTATTTATAATTTGAAGCCGACATGTAGAGAATATTATATTTTGTGTGAAGCTAACATGTAGTGTTTGAATTCTTGCTAGCGGGTATTTATGCGAGTTCGGGAAATTCATTTTGTGTGCATGAGATATATGAGAGCAGTTGTAGGGTGGAAAAGTTGGGTATCTAAATATTAGAAGATTAGCTATGAGAATTTTTTTGGTACAAAAGAGGATTTGGTGACAAAGCATAAGCAAAGTGTAGAGTCTGATAGAAGGTTCAAAACTTGATTTATGAGCTTCATATGAATTGAAACCAGGAATTTGTAGATGTTATCTTCTCAGTTCAAAATTTTGTTGTAATCTTTAACATTTTGTAAGGTAGTGAGCCTTCTTTGTTTTGAGCATTGAGCTCTAGGTAGTGTGCCTGAATGCATGTGCATTCCCTTTTCTTCATACTTTTAATAGAGTATATAAATTGTGGATTAATCTCCACTGTGGTTTTTCCCCTAGCAGGGTTTCCACATAAAAATATTGGTGTTATGGTGCTTTGATTATCTTGTTCATGTGCTTGCATCTTTATTTCTTTTTATGTGTTGTTAATGGCTTAAGATCTAGATTTAAAGTTTAAATTTGTGGAACACTGATTCATCCCCCCCTCTTAGTGTTCCTTGAGTCCAATAGTTGGTAAGAGAAAGTTCCTCTTTGGAAGCTTAATAGCTTGAGGTGGATCTTGAAGTACAATGGACTTTGGTGGCCTTAAACATTAGCTTATGGTAGTACTTGATGATATTGATCAGTCTAAAGCAGAAGTCCTGGAGTTAAAAGAAAATCTTGTGGATGCTAAAAAATTCATTCAATAATTGAAGGAGAAAATCAATGAGTCAAGAGAAAAGACGAAGGAACTATGTGATCAGCTGAAACAAAAAGAAAATAAAAAATTGGAAGATGTTGACCTGAACTAGACCCTAAAAGAAATAACTAAAGAATGTGAAAAGCTTACTAGGGAGAATTCTACTCTAAACCTTGAGATGGAATCTATGGTGATGAAGCTAACTAAGGAGATTGAAGAAAGAAAGAAGAATGAGGAGAATCTGGCTCAGTCCTTGAAAGAGAAATTTGAAGAATGCAATAGAGTTAATAGTGGATTCATTCAATTGGAGATTGAACTACAACAATCTAGAAGTAATGAACAAGAGCTTGAAAGATAGATAATTATTCTCAGAGATGAACTCTCTACTGCAAATGAATACAAGGAGAATTTCAGGATCAGTTATGCTAAGCTTGATGAGATGACTAAAGGATAGAAGGATGCAAATGATAAGCAAGGTCTTGGATCTGAGAAGAAAGAAACCTCTAGATCTGAACAAAAGGATCCCAGACAAAGAAATCAGATGAACAAAGGTAGAAGGTATTTGGTAAGACAACCCAATGCTCAAAATTTTAATGGTTACTACTTTGGTTGTAGTAAATTTGGTCATATGGCTTCTCAGTGTAGAAGAAAAGAAAATTCAAGCAGTCCATCATTTCCTGGTCAATATTTTAGTTGTAATAAGTTTGGTCATAAGTCAATTAAATGTAGAAGTATGGCTTTCAATATAAGGAGTGTAAAATGCTACACCTATGGAAGATTTGGACATGTTGCTAACTAGTGCAGATCAAGGGGAAATCAATGGAATGAATGGCCTAGACAAAGAAATATGGTGTGTTACAATTGCAATAGATTTGGTCACATTACAAGATTCTGTAGAAACATGAGCATGGATAGAAGAGGTCTGGTATATCAAGAAATAAATTCACATAAAAATGACAAAGGAAAAGGAAAAGTTTCTATGGAAGAAATAAGAGATCAGATGAAGAAAACATGGATAAAGAAGAGTGAATTTGATAAGCCCATACCAGTAGTTGCCTCCAGTAATCCCTTCAATAATTCCTTGAGAAATTGATCTTAGGCCATTGGCCTAGGGGGATTCCTTCAAATAAAATCCTTTTCCCCCCTATTAGTAGTTGGCACTAGAATACAAGAAGTTGTAAGTAGTTGTGCCATCAGCCAACAAATGTATCTGTGATCACTTGTTCTATAAGTTGAGATCTTGAAAGCCCGCAAATGGATTCTTCTCTTGTTGTCTGAGAGAGCAGTGTAACCGAAACTACTAGGGCAGAACATTTATTGTGGAAAAAAGTTAGGTGTGCAAAGCTATAAGAGGATACTTGGAACCCTTATTTGTCACTTTGCATTGAAAAAGAATAGTGAAAGAGCTTCTAGAGCAGAATTTTGAAGGAGTCAAGTTGATTCGGCAGCAAATTCATTAGGTATTCCATTCACTTGTAGAATTTCTAAATTTGTGCTTAGTAGAAAAACCTTGTTCGGTACAAAAAATGAAGAAAATCAAGGGAATTGTGAGTTTGGATGAATATAGTCATAGGAAGATTAGGAATGTAAGAGATATTTTTATTGTCGGTGAATTGAAGTGGCTCACAGGAGTGAAACATAGGAGTTTGGACATTTGGAATGAATTTCCTTATTTTGACAGTGCAGAAGTGGTTAGTTTCATCTTGAGCAGATTGAATGAAGATACTCTAAATTTGGAAAAAATCTATCTTACTTTGAAGGAAGTGATTAGAAATTTAACTGGGTTATGCAATGTTGGAGATATTCTGAAGAAGAAGTCGATTCAAAATAAGGAATCCGAAACTCTAACCGATGTAACATGAGATCAAAGGGCTCTGGTAATTTCAACAATCAAACATCCATTGAAAAGGTACATTACATACAAAATTTCATACAAAATCTTCTTCAAAAATAGGGAAGGATCAACCTCTAAAGGCGTAGTTTACATTTTGCATAAGATGATAATGGAGGACCAAGACTTTGACCTGTGTAGTTTGTTGAAAGATCAACTAATGGAGAACATGCAATTGACAATGGATATAGATTATCCTTTCATGTTTGGCACTTTGATCATATGTATCATGATGTATTTTTTAAATTGCTTGCCACAAAATGATAATGTTGTATGGAAGGAGAGTGAACTAGTCTTTAAGAAAAAAATTAAGCATTTCAATACTTTGGAAAATTGTGAGCAAGTTTATGCAAATTTTTGTAGAGTTGTTAGGAAAATTTGGAGTAGTTGGTATTTCTCTTCTGGTAAAAATAGCTAAAGTTAGATCATCTTTTGGTAAGATGGAGAGGAAGCAGAAAAGATAAATAGAGTTTACTGATGATACTCCTCTAGTACTCAAGTCTCCTAAAACTGAAAGAAAAGGAAAATAATAGATAATTATGGACATACTTGATGAAGACCTTGATGAATACACCTTGAGAGATGAACCAGAATCAGTTGAACCAGATGAAACAATGGTTGAAGGAAATGAAGAAGAAGACACTTTATTCAAAACAAAGATATTGCAAATAGTTCACGAGAAAGATGGAATGCAAAATTTTGTTGACATGTGGTTAGATCGAACCTCATATGAGCAGGATTTGATTGAGAGTACTCTGGGCAATACTTTGTGTAGAATAACATTGAATTGGAAAGTTTGTAGACTGTATTCGCTAAAGAGTTGATTGAGTGTTTTAAGGAAGCTATAGCCTTTGAATGTTAGGATAAGAAAGAGGAGGAAATAATCCTACACTTGAAGGAGCATTTTAGGCTATCTCTTACAAAATTGAAAAAGAAAACGAATGTGTTGAGATAGTGCACCAATTTAGCTAATGAAATCTACAATTATTGTCTATGTTGGCCTCATGTTGTTGCAAAATACAAAGTCAAGCTAGAGCAAATTGAAAGTGAATTGAATAAAATTGGTTAGGACTATAATATGGTTCAGGACTAGGATGAAGTAGTAAATAATAGAATTCATGAGTTGCAGGTTGAGCACACAAAGATTATCTTTGCCAGAAACACTCTTATGGAAACCTTCTAGAAAGTAAAGGATCAAACTGAATGTAGATTGGAGTAGCTGATTGAAGTCCTAAGGAAAGGAGAGAAGTTGGAAGAAACAATTACAATTCCAAAATCCCTCATTCAGATCATTAACTAGACATCAGAAAATAATATTCTGCTAATAATTATTGGGATTGTTGTGGATGCTTGGAAGAAATTCCTTTCGGAGATGAAAAATAAGTATAAAATAATTTTCTAATTTGTGAAGCAGCCATAGGTTTCCAAATTTTGATCAAATTTCTATTTAGCAAAGGGAGAGCGAGAGAGCAGTAAAATTTTGTTTTAGCAAATAAAAAGGAAGAAGTCCAGTAAGAATACTAGAAAAAGGAGAGAAAAAGTAGTAAATTTTTGTCATTGATGTCAAAGGGGGAGAGAATGCAGTGGAAAATTCCTTGACATCCTAAGGGGGAGTAGTGTTTTGAAATTTTGGAGTTTGGCAGTGTACCTCTAGTTTTGACACTTAGTCATTTTTCACTAAGTGTTGCAATCAATGCCAAAGGGGGAGATTGTTGGCATATGGCTCAGGGAGATTATTGGTATGTTTTCTAGTGTTCTCATTTATGGAAACTAAATTCACTATTGTGGTCTGCAGATCTGAACCTAGTCATACTGGCAGCTAAAGTCAAGTATAGTGTATTACCGATAGAGAACATGATGAACAGGGTATCTAGTTAGTATGTCAATCCATATGCTTCACCAAATCATCATCTTATGTGGTGGATCCCCAGGATAGGTTGTTAAGCATGTATGGTACCTTATTGGTAAGTTTTGTGATGTTGCATTAATCCGTGTATGAGTAAAGAGATCCGATAGAATGATTTTTTGTCTATTTGTTCATTATGGCTGACCTAATCAATGAAACATGTTGTAGGTGTATAAGGGATGATTGTTTAATTGTTTCTATGTTTGAGAATTTTTTTTGGGTCCTAGCTATGGTTTTTCCTATGTGTGTGGGCATGCATCAAAAATTATTTATGATTTGAAGCTGACATGTAGAGAATATTATATTTTGTGTGAAGCCAACATATAGTGTTTGAATTCTTGCTAGCAGGTATTTATGCGAGTTCAGGCAATTCATTTTGTGTGCATGAGATGTATGAGAGTAGTTGTAGGGTAGAGAAATTGGGTATGTGAATATTAGAAGATCAGCTGTGCGAATTTTTCCGGTACAGAAGAGGATTTGGTGACAGAGCAGAAGTGAAGTATAGAGTCTGACAAAAGGTTCAAAACTTGACTTATGAGCTTCATAGGAACTGAAACTAGGCATTTGTAGATGCTATCTTCTCAATTCAAACTTTTGTTGTAATCTCTAACATTTTATAAGGTAGTGGGCCTTCCTTTTTTTGAGCAGTTAGCTCTAGGAAGTATTCCTGAATCCATGTGCATTCTCTTTTCTTCGTACTTTTAACATAGTATATAAATTGTGGATTAATCTCCATCGTGGTTTTTCCCCTATCAAGGTTTCCATGTAAAAATATTGGGTTTATGGTGCTTTTCTTATCTTTTTCATGTTCTTGCATCTTTATTTCTTTTTATGTGTTGTTAATGGCTTAAGATCTAGATTTAAACTAAATTTGTGGAACATTGATTCACCCCACCCTCTCTGTGTTCCTCGAGTCCAACAGTTAATAGATCAAGATCCGAGAGATGTTGTTGATGAGAATGTTTCAAGTCCTGTAGATGCTACTTTGGCTACTCAATATGATGTTATGGACCATAAATCCAAGGGTATAATTAGATTATGCTTGGAAGACTCTATTTTAATCAATGCCTAAGAAGAGACCTCTACACAAAAATTATGGAAGAAACTTGGTGAGATGTATCAAGCCAAACCTTTAGTGAATAAGATTTTCTTGAAGAAGAAATTATATTCCTTGAGAATGGAAGAGGGTGGATGAATTAAAGACTACCTAGAGCCATTCAATATGTTGGTGGCTCAATTGGCATTAGTTGGTGTTAAAATGGATGAGGAGGAGAAATGTCATATCTTGCTTTGTTCTTTGTCTGACTTGCGGGATTCTCTTGTTATGGTTATTGGGAGTACTTCTATTATATCAAAGACTAAAGATTTTGTGGGTTCTTTGCTTTCTAAAGAGATGAGGAGGATGGTATCCATTAGTTCCAGGGAGGCCCTAAATGTTTGTGGAAGACCTAAGGAAAAGGGGAAGAAGAATGAGAAGCGTGATAAATCCAAGTCTAAGGGGGGATCTAAATATCCTAGAAAGTCCAAAGTTATTTAATAGAACTATGGTAAGCTTGGAAATATTTGTAAGGAATACAAAGAATAAAATAAGAAAAAGAAGAGATTTGATTATGATTATGAGTCTAAGAAGGAAGATGGTGATTCATTCATTACATATTTGGCAACTCATGCAAGTAATTATGCATAGTTAATTGACTTAGGTGCATATTTCCATATGACCTTTAATAGAGATCAAGTTTTTGTATATGAAAAATTTGATGGAGGTAAGGTGTACTTAGGTGATGATTCATATTTAAATATTATTGGTTATGGTAAAATTAGAATCAGGTTTCCTGATGGTAGAATAAAAGGATTAATGTTGTGTTGCATATCCCTAGATTAGCATGAAATTTGTTATCTGTGAGCAAACTAATAGATGTAGGAGTATAGGTAGTATTTTGGATGCATGATGCAAGATGGTTAGAGGTTTTATGGTTATTTCTAGAGGTGTTAGATATGACACATTTTATAAGCTTGATGCACACATTATTGAGTGCAATAGTACTTCTATGAAAAATATTTTTTTGGAAGAGGTGAGGGTTTATTCTTCAACAAATGGTCATGAATTTTGGGTACCCAAGGGTGCTCTTTCTTCTGAATCAAAGTTACCTATAAATAAAACTATGTTATGGAACCAAATAATTGGCCACATTGGAGAAAAAGGTCTAAATACCTTGAAAAATAAAAACTTTGTTGAAGGTTTATTTGATTGTGTAAGTGTGAATAAGTAAATAAGTAGATAATAACTAAAACACATCTTAATGAAACATTATATCAAGAATTAATAGAAATTAAACTAATTTAAAAGCACAGAAAGCTTGAAAGCGTCTCATTGTCTCCTATCTCCAAAGATTTATCAAGTCATAGAGGGATTTTAGATTTTTAAGCACTGTAACTATTAAAATGCCCATCTAGAGAATGGAATTGATGCTAAATGCAGTGATGTGATGATTGATAATGAAACTAAAAAGATATGATACTACTATAATCTATTATAACATGAAACCTAATAAATGAAAGCTACAACAAAACTATGATGTTTTGATATGAATTCTACCGATGCTATGATTGCTTGATTGCTATGAATGTTGTAGAGTAAGTTTGCACAAAGATTTGGGGTTTTGTCAGATCATTTTCATGCTTTAAAATGTTGTATTTATAGATTTCATGACAACACATTTGCACAGGGGCAGCACAACAAAGGCTTGGGTTCAATCTAGAGAATTGAATGGTGAGAGATTGAGAAGCTTGAGCTGATCATGGGAATGGTTTCTCCCCATGAAAACATCAGGTAGGATGATAGGAAGAATTAGAGGAAATGGGATTGAGAGGATTTCCTGCAAGTTTGTCTCCACAACTTTCCCGTGAATGTCAGTTGAATTAATTAGATTTGAAAAATCTAATTTTATTGGTGGGTGAATAGAGGAGTTTTCCTTTTATGCCTTTATTTGAATAATTTATGATTTTATTCAAATTGGTAAAAAGGGAATAAATAATTTAATAAAAAAAACTATAGACATTTTTTATTAAATAAAATAGAAGGGATATGATAATTAAATAACAAAGTATTTAATATTTTTTGAATTAATTAAGTTTGAATGATGTGATAAATAAATAACACAAACTATTGAAGTTGTATATTTAATTAAAATTGAAGAATAGGAGAATGAACTATAAATAAATATTTCTATTTATTTAATAGTAGAGGAAATTAAAGTAATTAATCAAATAAAGTGTATTTAATTAATTTGATTATCCAAACCATTTTTAGGTGTATACATTTTTCTCCTCTTTGAAGTGATGTGTTTATGCATTGCTTCAAAGAAAATTTTGTGCTGCTGCTACCAATATTGATGAAAAAAAAATTCAGTATGCCTCAAACATGATTTTCAGGTGATTGATGGATATATACCCCCTTGAGAGATAAATTGATGATTTTTTTTATTTTTTTTTAATTTTTCAAATTTTTATGATTTTTCAATGATTTGGTGTAGATTCGATGAAATAATTTATCTTCGGATAATTGATGTAGAAAGTGCCCCAGGATGTTATTGAATTAATCTCCTTTTAAAAAAAAATTAAAATAACCCCACAAAAATCCCACCTTCAATAACCTATAAAAGGTCAAAAGGGTTCTTTTCACACTCATTTGTGCATTTTGACTTTTGAAAACTTTGTGAGAGATCTCTTTGTGCCACTTGGACCAAGATGTTGATTCCGTATCACACCCACTGGTTCGAGTGTGTACGACATCACCAACGCCTAGCTGCCTATGGACCTCTGGTACGTACCCTTTATCCCCTCATTTTTTGTGCATTGTCTCATTTTTCACACATTTTTTAGATTTTTAAATTTTCAATTCTTTTAGTGCTTTTAATTTCTGTTGTAGTGCTTCCATTAGTTGTTTTAGCACTTTGAAAACTTTAGCACTTAGGTCCACTATTTTAGCACTTCAATAGGATAAATTAGCACTTCCAGAATTTTAGTGCTTAGGATAGATTCTTTAGCGCTTTGACCTTCTGTTTTAGCGCGTTGATTAGTTTAGCACTTTTATCCGAAGTTTTAGCACATTGACCCTATAGAATGGCACTTTTGGTGAGATGATGCTTTGACCTCATGTTATAGAGCTTTTGATTGATGAAGTGGTGCATGCCATGATTTTAGCGCTTTGAATGCCTATTTTAGCACATTCAAATTAAATTGATGAAGTTTGTCCAATTTATCCTTGATTTTGTTGATTTCTGATCATGTCAGCAGTTTGTTTGATTTAATCGATAATCTTGATCAATTAGATGATGTTCAACCTCATCATAGGCAAGGTTTGATGTTTGATTTGATGATAATTATCCTCATGATAGGTGAGGAATAATTATAATTTGATTGATGAACCTCATGATAAGTGAGGTTGATTTGATGCATTAATGATTGACCTTATGATAGGTGAGGTTCAGTGATACTTGATGATTTGACTTCATTGTAGGTGAGGTTCAATGATGTTTTCTCATGAGGTTTGATCAAAATTATCATCAAAAGTTGATTAGATTTGATAGGATATTTGATGTTTGATGATTCGACAAGGAGTACTGACTTTGAATTATTTCCTGATAATAGGAGTTGTTGGAGAACCTTTAGGTTCGAGAGCAATTCCCATGGAAATTTGATTTGATACCTCAGTTAGGGAAGCCTAACACAACAATCATTGCATGATGCTGATTGTCTTCTCTATTATTCATGCCCCTGATTAGGATTAATCGAGGTCTATTGACAACGTTAGCTGAGAGGTGGCATAGCAAGCATAACACCTTCCACCTTCCTATTGGTGAGATGACAGTCACTCCAGAGGATGTCTAGAGGATCCTATAGATACCAATTGTGGGTGACATTGTTGTATACAATTCATTAGAGCAAGGTGGCACTGATGCTCTTTAGAGGGTGTTTGAGGATGAGCATATTGTTGGAGAGTGGATTCCATGGCCAGAGATGGTAGCTGATTACACCACTTTACCTATAGTGCTTGCTAGATTTATCAGAGGATTCCTTTATCTTGATCGTAGGTCAAAGGGATTCTCTATTGGTTGGGGCCAATTTTTGGAGAGTATGGTTGTTCATGGGACCATATATGCTTGGGGGATGTGTATGATCGCCCATCTATATCATGATTTACATTCAGCTGTGTATCTTAGAGGTCATAGTTTATCTGTCAGTGTCACTTTGCTTCAGGTATGGGCTTGAGAGCACATAGCTATCATGCATCTAGTTCCAATTAGATAGAGACCACCTATGAGACCATATGCGTTCAGATATGCAAGTCACCTTACTCAGTCTAGACTGGGTAAGTTAGAGTATTGGAGGAGAGTGATTGATGACATAGAGTCTGTGACATGGCATCCCTACCTAGATTGTGATCATTGGGATGAGCATGATATTTAGGTGCCTTTTCTCTATTAGTTGATGCTACTAATTGGTCGTACTCATTGGGTTCTAGGGATATTTTTGATCATACAAGTGTATAGATAGTATGGGATGGTTCAGAGTATGCCCCAGGGTGTTTCCCATTACACCCATTGTCAGTTAGATTTTGCAAATTGGGGGCCTATTTTGTCATGTGATGTTGTTTAGGAGTATCAGCCTTTGCAACCATTCAAGTGGGATATCCATCCTAACATTGTTGAGCCATTGGTTACAGCAGACTATGCTGAGTATTTGGATCTACATCCTTTTCCACATCTTATCGTTCCAGATGAACCTACGCCATTACCCACAGAGGAGGATGTTCCTATTGTACATGGTCATAGGTGAAGGAGAGAGGAGGTTGAGGTGGAGGATGTTGATGTTGAGGAGGATGTTGGTGAGGAGGAGGATGTTGGTGAGGAGGAGGATAGTGGAGAGGAGAGCCATGGAGATGAGAGCAGCGATGATGAATATAGATTTGACAATGCAAAGGTTACAAGTGGGTTGGGTCCTGCCTTATATTTTTTAGAGGAGATAGTGCCTTGTAAGTGGTAGGAAATGAGGGATGTTTTAGATTAGTTGCAAATAGTGAGCCTTTAGGTGTAGTTAGAGACTATTCAGGAGCAACTTCTTCAAGCTCAGGGTTTATTAGAGAAAACTCAGGCTCAGATGCAGGCACAAGCCTAGTTACATGCAGAGGCTTTATCATCAGTGCAGGCTCAGTTGGCTATTACACAGTCATAGATTACAACATTGACAGCTGAGAGGGATGCTATTAGACATACTGCAGGGGCAGCCCAGGCTTTGATCACATCCTTGACAACCAAGAGGAATGTTACCAGGTTTATAGTAGAGGGTGCTTAAGCCACAGCCGAGAGATTACAGAGAATAGAAAAAGGTACTTCCCTATTATATTATATGGGAGAGGTTTCCCATATTGGTGGGGAGGTGGAGTACTACAGAGGTAAATATTATGATGTCGTCCCTTCTGAGTAGAGAGTGAGCTATAGGTAGTCTCGATCTAGAAGGATTCATTATTGGACTATTAGTGCGTGTGTGACACAACCTCTTTAGAGAGACCCCATAGATCCTGGTACATCTGGTGGTGGTGGAGGGACCCATCCTACTATTCTTGCACTATCTAGAGCCATCAATACTTAGATTTTGATGTGCTTTCTCTTTTGTATTTGAGATGATGATGTACATTTCGATTACAACCATTTTTTTATGATATATCTCTCTTCATTTTAGACATCATTGTATATTTGACATTATTATTTTGATCTATACGATATTTAGTGGACTCTTCAATCCATATGTGTTCTACATGATTTGTTGATGGATGCATTTTCTTTCATGTTCTATATGCTATGTGATGATCCTTTTGTTATGATGTTATGGATGCATTTTATATCATGATAATATGCTATGATGTATGATGTTCTATTATGATGATGCCTGGATGATATATGGATGTATGATGTATGGATGATGTATAGATGCATGATGGATGGAGGCATGATGCATATGTATGATTTGCTTAAATGATATACGATATGTGTTGAGAATGTGATGTGTGTATTTTTATTTTGGTGCAAATGAAAATATATGATGTAATAAATGGATGGAAATGTTGTATGATAAATGATATGTTAAATGATTGTATGCTATGTGATATGATTTGATGGATGAATGAAAAATGTGATGATAGAGATTTATTTTTGATATTTTCTTTATGCAATTTTTTTTTTATGTGATATGGAAATATGATATGATGAATGAAAAATGATTTGATTCAAATGTATGAGTGATGAAATGATAATTAAATGATTTCTAATGTATGCAAATGAATATGATGATGCAACTATATGATCACGATAATGTTTTTTGTTAACGTCAAGTATACTCAATATATTTATGAGAAAAGATAAGCATTAAATTGAATCCTTCATGAGATTTTGTAACAAACACTCTGTAGGTGCAAAAACTATTATGAATGAAATCTAATTTAACCATGCAAATCTACATGCAAATATTGGCATTTTAACAATATTTTTGTGCTTTGTATCACCATAGAGCTTTTAAAATGTTGAAAGTGAGTACAAGCATCAATGGTATAATATAGACCATGATGACCTTAGTACTACTTCCATGATTTTTGATATTGCAAGCAAACACAAGCATCAAGCTATAATTAAACCAAGATGACCTAAGCATTTCTTGCATAAACAGACAAGAATTAACCAATTTCCTAAGTGAATTGGAATGTCATCCATGATACTTTGTAGAGCACTTCCTGTGACAATTCACATAGTAGTTATGATTAATTCACAAACAACAGATAAATAAAATATCATTCTCCTTCCTTGCTTCTCTAGTTCAATACATCATCAAGTTGCTCCAAAGAAATGATAACAATTATCAAAGTACAACATATCTCACATTTGCTTAAAGTATTTCAATCATTATTCAGATTAGATCATCTATCCTGATTTTATGTTTTTTTTTGTGATTTTTCAGATTTTGATCAAAGACCTATCCTGGGGCCTCAGGGGATGATCAAATATTAGCCCTGCCTACGTTATACACTCATCGACCACGTAGTTCAACTAACACAAAATCATGTTTTTGGATTTTTGATATTGACCTTTTTGATGTGTTTTTGTATTTTCTAATGTGATATGGACGTTTGATGTTCCATGTTGGGTTGTTGTTCAATCGTTGTTTTTGTTGCTTTTTTCCTACCATTGTTTGTCCATTTGATTAAGCTCGATGTTTTATTGCCCCCAATGATGTTCAGATGTTTCCCCCAAGCTAGGGTGAGACATGACCACATGATATGATATGACAATGGATGTAAAAATGATGGTGAAAGCAATGACCATGACATGTGTCCAAATAGATGGAAGAGCTGATTTGAATCATAAATAGCACTTGCTTCTAGTTTTTCACTATATGTTTTTATTACACCTTTTCAGTCTTTTTGATTCTTTTTATATTTTTTTGTATTTTTTTGTCACCAGGATGCCTATTTTCTAGGTTTTGATAAACTAATTCATGCACTAAGTGATTCAGGTATAGAACTTTTTGAGATGGATACTGTTGATAGGTTCATCAAATAGATCCCCTTTTGGTGTAGACAATTGATATACTCCTGATCCATATATTGATATGATGACAAAGGGACCTAACAAGTTAGGTTCAAACTTCCCTTTCTTTTCTCTATCCTGCTGATTCCTAGGGTTTTCTTTTAGGACCAAGTCTCCAACTTGAAAGACTTTAGGTTTGACCCTGTGATTGTAGCTCCTTGACATTCTTTGCTAGTAGGCCTTCAAATCATTGACAACTTGCTGACGAAAATCATCCAATAATTCTAGTTCCTGTAGCCTAGATATTCTATAATCCTCATCTATAATGATACCCTTTAGTGAGACACAGAGTGATGGTATTTCTACCTCTATGGGTAAGATGGCCTCTGATCCATACACCAAGGCATATGGTGTAGCTCTTTTTGGTGTTCTAATGTTGGTTTTGTAGGCCCATAGTGTAGGATTTAGCTGAACATGTCAATCATGTCCAATATTGGTTACCATTTTCGTTAGTATTTTTAGAATTGTCTTGTTTAAGGCCTCTGCTTGGCCATTTTCCTATGGATAGTACGGTGTTGAGAAACAATGTTGGATATAGAATTGTTCACATAATTCTTGGACGTCCTAGTTTTTAAAAGGCCTACCATTGTCTGTGACAATGGATTGGGGTACCCCGTACCGACAGATGAGGTAGTTGAGTATGAAATATGAAATCTTCTTTCCAGTGATAGTTGTTAAAGGAACCACTTCTATCCATTTTGTAAAATACTCTATTTCTGTGATGATGAACTTGTGTCCATTGGATGAAGATGGATTTATTTTTCCTACCAGGTCCAGTCCCCATTGAAAAAGGGGCCATGTTGATGTGAAGGGTTGTAACTCTTATGCTGGCGCATGAATTAGATTACCATGAATTTGGCATTTCTGACACTTTTTGACATATTGATAACACTCCTCCATGTTTGGCCAATAATACCCTAAATGAAGGATTTTCTTAGCTAGGGTTAGCCCACTTGAATGGGTCCCACAAATACCTTCATAGATCTCTCGTAAGGATGTTTCAAATTCATGATGTTCTAGACATCGAAGAAGAGTACCATATAGACCTTGATGGTAAAGGATGTTAGCAATCAATGTATGTCACATGGATTGATGGATAAAGTTATGCTTTTGGTTTCTAGAGAGATCATGGGGAAGAATATTATCTTTGAGGTAAGTATAGATCTCTCCATATTGTGAGATTTGAGTGTCAGTTATTTGGCATATGGTTTGTGAATCAAGATTTTCATATGCAAGGTTAGATACTTGTTCCACCATAAGCTCATGGTAATTTCAAAAGGGAAGCAATTCTTGCCATGGCATCCACAACTTTGTTCTCTGCCCTTGATATTTGCTCAAACTTTATATCCATGAAATAATTTTTAAGATCATCTATCATTTTCTTATATGGCACGAGCTTCTCATCCTTTGTTTGATACTCATCATTTACTTGATAGATGACAAGTTGTGAGTCCCCATACATTTTCATTTCTGTGATTTTCCATTCAATAGCTACTTTGATGCCAATAATCAATGTTTCATACTCAACTACATTGTTGGTGTTGAGATTATGGATGCACAGGGTCCCTGAAGCTGTAGTCTTCGATGAAGGACCTTTACCAAGAAAGATAGTCAACTACAAAGGAAAGTGTTGCAACAATGGAATGTTGAATAGAGATTCTTTATTGATATGATATGATATGATGATATGATTGATTACAAATGTACAAGATGCCTTGAATATATAGGCATGAGAGAAAACCTAAAATTCATGAGATGTTGACATGTGTCTTGATCTAACAACATGTGACAACATGTGAACCCTATCTAGGAAATTATTAAATGTTGAGATAAGTTCTAGAAGGACAACTCATCTTCTAGAAGGAATCTTATCCCTACAAAAAAGGAAGGGGGAATTACCCCATTATTAAATGATATATTAAAATGCAACCTAAGACTAAATGATATATGACCTAAGTTAACTTATGCTAGTGTAATAATTAATTAATTACACTAACACCCCCCATAAGTTCAACTTAGGGAGGAAAATGCAATGATTATGCAGAGATGATGATCAATGATGGTTCTTAGCTATGAGGCCATGTTAGGTATCCATGTACATGAAGATGCAGAAAATATCCCACAACCAGAGAAAAGGGGAAAACCCAGTGGGAACAAAACCCCTCTCCAAAAAGGAGATGAAAATGCAAAAAATGTGAGATAGGAAGGGAAGGATGGAGGACTCCCAAATACCCCCCATGTACACCATCCATCACATGGATACAATACATTAGCCTCCCCATAGGGAGGAAATAGAGAGACTATATAGCTCCCCCAGAAGATGTGATCACCTAAAAATATGGTAAGTTTCTGAAGACAAAACATGATCCAATGTCGACAAACAAATTTTCTCCCTTTTAGAAGAAACAAAACCAAATACAAGTGTAGAGATGCTTCCCATTCTAGATAGGAATTGAAGGAAGGAAGGATGAAGGTGGATGCCGATGATGTCTCAAAAATCTACTCATGTGTCTACTTGCATGAAGATGAAGATGCCACAATCATTGAAGAGGGTAACAAATCAGGACGATACAAAAATTGATGTTGAACAATATCCAAAGACTGAGATGTTATGAAGACTTGATATCCCCCTGAATGAAGTTTCCTCCAAACCACTGAAAGAAGTCTGAAGCATCAAAGGTGTCCAAACCACAAATCTCCCACTAGGAAGAAGAAAATACAATGGTGGATGCTGAAGAAACCTCAAATCCTGAATGGAGTAATAGGGAAGAAGTCTTGGATATGAAATCTCTAAAGAGAAATCAAGTACCTTCAAAATAGTCTCTAGATCACCACTCAAGGTTGAGACAAATGGATGCAGAGACTCAAGAAAACTCTCCAAGGAAGAATCCGAATAAAGGAGTGATATCCCCTCAAGAATGTTCTCCAAACTTGTAGAAGTAGCCAAGTCAGTGATACCTAAAACAAAGCCATCTTGTGATGTCAAGTCTGGAAAACTACATGTATCCTGATGCATGATGATGGTGGAAGCGTCAATCAATGAATCTGGACAAGGAATCACTGAATGTGAAGGGATATCGATAGTCTCTAATGGAGAAGAATCACCTAAAGGAACCTTGTCAACCTCTTCAAAAAGATCAAGGCAATCAACCTCTTGCACAACAATATCATCATGAGGTACCTGATTTGAAGAATGACATTCTGAATCATGACCATCGAAGAATAGCTGAGTGTTAGAATCTCCAAAGATTTCCCAAAGCTTAGCCCAAAGAATATGAGGACAATCACAATGATCAATAGCATTCAAAACATCACAATCAACTTGCATAGTGATGATCTCCAAGACTGTGTATCTGCAACAACTCCAATAAAATTCTTGAATACCTTCACTAGGATGAGGAACTATGCCATACAAATGAGGCAATAAATCAAGGAATTGGAGATAGTGGATGATCCCATCCCACCATTGTTGATAGTTTCCCTTATGCAATATAACCAAAGAAGGAGTATATGTAAGCCCCATAATGAAATTTCTCTACAAAACACAAAGACATTGACCTTCAACACAAAATAAAGACTTCCAAATAGATATGCAACTAAAATTATGCCTTTGAGATCAAGAAATTCTTTTTCAAGTGTCAAGATGTCTCAAGAATCAAGAAAATGCACCAAATTGAAAAAACCAATAGAAGATACCTGGAGCTGAAACCAAAGAAAGTGAGTGGACTTATGAAAAAAAGCACTTAAATATCTCCCGAATTCCACTTGAATTTCTAGATTTTGATAATCTGATGTGAAGATATTAGTCATTGAGTCCAAAGTGGAGGATTGAATTTAGTTAAATTCAGAATTTTATAGCAGAAAATAATTGCAAAATGGATGGCACCATTGGATAGTGCTCTAAATTATCTTTTTGTTGGTATCTCATTTGCAAATTTTTGATACCATGGCACAAAGATATGGCTCTCGGAAGAAAAACTACTTGAATAGATCTGATCAGGCTAATTAGGCGCAAAAATAAGCACCCAGGGGCTAAAAAAATAAGCCCTAGGTCATTGATGTGACCGCGGGTAGTACAGGGGAAAAAAAATGCTTGTCAGATGGGTGGCATCAGAGCGGAAAACTGGTGGAGAAATAGAGGCACAACCAGGATAGATGGTGGCACCGCTTAGGGGCAAGCGAGGCCCTCGGTCATGGATAGGACCGGGGCTAGCAATGAGGGCTTGGCTATAAACTATGGTAGACATGTGATGAGAATGGTTGCCAGAGGAGAATGATGAATGCCGAACAGAGGCCAGGAAAAAAACACCGATGGCCAGTACTGTCAGTGACTTGATGTGACGGAGTTAACAGGATGGATGACGAGATGGTGACGGCGTCGGTGGTCGAAGTCTGTACAGTCAGTGGAGCCAACAACAATTTTTTTTTTTTTTTGAATATTGCAAAATATTTGCAATTCAAAAAATTTAATGAATGTTGATATTAAAAATAATCTGCAGATAAATATAATGTTGATTGACCAAATATATGAAACTCAAACTATATCTGCTCAAAAAATAAATATGTCGACTATGAATTAAAATGCCAAGTCACTCCAAATTTATTTTTTTTCCAGAACATTAGAAAAAAATGCCTGATTGATGGAATAAAAAATGCCTGATGGCTTAAAAAAAAATTCCTTGGAGGATGACTGAACAAGAAGATTTTTTACAGCAGATTTGTACGGATAGTACAAAAAATGAAAACCCTAGATAATACCTCAACTGGCTCCAAGATGATATGTCTCTGATTTTGATGAATGAGCAGGAGATTTATGGGTTTTGAGGCCTTCTGGACACAATGGAGAGGTTGAAGAGAGCCTGATGTGCACCATAAATCAGCTTGGCTCTCAGGTAGAACCAACTAGCCTACAACATAAAACTCCAAGCCTGCAAGAATCTTTCACTCCAACTTCCTTGATCAAGGGTTGACATTTCACTAGACAAGCTCTGATACCATGTTGATATTATGGATGCATAGGGTCCCTGAATTTGCAGTCTTCAATGAAGGACCTTTACCAGGAAAGATAATCAACCACAAAGGAAAGTGTTGCAACAATGGAATGCTGAATAGAGATTCTATATTGATATGATATGATATGATGATATGATTGATTACAAATGTACAAGATGCCTTGAATATATAGGCATGAGAGAAAGCCTAAAATGCATGAGATGTTGCCATGTGTCTTGATCTAACAACATGTGACAACATGTGAACCCTATCTAGGAAATTATTAAATGTTGAGATAAGTTCTAGAAGGACAACTCATCTTCTAGAAGGAATCTTATCCCTACAAACAAGGAAGGGGGAATTACCCCATTATTAAATGATTTATTAAAATACAACCTAAGACTAAATGATATATGACCTAAGTTAACTTATGCTAGTGTAATAATTAATTAATTACACTAATAGCTGGTACATGGAAACATTAGCCTATAGGATCTTGGGATGGTGTGTCCTTGAGGTGTGATAAATAGAATTCTCGTACTAGATCCTCTTTGTGTGTATGATCCATCAAAATAGAGCCTCCATTGTTGTGTTGTCATATTTAGGATGTCTGCATCTGGAAATTCAATGTTCATTGGATGATGATCCTATAATGGAGCTTCAGCTAGTTGATTCACTATTACCTATCCTTTGATGGCCCTTCTACTGACATATTGGATGTCAAACTCACTCAAGATCATGACCCATTTTTTCAATCTCCATATTAGAGAAGATTTACTGAGTATATATTTCAATGGGTCTATTTTCACTATGAGCCTGACTATATGAGTCAACATGTAGTGTCACAACTACTGGGTTGCAAAGACCACTACCAAACAAGCCTTCTCTATGAATGTGTAGTTTATTTCATATCCATTGAGTGTCCTACTGATGTAGTAAATAGCTTGTCCTTTTCCTTCAGAATCCTCTTGTGCCAATAGAACTCCTAAAGATATGACAGTTGTTTTGATATACAGTTTCAGTGGTCTCTTTGCCACAAGTGGCATGAATATTGGAGGTGACATCAAGTATTACTTTATTTGGTTAAAAGTTGTTTCATAGTCATGATCCCACTTGAATGAAACATTCTAATGAAGTAGATGATTAAATGGGTGACTCTTGTCTGCCAGTTGGGAGATAAATCTTCTGATGGATTACCACCTGCCTTGTAGGGACTATAATTTACTGATATTTTTAGGTGGTAGCATCTCCATTATTTCTTTAACCTTAGTTGGGTACACTTCAATACCTTTTTCTGACACTATGCAACCAACGAGTTTTGTTGATGTTACCCCGAACACACATTTCTTTGGGTTCAACCTGACATTGAACTTCTCTAGTCTAGTGAATATTTTATCAAGGATTTCCATATGTCCTTCCCTGGTGTATGATTTTGCTAATATTTCATCCACATAATCTTCCATGAAAGTATGCATCATGTCATGGAAAATAGTGGTCATCGCCTGCTGATATGTCACACCTGCATTTTTCAACCCAAAGGGAATGATATTCCAATAGAATGTACCCCAAGGACAAGTGAATGCTATCCTTTCCTGATCTTTAGGTGCTATTTTTATTTGATTATACCCTGAGAAGCCATCCATTAAAGATAACATGCTATGTCTTGCTATTACATCAACAATTATGTCAATGTTGGGTAAAGAAAAATCATCCTTTGGGTATTCCTTGTTCAAATCTCTAAAATCCATGCATATATTGATGCTATTATCAAGTTTTGATACTGGCACAATATTTGAGATACATTATGCATAATCTATGGACCTGATAAATCCTACATCCAACAATTTCTTTAGCTCAACTTTAACCATTAGGGCGATGTGGGGATGCATCTTTCTCAATTTTTGTTTGACTAGTTTGATTCCTTTTGGTAGTGATAGATGATGCATTAGGAGATCCAGATCTAATCCTGGCATGTCAGAATAAGACCATGCAAAATTGATGTGTCGCTCCTCAAAGAATTTTGTGAATACAAGCTTCTCCTGTTCTGTCATGGATGTTGCTAGATGTAGGATCTTGGCCTTTTCAGTTGTTCCCATATTTATAGACTGTGTCTGTTCTACAGTATTGATGATATGTCATGGTAGTGCTCTGGGAGGGTGTCGAATCTTCCATCCTTTAATGCCTCAGAAAGGTTTTCACTATTGGATATGTTCTTTATTTTTTCTTTTTCTCAAATCTAATGCCACCTCAGAAAGGATTTCACCATTAGATTTTTTTTTTGCATTGTCATTTTTGCAACTGGAAGATTTGGCACCCTCCTGTTGTGAAGCATTATTATGAGTGTTATGGATACAACTCATATCAGGTTCATCACTGCAAAGATAGTTTATGATGGCATCATCATTTGAAAAGACTGGTACACGAATAGGTTTAGTGGGTTCCCAGTCAATAAGTTTGGGATGCCTCAAGGGTAATAAGTCATTAGGTTGAGTAAGGTTGATTGTTGTAAGTGTTCTGATGGCTAGGTGGTCAAAATTGTCAGTAGGAAGGTTGAGGTCTATGATAGTACTCACCTCCAAGTCATCTGTCTCACTTGATGTCTGATCATCCTAGCTTGAGTCATCGATATTTTTTGATTCCATTACAAATGGTTTATTTCTTGAACTTTGTCCCTCCTCTCGTGAGAGTGTATATGTTTGAATGACATCAATATTTTTGTCAGTGTAGGATTTAGCAGATAAATGATCCCATTCATACTCATTGGAATCTGTGTCAGAACCATCTCTCATTTGTAAAATACTTTCTACCACTTTCTAAGTTTCTTCCTCTTCTGCTTCACCTATTTAGCCTAATCATATTTTGTATTTAGGCTGCAAAGTTAGAGGTTGAATAGGTTCTATAATACCATCCTTTCTCTTGCCAATTGGTCCTTGGCCTTCATAGCCCATTTTCTCTAAGATAGCCTTCTGTTTTCCATATTGATCTGTTTTGAAGTTGATATTCACTAATGTTGATGCTTCTTCATCCTTGTATAGCCAATTAAGAATGTTTTTTCTTCTAACTCATCTTCAAGGGTGCCTGCTTTAACAAATATTTCATTAAGAGCTGTGATTGGTAGTGATTAACTTCATGTGTTTGATATGGGTTGTCCATATGATTTTGGTGACAGTTGCAATTGTGATAGACACAAATATTGCTCAAGAGAATATTCTCCTAAGCCTTTGTCCTTCAAATGGACATTGTCTACAAATTGCTATGATAACTCATTTATAGGACCTTCAGTTTTTGATAAAGTTGTTTCTGCAATAGTTATTTCCTTCACTTGATCCTTCTTCTCAACCCATTTAGATATGAAATTGGGTTGTCTTTCACCACTAGATGAAGTGGAAGTGTTGACTTATCTATTGTGGGGTACTAGATTGTCTTGATTTTCTTTTAGCATGTTGCAAGTCTATGGATTACTGTTGTCATATGATATTGTGACCTATTCGTTGACTAGAAATTTCAAACATTGATGGTATGTTGAGGGTACCGCTTGCATTTGATGGATCCATGGATGACCCAAGAGTATGTTATATGTTAGATCCTTGTCCAACACTTGAAAAACAATGTTTTTGAAAATCGGTCCTACTTGAATTGGAAGTACAATCAACCCATTGGAAGACCTTTCCTCTTCATCATATGGCTTTATTGTTATCTTTCTTCTGCCATCAATGGCATTGTCAGAATAGCCTACTGCATGAATTAGTTTCAAAATACAAATATTTAATCCAGCTCCGCCATCTATTAAGGCATGCTTGATGCAATGTTTATGGATTAGAAACTCTATATGCAAGGCTGCATTGTGTGGGTGATTTAGTGACACATCATCTTGTTCAGAGAATGATAGAAAATGAGGTGTGGTAAGATGTCCCACCATGGCTTGGAATTGAAAAATATCCAATTTTTTGGGCACAGTTGTAGCTACTAGAGCCTATTCTGGAACTTCTTTATGTGATGGTGAAATTTTGAGAAGTTCCAGAATGGATATTTGTGTGGGTATCTTTTGTAATTGGTCCACAATGCTGTATTGATGTGATAGGGGAGTAGTGTTTTTGGAGGAAATTCCTTTCAGTATCACTTTGGACTGCCCCCTTGTCGTTACATTGACTTGTTGATGGTCTTGTGTTTCCCTAATCTTTAGGACATTGATTATATTTTCAGATGTGTTTGTATTGGGTATCATATTCAAGGATTCAATGTCATTGATGTTTGTGTCATCTATTTGATTATCAATGTCATTTTTCTCAACCTCAGAAAGGCAAAGAATGGTGGTGTCATAGACATAGTTCATACTTTTTCCTTTACCACTTGAAGAAGACTCTCCTTTTTCATAGTTGGGTAATGGATTTGTAAATTCACTATGATCATTGTTTGTTTGATGCCCTTTGACAAACACCTTTTCTTCAATCAAGTCTTGTATCAAATGTTTTAATTCCATACAATCATTTGTTTTATGTTCCTTATTCTTATGAAAGTTGCAATAATCAACACCATTCCACCAAGATGGTTTTACCTTCAGCTCCCAATTTCATGCTTCTGGTAGAGTGATAAGTCTATTTGCAATGAGTTCTCTCATTGCTGATTCTAAAGTTTGTCCTAATGGGGTAAATCTTTGTTGATTGGATTGTCTTTGATATGACAGTCGAGATTCCCCATTGTTGGTGTTATTGTTTTGATTATTGTTCTGATTTTCATTTTGATTTGTTTTGACAGTTGTTGCTGTCAAATTGAATACTGGTTTTGTATTTTGCATGTCAGTTATAGCATCGTTGCTTCCAATATTTCCATTTTTCTACCAAAAATTAGGCTTGTAATTGTTTTCCATAGTGATTTGAAAAATTTGCATTGTTTGAGGTATCACTAAAATGTTTAATCACTCCTCTTTTTACTAAAGCTTCTTCAATCTTAAGCCCATTCTCAATCACTTTTTTGAATGTTGAGGGACATTGTAATTCCAGTCTTTAACTCATTTCACCATTTAAGTTGTCAATAAATAATTCAATGTTTTCCTCTTCAGGTATAGGTTGAGGATATCTAGCGAACAACTTTCTCCAGTGTTGTAAGAAGAATAGGAATGTCTCACCCTTCTTTTGTTTCATGTTATACAGATCCTTTATGGTTACGTCATGTTGAATGTTGAAAGAGAAGTGTGTGATAAATTTGTTGACCAGTTCCTCAAAGGATCAAATTCTTGGTTGTAATTTGGAAAACCATTCCATACACTATGCTCCTAAACTCCTAGGAAACAACCTCTTTAGGTAAGTATCTTCTTGTGTGAACTCGAGGCTCATTGTTCTAAATTCCTGTACATTGTCAATCGAGTCTAATTTGCTATTGTATTTGTCATATTTAGGAACTTCACAATGTCTAGGGAAAGGTAACATATATACACATGGATGAAAGGGATAAGGAAAAATGTCTTGTAATAAATATTTCCTTGTGGTTCCTATTTGTATATTCTGAATCTGTTGTTGCATATTTCGCATTTGAGCCATTAAAGCAACCACTTGATTTGTGTCCTAGGTGTGGTGTGGTTCTGTTTCATTTGTCCTAAGTGTTTCCTTCAATCAATTGATGTCAAAATCTTTCAGAAGTTTGGCGTCTAACTCTGCTAACATCAAGAGATATTTCTCCATGTCTTTTTCTAAGACCTTTTCCATAAATTTATGAAAACTTGGATCTTGTGTTGCATATCTTCTTGTGTTATTTTGTTGGTATCTTGTCGTTGAAATTGGTAAAAGGGGTTTTCTTCAATCATGTTTGGATTTTCAATTTCTTTCTCTCTGAGTTTTTGTCTTTGCAACCTTGTCAAGATTGGAATACAAGTTTTGGTTGTTTTCACTAAACTTGGATCTTGTATGTTGGGATTAGTGTCAATTTGATTTTAATGAAGCCAAATAGAATAATGTATTCTATTGACGAGGCTAAGTTGAAAATCTAATTACCAAGTTTTTGTTTCGTGATGGTAGGATGTCAGACTCCTAATGAGGAAACTTGACTCAATAATCTAGATTTGTTTTGATAATTTGACCCTTTGTATTTTGTAAGATCTGGGTTTATGTTTAAAAACAATTTTGACTTTGTAAAAACTACTTTGTTTCAGGTTTTTAGGACACTGTTTGAACTATGAAATGTTTCTGACTAGTAAAAACTTGAGTTTTTGATGGTAAAAAATTTGATAGATGTTTTCGAAAGGTCTCTATTTTTTTTGGTTTTGTGGAAGCACTCATATAGAGGGTAGACATGCTGAAACAAAATTCAGAAGCGCTAAAAGGTCTGATAAAAGCATTGTCAAACATCGTAGAAGCACTAAAATAGACCACTAATGCGCTAAAAGACTAGTGAATTCTAACACTAGTAATGTTTGGCACTGACAAAAGTGCTATAAAATGTATCAGAAGCATTGAAATAGATGACAAAAGTTTTTTTTTTACTACAGATGCACTATAAGATAGCACAAAAGCACTAGAATAGATTATAGAAGTGCTATGACACTGATTTTCTAATGCTGACAAAGTTTCTTTACTGTTGACAAAAGCGCTATAATATGTGGCAGAAGTGCTAAAACAAATGGTAGAAGCATTGTTTCAACTATGCAAGCGCTATAACAGATGGTGGAAGTGTTGTTTTGTTTATTTTCAAGCAGGGGGTGGTAATATGGGTCTCTCAGCTGATATGTTTTCTTTCTCTTCTTCTTCATCTAAGACTATGGATGCTGTGAGAAATTGATGGGGTGTTTCGTTCTTCTAAAAAATGAACATTCTCAAACCATTGATGATGTCAGTTTGGGTACCTTCAATGTGTACGTTACCTAGCTGAAATATTGGTGTGGTTATCCTTGGTTGTTGAATAGAAGTTGTGGGTCACCAAATGGTCATAAGGTATGTTGTATGGTGGTCTCAACACTTTATCGCAATTTCATTCACTACCTAGTGTCAAGAAGGAGGTAGTAACATGGGTCTTCCTACTACTATGTTTGCATTTTCTTCTTCTTCATTCAAGATGATGGATGCTATGAAAAATCGATGGGGTGTTTTGTTTTCCTTGAAAATGAATGTTCTCAAACTATTGATGATGTCGGTTTGGGCACTTTCAATGTGCATAAGTCTAGGTTGTATAATAGGTTCTACAAGGCCTGACTATTGAATGGGAGCTATAAGTCACCAAATGGTCATAAGGTGTGGTGGTAACTCCTTGATTTTGGATGACAAACCTAATGTTTCCAAGATTTGTCTACTATAAGAACTGATTAGGTCTATTGGAGTATTCTATGGTGGGTTGCAGGATGGAAGATTGATGAATAGGTTTACTATGGTTAGGTTCTTGTGAAAGATCTCTTCTTTGATAATAGGCTTGTGAATACAATGGTCAGTGTAACCCCTAGCGAAATTGTGAAATATATGGATGAAGGTCCTATGGTGAAGCAAAATCTTCCTACTTTGATACAAGAAACGCCTTCTTTTCAAAAGGTTTTTGTAACTAAGTGGTTTCTTTGGTTTTTTTATTCTCTTGGCAAGGGATTTCTTAAAAATATTGTGGTTTTCCAATCCCTAATCATATATTTCTCAGTTTGATTTTGTCCAAGTTGTGTTTTTTTTAGGATGATCTTTTATCTGGATTTAATGATTTTGAAAGACATGGCAATCAAATGTAGAATAATTGTTTTTAAGTCCTAAGATCTAAATAGTGAGTGTATGTTCAAGGATCAAATAGATACTTCTTGATTTTCATAGGTTTATTGGCAAAAAGACATTTTAGATAGACTCACTCTTAAGGACAAGTAGGTCATCGTTATACTCAATTAACCCATATCTTAAAATTGTGTTGACTCACACAGTCGTGTAACCCCCTAGAGGGTGCCCATGTTTTTGTCTTTTCTAGGTTCATACTAAAGGTTAGATTTCTCAATCCCTTGAGCAAATGGTCCTTGGAAATTATATGGTGAGTGTCTTGGGGGTAGATTCTTCCCTTCCTTGGCATTGCTGAGTATTACAATGTTCAGAAAATGACAAGTTGGATACTACACTCTAGTTCATAGATAAGGTTTCCGTTAAAAGTGGCAATAATAAACTCCCTTAGGAGACCTCCCAACCTTTAGAACAAAGGATTTGGGGATGGTTATCTTGCACACTTCCAGTAAATGAAGATTTATCCATATTTACTTTTATTTTATAATGGGTTGGAAAACCTAGCTTTGGTTGTTCCCACTTAGGTTGTTCTCGTAGGGTGAGTAATTTTCCCACTATGACAAGCCTTCTAAAGGATTTAGCAAAGCTAGAAATGCATAAAATGAAGGATGAGTCTGGCATTTTGATCACCCAGTTAAGGGGAGATCATATGCCTATCACCACACAAGCACAAAAATCAATTATTTAATTTTTAGAGCCCAAATGACAATTTGCTATCTATGTGAAGATGTTGCTTCATAGTGAAGATATTGCTTCACAAAACGAGATGGTGTTCATTTTTAATCCCAAATTGAAATTTTTGGTGACTATCCTAGGATTGATAAATTTTTAATCAAGTGACTATCCTAGTTTGATTCAGTTTAGTCCAATTGAAGAAGTGACTATCCTAGATTGATTCATTTTAGTCCAACTGAAGAAAAGAAGTTATTGGTCATGGTCATGTCAGATTCAGATAATGATTTACACAAAAGCACTATGATAGAGGTCATATGCTCTATATAAATACTTAGATGTGCTATAAAAAATGTTGGAAGCACTACAAGATTTGTCAAAAGTGTTATAGAATTCGATGGATGTGCTAAAATAGATGTTGAAGGTGAACAGTCATACTATGCTGAAAGCTTTTGATCAAAGCACTAAAACAGTCTTCCAAAGCACTATAGTTTTCCTCAAAAGTGATAAAATAGGTAGAAGCACTATAGTTTGTGTTAGAAGTGCTATAGAATCTTTTGATCAAGCTAAAAGAATCACGCCATATTCCTATACGAAATATTTTCAGAAAAACCTGTTAAAAACATGGGGTTCGGCCCCATGGTGGGCTCCAAAATGTAGGTGTGAATAAGTAAATAAGTAGATAATAACTAAAACACTTCTTAATGAAACATTATATCAAGATTTAACAACAATTAAACTAATTTAAAAGCACAAAAATCTTGAAATTGCCTCATTGTCTCCTATCTCCAAAGATTTATCAAGTCATAGAGGACTCTCAGATTTGTAAGCACCATAATTGTTAAAATGCCTATCTAGAGAATGGAATTGATGCTAAATGTAGTGATGTGATGATTGATAATGAAACTAAAAGGCTATGATACTAATATAATCTATTCTGACATGAAACCTAATAAATGAAAGCTATAGTAAAATTATGATGTTGTTGTGATATGAATTCTACTGATGCTATTATTGCTATGATGCTAAGATGTTATTTCTATTGATATTGATATGATTTCTTGATTGCTATGAATGTTACAGAGTAAGTTTGCACAAAGATTTGAGGTTTTATCAAATTATTTTCATGCTTCAAAAGGTTGTATTTATAGATCACGACAACACATTTGCATAGGGGCGGCACAACAAAGGCTTGGATTCAATCTGGAGAATTGAATGGTGAGAGATTGAGAAGCTTGAGATGATCATGGGAATGGTTTCTCCCCATGAAAAAATTAGGTAGGATGATAGGAAGAATTAGAGGAAATGGGATTGAGAAGATTTCCTACAAGTTTGTATTGTATAAGCCAAAATACAGTTTTCTGAACTTCTATCACTTGTAACTTTCAGCCAGATTAACCAAAATTTATGAAACATTGAACATAGATGTATTGAGTAGTCCCAAGAAACATAATATAACCACATAAGCCAATCTTAAAACATGAGTGAATCTATACCAAATTATTGGATCAATATGAGAAAAAATTATTTTACTGGATTAGACAGAATTGTCAACAAACATAGTTGGCATCAATGACAACACAACAAAGAGTTCCTTCTTCATTCTTTCAACAATATCTCCCTTTGTCATTGATAGTGCCAATACGTGCCAAAAAAATGATTTCCAATAAAAAACTTCAAAATATTCTCTCCCAAACACAATATATGAACTTTAGAAAACACTTCTAAAACTACTTCAACTTCTCCAGACATCTTTAACACAGTCTCTGGTTGCGCCCGCAAAAGTATATGAAAATCATGGCAAAACTTATCCTAGGAATTGGACATTCCAGTAGGTGACTAATGCCTCTTCGTGGTTGTTCATTTACTTGTCAAACTAGGGAACATAAACTTTAAATGAAGCGGCACTATATGTGCACTAAGAACCGGTTTCAGTCACAACCTATTAAAAATAAATACTTGGAAAGAAATTCTACCTATGCTATAGGAAGGTAATGGAAATTTCTCTTAACTCAACCATAATCTAACCAAAGAAGAAATCATAATAGCTACAATTGAGAGACAAACTATAAACTTGCCTTATGCTGTAGGAACAAACACAGGGATGGATTCTCGATGCTGCAAGAACAGTATAAGACTGAGCTTGTGTTGAAACTTCTAAAATGAAATCTAACTTGGATTAACAAAGAATAAACAACTACTCTCCTACAGATACTTACTAAGTGGGCCCCCTTAGCAAGCATCAACTAATTTACATAGAAGATTGTGCTCAGAACTCCATCAACTTTTATTCATAACGTGAAATCATTTACATTGATTGTTCTGCTTCAGAAAACTAACAAAAAATTTGTTTCATATTATAACTCTAACTCTTACATAATTTGCTTCTCTATCTATCTCCTTCTTGTTCACCCATGCAGGAGGAACACTTATTTTAAATCAGGAGAACAACTAACAAACTAATCCTAACAGAGAAAGTCATGGATGTAAAACGTATCCTGAAATTGAGGAACATACTTCATAAATGAGTTTATCCGTTCAACCCAATCCAGAGAGAATCTAGCATTCCACTCTTTCCAGATTAAATGTCATTTGAAATCCTTCCCAACAGTTTCAGTCAAAGAGTCTTCACCAGAGCTTCCTCAAAGTCGTGCAGGAAATGCACTTTACTGCAAGGCCGAGATTGGCTGCACTTGACTTGATCATACTTTCTTCAACAACCTGCAAAACACAAGGTAATAGATGTGAACGAAAAGGTGCATGGCACATACACAATATCCATTCATTAATCACATATTTAAATCTATTTCATCATTCAAAAACTACATGTGTTATACCAGTCATTTGGGAAGTCAAACAGGGTAATAAATATAGACATGTCAATATAATAGGCTACAGAAACATGAAAGTGTATTGCTACAGGATATCCCCCAATAAAAGGTTTCAAGAGAGTTAAACAACCATGAACAACAAAAGTAAAGGTATTAAAAGTACACCATGATATCCAAATTATGAGCATATTTTGGGCTCATAATTTTGTCCCCTACTTAACCCAATGCTGGTCCTCTAGCATTAAAATTCTTGGTGGTCTCTCTGAAATCAGTAGTTGAGGCATGACCCTGAAATGGAATTCCAAATTTGTAACAAAAACCTCTGAAACTTTGCCACATTTCATACCTACGGGCTTTTGTATCTTCATTAAGATTTATAGCCTGGTAGTGATAAAGGGGCCACATTAGCACAAGAGGTCTAAATGTTAATGGCAACCACAATTCAAACCTCTTTTGAAGTCCCAACTGTATGTATCTGCTTGATTGTTTAAGAGCTACCATAAAATTTAGGGGACTATGAGGCTCAGACTTTCTTAACCCAACAGTTAATCTCTCCCACCTCTTTTCATTTCTAGAGTATGATAGTCTCCAAGATGAGTATGTCTGTTCTTGAAACTCATCATATACTTGTTTCCTAAGATCAAATATTTTCATCCTGGCTGTATCATTATTAAAACCATATGCCACAGTAAGCCAGGCTTTCAATATTGTGTGGGGGTCTGAACTCTCAGGGCACAATGGAACATGCTCATTCCTTTCGGCTTCTTCATATGTTTCCCATTGCCTGCCATAATTTGCTTCATTTGCCACCCAAGACATAAGTGATCTCAAATGGATGTCGCCAATATACAGAAGGGGATTCCACTCTATTTCAAATGGAATTAAAAAGCCATGTAATTAAAATTCACACAAAGAATTTCTTAGCCAATTAGGGGCTGCCTGGTATGCATTGTAGAATTCTTTAGCAGTGTGAAGAATAGGATCTTGATTTTTGGAAATTCTCATTAGTTAGAACCACAAGAACTGTTCCTTGAGGCACAACACATAAACTCTGGGTGGTGGTCTGCATTCCATAATCTGACCAGTTACCTTCAACATTTCATCCATTTTCTCTTTTAACTCCTGAATTTCCTATTTCTACCCTTCAATTTCCTTTTTCAGTTTCTTCTTTTCTTCCTCCCAAAGACTTTGTTGCATTTTAGTCTTGTCCAGGTGGCAGAAACTTAGGGTTTGTAATATAACCGGTCTCCATGTAACTTTGAAATATTCCAAAAATTCAATTAAAAATGTCTTTTTATAAACAACAATGGCTTGACAAGTTGCAGGGGGAATTGAGGCTTCATTGGCCACTTTAAATTGTTCAGTCTGTTCTTCCTCTTGCTCCAAGATGAATTCATGTTGCTGCAGTGGAAAATACTGTGCTTCCTTCGAAATCTGCATAGCCACAGCAGCCAAGTCGTCGAGACTTGGTACCCCCATTTCATTATGCTCAACTTCCCTTGTCTCAATTTGTTCTTCTTCAAGAATAAAAAATGAACTCTGTGTAGCACTCTTAGACACATTCTGAGAAACATCATATTTAGACTCTATAGATTCTTCAGAAATTATAATAACTACAGGTTGAGGTGAAGCAGGGGATACTTTACATTGTATTCTTGTGGAAACTCTTCTTGGCAATGTTGCGGCTGCCGGAGGTGCTCTCATAGCCTTCCTCTTTTTGAATTTCCTAGAAGGTTCTACCTTGTCAAAGGATGATGGTGAACTGGTGATGGCAACAGGTGTTGCTGTAGGAGACATTGCTGCAGGGGAAGATGCTGCAGGAGAAAAGCATTACCTTTTTTGAGAATGAGGGTTAGATTATGGGGTTTGTTCCACCCCAGATGACTCTCTGGCCTTTTTTTTCCTCTCTCTCTCCTACTGGTAGCCCTAGTTTGCACCCAGGCAAGGGACTCTCGTGTGAGAGCTGTAGGACTAGGTGCTATAGGAGCATATGACCCTTGCTCTATTCTCCTACTGGTAGACACCATTTCCTCTTTCTTTTTCCAAGGCTGTGGGGTAAGTGCCCTAGGGGGTTCTAGATGTTGTAGGCTCTTCTGGGCAACAAATTCTTGTTAGAAAAGAGGTGATACATCTCTCAAAGAGCATTCAATCAACAATTTTATAAGGCCATGGTGAGCAATAGAATTATCTTTCCCTTGTTGGGTTTCGTGGGCACATTGTTCCAGAAATTTTAACAAAAAGTTTAAAACATTAATAGCTAATCCATGCCTCATATGACTTAGCAATTTGAAGTGGTAAGAATGCAGGTAAGAGAAATAGGGTTCACAAGTTAAATACCTAATTATGAAAGCAGTGTATTCTGGGTATGGAGGAG
Source organism: Sequoia sempervirens (assembly GCA_007258455.2). Classification (NCBI taxonomy): domain Eukaryota; kingdom Viridiplantae; phylum Streptophyta; class Pinopsida; order Cupressales; family Cupressaceae; genus Sequoia; species Sequoia sempervirens. The sequence continues at coordinate 577,589,397 of VDFB02047230.1, forward strand.
GCAACGACACTCACTTGCATCCCTGCTTTGAGACTTCCAAAGGTCCATTAGTGGGTATTGAAAATTTTTCCCTTGTAGAGGCAGCATCCAAAGAAAAAAAAATTTAACGGCTTGAAGTCTGGTTACTTCTGCAATTCTTTCTTCAGTTACAACAACTGTAGACCCCATACAGTAGCCTCCCCTTCAAAAAGGGTTCTCAAAAATTTGACTGCAGCCTCCTCATTAAAAGCATCTAAACTCAAAAAGTAATTTAGCCAACCACAGAGGCTGAATGCTTGGGCCGTTTGAGGAATTTACATTAATAACTCATGAGCTATAGGCTCATGTCTTATTAGCTAACCACCCATGTTCATAGTTTTTCCCTAGCTGAACTCAACTCTTTTCTGAAAATCCAAAAATTTCCCTGTTCTGCTTTGGTTCTTTTCTGTCCCACCGTCACTTTTCTCTTCTTTTCCAAAAATAAACTTTTTAAACAAGCAGTTTTAATTGTGATTTACAATGAAAAACATGCAATGAAAAATACATGTGATCATATTTGGAAAGTACCAAAAAAATAATAAAGAAAGATTATCTGAGCAGTTATGACAGCGGCGAAAGGACAAGTTTTATAAATTGATTATCCCACGCCCTACTTAAAGTATGACATGTGTCCACACATGTACTAAGGAATAGGTGAAGATTAGGTAATAATGACTGATATAGACATAGTAATAAATGAATAGAATGGAATAAATCAAAAATGTGATAACAAAAGATATTGCGTACCTTTTATTAAATGCTTGTACGTGCTGAGAAAGATGACGGCTGCGGCATGAGATGACAGTTGGGAATGAGATCATAATTAAGGGTGGTGCAGATGAATGAGGTGGATGGGTGACGTGGACGGACAAAATGAATGGATGGAATGGATGGATGGTACGGAAGATAAAGAAGTGAAATGTGGCGACAAGTGGAAATGAAGAAAAAGGGGTTCCCTTAAAAAGGAAACCTTTTATTATGAGCATGCATTACAAAATCACGGAGAAGCTGCAGGAGAAAGGCTAAAACTTTTGGCTGCAGGAGAATTAGTGGTAGGATCCTAAATGAACTGTTGCATGAATTCTTCTTTTGAAATTGGTTTATGGTATAACTGGAGGCGGTGTCCATTAACTAATAGCTTGAATCTAACAGGATCAATTGTAACAAGTTGTACTGAACCATTAGCAAATACATTCTCAATTTCATACGGGCCCAACCATTTGGTTTGTAATTTTCCAGGACTGTCCTTATATCATGAGTCATAAAACAAAGCCCAATCTCCTACTTTGAATTTCTTCTCCTTAATGTATTTATCATGCCACCTTATTCTCTAATTTTGTATTATCTCAGTGTGCTGCAGGGCATTCTTTCGGAGTTCATCCAGAGCATTGAGCTGCATGATTCTATCCTTTTGTACATTTGTTAAATCCATGTCCAACTCTAGTGCTGTTCTTAGAGTCTTATGTTCAAACTCTATTGGCATCACAATTGTTTTACCATACACCATTTCAAAAGGTGTATATCCTGTAGAAGTCTTCTAGGTAGTACGTAGGCCCATATAGCTTTTGGTAACCTTGTGGCCCAGTCCTTCCTATGCAAATCTACAGTTTTAGTCAAAATGGCCTCTATGTCCCTATTGGTGACCTCAACCTAGCCATTGGCCTGGGGGTGATAAGGAGTTGATTTCTTGTGCCGTATATTATATTCATTGACTAAAGTTATGATAAGTGTGGAATTAAATTGTGCTCCTTGATTTGTTACTATTTCCCTAGGGACACCAAACCTAGTAAATATTTCCTCATAGAGGAATTCAACCACTTTATTATCCCTAACATGTTTCATAGGCTTAGCCTCTACCTATTTTGTGACATAATCTGTGCATACAGGGATGTAGGACTTACCATTGGAAGGTGGATCAATTGGTCCTACAAAATCCAGTCCCCATTTGTCGAAGGGTGCAACTATAACTTGTGGAAATAGAGGCATCTCATCAGATCGAGTTGGTCTTCCCATCCTTTGGCATCTATCACATCTCCTGGTATATTTGGCTGCATCTCTATGCAAAGTTGGCCAATAGTAACCAGTATTTAAAATTTTTATTGTTGTCCTTTTGGTAGCAAAATGTCCACCACACGGCTCATCATGGCTTGCATGCAGTATATCATGAGTGTCCTCGTCTGGTACACATCTCTTCATAACCTGATCTAGCCCTATATAAAACATGCAATCTGCAATCCAAGAAAAGTTAAAGCTTTTCTCTACCAATAATCTCTTTTCCTTAGGGGAGAATTGAGGAGGAGTTCTTCCTGTGGCCATATAATTTGCTATATCAGCATACAATGGGTGAATAACCTTGATTGCAAATAGGTGTTCATCAAGAAAGGAGTCTTCAATAAGTGGAGAGTCATCTTTCCTTTAAAGTCTAGAAAGGAAATCAACAACCACATTGGCTTTACCTCGCTTGTCCACAATTGTAATGTTAAATTCCTGCATCAACAATAATCATCTTGCCAGTCTCCCAAATATTGAGGCTTTGTTCATGAGATACCGAATTGTGGCATGATTAGTATGAACAAATATCTGATAACTGGTGATATAATGCCTAAATTTATTGAGGGTGTAGATGATTGCCAACATTTCTTTTTCTGTAACAGTGTAGTTTAATTCAGCCCCTTGCAGATTTTTGCTTATGTAATAGAGTGCATGTTCTATTGAACCATTCTTCTGCCCTAACACTGTGTCAATGGTATAATATGATGCATCAATATGAATATGAAATGGAAGTGACCAATCAGGTCCTTTCAGAATAGGTGCATGTGTAAGGGCGACTTTTAAGTCAAGGAATGCTTTTTCACATTCTTCTGTCCAAGAAAGATTTGCATCTTCCTTCAGCAGGCTATATAAGGGGCCTATTGTTTGGCTGAAGTCCTTGATGAATCTTTTATAGTATTTAGCATAGCCTAGAAAGCTTTGTACCTCTTTCTACTTAGCAGGAGATGGTAGCTTAGAGATGACCTCAATTTTAACAAGATCAACTTGAATTCCTGTAGCAGAAATATAGTGACCAAGCACTATTCTCTCCTACATCATCATGAAGCACTTTTGACTATTCAGTGATAGGTTGTGATCTTCACATCTCTGTAGTACTTTCTCCAAGTTGGCTTGAGCTTCCTCAAATATCATACCATAAATAGTAAAGTCATCCATGTATATTTCCATGCAATCATATGAGATGTCTGAGAAGATACTTATGACTGCCCTCTGGAAAGTTACAAGAGCATTACAGAGACCAAAATGCAAAACTAAATAAGAAAATGTTCCCCAAGGGCATGTAAAAGTAGTATTTTCTTGATCCTCAGGAGCAATCTTGATTTGATTGTACCCACTAAAGCCATCTAAGAATGAGAAGTATTTTTTCCCAGCTAAATTATCTAGAACTTGATCAATAAATAAAAGAGGAAAGTAATCTTTCTTTGTTGTCAGGTTGAGCTCTTTGTAATTTACACATACCCACTATTTTCCTTCTTTCTTAGGAACAATGACCAATGGGGAAACCAATTGACTATTGAAGATTGGGTAGATAAAGCCAGCTGCTAACATTTTTTGCTATTCTTCTTTAATAATTTCTCTTAAACCTAGATTAATTCTTCTTTGAGGTTGCCTAATAGGTTTGAAGTCATTGTTAATATATATGTGATGTGTACAGAGTTTTGGGTCTAAACCCTTCATATCCCCATAGTCACATGCAAAAGCTCTTTTGTGGGCTTGCAGCATTGTGGCTAGGGCAGTTTGTTGAGACAGAGACAACTTATTATTAATATGTAGACATCAGCCTAGAGATACTTCTATATGTTTGGTGAGATCATTTATTAAGGTTGTTGATAAAGGTGGTGCCTATATATCAGATAATAGCAAATCATGATGGCTCTCAGGATCTAGTTGTTGTAGGAAACATTGTCTAGAACGACTGTCCAAAATGGATGGGCTATTCAAACCAGAACTAAACTAAAAAATGTGTAGAAGCAAGTTATCTTCACTCTGAAACTAGAAAAATGGATCAGTTCGTAGCATCATTAACTGAGCTAATGAATTGACTTCTTCAGATTACTCTCCTAGATCTGGCCAAACTGGTTGAGACAAATCTGGTAGAGGTTGTGTAGGTGGGTATAAAGCCAATTTCTTCCTTGACTGACCATCAGAAATTGTCATGTCTCCTGAACAACATCCTACAATGGTATCAGTTGTAGCTAACCAAGGTCTGCCTAGGATAATAAAATATCCTCCTAAGGTTGCCTTAGTGGACAATATGGTGAAATCAGCAGGGTATTCCTAAGATTCAAGGTTGACAATGACATCTTCTATCACTCTATCAGGTGTAACTGTGGAACTATCAGTAAGCTGTAGGACAGTCGGTGTAGACCGAATGTTTGGAATATTCAAACACTCCATAGTGTGCTTGGTCATCACATTAATGGCTGCACCAAGATCAACCAAAATATTTCTTACTACTTGACCATTGATATTTATTTTTACTACAGGACTTCCAGGATCAGTGTATTTTGGAATGACAACCTTCCCCAACATAATATTGACTAACTATCCTAGGACATGGATAGTTTTGGGATCCTTTTTCTTTCTTCCTTGTTTCTTTAAACAAGCCTCTTTAATGGCTTTTCCATAAACTGAAACATCTTTAATAGCTTGAAAAAGAGGAATTTGGACTTGTACATTTTTTAGCTGCTCCAAAATATTAAAGGTGGGCTCTTCAATGGTCTTGGGTATAGTAATTTGCAATCTCTAAGGAAAAGGTGGTGTAGCCTGAGGTTGTAGGATAGGTTCCTTAGAGGTAGTAGCTAATATAGGTATATCTTCTGCATGATCAGTAGGTTGTTCAGTAGTAGAGTCTGAAATCTTTGTAATTACAAGTGGTTGTGGAGCAAGGAGAGTGGTTCCAGACCTAAGATAGATATCATTGATATTCAGGGCATAAGATAGATATTGGTTGGCTTCTGCAGAATACATAGGTTGTTGTTGCTACTACTACTTATTATTAAGATTTGACAATAGTTGAGCAAGCATAGGCGTTTGTTTTAGAGGGCCAGTATTTATCGCAGGTGTTGCAGGAGGAGGCATAAGGGCTAGAGGTTGTGGCTATTGAGACTGCAGGAATCTAGGGGGTTGGTTCTGCCATTGCTAAGAACCTCTCCATTGAGGGTTCTGCTACCAGTTACCTGGAGGTGGAGTCCATTGTCTTTGTGGGTGCTGCCAACCTCCTTGAGGGGGTTGCCATTGAGGGCTCTGATAGTTAGGCCAGTATGGTTGAGGAGCATTCTAAGGTGGAGATGGGCCATATATAGGTTGTCATTGGTTATTATAATTAGAGTAAGGATTACCAAAAGTCAAAGGATCTTGAGGCATACCTTGTCTTGGAGCCCATGGTCTCCTTTGTGCAACAAAGAAGACTTGGTCATCACCACCTTCTATCATCTTAAAATTAGTAGGTAACTATTTATCCTCCATGTTGGCCACCATCTTGCATCTATAGTCATGTTTCTTCTATCTAAAATGTGGATAGAACTCAGCCAAGATTGCCTCAGCCTCCACATGTTTCTTGTGAGCTTGCATGGTATCCAACTATATAGCCATGTTATTTATGATGTCTTGCTTGAAATCAAACAACAAATTTGTAATCTCCATCCAAGAAACTCTGTTGGAAGAAGACTTTCCGACTGTAGCTTGATGACCTCTACCCTTCTTCACATTTGATCAGGAGTAATTGAGACATATCTTCATGAAATCATCCCAAGATGCTTGAGTGATATCTCCGCCTCCCATCAGGTCCAAGGCATCTATGTAGGTATCATTGATTCCCCTTAGAAAAAGTAATTTCTGAGATTCTTCATTAAGAGTATGGTCTGAATTCTTTTTTAGAGAAAACAGGAATCTTGATATATAATCCGCCAAACTTTCATCTTCCTTTTATTGAATTCAGAATATATCATCACCTTTACTGCCACTCTTACAATATTCCTTGTATTTCTCAAGAAATTTTGTTTGCATGGCTGCCCAACTATCAACAACACCCCTTCCCAAACTCATGAACCATCTGAGAGCTCCCTCCTTCAAGGTAGCAGGAAACAATTTCAGTTTTTGAGCATCTGAAGTGTAGTCATAACTGCGACAGAGGATATCAAACTCAAACAAGAAGGTCTCTAGGTCTTCTGTAACTAAGCCATAGAACTTGGGAAGTAATGAAGAAGGAATATTCTTAAGGTTGTCATTGTTTTGTTGAGAAATAATGGGGAATTCAAAAGCAGGAGGTTGATTAGGTGGATTACGTGCCATGTTCACCTGACCAAGTATAGAAGCAAATGGATTTTCTTTAGGTTCTTCGTCAAATGGGCCGAATGGCAAGTCAACACATAGACCTTCAGCAAATGGGTCAATATCTAAGTCTCCTTCATCCTCAAATAGGCTATAAGCTGGTTCAATTTTCTTAGCAATGGATGGCAGGTTAGGGAGAAATCTTCCCTAAGCGTCTCTTCTTCTATGCATGCAACAAAAATGGATGGTATTTTAAAAGATTTTGAAAATACTTGAAAAACTACTGCTAACAATGACTATAGCAGGTTCTTAGATTGACACCATCCCCGACAACGGTGCCAAAAATGGTTGCGCCCACAAAAAGATATGAAAATCATTGAAAAACCTATCTTGGGAATTGGACATTCCAGTAGGTGACTAATACCTCTTCGTGGTCATTCATTTACTTGTCAAACCAAGGAACGTAAACTTTAAATGGAGTGGCACTATATGTGCACTAAGAACCGGTTTCAGTCACAACCTATTGAAAATAAATAATTGGAAAGAAATTCTACCTATGCTATAGGAAGGTAATGCAAATTTCTCTTAACTCAACCATAATCTAACCAAAGAAGAAATCATAATAGCTACAATTGAGAGACAAACTATAAAATGGCCTTATGCTACAGGAACAGTATAAGACTGAGCTTGTGCTGAAACTTCTAAAATGAAATCTAACTTGGATTAACAAAGAATAAACAACTACTCTCCTATAGATACTTACGAAGTGGGCCCCCTTAGCAAGCATCAACTAATTTACATAGAAGATTGTGCTCAGAACTCCATCAAATTTTATTCATAACGTGAAATCATTTACATTGATTGTTCTGCTTCAGAAAACTAACAAAAACTATGATTCATATTATAACTCTAACTCTTATATAATCTACTTCTCTATCTATCTCGTTCTCATTCACCCATGTAGGAGGAACACTTATTTTAAATCAGGAGAACAACTAACTAACCAACCCTAACAAAGAAAGTCATGAATGTAAAATGTATCCTGAAATTAAGGAACAGACTTCATAAATAAATTTATCCATTCAACCCGATCCAGAGAGAATCTAGCACTCCACTCTTTCTAGATTAAATGTCATTTAAAATCCTTCCCAACAGTTTTGTTCAAAGAGTCTTCACCAGAGCTTCCTTGAAGTCATGTAGGAAATGGACTTTACTGCAAGGCCGAAATTGGCTGCACTTGACTCGATCATACTTTTTTCAACAACCTGTGAAACACAAGGTAATAGATGTGAAAGAAAAGGCGCATGGCACATACACAATATCCATTTATTAATCACATATTTAAATCTATTTCATCATTCAAAAACTACATGCATTATACCAGTCATTTGGGAAGTCAAACAGGGTAATAAATATAGACATGTCAACATGATAGGCTGTAGGAACATGAAAGTGTATTGCTACAGGATATCCCCCAATAAAAGGTTTCAAGAGAGTTAAACAACCATGAACAATAAAAGTAAAGGTATTAAAAGTACACCATGATATCCAAATTATGAGCATATTTTGGGCTCATCAATCTCAATACCAAAATTTCTAACCATCCAAACCATATTCCCTTTGAAATCAAGGAAAAAGGGCATGCCAATGAGACTAACAAACATAAAGACAACTAGAAATGAAATGAATGGCTCCCCCTTAGGGAGTTATCCCTAGTATTTCATCTGATCATATGTATAGAATAAAAACTAAAAGCAACTAAAGAAAAAGACATGCAAGGTGAAATATGTTCACCTAGAGGAGGAATCACCTTGAATTTCCTTGAGAATAGCTTCCCAAGAAGATTTACCTTCATCCTATTTCTTTTTAGTTGTAACAATCACCTTATGCATTGATTCCATCTCTACCAAACTCTCCTCTCCTTTTGAAGTAGTTGGATAAGGATTTATCTTCTCATGTTTTTTAGATTCAGTGAGAGACCTTGCTATAATTATATGCTTGCATTTTACCAAGTCTCCATGATGACTAGAACTCCTTATAAAATCCTCTTTATATCTTTGCAGAGTAAAGAACTTCTTTTGCAAGTTTGAAATTGCAGTCCAAGAGACATAGTTTCTATCTTTTGTAAGGTCATAGGTTCTAGAGGCATTAATTAATTGTGACTCTATTAATTCCATTAGGTCCTTAATGCCTTGAGTAGTATCCAACCATCTCATGCATTGTAAGAGTAGTGTTTGGGCCTCATCTTCACATTCTTTCACTTCTTCTAGACATTTCACAACCTTGCTATGTGTAGTTGCACATTTGTCTTGAATCCTAAGAAATATTTTATTTGTAATCCTTGACTCAACTTTTTTTATAGCTTTCTCCTTTAGGATATAAATATATTCATTGAATGCATCACCTAGAAACTTTAAATTCTCAAAAGGTGTCAAATAATCATCAATAGTGGTACCGAGGGTTGCTTCCTGTAAGACTTTAATGGCATAATTGATTAAATCAGTCCCCTTTATATGAGTTTCTATGATTTATTTCTTCCCAAACGTGATCAAAATTCCTCCAATTTGTATTCTTTGAATAGATGGGATTTTATTCAGATCAACATATCCTTGTTGTGATGGTAGTTGAACCAGCTAGGGAGGAATGACTGGTTGAATCCTTATTTTCTTTGTTAGATGACTTTGGAGAGTATTGCTGGAGGATTATCCGAGTGACTTTTTTGTCTCTATGGTCTTTAGGGATTCTTCTTCATTTCTTTCAAATGGAGATTCTTCTTTGTTTTCCTTTTTTTATTCTTCTTCCTTTCTAGAGGTGTTTTCCTTTTTCTTGTCATTATTTTCATCCTCCTCTTTATCTTTATCATCCTTTTCACCATTATTTTTTTCATCATCACCTTTTTTTCTTCTCCATATTTCTTTTCTTTTCCTTCATTTCCGGTATATTCATTCTATTTGTCCTATTGTTCTTCAGTATTATCATTGATATCATTCTTATTGTGATCTTCATTATTTTCTCCATTTCTATTCTCTATATCATTTGGAGGAGCGGATGTCTCTAGAGGGGCATGTGTATCATCAACTATATTCCCTGGAACATCCAGGTGTGGATTCTCATTTGCATAATAAAAATTGACCTCTTTTGCTACTATATTTTGAAAAATAGGTAAATTAGATATGGGAGGAATGTATTCCTATTCAATAGTAACATTATCTTTTCCAAGCTCCTTGAATTGAGCTGTATCTGATGTAGGATCATAAATCATCCTATACTATAGTTCCATGTTTCTTACTATGTCAAACATTTCTTGTTTCAACTTTTCTATGTTGTCCTTCTCTCTGGTCATAAGAATATTAACTCTTTGCTTCACTCTGAACTATTGTGTGTATGCTTCTAGAAGTGTGGCCTTATCATCCTCAAACAAAGAGGATCCAATTTTGTTCAAAGTATCAGATTGGATGTTTTTGTCAACTTTGACAGATCTATATCTTACTTTCTTGAGGGCTTACCATACAACAATATTTACCTTCTCCTTCTCCTTCATGTTGTCCTTACTTTTATCCATAATGATCATATATTGAAAAAAAGCATCTAAAATATTTTTTTGATCTTCATTAATTCATCATATAATTTAGTAGTGGTTTTTAATAAGACATCATCTTCTAACATATTGTTAACCAATGATTCCAACTTTATAGGTGGACGAGCACTTACTGAAGGAGTCTTGGACTTCTTTTTAGGCTTCGATGTCCCTTCATCTATTTTCGTTTCCTCTTTCTTCTTGTGTAGATAAATTGTGAAATCTTATTTCTCCCTTTCTATCTCTCCATCTTTAGATGAATCCATAGTATTGACTCTGGCCTTCTATGATTCAATACTAGCCACTTGTGAGGCACTTTCACTGCTAGTGGAAACATTGCTTCTTTTTCTTTTCAATTGTTTTTCTTCTTTTAAACCAATTTTTATTTCTTCTTCCACAACATAACTTATATTTCAATCTCTAGATGCTTTTTCTTTCTTTCTTCTTTTGGAGGTAGTAGGATGTTCTATTGGAGGTATATTCTTCCTCTTTGAGGTCTAGGTGCTAGGTCTAGTGGGCACAAATACATCAACATCAGTTGGAGCATTGGGATCCAATTTATTTCCTTTAGCGGCAGTTGCGCCAGTAGGTTTTGGTATTGCAGAGGTAGGGGTGAAAGATGTTCTTCCTAATCTACATGGTTTGGAGGACTCACTAGTAGTCTGAACTGCTTTAGCTTTTCTTTTTGTTGCAATTTCCCTCAATCTATCAACATCTTCTTTCAAGAGGCCATGCATTCCAAAGACTTGATCAACCTATTTTTTCACCCTTTTGGCTCTAGCAGGTGTTGAAGTTTTCAAGTGCACTTTAGTATATTTTACCCCATATGGGTATGTGCAGGATCATGATGGGGCAAAAAGTGGCAATATGTAACTGATATGATGGCCCATGTGATTGATGAATTTTTTTGTACCCAAAATTGATGAAACAAAAAGGGTTTTTCAAGGAGATTCTTAGCTTTCTACCAATATAAATTATGTTTTACTTTGAATTTAATAAATAATTAATATTCATTTTCTATTTGAATTATGACTAAAGTCCTGATTGATTGGTTGATTGAAAAACATCTATAGCTTTCAAACGGTATCACATTTTTTGAATCTGAAACATGCATCACATTTTATGCTTCAAATACTATAGGATAAAAAAAATTGAATTTTATGAAGTTTTGACCAAGTTAAGGTGGTCAAACACACGATTTTTTATATTTTTTAAAATTTGTAATAAAAAATTCATAATTAATTATCTATTTAGAAAAAAATTACAAAAAAATATGCATCACATCGGGACATGAGTCATCTACTTCTATCTAAAATCTTATAAAAAAAATATTATCATTTTATTATGGTTAGGGTGGTCAGAAAGACACCTACTTCTTATTTTTTCCTTGAAATTTAAGTACTACTACATTGAAATTTCAAATTTTTGCCAAATAGATTTATTTAAAAAAACCTAGTAGTTTAGAAACTAAATTCAATTTGCTACAGATTCTATTCTTACATATTTTTGAAATAATATAGATAACTTATTCAAATTTTTACGTCAAGTTGCTTAACTCTGATTTTTCTAATATTTTTGCCACTTAAGGGCCTATTTTTCCATGATGATCTTGCACATACCCATATGTGCCATGTCTAGGTAGAAAGGGATCCTTAGGGATGCTTATCAACATTTCAATGTATCTCTTAGCCAGTTTCTCATCAATTTCATATTCCATAGGTTCAGTCCATATTGTTCTAGATTCTACCACTTCTATTACACATTCATTAGTGGAGACAATTAAGGTTATGTCATTTGAATGCTTCACTAAACTCTTAGGAATCCTTTCTCTCTCATACATGTTCCTTTGAAATATAGAGAAAAATGCAGTCATTACATCAACTTGTGCAGTGTAGTTTCCAATATTGTGTAAGTAGTCAAAGATTTGATGTCCAAATGGTCTGCTTCTATTCCATGCAATGTTCTTATTTCCAGGTAGCTCTCTCATAAAGTAGAAAAGCAAGAAAATAATCAATGTACCATACTTGAAAGCATGTTTCTTTGTTTTGGTTTGGTGCAAGTTCTCCAAAAGTTGTCGCCGAAGCAACTCAAAAAAATCATAGTCCTTCCCATTTACCACCATGTCATGGGCAACATGTATTGCAATTGTAGATATTGAGTTATCTCCATTTTGGAAATAGATTTTGAGACCAATCATGATAGATGCATACTTCATTGCAGAATTGATGATTGGTTTAGTAGTTAATTCTCTTCTATCAAGTATGGCACAATTTAGCCACATAACTACATCATTCTTTACAAACTTCAACATAAGTATGGGTCTAGTATCACAAAATCTAGTCATGACCTTAATTGCATCCTTTGAAATCAATATAGACACATTAGTCCACGTGAAATTGTCATGCATTCTACTCAAGTAAATCTTTACAAAATTTTCATCCAAATCACTACTAAAGTTAGGAAACCAATTCCAAATGTCTAGCTTCTTTTGCACTAGGTTTTCATACTCTGGTTTCACCAAAAAAAATTATCTAGTTAACTCATCAAACCATAAATTCTTGAGCACTTGGTGATTATACTCATCCAATTTTCAATGTATATAGATTCTTGTGTATTCAGTGGGTAAAACCTTAATCAAGATGTTAAAAAATGCACCATCGAGATCATTCTCAAAAACTTTCCATGAAAACCTCTTCAAATTTCTTCTAGATCTTTCAATAACCTCAAATATAGTTGGAGTAGCCATTAAAACCTCAATTCTATCTTCAAATGCTTGTAAAATTACTTCAAATGTAGACCCGTAAAGAATAGATATCAATAAATACCCTTTTCATGCTTCAATAGGAACTAAGGTTTGAATCAATTTTCTTTGTATCACCTTCAATCACTCCTCAAGTTACTCTAATTTCTTTCAAATGTGCAAACGTTATTAAGAAACAACTAGGGAATTGCAATATACATTATCGATCTACCCTAAATTTTCATTTAATGCCTCAAATTTCCAAAAGTTTGTAAACATTACTTTGGAACATTGTAAACTCGAAAAGGCTCTACAATATCCCAAATTTGTATATTTTCTACCAGAATCTTTTCTAAAAGCTTAAGCATACCATTCTTCACCATATATCTTCATGTCACAGATTGACACCTTATTATTCTAGGGGTTTGTTAGATTTGTTTGTTATTTCCCCTCCTAAGCCTCCTATGGACTTAGTTTTTAGAAGAAATATTTGCATCGTATGTAGGTACAAATGCATTTGATTCATCTTTATTCTTAGGTTCCTCCTTTTTCTTCCAAATCTTCTCCATTTCAATCTTAATTTCAGTAAGATAGACTTTCTTCAGTAGATTATTCCTCTGTTTCAAATTAGTTGGTTTTCCATTCTTGCTTCTCCACAATCTTGAAATGTGTCTAGGCTTGTCGCAATTGTAGCACAACATTTTTTTAACCAAACTGACAACTATTCATTCTTGATCTAAACTAGTTAGCCTTATGTCCAAATATATTGCATGTATTATAGTATCCATTAAAGGATTGAAGCATTCTACCAGTATTGAATCTATTCAACATATGAATTCTACACTTAGTAGCTCTATGTCCAAATTTCTTGAATGCAAAACATTGTTTGGAAAAGGATCCAACATTCTGATTCATTCTACTTCTACATTCTATAGATTTATGTCCAATTTTATTGTATGAAAAATAAATATCATTGAAAGATGGGTACCTTTGAGCATTTGGTTGTTTGATAGTAAGTCTTCTAGCATTTCCTCTTTGATTCTTGAATTGTCTTTTATTTCCTTGAGTCTGCCTTTGATTGTCAACCTTGTTGAATTTTTTATTTGTCTTTGAACTTAGTCCTTCTTCAAGAGCTAATCACCTTTATCTTAGAATGTTTATGAATTGCAATAAATTAATCAAGCATTGTAATACTTGGTTTGAAATTTTCCTCATGATCTCTTGCTTTCTCCAGGTTAGATCTTAGGGTTACTACCTCTTGTTCAAGTTATGTACATTCATCAAACTTGCTCTATAATTTAACATTTAGATAAATCCTCAATTCATTTCTTTTCTTCCATTTGCACTTTTAGTCTGGTGATGTCCTCATTTTACTTTTCCAATTGTTCATTGACTTCTCTATGCCTTTCTTTGAACTTCTTGATTTTTTCTCTCAACTTTTTGATCCTTTCATTTGCTTCTCCTAGGTTTTCCTTCAAAGTTTTGTTCTCACTTTCAATTTTTTCAAGATCTTCAAGAGAATCTTTGAGTTCTTCTTTGTCAAACATGCAGTCATCTTCTTCATATTCAATTGTAAAAATTTCTTTCAAAGGAATAGGGTACTTTTTATTTGCCATGTGTCCAACCTCAAAGATCTTCCTCAAGATGTTAGAATTTTCAAAAGGAACAAAGCTTTGATACCAATTGTTGAACACCTAGAATACTGAGAGGGGGGTGAATCAGTATTCTATTAAATCAATTATTCATAATCCAACCAATTAACAATGCATATTTAACTGCATCAATGAATGGGTACATGAAGAAAGTCACAACAAAACATAACACAAGAACACCAAAATTTTTACATGAAAAACCCAAGGAGGGAAAAACCACGATGAGGATTAACTCACAATATATTATAACTAGTTATAATATATTACAAGGCTCACTACCAAGATTCACTATCCTTAAAAGGCTCACAGCTTGAAAGTAGATACAAGGAAAAATTGGCTACAAAGCCAAGGTGTGAACTGATACAAAATGCACATTCCTTGTGTTGAATTCAGTTCTAATGAAGTTTTGAATACAAAATGCTACACTCCACTATAGTCACTCTGTACCCACACTAATTCTTCCCTTAATAGGATTTCATAGATATAAATTCACAAGCTTGCACAATATCAAATTTTGCACACACTTAATCACATCATCACATCTTTTGCAACACATGGTTGTTCCATATATATACACTATTGCATCTGCATACATCAATTAGGTTGACCTAATTAGATGTAGCCCCATTTCAATTCAAAAAAAAATTTCAGCTTCATACATGGAAACAAACTTATTCATGCTCAAAGAAAATGTGAAAAACTTTGAATTAAGGTCAGCATAGATCTAAAATAGATCCCTTTAACATTCACAATACATTGTAATCTACATAGCACCATTTCAAACATTAGGTTGGCCAAGGATTAGACTCAAGCAAAAAATAAGCCAATCCACCTGACATCAAACATCCATACATTTGTACAAGCACACAAAAACTAGAATATGTGTAGATATGAAATCAGTTAACCTTCTCCCAAAATTGTAGAGTCTAAAACTAAACACTCAAGGAATGTAGACCAGATCACACTTATCAATTTGTACTTTATAAGCTAGAATATAGTTTTCCAAAATTCTATCACTTGCAACTTTCAACCAGATTAATTGAAATTGTTGAAACCTTGAACATAGATGCATTGAATAGTCCCAAGCAACATACTATAACTACATAATTTGATCTTAAAACATCAGGGAATCTAGACACAATTACCAAATAAATATGAGAAAAACTATTTTACTCGATCAAACAAAATTTCCAACAAACATAGTTAGCATCAATGACAACACAACAAAGAGTTCCTTCTTCATTATTTCAACAATCCCCCCCTTTTTCATTGATGGAAACATGTGCCAAAAAAAAAGAATTCCAAAAAACTTCAAAATCTTCTTTCCCAAACACAATATTTGAATTCTAGAAAAAACTTCTAAAACTGCTCCAACTTCTCCAGACATTCTAAAATTGTTTCAACTTCTCCAAACATATCTAGCACAATCTTAGTACCAAAATTTCTAACCATCCAAACCATATCCCCCTTTGAAATCAAGGAAAAAGGGTGTTCCAATGAGACACACAAATAGAAAGTCAACTAAAAATGAAATGACTAGCTCTTCCTTAGGGAGTTATCCCTACTATTACATCCAATCAATGTACAAAAGAAAAAAAATGAAAGCAACTAAAACAAAAGATATGCAAGGTGAAATATGTTCACTTGAAGGAGGAATCACCTTCAAGTTCCTTGAGAATAGCTTCCCAAGTAGATTTCCCTTCATCCCAATTAATTTTAGCTATAACAAGCACATTATGCATTGATTCCAACTCCACCAAACTCTCCTCTCCTTTTAGACTAGTCAGATAGAGATTTATCTTCTCAATTTTTTTAGCTTCGGTGAGAGTGCTTGCTATAATTATATGCTTGCACTTTACTAGGTCTCCAAGCTTACTGAAATTCCTTATAACATCCTCTTGCTATCGTTACAGAGTAAATAACTTGTTTTGCAAGTATGAAATTGCAATCCAAGAGGCATAGTTTTTGTCTTTTGTAAGGTCATAGGTTTTGGAGGCATTGATTAATTGTGACTCTATTGAGTCCATTGGGCCCTTAATTCCTTGAGTAGCATCCGACTATCTCATGCACTATAAGAGTAGTGTCTAGTACTCATCTTCACATTCTTTCACTTCTTCCAAAAATTTCACAACCTTGCAATGTGTGGTTTCACATTTGTCCTAAATTCTAAGAAATATTTTCTCTGCAATCCTTGACCCAACTTCTTTTGTGGCTTGCTCCTTTAGGCTATAAGTACATTCCCTAAATTAATCAACTAGAAAATTTAAATTCTCAACAGGTGTCAAAGAATCATCAATAGTGGTACCAAGGGTTGCTTCTTGTAATACTTTGATGGTATCATTGATTAGCTTAGTCCCTTTTTGATGGGTTTCTATAATTTATTTCTTCTTGAAGGTGATAAAAGTTCCTCCAATCTCTATTCTTTAAACAAGTAGGATTTTATATAGATCAAAATAGCCTTGTTGTGATGGTAGTTGAACTAGCTAGGGAGGAATGATTGGTTGAATCCTTATTTGCTTTGTCAGATGACCTTTGAGAGTATTACCAGAGGATTCTCCAACTGAATTTTTTGGCTCTATGGTCTTCATGGATTCTTCTTCATTTCTTTCAACTATAGATTCTTCTTTGTTCTCTTCTTTTTCTTCTTCTTCCTCTTCTTTTTTGGAGGTGTTTTCCTTTTTCTTCTAATTATTTTCATCCTCTTCTTTATTGTTATCATCCTTTTCATCATTATTCTTTTCATCTTCACCTTTTTCTTATTCTTCATCTTTATTTTCTTCGCCTTCATTTCTGGTATCTTCATTTTGTTTGTCCTATTGTTCTTCACTATTATCATTGATATCATTCCTATTCTAGTCTTCATTATTTTCTCCAATTGTGTTCTTTGTGTCATTCGGAGGAGCAAATTTCTCTATAGGGGCATGTGTATCATCAATCATATTCCTTGGAACATCCAAGTGTGGAGTCTCATCTGTAGAATAAAAATTTACCTCTTTTGCTACTATATTTTGAAAAATAGGTAAATCAAATATGGGAAGAATCTCTTCCTCTTCAATAGTAACATTATCTTTTCCAAGATTCTTGAATTGAGTCGTATCTGATGCAAGATCAACAATCATCCCATATTTTAGTGCCATTTTTCTTACTATGTCAAATGTTTCTTCTTTCAAATTTTTTGTGATGTCCTTCTCTTTGGTCATAAGAATAGTCACTCTTTGCTTCACTCTAAACTATTGTGTGTATGCTTCTAAAAGTATGGACTTTTCATCAAACAAAGAGGATCCAATTTTGTTCAAAGCATCATATTTGATCTTGTTGTCAACTTTGACACCTCTATGTCTTATTTTCACTAGAGCTTACCATACAACATTAATTACCTTCTCCTTCATGTTGTCCATATTTTCATCCATAATGTTCATACAAAGTTTTAGAGTTATCAACTCTTTTTCTGAGGCATTTATTGTTGAAATGGGTCAAATCAGAGAGTTAAAATCATGCTTGACAAGAAAAATTCATTTCAATGAATGTATTCAAAGAAAAGTACAAGAGAAAGAAGCAATTTTGTAGGGTTTGAAGCATCTCCAAGCTATAAAATTTCAAAACCCTACTTTGTTAGACAAGAGAAAAAGGTATTTAACAATTCTTGCACATTCTAATTTTTTGGAGTTATCAATAGAAGGCAATTTGAATGCAATGGGGACACCAAAAATTGTAGATATTTCTTAAAATCCACAACCCAAATTTAAGAGATATTCTACCAAAGCTTTAGAAGTTGATCACCTAGGTGCATTTTCACATATACCTCTTAGGGTTCTACCTACTGAAAATATTAGGGCTTATATTAATGGGAATATAGAAGAGCATCCCTACAAAAAATTATTCAATCTATGGGTAGATGAGTTAGTCAGGGAAGATTACACCTTGAAACTAGAATACAAGATCTTGACTGAGAAGAAATTAGATGTGTGGCATTAGTTTCCAAACTTTAGCAATGATGCTAAGTATATTAAAATGGAATTAAGTAGAATTCGCTATTAGTTTATGTGGATTTATAGTGTGTACATGATTATCCAAAAAGTGATTAGATAAATCACTAGTTTATTGTTCATCGGACTAATTCCAAACCGAAAAATCCACCAAGAGCAAAGACATAATGTTACAAAAGGGTACTACAATAAACCCTACCATAAATCTAACAATTCAATATACAATGGTTATTGGACATATTATTTATGGAGAGAAGTCAGTCTCTACCGCCACAATTCATTGGTAGTGGATATGATTGAGAATAATGGTGAATATGGCCTTTGTGAGTTGCTCCAAAATCAACTTATAGATAACTTGAAGGAAATTAAGAAGAAAAATCATGCATTCAGGTATGACATATTGTGTTTGGTTTTTTATTTTATGAAGGAATTTTTGTTAGTTGGAAAGGTTTATTGGTCAAATGAAAAAGGTTGATTCATCAAATAAGAGACTACATGAGAAATCTAGGAGATTTGGATGCTCAAGGTGATACCCTTATAACATTCTTTCCAATTTTTTAAAGGAGAATGAATATGAGATAGACAATTTTGAGAGATGTGGTAAGAAAATACATGAATGTCATTACCTTCTTGTTTTCTATTGATTATTGCATAATGGAAGTAGTTGAACCTAGAATTGTTTGGGTCTGAGAGTTTGGTTATGAAGTGATAGAAGAAGTAGCTACTAGTTGTGTTGAAGTATTGCTAAATAGTCCTAAGGATCCTACTAGACCAAGATTTGGAAACTCTAGAGAGAAGACAATGGAAGTTTCCTAGAAACTCAAGAAATTGTAGACAAAGAAATAGTTGATGCTGAGGAAAAATCATATGTCAAAGTGTTTGGCATCTCGAAAGACACAACTAGGGAAGCTATAGAGAGAGCTAGAGATGACATGAGTATAGAAGAAGCATCTAGTAGCTCTAGGAGATCAGATTTTGTATCTTTACTTATAGCTGGTAAGCAGAGTTGATCCATAGGTGGTCCTCCGATAAGGGAGAAATCCCCTTTGATATTCCATACCATCAGGGTAGAAGAAAACAAAACCACAAGGAGAGTTAAGCATAAATCCATGAGGAAAAAAGAAAGATGGTACCACTGTGACCTCTAAAGAACATGTAGATGATGCTTAACATGAGCATGAGATTAGTGAAGATATGAAGAAAACACAAGCGATTATGGAGAAATTCAAGAAATATGCCTCTAGACTAAGAGAACAAGTTGAAATAAAGATTGAAGCATGCCTTGCAGAAAAGAAGTTATTAGACATTACATGAAAGTGTGCATCTACACATAGCAAAGTGAAAGAGAGTTTGAAAGATGTTCATGCCTATGAAGAGGAATCTGAGAACTTATTTTTTGTATTGCATGAAGTGGCTTGATGTTACACAAAACATAAAGGATTCTATGAATACAATTAAAACACAAATAAGCTATGCATCAAACAATTATGATTTGGTACAAGATAGAGATGATCAGATCTAGAATACTTTAGTGACCTTGCATGAAGAATACCTTACCTTGTAGAGCCAGAAGGAAGAAACAATCATACAATTCAAGAACCTAAGGGACTTGGTGAAAATGAAGCATATACCTATCTCAAATGCCTTTTCTAATACAAGTAGTATTTTAGAGATAAATATTAAACCCTGTACTCTAGAAGAAGGAAAGGAGATCTTAGTGAAGCTTGAGTTACAACATAAAATACTTGTAGTAGAAAACGAACAGTGGGAAGAAGGTAGATCCACATGATAAGTCATCCCGCAGAAGCTTCAAGGGTCAATATCTTTAGGTTGACAATTTCTACTCATGTATTTTTAAAATTTTAGATTCTTTTTGCATATATGTGGAAGGTATAAAAGTCTTTGGTTAACTTCCAAAGGGGGAGTCTGCACACTCCTCTAGTTACTTTTTCTCACATATATATCTGAAAGGGAGTATACAAAGTTTTTTTTGATACCAAAACACCTTTTTTCCATTGATTTCAAAGGGGGAGAGATAATTGAATTTTTTTTTGAGAGTTGGGAGAGATACTTGAAAAACACTTGGAGAAATGTTGAGAAATACTTTTGGGAAAAATATGCATAAGGGGGAGAGAGAAGGTTTTGGAAAATGTTTTTGATATGCATGTTGCCATCAATGACAAAGAGGGAGATTGTTAGAAGGGGAAGACTATTGGAAGTTTGTCATTGTTGATGTTGTTTGGAAACATGAGCATGAGGTGAATATACCAATATGATCTAGTATTGTCATTGATGTCAACATTTTTATAATCATTCTAGCAAGGATTGAAAGCCTTCTTGAAGAAATTTGGATAGAACAAGTTGATCCAAAAAAATATAGTTATAGAGGAATTTGGCTAAGTATTCCTTCTATACTTCACAAGATGCATCTATACTCAATATTTTGTGACATTTTGTGAAGTATTCCAAAAGATATGAGTGACAAAGATCAGCCATGTATTTTGTAGTCATTCCTTGTTCAATGCATCAATGTGGGATATTCTGCATTTCTTCATGGATAATTATTTTGTTCTACGATGGTGAGGATAAGCTATTAGATGCTGGATAAGTGGGAATTTAGAGGAAGGTCAAATTTTGAAGTCACATGTATGGTGAATTGTACCCACATATGAAGGTTTTGTGTTTATGTCCTATTTTGGGCTGACCTAACACATTTGATGCTTTGTGGAGGACAAGAAAGTAATTTTATCTTATGTGGGATCTATATTAGGTCCATGTTAACCAATATTAAGGTGAATTTAATTTTGAAATATGGCTTGAGATGTGGATAAATTTTTTTTGAGGATGACATGTTTAATTTTGTCTATTACTTTGATGCAATGTTAGAGGAAGAAACTCACTCTCTCAATCTCATTTAACAAAGCTCTAAACTTTCCTTGTTTGTTCACTCATCACAACTACACATTTTCCTTCATAAAACCTTGCTTCAAGACACTAAAAATGAGACATTAAGGAATACACACCTCTTTTTGAATTCACAAACACTTGAAGCCACATCAAAATACATGATTCCAACCTCTTTTCACCAACATAAACATCACAAAACTGAGAACTTCCAAATTGACTATCCTAATAGCAACTAGGACTCTTCCTTCTTCATAAAACTCTTGTTCAAAGTATCCAATTGAAAAAAAGACTCACAAATCACTTATTGATTCCACATAAAACCTTGAGACAACATTAAATAAATTGGCCCAAACCCTTCTCCAACATAAACACCTCAAATTTGAAAACTCTCAAATCAGCTATTAGGCCTTTTAGGCCAACTAACCAAGAAACATAAAATCCCCAAGCCATTTACATCTTTCTATCATTGAAAAAACATGTAAATAGGTTTGTATAACAAGATTAGACCATCCTCAAATCTGTATTCATGATTCTTCAACAAACTTGTACTCAAAGCCACCAATTTCAGACCCCACAATATGACTATCATAACAGGGTAGTAATAATATAGACTTAATTATCAATTCCATTGTCAAGGAATGACTCACAATTCACCTTGGCACCATTTAGAAACTACCACACCATTGAAGGACTCAATAACCAAAATCAAAACACCAAAAAAATTACTATATTCAGGTTTTACCAGTCCTTTGCAACATTGATAGACCAAGGGCTTATTGGTTTTGTTATCTCCAACCTCAATTTCTCCTTTTCAAAGCTTCAAACCTCCTTTAACTAACCCATAAAAACTTAAAAATTCATCATATGCCCATTTACATAAGCATTTTGATAAACCCTAAGCCTAATACTCATGCTAACCTCTATTTTTTGACTGTTACACTAAATTTCAGTCATAAACTTTAATTTTCCACGCATCATGCTTAATAATTTGGTCTAAAATTACATAATATAAAATCATAGGCTTCCAAGATTACTTCCACCAGATATTAGCAAATTTCAATGAATAAAACAGGAGAAACACATTTTACAATGTCACTATTTACCCTAACAGGGGTTTTTACTAGTTTTAAGAAAAAATAGAATATATGATTCAAATGTTAACCAAAATGCATGAAACCAAGTGTAATTGGAAGGTGATTGACTGGTCTATCACTTACAAACATTCAACCATGTTTTCATGCCTGTACAGGGCCATACAACACCATTGAACAATAAATTACATAATAAAAATGCATAAAATAGTGGTTTTATTTATTCCTTCTCCAATTCTCAATCACCCATGAGTTCACAAATGCATATAAGGAATTTTTAAAGTCATTCAAACTTGTCGCTTCAGTTTCTAACTAATTTCCAACAAGGAAAACTAACTTGACCATTCACTTTCCCTATTTTTACATCTTTTTGCAATTTTGCACTTTTGTATGACAACTTTTAAATATGTTGACATCCTTTTATATATTTTTGCAAATTTGACCCTAATGACCTAAATGTATGCAAAATGACTTATTTAACCTTATTTCAAGGTAAAGATATCAAATTTGATCAATTTTCAAACATTTGCATGATGGAAACATGATGTAGCCCTGATGCTCCTGCATCATTCTCCTAGCCAAGAAAATTTCCAAGCCCTCTTGGACTTGTAGTCCACAAATATTCATCCGTTATATGCTCTATCATTGATTTATCTTGAAACAACTCCTAAAGACCTTCATTTTCACCTTTGGTTATAACTTGTCCATGCAAATCAACTTCCTATCTTGGTTACCAACTGAAATCAAATTCATTGTGCTTTGGTGCATCTCAGTATCTTGTTCCTCCCTTTGTCCTTTGACCTTAAAATTGTTCCTTGTCCATAGAATTAGTACAATAAAGAAATGATCCATTAACTTGATCACAATACCTCCATCTATCTTCAAATCTTTGCAAATATCCATAAGCAATTCATCTTTGATCATTTCTTCTTCCAAACTTATCACCAACTCTGTATCTTCATCCTCTGAAATCAGGTTCTTCATGGCTCCAACATCTTTGTCTTCATCATTCATGAATCCTTCTTTTGCATCTTCAAACACTTCTTCTTTCTCTTTCATCTTCATTTTTCAGTTTTTTTGTCTTTTCCTCCTTTTAACAATCTTCTCTATGGGCCATGTAAATCTCTTTCTCACTGTCAAGTCCCAACTTGTGGCTTGTCTAATCCATTGTTCCATTTTCATCATGGACTCTTGGAATTTTGCATCCAACCTTTTTATCTCTTGTTTTATTGCTGCTAACTCTCTATCAAAATTTTATTTCCTCTTTCTCTTCTTCCTTTCTTCCTCTTCCTACAAATTCCTCTTCAACACATCCATCTTGTTCTCTTCTCAAGCAAGCTTCTCCTTGCTTCACTTTCTCTTAAATTTCTTTGCCTTCTGTTGGTAGCAACTAGGTTCTTCTTAACCTACACAAACACACAACTACACAACCACAAAACACAACACCAAATCTCTTTCCCGGAGCCTTTTGTGCTATGATACCACTTTGATGCAATGATAGAGGAAGAAACTCACTCTCTCAATCTCATTTAACAAAGCTCTAAACTTTCCTTGTTTGTTCACTCATCACAACTACACATTTTCCTTCATAAAACCTTGCTTCAAGACACTGAAAATGAGATTAAGGCATACACACCTCTTTTTGAACTCACAAAACACCTAAAGCCACATCAAAATACATAATTCCAACCTCTTTTCACCAACATAAACATCACAAAACTGAGAACTTCCAAATTGACTGTCCTAATAGCAACTAGGACTCTTCCTTCTTCATAAAACTCTTGTTCAAAGTATCCAATTGAAAAAAAGACTCACAAATCACTTATTGATTCCACATAAAACCTTGAGACAACATTAAATAAATTGGTCCAAACCCTTCTCCAACATAAACAACTCAAATTTGAAAACTCTCAAGTCAGCTATTAGGCCTTTTAGGCCAACTAACCAAGCAACATCAAATCCCCAAGCCCTTTACATCTTTCTATCATTGTAAAAACATGTAAATAGGTCTATATAAAATGATTAGACCATCCTCAAATCTGTATTCATAATTCTTCAGAAAACTTGTACTCAAAACCACCAATTTCAGACCCCATAATATGACTATCATAACAAGGAAGTAATAAGAATAGACTTAATTATCAATACCCTTGTCAAGGAATGACTCACAATTCACCTTGGAACCATTCAGAAACTACCACACCAATTAAGGACTCAATAACCAAAATCAAAACACCAAAAAAATTACTATATTTAGGTTTTACTAGTCCTTTGCAACATTAACAGACCAAGGGCTTATTGGTTTTCTTATCTCCAACCTCAATTTCTCCTTTCCAGTGCTTGAAACCTCCTTTAACTGATCTGTACAAACTTAAAAATTCATTATAGTCCCATTTCCATAAGCATTTCCACAAACCCTAGGTCTAATACTCATGCCAACCTCTATTTTTTGACTGTTACACTGAATTTTAGTCATAAACTTTAATTTTCCACGCATCAGGCTTAATCATTTGGTCTAAAGTTCTAGAATATAAAAGTAGAGGCTACCAATTTTACTTCCACCAGATATTAGCAAATTTCAATGAATAAAATGGGAGAAACACATTTTACAATGTGCATGTTTACCCTAACAAAGGTTTTTACCAATTTTAAGAAAAAATAGAATATTCGATTCAAATGATAACCAAAATACATGAAACCAAGTGTAACTAGAAGGTAATTGACTGGTCTATCACTTATAGACATTCAACCATGTTTTCATGCCTATACAGGGTTGTACAACACCATTGAACAATAAATTACAGAATAATAATGCATAAAAACAATGGTTTTCTTTATTCCTTCTCCAATTCTCAATCACCCATGAGTTCAAAAATTCATACAAGGCCTTTTTAAAGGAATTCAAACTTGTCACTTTAGTTTCTAACTAATTCCCAACAAAGAAAACTAACTTGATCATTCACCTTCCCTATTTTTACATCTTTTTGCAATTTTGCACTTTTGTATGACAACTTTTAAATATGTTGACATCCTTTTTTACATTTTTGAAAATTTGACCCAAATGTCCTAAATGTATGTAAAATGACTTATTTAACCTTGGTTCAAGGTAAATATATCAAATTTGATCAATTTTCAAACATTTGCATGATGGAAACATGATGTAGCCCTGATGCTCCTGCATCATACTTCTAATTAGGTTGACCTAATTGAAGTTATGTGCCTAATATGGATATATATAGGAGATTAACTTTGAAGTTTTGAACAAGGTAAGTAGGTGTGAAAGAAGATTATATGTTAGTAATTATCAGTGTATGACATGTATGGTATTATACCTACATATGTGTGATGCAAATATAATCAAAGTTGAGGAAATTGTGAGCAGAGCAGAGTAATGTTTCAAATCTATGTGAATAGTGTCTTTTACTTCATTGGAACTATAATACAACATATGATATATGCTATTGTATCATTTCAAATATTTTGTGTAGCCAACCCTCTTTCTATCTTTCTAAAATATAGGAAAAAGGAGGGGGAGGTGACCCAAAAATGTAGGACAAAGCGGTTCACCTCTCTTTCTCACTCTATTTCATTCAATATGAGGGTTATAATGTGAAAATGAGTTATAGAAATAAATTATAAACAAAATAAAAGTAAAATGTAGGTTTTAAGAAGGTCAAATGTTGTGTACCTATTGTAAAAAGTGTTTTTCCAAGCCTCACTAAGGACATATTCACCCTATGGCGAATAGGTCTTGGCTAGGGTTCTGGAAAATTAATTTTTGGGTTTTGTTCTTCAATGTTTGTACTCCCAGATCCTAGTCAGAGACCATCAAAATTCCAAAAAAAAAATCCTATAGCTCACTTTCCATGATTTTTCAAGAAAGGTGACAACTTTGACAACTTTCTCCAAATTTTCTCTCCAAATGATCTTCAACCTAAAACCCGCAATCACACATCAAAGAAGAGAAAAATGTTGTTTGTTAGGGAATAGGGGTTTTCCTTAGTCAAACCCCATTTTGGTAATTAAACCTTGAAATGAAATAATGCATAAAGGAATGATGAATGAATAAAGCAATGTCACAACTCATCACACCTTAGTTGAAACCTTGGAGTAAAAGTCAACAATCTTGCATGAAGTGGCCTTTCAGAATGTAGATCTTGATCACAACACTTGATTAGAAACAATGCTTGAATAGGATCTCCAATGCTACATCAACACATTAGCTCAAAAACATGCATGATGCATTATGCCTTTGACATGATGAATGAATCTTGATTGCTTCAATAGTCTTTTATAAATCTAACCTTGAATGCCTTAGAAATGCTCTTGTAAAAATTGCTTGAGCTCATGAAATTCTTAGGTGAAAACATAGTGAGTTGACCTTGTATTTATACATTTCTTAAGATTAATTCCCAAAATTGAAATAACACAAGCCAACATCATATCTTGAATTTGACATCATTAAAATACTATCAAAAACATATCCCAATCAGGGGTCCTAGGTATTAGTGAGGACCCATTTTCCATGTGGTAAATGGGTCCTGTCTCACTTAGCTTGGACACACTTCAAACAATTGGAAAGATCATGTAAAAATAGGATCCTAGAACCTAGTGAGGACCTTAGGTCACTAACCTATGACACACACCTTCAAAAATTAAGTGTTGTGTAATATCATTTATAAATGTCAAGTTTTATTCCTTGGAATCTATAATTAATTATGATTGGATTTGAATTAAATGGTCCAATTAAGGTAAATTAAACTCAATTAATTAACAAAACCCTAGATTAGTGTGAAAGTGTAAATATACACTATACAACGCCCTAAATAAGGCACCATTAAGTACATTTTATTAAGAAGGATCCTAAACCTAATGAGAATGTGTAAAACACATTACAACACTAAATCAAGGCATAATTAAGCTCATTTTAATATTAATTATTCCCAAATTAAGTGTGAAAAAAGATACTTTTTTCTATACTAAATTTTCCCCCCACTTTAGTGAGAGTATGAACCAATGTCAAACTCACACTAAAGTAGACATTCAAGACACTTATGTATGCAAAAATAACAAATATACACAATTATACAACATCAAAGAACAAGAAAAATAAAATCCTAAATGGTCCAACATGTTGTGGAACACATCTAGACTATTATTTTTGGTTTTGTTGTGCACTCACTCTAGGGCAGCGAAACCTCAGGTTGTCCACTAGGTGAGTATCCCCTAGGAAGGTGGCTTAGTGAGAAAGTCATGCTTGTGTGTTAGCTCTCATTGTACTTACCATACCAAAGCTATCCCTCTAATAACTCCAATAGGGTTCCACTCACATTCCTATTTCCTGCTTAACAAGTTGCATTATGCTAAGCACCCATGCACATGGCAAGGCTCCACAAGAAAGAAATGTGTTTTATGCTAGGTGGCCTTGAATTAGAGTTTTGAGCTTCACAAGGTCAGAAATTTGTGTTATGCCAAATACTTATGAACAAAAATATATATAGGTTTTTTCAAAGGGATTTTGCTTCATTCATCTAAGGTCTTCTTCTTAGGTAACATCGTGCCTAATGTCTCCAAGAGAGAACAAGTCAAGAGTAAAAGATTCACAACTTAGAGAATGCAATGTGTTGTATCACCACTAAGAGGAAAGTCGTACACTAAGAAATATTGTACTCTTGGAGGACATCAAACCCAATGACACAACCAAGAAAAGGACACATGACAAGAACAAAAAATAAAATCACACCATGAAATATGAGAAATGTTGAAAGATATTATCGATGTATGCCCCCACATTAAAGTGGTTGCTAACACCATTTCTCTAAGAAACTACTTTAAAGTAGCCAATGTTTACTCCTAAGACATGAGAGCTTCCTCGGAAAGCCCTATGCTAATTCATATGTTTTCGAAATAAAGCTACATCACAAAAAAGGAGGGAGGGGTTGCCCCCATAAATACATAAGGGATCTATGGATTTGGGGTTAGTATGTCTTTGCTACAATGTGATTATAGAGCTCAAAAATGTCATCATTCCCCAAATACTCATAGAATTGGAAGAATGACACAAAGAGAGCAAAAACAAAGAAAAATCCTTTTGGGTCAACATGGAAGAGACCTAAATGTCTCAATGCCTTGCGTCATCCCCAAAAGGAAAACACAAGACAAGTGAAAAGATAAAATGCTTACAAGATAGAGAAGAATATATACAAATAGAGGAATGCAAAGAGAGAGAGACACACACACATCAAGCAAAACAACACGGGGTATCACATTATACACATGCAATCACATGAAAAAGAAAACAATGCAAAATACTAGTAAGGTACATGCGATTCAACCTATAGTAGGTTGTCCACATCCCAATCTTGATCAATATATACAAAAGGTGGAAAACTAGCCAAAGGGACAATGACAAGTGTTGAACTAGGGGAAGCACCAATTTCAACACTCTTTCTAGGAGATCTAACATTTAAGCTCATGGAAAAAGAGAACAATGAGTTCAACTCATTATGCACTTGTTCATCAATCTTTGCAATGTCAATATCATGATCTAAATTAATCACAATAAGAGGTCGAATGATAATGTCTCTAGAAGGTTCTTTTTATGTTGCAATGAAGTTATATAATCATCATGCATTGCTTCAAGTAAGGATTTTTGTTTTCTATATTGTTATTTTCTTCTTTAGTTTGTAACATATGAGAAATAGCACAACATCTAAGCCTACTCGCTCTAACATTTCTATTTTGTTTCAATCTATTGTCAGTTTATATTTGTGTAGGAGTGGGTTTTTTAGCCATAGTTTTATTCTCTTCTCTTAGGGGAGGAACAAAAGGAACCATGGGAGGTTGTTCAACCACTTTCTCTTTAGCTTTGTAATCTTGTTTGACTTTATGAGGCACAATGGGATTGTTTTGATTATCTCATGGTATCTTATAGGAAATGGTAGGATGATTTTTCATAGGTTGCTCATGAATATTTGGAAGGTATTTTTGTTTGATCATTAGTTTGTCAAGGATAGGTGGCTCAATCACAATTTGAGGCATGTTTCTAAGGGATAATTTTGCTATATGATTTTCCTTAAACTTTTGATATGATTTGAAAAAGTAGTCCTCATGAGGTCTAATAGGTTCAATAGGTTTGGGCCAAAATAAATTCAATGAAAAGTTTCCACGAGAAGACACATGATTAAAGCCACTATGATGCATAGTAAATATTTCATTTCTAAAGGGAAACTTTAAACATTTATGCACAATTTATGGTGAGAAATTTATGGAATGAAGCCATGGATAGCCTAACTTCACATGAAATTGGTCTGATGATGGGATGATGGTGAATGATACATTTAATGTTTTCACTCCAATTTTTAGAGGGAGATTTATCGAGCCAATCATAGGGCAAGAAAAACCATCATGCATTTTAATCCATGCTTTCATTTTTTCATATGTATCTTGATAGAGTTCATGCACAAATAGGGATTCTTTAGTAATTGCATTCTCTACATAGATGAGATCAATTAATATCCCATTAGTAGGCTTTTCATTAATTCTTCTAGCTATGTAAAGAGGACCATCGAGTGCATGTTTAAGTATGTATTTTTGTGAGAAAGAAATACCAAGAGGCATTTGGTGAGCCCTTATGAGGTTAAGCTTAGATAAATTTCACTACTTTAGCTGGTTCATCCACATTTTCATCTTTTATTTTTTCGTCATTTGTTTCAACATTCATCACATCATTCTTTGTTTCAGTAACTTTGACAAATGAAATAGTGTGTTTTGGCATGGTATTTGTAAAGATTTGTAAGTTTTTTTTAGGAGCTATAGACTTATTACCTTGATCTTTAATATTGTTAATGTCAATGATTTCTTCTTGTTCATCCACTTGTTTAGCACTAATCATAGCACAAGTGACTCCTTGTTTCTTAGGGGGAGTAGATGACTCATCATAAACTCCTAATAGTTCTTTCAAAGATTCATATTCATCAGATGTTGTATCAATCAATTAAGTATATTTCAAAGTGAGATTTATCTTATAGGAAGTATGCATGATGGTGTTAATGTTGAGTGAAGGTGAAATGCAATGCAATGACCTAGGATGCAATGTGTAAATGCAATTTTTAGATTCTAAACAAGGTAATTTTCTGATTACACTATGCAAAAATCTAAAAATGAGATCTTGTAAATGCAATTTTTAAATCACACAATGCATTAAATTTACCAAATTAAGCTAGATATGATCAAATTAATGAAACAAAAACTCAACAAACTATATCAGAAATCTAAAAGCAACAAATAGAAGGATAGAAATGAAGATTTTAATTTCCAAAAATGCAAATTAAGTCCTAATTAGGGACTCATTCGCCCTATGGTGAATGGGTCCTAGATTAGGTTTTTGAAACTGATTTTTATATATTTTCAAGTGTTTCCTAGTGGTTTTCAGATTCAAGTTTGTAAGAGCAAGTACAAAATGTGACAAAATGATGAACTAAAAGGACTAGTTTGATATGCAATTTTTGTTTCAATGTTTAAATACAAGTTAATATGATGTATATGATATGCAAGATGACTAATTTTTTTGTATTTTTTAGATTTAAAGAATGCAAAAAATGCAATCCTAAAAAACCTAGATGCAATGCAAAGTTGAATGCAATCTAGACACTCTAAATGAGATCTAATTAAATTAAAATGAATGCAATATCTAAATATCAAATGAAAAAGACTCCAAAATTAGAAAACTATAATGCTCAAAAGATCGAGTTCACAAAAATGAAACATAGGAGAAAGGGGGAGGAGATGACCCCAAAATGTAGGAAAAAGTGGTTCACCTCTCTTTTTCACTCTATTTCATTCAATATGAGGGTTATAATGTGAAAATGAATTACAAAAATAAATCCTAACCCAAATACCAGTAAAAAGGTAGGTTTTAAGAAGGTCAAATGTTGTGTACCTGTTGCAAAAAGTGCTTTTTTAAGCATCATTAAGGACTCCTTCACCCTATGGAAAATGGGTTATGGCTAGGGTTTTGGAAAATAAATTTCTAGGTTTTGTTCTTCAATGCCTACAATCCCAAATCCTAGTCAAATACTATTGAAAATTCAAAAATAAATCCTATAGCTCACTTTTCATGATTTTGCAAGAAAGGTGATGACTTTGACAACTTCACAACTTTCTCCAATTTTTCTCTTCAAGTGATCTTCAACCTAAAACTTGCAATCACACATCAAATAAGAGAAATTTTTTGTTAGGGAATAGGGGTTTGCCTTGGTCAAAACCCATTTTGGTAATATTTACCTTGAAATGAAAAAATTCATGAAGGAATGATGAATGAACAAAGCAATGACACAACTCATCACACCTTAGTTGAAACCTTGGAGTACAAATAAACAATCTTGCATGAAGTGGCCTTTAAGAATGTAGATCTTGATCACAAAACTTGATTAGAAACAATGCTTGAATAGGATCTCCAATGCTACATCAAAACATTAGATCAACAACATGCATGATGCATTATGCCTTTGACATGATGAATGAATCTTTATTGTTGCAATAATCTTCTATAAATATTCCCTTGAATTCCTTAGAAATGCTCTTGAATGCTCTATCAATGCTCTTGTTAAAATTGCTTTATCTCATGAAATTCTTAGGTGAAAACATAGTGAGATAACCTTGTATTTATACATATCTTAAGATTAATTCCTAAAATTCAAATAACACAGGCTGACATTAGATCTTAAATTTGAAATCATTAAAATACTGCAAAAAATATATCACAAGGGGGGGTCCTAGGTCTAAGTGAGGACCCATTCACCGAGGACCCATTCACCATGTGGTGAATGGGTCCTAGCTCACTTAGCTAGGACACACTTCGGATAATGTGAAATATCATGTGAAAATAAGGTCCTAGGACCTAGTGAGGATCCATTTGCTAGGTGGTGAATGGATCCTAGGTCACTAACCTAGGACACACACCTTCAAAAATTAAGTTTTGTGTAATGTCATTTATGAATTTCACGTTTCATCCCTCAAAATCTATAAATAATTAGGCTTGGATTTGAATTAAAGGGGCCAATTAAGGAAAATTAACCTCAATTAATTAGCGAAGCCCTAGATTAGTGTTAAAGTGTAAAGATACACTTTACAACACTCTAAATAAGGCATCATTAAATCCATTTTATTAAGAATGATCCTAAAATTAATGTGAATGTGTAAAACACATTACAACACTAAATCAAGGCATAATTAAGCTCATTTTAATATTATTTATTCCCAAATTAAGTGTGAAAAAGGGATACTTTTTTCTACACTACACTTTCTTACTTTCTATGGGTAGTGAGTTCACTCTAAGGATAGTGATTCCACCTAGTACCAAGCCTTTCTATAATATCTTATATATGGATATAATATATTGTGAACTAACCCTCACTGTGGTTTTTACCTTTTTAGGTTTTTTGCATTAAAATATTGGTTTTCATGTGTC
Organism: Sequoia sempervirens; assembly: GCA_007258455.2. Taxonomy (NCBI): domain Eukaryota; kingdom Viridiplantae; phylum Streptophyta; class Pinopsida; order Cupressales; family Cupressaceae; genus Sequoia; species Sequoia sempervirens. The sequence continues at coordinate 577,622,163 of VDFB02047230.1, forward strand.
ATGATTTTTTAGATGTATTCATGTTGGTTTTTCCCTTTTTAGATGTATGTATGCCTTGCCTACGTGAAAGCACAAAGCCCTCGTAGTTCAATAAAAGGCTATCAAATAACCATGGATAAAAGCAAAAAGAGGATGATGAATACTGATGGTGGACGGCAAGGACTAGAGAGATAAAAGCAAAGACTGACAATAAATGATAAAGGAGTGGATGGACAGAGCAAAAGATTGACACTAGATGATAGAGGAGCCCCGGGGGCAGATCAAGTGATCAACCTTGCCTACGTGCAAGCGCAGGGGAAACGTAGTTTGACAAAAGACCAAAGATAAATGATGGATAAAGGATGATGATAGGATGAGTGGATAAAAAGATGGGACCGATATGATGAGTGAATAAAAAGATGGGACTGATATGATGAGATAGGATAGACTTGTTGGATTGGATAGGATGATGATGATCACATAAAGCTTAGGGATGGGATAGTTATCCAAATCATTAAAATGACTTGGAAGGATGATATGATAGATAGATGAGTGATGAAAAGTGAGAGGGGATTGGAAAGATGTCCAAGAGAAGTAGGAGTGATGATGATTAGATAAATGGCATTGGGTTGCATGGAGGGAGGACTATATCTAGATAGTAATGACAAGGGATTGTGAGATGGGATGAGGATATAGATGAAAGAATGGATAGAGAGATAGGGATGGGGGATGGAAGACATTGTTTGAATGGATAGGAATATAAGGATTGGGAGATGAAAGGGATGCTAGGATAGATGGATAGGAAGATAAGGATGGGGAGTTGGAAGGGATGTTGTGACAGATGGATATGGAGATGAATAGGGAGATGCAGGGATGTTATGATAGATGGATAGGACAGATGGATAGGGAGATAAAGGGATGTTATGATAGATGGATAGGACAGATGGATAGGGAGATGAAGAGATGTTATGATAGATGATGTCTCCAAGGATTATGTTACAAAGGAAGTAGATTCCCCCACTCAAGATATGTCATGTATGATGATGCATGAGGGATGGAAGATGAGTGGATGGGAAGATAAAGGAGATAACTAGAGGAGGATAGGATGAGTGACTAAGGAATATGATAGAGCATGGAGGAAGGGAATGTATACCAAGAGATGTCCAAAGCATGCATAGATAGGTTCCCTCGTTTTGATCAAGATCACAAGAAGGATAATGGTAGGATGCAGAAGATAGGTGGGATGGAGAAGAGGACGTATAGCAGGAAGACAGGTGCATAGCTGGAAGCATAGCAAGAAGCAGGGTGGATGAAGGGAATGCATATCAGGAAACTGCCCCCAAGTGTAGATGGGGATTTATGCATGACGCCTATTTGCCACATTTTCATCATGGTACTTATCCAAGGTGCTTGTTTCCCAAGTTTTCACCATTGGAAGGATTATTTGGATTTTTTATTTTTTTGATTTGTTTGGATTTTTTTGGATTTTTGGACTTTTTTTGGGATTTTTGTGGATTTTTTGACTTTTTTGGATTTTTGTGGGTTTTTTTGACTTTTTTAGATTTTTGACTTTTTGGATATCATGCAAAAGGAGATGAAGATAGGGAGGTGGATAATAGGATTTAGAAGACATGCGATAAGGATATGGATGAAGGACTCAAGCATCAAGTTCTATATGATGCATTGAGAGCCCCTATTCGAACTAGCTATTGGATGTGGGTACAACCTTATTAGGATAAATGGATTATGCAAGAGGATGAATTAGAGGGAGTTGATGGGGGAGATATGTGGGGTAATGGGGGGGATGTTGGAAAGTGTATGGATGGAATGATGGGGTGGATATGTGATGGGGAGATGTGTTCAGGACCAACATTGGCACATGTGTTGGTGGATGTTAAAATATAAGAGGATTAATGGATGGAGAATGTGGGGATAATGGACAAGATGGTATGGTGAATTTTGGGACATAGGGACCCAAAATAGATTTAAGAGAGGGTGGATGAAAATGATTAGCTTTTGGATTAGCAACTTTGGATGTTGTTACAGATTTTTCATTTGAACGTGTTGCATCTTTTTTCTTTGGGATTCACATGGTTTTGATCTTTTCTTTGGTGGGCCTTTGTGGCCTATAGATTTGATTTGGATCTAGATTTTTCTTCTCTTCACCATGTCTTTTAGAGGGGACATGGGGAGCTTTACATTCATGTGGATGTTTAGATTGATGTATTTTTACTTTGGCATCCAAAGTGATTTTAGTAGCAATGGGATGGGTGCAAGGATATGGATGATGTAGAATAATGGAGGTAAAATTATGAGGATTACATGTAGATGGAAAATGTGCAGGTATGTGCCTTTCTTGATCCTGATTAGGATGTTTATGATGGATGACATGGATAGGTGTTGGATGGATGAAAGGATGAGATGGAGGAGGTGATCTTGGGATATATGGACCAAAAGTAGACATAGTGGGTGGAGGGACATAAGAACCCAAGATATATGGAGTAGATGAAGGATGGGAGATGGTGGATGGAGGGATGTAAGGACCCAAAATGGATGGAGCAGATGAAGGAGGAATATGGACAGTTTTTTTGAGGCGATACGATAGAGGAGGAGGGATGGTAGCATATGGTCAGGTGGAGCGATGGGAAGAGCTAACATTTCTTTTGGAAAAGGCTTGTTGAGGATGTCTAAAGGTTATAGCAACATCTTTAGATTGTGAGTCTTGGGAAATAGGTCCAAGACTTGGCATGCAGATTTGTTCTTTAACTTGGATGGGCTCTAAAATACCTTGCTCATGAAGGCCTAGACCATTTCCTTGATAGTTCATTTTATTGAGCATGCAATCCATGATAGGGTTTGTGTTATTTTGAAAACATGATGTGAGTCCATTATTAGGTGGAGGATGATGGGTGGTATATACACTATGTTTTTCTTCTCTGAGGAGGCCTCCATAGAAGAATGTAATAGTACCAAGGGGATATGCAAGTGGTGTGGGGATAGTAGTTTTAGGTGATGATGGGGGATCATGAGAAGAAGATGATAGGATATCAACATTTGGATGGGTTATATCAGGAGAGGGATTAGGGTATATGATAGGATCTAGATTTGTGGTAGTGGGCTCATGCGATGGAGATGGAGATGGAGTGGTGGACACAAGGGGATCATGGGATGGAATGGATAGGGGACTGTGATCTTGAGGTGGACTAGATGGGATGGTAGGATCTTGATCTGAAGAAGGGGATATGTTGGCATGCTTTGGATTAGGCTCTTGGCATGACTCATCATGTGCGGGAGGCATGATAATGAAGTCTTGGAAAGGATCTTCAAGTGGGGAAGATGGAGGAATGGATGATTCAAAACATTAATGGGAGTGGATTTTAGTGACACTAGGAGTGGAAGAAGTTGATTGGATTAGGGTGTCGTTGATGGGTTCGACAGCTCTTGGGGTAAGAAGTGGGTGTTCAATGGGTTCAGTAGATGTGCCGGTAGGAGATGGGGGCTCAATGGATTCAAAGGATGTGATGGTAGGAGATGGGGGCTTAGTGGATTTAGAGGATGTGATGGTTTCGATGGTTTGAGTGGTGCTAGGGGTGGTACCATCAATGATAGGTGTTGGGTGGAGAAGGGTCTCATCACTAATGATCATGGATGATGGCTTGGGATGACATGATTCCACAACTTCAAGGTGTGGAGTGGGAGATGTCTTCTTTGTCCTGAGTCCTTGGAGAACTTCTAGAGTGAGAAACTTGTATATTATAGGCTAAGATGGTGTGATAGGAATAGATGAAGGATTAGGGATGGGTGTAGGATTAGGACTATGGGTTGGTGGATTAGGATTAGATGGAGGCAAGAGATTAGATGCAGGACTGGGAATAGATGGGGGATTAGAAGTAGATGGAGGGTTAAAGTAGGGATATTGGTATGGTGAATTAGGACATGAGGATGTGGGTGGTGGATTGTAGTAAGGATATTGGGATGGTGGATTAGGATGGAAAGATTGAGGTGGTAGATTGAGATAGGTTGGTCCGGGTGTTGGATTAGGATAGGAAGGTGTGACTAATATATTAGGATAGGTTTCTGTGGATGTTGGATTAGGATAGGAAGGTGTGAATGTAGGATTAGGGTGAGTAGATTGGTATGGAAGATTAGGGTAGTGGGTATATGCAGATGAAGGATTGAGATAGGAGGATGTGGGCGGGGGATTAGGATAGGAGTATTGTGATGGCAGACTAGGATAAGAGGATGATGTAGATGAAGGATATGATGGATATCCCTTGTCAAAGGTAGCATAAGCAACATGACTAGGCATGGTTGAAGACATAGCGGGATAACTCAAATGGGTGATTGGATTTTGGAAAGTGGGTGGAGAAAGCTTACTAGCAATGATAGTGTCAAGGGGATCTATGTCACATTCTTCTTGATCGACAAGACTTTCATTATCGTTGTCAACATAATTAGGATTTCCTTTGACCACTATTGATGGAGGATAATGATTCATGATGGTGAAAGGATAAAGAGGATGGATGAAATATTTTGGATGGGAATGGATGGGAACAGACTAAAGCTCAAATCAGGATTTAGGTCAAGCTCAGATCAGGATTGGACTAAAGCTCAGATTAGGATGATTGGATGATGCGATGGGATTGATTTTGATGATCAAATTTGATTATCAAAGTTTGATTATGACACAAAATTTGCTTCGAGATGGAAGTAGATTTATTGGGTCAAAGGGGATTGGATAGCGATTGGATTGGATTGGATTGGATTGGATAAGATCGATCAATGATTGATAAGATTGACTGATGGATCAAATAGGCTAACGAGAAGGACTGTAAACCCCATTCAAAGATTATCCTAGGTGACTTAGGATACTAATTGATCGGATTAAAGGATAAATGTATGATTACAACACCAAATCCACTTTGAGATTGAAAATGGATTGATTGGGTTGACAATAATGATTAACTTAGGATGGATGACAATCCTAAGTGGATGTTGATGATGACGATCAGATCAGACACTTAGGTCAACTTAGATAATAACTTGAAATGAAGTTCAAGGGATTTGGATGGGAAAAATGATGATTTGATTGGAGAAATGGATGATAGAAAATGGATGAACGAATACTCAAAATGAGTAAATGATTGATCGGAATGGATGAACGACTACTCGGAATGAGTAAACGACTGCTCACAACGGATGAATGATTCTTGGAATGAGAAGATGAAGGTTTGGAATAGATGAAAGATTACTCAGAACAAGTAAATGATTGATCAGGATTGTTGAACAAGAGTTCAAAATGATTGAGTGTTTACTCAAAACAGGGAAATAGATGATTAGAATGACTGAATGAAAGTTTGAAATGATAGGAGGTGTGAAATGGATGAATGTTTACTTGGAATGAGTAAACGAATGATTAGAATGACTGAACAGGAGTTTGGAATGATGAAAGGAGGTGTGAAATGGATGAATGTTTACTCGAAATGAGTAAACGAATGATCGGAATGACTGAACAAGAGTTTAGAATGATGAAAGGAGGTTTGAAATGGATGAATGTTTACTCGGAACGAGTAAACAGATGATCAAAATCGCTAAACTAGAGTTTGAGATGATAGATGAAGGTTTGAAATATATGAGTTTTTACTCAGAATGGGGAAATGGATGATTGAAAAGGGAGAATGACTGTTCAAAATGGATGAATGAAAGGTTGAAATGACTAGAGCTCAGATTAGGGTTTTGGTTAAGCTCAGATTGGGATTAGATTAAAGCTCAGATTAAGATTTGGTTGCAGCTTAGAATGATTGGAGGATGTGATGGGATTGATTCTACACCAAATTCTGTGGTTTAAAGAATGTAAGGTGCTGACAATCAGATTTTTTTAGATTTGGCAATTTTCAAAAATTGTCAAATTTTGCCATTTTAGGAAACTTCAAAGACATACTTTTGAGAGTTTAGTTTTTTCCCAAAAAAATACCCAAAACTAAGATAGGATGAATTTCCAACTAACATCCCAAATTTGAGACATGCATTCTGAGTTATTAACGAAAATGATTTTTCAAAGAACTAAAAAAAACACTAAATTGCAATTTTGAGGGTTAAGATGGAAGTTTGAAGCCCCAAAAATGTGGAAAAATGGGGTTTGAGGGACTTCTAGTCAATCGGGAATCCACATGCCATCTCATAATGCAACCACCCATAAAATTTTAGCTCAAACGGACACCCGAGTCAAAAGTTATGGCCTCTAGAAGTTTTAGCACAAAAATCAAAATTCTCAAAATGAAGTCTAGGCGATTGGGATAGATGGTCTGATGCTGGATATGGACATAAAAGTGTTGATGATGGGAAAACGGGTGCTTAGAATGAATGAATGACTCTCATAATGAGGGGAGGAAGATTCAAAATAGATGAACGAGTACTAAGAACAAGTGAACTAGTGCTTAGAATTAGGATTGGATTAAAAGATATGATGGGATTGGTTCCACTAGTCCATTGGTTCACAGAGGGGCGACCATGCCCCCCTTTTGGGGTGACTATGCCCTCACAGAGGGGTGACTATGCCCCCTTGAGGGGTGACTATGCCCTCACAGAGGGGCAGATTCGCCCTTATTCTGGGGCATAGAGGGGTGACTATGCCCCCCTCTGGGGCGACTATGCCCCCATAGAGGGGCAGATTCACCCTTTTTCTAGGGCACAGAGGGGTGAGTATGCCCCCTTCTAGGGTGACTATGCCCCCCTCTAGGGCGACTATGCCCTCACAGAGGGGCATATTCACCCTTTTTTAGGGAAAATTCACCCCACTGCTTTGTGGACTCTTTAAGTGGGTAAACAGGCTATAAGAGACGGGTGATTGGAATGGGGTGTTTGATAATTGGATTGAGGAAATAGATTATTGGATTGGGAAAATGAATGATAGGAGTGGATGAACAAGCACTCGAAATTAGTAAATGATTGTTTGGAATGGATGAAAGATTCTCAAGTCATGGAAACAAAGGCTCAAAACAAGTAAACAATTGATTAGAAAGGATGAACAACTCTTGGAATGAGGAGATGGATACTTGCATGAAAGATTACTCAAAACGAGTGAGTGGAGGATTGAAAGGGATGAAAGACTACTTAGTCAAACAAATGTTGGAATGACTAAGTGAAGGTTTGGAATGGCTAAATGGAGGTTCGGGATGATGAGATAATGGTTGGGAATGATTAAATGATGGTTTAGAGGCTAAATGGAGCTAAACGGGCTGATTTTGGTTGCTCAAGAGGGTGTAGTCGCCCTTCTGTAGTGACCAAAAGGGCACAGTCACCCTTCTGTAGTAAATCAGAGGGTGTAGTTTCCCTTTTGTAGTAAAACAGAGGGCACAGTTTCCCTTCTATAGTAAATCAAAGGCATAGTCACCTTTTTGTAGTGAACAAAGATTTGGTTTGATGAAAATGACTATGGAAAGGACTTTAAAATGATAATAACAAGGCTAATTTGTTAAGAAAACACAATCCTATGATTAATGTTAAGTGTATGGACAATGAGGTCTTAATCTAAGATGTACAAGGTGTCTAGGGAGTCCTCAATATACTCTTGGTATGTGAGGCACAATCGTGAACACCAGCCCATCACAAGCGTGAGTCAGGAACCCCAGCAGGATACTGAAGGGCTCATACCAACTCTTCATGTCTATCTAGGTATCACCCTAGCTTCAACGCTCTGCCAATTATGACGTGATTGGATTGGGGTACAACTTTCACTTTCCCCCCTTTGTATACCCTGCTAGTATGCGTGGTTGGAATCATCTCTTGGGGTGATGAAATACCCAAGCAGGTTCCACTAAAAGAAAGCACTAATCATTTCCAACTACTCCCCAGGCTCACATGAAGTGCAAGGGGAAAGTGAAAACAAACTAACACCCCCTTTAGGTAACACAAAAATATAGACATAACATGCAATAAATATTACTCCCCCTAATTAAACTATGTTCTTAGATTAACAAAAACAACAAAGATAGTTTTAAAAATCTGAGCAAACGAATAGCCCTGCAAGCAAATGTTAATTGTTTTATCCCGCATTCCTCACCAATTACACAAGAAATTGCTGCAAAATGTTAGATAAAACACAAATATCCTTGCAAGAAACAATGCTAGGGGGTTAGTGCCTGGAAACAACAAAAAATAGGAGCAAAAACGAAGCTAAAATGGTCGCTTTACCTTTCAAAATGTGTTGTTTTTGGGGCGTATTCGCCCCTCTGCAGTGCTGACAGGAGGGCACAGTTGCCCTTTTGTGCTGACAGGAGGATGTAGTCACCCTTTTGTGCTGACAAGAGGGCGTAGTCACCCTTTTGCGGTGACAAGAGGGTGCAGTCGCCCTTTTGCAGTGATAGGAGGGCGCACTCGCCCTTTTGCAAAAAAGTGTTAGCACAGAAAATTTAACCAAGGGGCATAATCGCCCTTCTGCAGAAAAGTGTTAGGACAAAAAATTTAATGAAGGGGTGTAGTCACCCTTCTGCAATAAATCAAGGGGTGCAGTTTCCCTTCTGTAGTAAATCAGGGGGTGCAGTTGCCCTTCTATGGTCACCAAGAGGGCGCAGTCGCCCTTCTGCGACGTATTCCTTCAAAAAGCTCAACAAAAACAAACATGAAATTGAGGGACCCACTTGTGGGTCACACTGGGAGTGCCAAAAATGTGATATCATAATATTTAACCTATTCTAAGTAACTAAAATGGAATGGAAAAACATAAAGAAACACCTCAAGATTAGCCTAAGAAATTTGTAAGTGCAAAGAGAAAAAGTGTAAAATGATGACAAATAGATATACCTCCCCTTTGCAGTAGAAACTCCTTGGTTGGCCCTTGATTTTAATTTGGTTTGTATTCTCTTTGATGGCTCTTGATATGATTAAATGAAAGATTTGACTATGTACTTGAATGCAAATGCAAATAGATGAAATTGATGGCTAGATGAGTGCACAAAATGGCAGCATTTAGTTACAAAATATCTAAGTGTTTTTTAATGCCTTAGAGGAGGGGGTATTTATACAGAAAGTTGAATTCTCTAGAGAATTCAATGGTTGAGATTTATCCAACAAGGCCAAGATGGAGGGCTAAGGTGAGTTGAGGACTCACAAGCCCTCACATTTTGACATGTGGAATGTGAGATGGCCAAGGGTGAGATGATGTGTAGGTGATGTGGAAAGGAGGTACATGATGTGTAGGAAGGACAAGTACCTTCCAAGTACCTTGGGGAGTGAGAAGATTTCCTCAAAAAGGAACTTCTTGTCCCCAAGTGGGAGTGAAAATGACATTTGAATTTTTTTTGAATTTCTCAAAAATCTCCATGGGAAAAGAGAAAGTGGTTGGAGAAATAATTGTGAATTAAAAATTCACATTCATAGGAGAATCTAATGGATAATAGAGAATCTCCAAAAAGGTGGGAATTGGTCACATGTGCATGAGGTGACAAATCAAATATTCTAGAAGCCTTGGAAAGATAAAATGTGAATTAAAAATTCACATGGGGAAGAGAGAGACCTAGGATGAATAAAAGTGAATTAAAAATTCACATAGGAAAGAGGGTCAATGTCCAGAAAGGAAAATGGAAAGTTTGACTAAAAAGTGGTGCTAAAAGTGGCTAATGACTTTGATTAGAGTTGTACAAATACTTGATTATGATAATCAATGGAAGATTAGAGACAAGTGGCAAATGTAGGAGGATGTGACATTAATCCTTGATTAAGAGGATGCACACCTTAATTATGAATTAGTTAAATTAATCCCAATTAGAGATGGATTATGGAGGATGTGATAAGGAGAGAGAAAAGAAGAATTTTAAATTGATTTTAATTCAAAAAGATTAAAATGACTAAATTAAATAAATTGGTGTATTTTTTTAATTTATAGAGGAGAAAGGTACTAGATAAAGTGTTTAATTCTTAAATTAAATACTTTAAGAATCTTATGTGGGAAGTGTAATATTAATTAAATAAATTAATATTGACAGAATTGATGAATAAAGAGGTAAATTTGATCGTATGGGAGTGATCAAATTTGGGTGTCTACAGTAGTTATATTTATTCTCATAAATGAATGGCTTATGTTTAATTGGTTTAAAGGAATATTGATTCACCCCTTCTTAGTATTTTAGGTGTTCAACATCAAATGCATAGAAGTGATAATGGCAACAATTTTTAGAAGTTTGAAGATAAGGGATCCTATAGAAGGATTGAGGACTCTTTGTCTCTCCTTAGATGAAAAAATGATCCCAATTAATGGAAAAAAATAAAGGAAAAAAATACCTAATGTAGGGGGAAATCTCAAACAAAGAGGGTCTTCCCAAAGAGAAACAAGATCTAGAAAATAAACTAGATAAGTAGATTTGGGTAAACAAAGGACATTGGAAAATTTTTCAAGGTAAACAACTTAGAAGAAATGAGTGAAAATTACTCCAAAGGGGATGTTCCCCTTTGATCTCCATATAATGCTTAACTGAGATCTACTCCTTTTCATACCTATTGTAATGAGGTTTGTCTCTTGGAATATCATGGGCTTAACAACACATACAACCAACATATGATCAAAATTTATATTCTGGTGCATAAATTTGATATTATGCTCATTCAAGAAGTAAAAATGATAGAACTTTGCTTCTCTAATATTTTTAAGAATATATATCTCTCTATAGATTTCTATGTTATTCCTTATTTGGGGACTTTAGGGGCATCGCCACTCTTGGAACCCTTTGATATTTAATGGTAGGAAATTATATTAGTGTAAGAACAACCTTATTGTTTCCTTTTCTAACCTCTCCAAATAAATGTAATGAATTTTATTAAATGTCTATGCTCCTAACTTTTATATTGTTAGAAAAAAGCTATGGGATTCTCTTTCCTCTAATATAAAAAATTTTAGGTGAATTTTCAATGATTGGAGAGGACTTCAACACTCTTCTATTCCCCTCTAAGAAATTAGGTGATCATGAAGACTATTCTGATAACGTGGTTGACTTAGCTAATTTCCTTTCTAGCATTGGAATTATGGATGTTTATATTTATGGTTCTTATTTCACCTGGTCTAATAGAAGGCATGAGAATAATCTTACTCAAGTTAAAATGGACAAATTATTAATCTCTAATGGTTGGAACATCTTTCCTATCTTATACCTTCAAGCTATACCTAGGATGGGGTTAGATCATAATACCCTTCTTCTACACTAGAAAGAGGCTACTAGAAAAGGCCCTTTTCCTTTAGAATATGAGATCATGTGGGCCTATCATATAGAGTATAGGGGCATGATTTAAAATTTGTGGAATACCCCCTTTAGGGAAAAAATATGTTTACTTTGGATCAAAAGTTCAAGTTAGTTAGAAAAAACAAAAAGATTGGAATAAGTAGTCCTTTGACAATATTTTTTAGAAGAAAGAGAAGCTATTAAATGATCTAAAAACCATTCAATATTCAATGGAGAAAGGTATTACTTATAATGACACCTTCTCTAAAGAAATAACCCTAAAACCTTAATGACAAATTTTAATTAAGAAAGAGGAAGAATTCTAGAAGCACGAATCTAGAATCTAAAGGCTTATGGAACAAGATAGGAAAACTGATTCCACTTTTTTATTTAAAACATAGAATAAGAAACATGATAAGTAAGCTTACTCTCAGTGATGTTTTTATAGTTTCAAAGGAGGTTGAATTAGCTAATGATGTTTTTTCCTTATTTAGAGAGAATTTTGTTGTGAATAACTAAAATACGAATTATATCCCTTGGTTTATGGAAGTTATACCTCAGGTTTTGGATGGTGTTGGTAATGTTGGCATGAGCAGGGTTATCTCTTTGAAAGAATTTAGATATGTTATTTTCTCAGTTGAAGATTTCAAATCCCTTGGTCTAGATGGGTTCCCTCCATTCTTCTTCCAAAATTTTTGGGAGATTATCTCTTAGGATATTGTAATTACTTCTAGAGACTTCTTCAAATCAAGTAAGATAATTAAAAAATAAATCAAACCTTCATTATGCTCATTTCAAAAGTGATAAAGGCTACCACCATGAATGACTTCAGGCCCATCAACCTTTGCAATAGTACCATATATAAAATCTTCCATAAAGGTGATGGTCATAAAATTAAACCTATCCTTCATAGTCTCATTTCCACCAACCAAAAAAGATTTGTCATAGGTAGGAAAATTTAGGATGTAGTGCTCACCATCCATGAACTTATTCATTCTATGAAGAAAAAAAACCAAGTATGCTCTTAAAAATTGACATCTCTAAGGCTTATGATAGAATTCTCTGACCATTTATTATGGTAGTTTTGGGAAAAAATGGGTTTGGGAGGAAATTTTTTAAGCTTATTAACACTTTTATCTCTTCCCTTACCTATTCAGTGTTGTTGAGTGGTATCACTAGAGGTTTTTTCTCCTTTGGAAAAGGTATAAGACATGACGACCCCATCTCCAATTATTTGTTCATTCTTGTTGCTAAGGATTTGGGTAGAAGTTTTTAGAAACTCATTAACTCAAATAAACTCCTTAGGGTCAAAGCTTCCTCTTCTTCATATCCCTCCTCCAATCAACAATTTTTTGATGAAACTATTATGTTTGGGGCTACTTCATTTGTGGAAGCCAAATTCTAGAAGTCTATCTTTGATACTTATGCAATATTTTCTAGCCAACACATCAATATAAAAAAGGTATTCTCTACTTCTTTAAAGCAAAGGGAATTCTTAAAGACAAGATTGTGAGAATTATTGGATTCCAACATGATAGTTTATGGTCATCTTATCTTTTCCTTTTGCTTACCATGAAAAGGCTATCTAACACATATTGGAACAACATTATGGAAAGAATGTAGAGAAATTTGGTTGATTGGAAAGGGAAGGTTCTAAGCCAAGATGGAAAATTAAAGTTACTAAAAGCTTCCCTTCTAAATATCTATATTTTCTACTTGAATTTGTTTAGAATTATTGTTATCATGGTTGAAAAATTGAAAAAGATCCAAAAGAAATTAATACGGTCTAGAGTAGAGGATAAGAGCATATTATCCTTGGTTAAATGAGAAAAGGTGTGTAAAACTAAATGTCAGGGAGGTCTATGGATAAGGATATTGAAGTATTTCAATAAGTTTTTCTCTCAAAAATTGGGTAGAACTTGTTAGACGAGCATAAATATTGGTGTTACATTGTCAAAGCTAAGTACCTAGAGAATAGAGACCCTAGTTGTTTCCTTTCTTTATCTAATGTTCCCAATGGATTTTTTATTTGGATTCAATTACTCAAGGTTATAAATTTGATTAAGGAAGGAATATTTTGGAGTGTAGGGTATTGTAGGGGCGTTAACTTTTGGAATTACCATTGGATTGAAGGATAGATTTTGTCCTCTATGTAGGGTCTCTCCCATGTTAGAGACATGCTGATAAAAATAAATGGTACTAATTTATATGGGTATATCAACTAGGATGGCTTGAGATAAGAATATTAAGTAGTGGAAGTCAACAAGATTGGAAAGAGGCGGTTCACCTTTTGTACAAGCTTATTGGTGAATGTAGTATTTTATATTTTAGACAAGAAGGATGTTTGTTTTTGGTCTCCTAACCCTTCAAGTGAATTCTCAATTAGGAATTCTTATACTCTTTTTTTAGATGATAATAATTAATCTCCCTTCAACTAGAACCAAGCATGGAATATCAAAATGATACCTAAAAGCCATTACTTCTAGTGGGCTTCTATTTACAATAAGATTCTCATAATCGATAACTTGAACATGAGGGGCTTATATTTAGTTAATAAATGCAATTAATGTTACAAAGACTATTAACAATCTATTCTTCCACTATGATTTTTCTAAATTCATGTGGGGGGAGGTCCTTGCCCACTTGTTTCTCTACTAGAACTTCCCTTTGTATCTAAGGGGTTTTTTCAACTCTTGGAACTATGGTTCCCCATATATAAATCTTGTTATTTATAAAATTTTGAAATAAATTCCTTTCTTTTTTCACTTGGTAGCTATGGAAAAAGAGGAACAATAGGCTGTTTAGATATTAAGTTAGAAACAACAATGTCATCTATTAAATTATTAAACACAACTTATAAGATAATATTAATACCCAATATTTTTTTCTAAAAAAAATCTTAATTATGCAAAATTGAGAGTGGAACAAAACTAAGGGATAACTCAAACTCTAAACAAAGTCAATTGGAGTAAAATCATGGATAGAAAGGAGATTAAATAGAGCCCCTACAAATTGGATGAGTGAAGCTTAACTTTGATGGGTGCTCAAAAGGAAACCTTGGAGAAGCTATGGTTGGTGGAGTAATAAGGGAGGAGAAAGGAGATCTTCTTGAATGATACACTAAATCTATTAGCTTCAGATCCGAGAATGAGGTGGAATCCATGATAGTGTGGTGGGGGTTAAGATACTTAAGGGATAGGAAATCAAGTTATGGAAGTTGAAGGTGATTCTAAAATCATTAGTAATCTTCTATAGAATAAAATTGATCCCCCATATCTAAAAATTGATGGTGAACTACAAATGTGATCTTCAAAGTTTTTAGTAGGTGAAGATCAAACACATCTATAGGGAAAGTAATGGAGCAAGAAATGTTGCTTGCAACCTAACCCTTCAATTTAAAGAATGGAATAATTTTATTTTAAAGTCAAATCTCTCAGGTACTTTAAAGAATATTCTTACTTGTGAAAGACTTCAAACCCTTCTCCTCTAATTTTGTTATGTTTTGGGTCTACAAGTTTATTATGGTTATTATTTGGGTTGAGGCAGATTCTTTCTATGGTCTAAGTCAAACTTGCACTGATAACAATGATCTTATAGTGAGGCAACATTTCTTTGGCTTCTGGATCATGATGTTCAATAAAAATAAAAGAAACAAATTAACCAAGGTAGCTCTCACAAAGTCTTCAATCATGTTGGATAATGAAAATTTAATTAGCAAGTGGTTTTCTAATCAAATCAAAAGGAAAAGACTCACACTAGATGTTTATGATTTTTTTGTAATCTACAATCATAACACTTGTCATATTAATGAAGATATTTTTATGAATATTTCCCTTCCCTCCGTGCAAGATATATTTCTTGCATGTAATGGAGGTCGTTTCTTTAAAACAACCATTAAAGGAAAGAATTTAATCAATAGTTTGGAGGTAAAGGAGGCTCCTCATAATTATGAATCTAGTACCATCAAGGTTGGAATATATGTTAAAAATAGAATGATAATTTAGGGTTGCACTGTTTATAATGAGATAAGGTGGTACATTAGTATTTGGAAAGAAAGAAAGAAGGGTTTCTCTACTATCAACAATTGGTTCTGGTATTTTCCTAGTTCTTTTAAAGAAAAATAATCTATTTTGTAGTAGTATTGTGGAGATAGATAAAATTAGTAATATGGGTGGCCCATGGTTGAATTAAAATCCTATCTCCTATGAAGCCCTGAAACACAATATGGATATGTGGGATTTTTTTGAAAAGGGGGGTTGCACCACTTATTTTTCCATAAAAGGTTATAACAACAATATTACATCCAAATTTATCAACTCATGGTCATAGGGGAGGTTACTATTGGGGGAGTCTAATTCAAATTTTTTGATAAGTTAATCATGAAAGCTATTGGTTTGGCCTGTGAGGGGCTAAAGGTGGAAGAGAAAAGTAAAGATGAGTATAAAAGGTTCATTAGTGCCTTATTTTTTGGTGGAGAGAAACCTAAAAAAATCTAAAATAGATTTGGTAGAGTGAAGTTGTTGACTCCATGGGCCTTGGTAAGTCTACACATCATGAAATACTTCACTCTTGAGGGCATATTTAAGACTACACACAAGTGCCAATTTTTTATTCTAATTCATGTTAGACATGGAAATAAATTAATTAACCTTTCTACCTATTTTTCATCTTTGAAAACTTGCATCTTTGAAGGAGCCTACCCCCTACACCAGTGTTGAGAAAATGTGTCTCAACCTTGCAATTACAAAAGTTACTATTGATACATAAGGTATTGTTCATTCGATGATGATAGGGGGGTCTCCACCTGTGAATAAACTAGGGGATCATCCCCTCAGCTAAGGTCTAGGGGTAGTGCCCCCGAAAGGAAAAAATTATTTATATTTTATTATTGTAAATCTAGACCATTCATCATTATGTGTCATAGTTGATGGCCAATATTTTATTAGCTTGACTTTCCTTAGAAGGAAACCCTATTTTATGAGGGTATTGTATTATAGATGTGTATTGCAATGTATTTTGAGAGTCCAATAGTGGTTGTGTTTACTCTGGATCTCTAGTTGGTGATAATCCTATGAGAAGCTTGCTCCACAGGTATATTGTAATCTTTGTGATTTCTAAATAATATATTGGGTGAATTTTGGAGAGTGGATCTTTTCTCCCAAAATGGTTTTCCACATGTAAATGACCATGTTGTGGTATGCAAGATAAATGTGTTTATTTTTGTTTAAGTTTCTGTAACTGTTAAAGATCTGTAAAATTTTTACATTATTATCCTCTCAAGATTAGTGTAGGAAGTTGTTCTGCTACCTTCGATTCCTTATAACTAGGGCCTCATTATGGCCCTATATAAATACTCTCTCTATGACCCTTACCCTTAACCCCCTTTCCAAGAGTAATGTGCAAATAAAAATTTTGTAGAAAAAAAATTATACCCCCTCTCCAGATAGTCAAAATAAGTATAACCCTAGTTTTGTGGGTAAAGTGAGGGCTTGTAAAATGGATAGTGTGTCCACTAGGGTTAGCATTCCCTCTCCCTAGGAAAAATTTCTTTTGGTGACTCCCCTTAGGAAAATGGAAGCTCTTGAACCCAAGACACTAAGTTTCTAAACTAGATAAAGACAAGAAAAAACAAAATATTTAAAAAACCCTCATCTCTTAGAGGTTGGGGGATGATTGGCATCTCCAATGTAAAAGGTGGTAAAGAATAAAATTTTGGGATAATAAAGAGTGGCTCCAAGGTGTCAGGTGGTCAAAAATCTTCCAGGATGGATCAAGCCTTGGTAACAGATAATTTAAAAAACACCAAAAGATAAAAGAATTTTGGCTGACTCTAAGGAGGAAGACAATGGAGATGAGGAATTCATTCCTCAAAAAGATAATGAATGGGATGGGGATGCTTCTTAGAATGAATCTAAGGAGGAAACCAAGGAGCACTACAAAGAAGAGGATCAAGATAAAGAGGCGAAGAGAGAAGATATACAAAAATAATGAATAGGAAGAGGCTGAGGAAATAGAGGTGTAGAAGATGGAAACTATGGATCCTCATTATTGAGGGTTTGAGGAAGAGAAGGAAATTGATGTGGAAAGGAAGCCTACTCTAGATGTCGACTAGGATGTTAGGAGAAAGGAAAACACCAAACTTAAGAAACTCCATACCAAATTGAAGGAGTTAGAAAAGAAAATGGAAACCAATTGTAACAATGACAAGTTGAAGTACATAGAAACTACCATTTATAAATTCATAAACATAATTAATGGTATTATGAAGAAGCTAGCCATGGGTATGGTACTTGGTCACTTAATAATCAACAATCAAAGAAAGAAATTAGCTAAAGAAAAAGTTACCAACATAATGAGGAAAAGAATGAAAAGGAGTGATTAGACAAGGAGGACTGGGAAGAATCCCTAGAGTCTCTCATCGCTGACTCAATTTTGATCTGTTAGCTTTAGTTTTATGCTTTCTTATTGCTATTTATTATTTCTTGTCTTTATTTTATCTATACTTTTATGCCTACAAGCCCTTTTACTTTTTAGTTGGGCCTATGTTCCCTCTTGCTATTTCTATGTTTAATTTTGTATTGTTTTGAACTTATGGGATTAGGTCCCTTTTCCTTCTTTTTTAATCAAAAAGATGATTATTACTATAGCTTCCTTAGATGATTCAAAAAATTTAGTAAAAAATTCATATTAAAAATTCCCTACCTTTTGAAAGATATGATGAAATATTTAAAAACTAGGGTTTTTGCTTCAACTTTTCCTAAATCTTGACTTCTTGCAAATGTTAGTCTCAATTTGTTTACACAAAAGAATATAAAAACTAGAAATATTGGGTAAGAAAAACCTTAAAAGATAAAGATCAAATAGGGATGGGGCTCCCATTGAATGTGTCAAAATGAAGATAAAAAATTAAAGATAAATAACATAGAAGATAACACATTACACACACAATATCTTCACTTAAAATCCTTCTTTCTCCTCAGATAGAGCTGAAGTAGAGTCCACTCAAACTCCACTTGATTTTCTCCCTTTATATATATGGGATGTTGTTTCTTATGAAACTAACATGATGATAGTAAGATGAAGATGATAAGAGATCAAATGGATAACACAAGTATACAATGAAGATTAGATAAAAAATGGAGTAACATAAGGCTATGAATTAAGTAGATAGAAAATAAAGAAACATAACAATATAAAGATGACTAGTTGATGAAATGAGATGAGAGGCCTCTCATTTATAGAACTTGCAAGAGGGAAATAAAGGGCCTAAATGGATTGGTTGATTGAGTATTATGGTTTGGATCGAAGTTGTAGTCATGTGACAAGTTCCCCATGAGGTATAAGAGATAGGGTTAAGAGGTGAAAATGATGGTTAGGATTTGATGAGACAACAATAGGGAACATCCTTATACAAAGGGTTGATATTTTGAGATGCAATATGAAATGGATGGTTGAGATGAAAAGCTAGCTTGAATTTTGTGCCTCCAATTCTATGATTGTGGTAAGTGTCTAGGTTTAATGAATATGGATAAGCTCTTAGTTAGCCATGTGAACCTAAATAATTAATCAAATAATAATATTTTTTTCAATTAATTATTGGAGAAGGGTGATGTGAGAGGACAAATTAATTAATAAAAAAAGTTTAATTAATTAATTTTACTAGACGGGAAAAGTGGATTAATCAATTAAATAAATATAATTTATTTAATTAATCAAGTGACAAATGAAATGGATTTAAATTATTAATAAAATATAATTAAATTACTTAATTTGAAAAAATAGGGTAAATGTGTCACAAGGTGACATAAGGTGGTGTTAGGAGGATGAATGAATAGGTTATGTGGTGTTGAAAAGGCATGGCCAATTTTAGGTATCTACAAACTCCTTTTATATTCCTCTTCTAAATCTCCATACTTCCTTTTACTTCTTTTATTATGGTATTCAACCTACCACTATCTAGCCATCTCCACTAATTCTCTCCACTCTCTTGTCACTATTTCACTTGTACTTTTTGGAAGAATGAAGGAAACCTTCAGTTTGTTGTCTTTGTTTTCATTGATGCCAACATTGTTTGGTGACTGATTATCTACCCATCTGGTAAACTATGTTTGTGCTACATTGACCTGGTAATTTGGTCTAGAATCACCCTGAAGTGTATATTGGCTCATATAATTTTGATATGTTTTTTAAGGGTCTTAGATACAACTGTGGTCAGGGATTCACCGATTTTAGTTGAATAAGTTGAAAGCTTTAAATGTCATAAGTTCGACTTATAGTTTTTGGTATGTTTTTCTTTTGGGCAACATGTACATGTAGTGCATGCTTCATGAAGGTTTAAAGTGTTCCTTTTTAGGTATAGGGAAACCTAAATCATGTCTTGCATATTTTGTTTTGAGAGCCAAAGAAGTTTTTGTTTTAAAGCCAACAATATATTTTGAGTTAAGTATGCTTACATCCAATTAGGCCTACCTAATTGATGTATGAAACATGTATATATAGAACATCCTTGTATTGATTGGATATATATACACATATATGCACATGTAGATAGAGATATAGAGAGAGATGATAAGAAGTGATGGTGTGAAGTCATTGGTAGTTGTTGATAGTTGTTGTATACCTACAATCCGGTGTAGGATTCTCTATCTTCTAGGGCTTAATTGGAACTGTACTCAACACTTAGAAGATGCATTCCATTCAGTTCACATTCTTGGAAGTAAGCCATATCTTTTTGTATTTTGATGGTAAGCCATATCTTTCATACTTCGTTTGTGAGCCTTTTAAGGACAATGTGTCCCAGTAATGTTCCATGTAATATTTTGTAACTGGTTATAATAGATTGTGAGTTAATCCCCACCATGGGTTTTCCACATAATAAATCTTGGTGTCTATGAGTTGTGTGATGTTATGTTCATTTCCATGTTTTTACTTACAATTGCAACTAGATATATTTTCATAATTGGATGGTTAGCAATCAATTGGTTTAGTAGAATACTGATTCACCCCCCTCTCAATATTTTGTGTGCTCAACAATTGGTATCGGATCTTGGTTCCTTTTGAGAAGCTTAACAACTTAAGGAAGATCTTTAAGTTTGAACACATAGTTGATAAAACATATCTCATTCCTCTTAAAGAGATCTTTGCAATTAAGGAACTCCATGCTGCTCTTGAATATCTGGATAAAAGTGAAGATGAGAAAGAAACCCTGAAAGAAAACTTGAAAGAAGAAAATGAATGCATCAAAAAATTAAGAGAACAAATCAAGAAGTTCAAAGAAAGGCATAGAGAAGTTAGTGATTAGTTGAAGAAATCTAATGAAGACATCATCAGACTAAGGGTGCAATTGGAAGAAAAGAAAATAATTGAAGAATTTCAAAAAAATGAAATCTAGAGAAAAATTGATGAATGCACAAAACTAGAACAAGAAGTGGTAACACTAAGATCTTACATAGTGAAGGAAAAATCTCACGAGGATAAATTCAAAGAAAGCACCACAAAGCTTGATGAATTGATTAATTTTCAGAAACCCTCTAAGGATAAAGGTGGTATATGACTTGAAGGAAAAAGTTCAAGGGAAAATTAGTTCCCAACAAAGTGGAAAATCAAAGGAAGACTCGAAACAATAGAAGGTAGATCAACAAACCCAAAACCAATACCAAAAGGATTCCTACTTGACAACCTAATACTCAAAGGAACCCATCTTTTAACAACATTTTCTTTTCATGCAACAAATATGGTCATAAGGCAATTGAATGTAGGTGTAGAATGAATCAGAATGTTGGATTCTTTTTTGGACAATGCTTTTCTTGCAATAAGTTTGGACATAGAGCTACTGAGTGTAGAAGTTAGAGAATGATGAATAGATTCAATATTGGTAGATTGGATCAACCTTTTCAAGGCTATTGCTATATATGTTATGCTTTTGGATATAAATCTATTAAATCTAGATCAAGATTAAATAAAAATTTGTTTGGTCAAAAACATGTGTGTTGCACCTACAATAAATCGGGACACATTTCAAAATTCTACAGAAGTAAAAATGAGAAGAAAGCTAATCCAAATCAAAAGAATAAAACTATGAATAAAATTGATCCTATTGAAGTTAAAAAGGAAATGGAGAAAATTTGGAAGAAAATGAAAGAACCTGAGAATAAGGATGAATCAAATGCATGTACATATGCATTTGTTGTAGATACTTCTTCTAAAAACTAAACACAGTAGTGGTTATAGGGTGAGCAATGAAAGAGAAATCTAACAAACCCCTAAAATAAGAGATGTCAAGTAGCGACATGAGGATATATGATGTAAAGTGTCATTCTAAAGATGTTGAAGTAATTTTCAATAGAAAATATTCAAAAATAGATAATTATGGAGCATTTTAGGGTTTACAGTGTATTCTACAAAGTGTTTATCAACTTTTGAAGTTGGAGTTCATTTAATGCAAAATTAGGGAAAAGTTTGTAAGACATAAAGTAAGAAACAAAGTTGAATTAAATCACATTTACAAAATTAGGAAGTAGAGTGAGCTGAAGAATGTTGAAAGCGATTTGGTGAAGTTGGCATCAAAACCTATTTTTTGACGAAGCTTGGAAAGGTATTTACTGTTATTTGAACTTTGTGGGTTTTAGTTGAAGAAACTTTAAACATAAGCATATACAAGTAGTTTGAGGACAAGAAATGGCCACTCCTACTATTGTGGAAGTTTCTAAGAGATCCTTACCTAAATTTAGAAGGTATTCCTCAAAAGTCTATGGAATGGATCCCATGGGTGCATTCTCACATATTCTAGTTAATGTCCTACCCATTGAAGACACTACAACATACATTCATGGAGATTTAGAGGAATTTAACCGCCAAGAGCTAAGGGATATATGGAAGAAAGAATTGATAGGAGATAATCACTTTGTAAATCCTGAATATGAAGACCTAGTGTAGAAGAAGCTAGATGTTTGCAATTCGGTTCCTAACTTTTCAAATGAGATGGATTCTAAATTTGTTAGGATGATGTTGATCACGATGTTAGTCACACACCAACAGTGTAGATAAATACTCACAGATAGATCACAAGAACCTATCTTTACGTGAAAGACTGAACCAAGGCAACCTAAATCTCAAGATGACAAAACTTAATCCCAAGGCTCATTTATGTTAGGTCTTGACCATACTAGGTTTGCATTAGGGTTAATTGTGATAATGCTATCAATAACTAGGGGTAAATGGTAATTTTTGGTTCTCAAAAGAATCATAAGGATCGGTAAAAGATATTCTTGGTCCGGTCATTACATAATTTCATGAAATTAACAAATATGCAATAATATTTCATGAATTTCAAACAAATTTTCTATCACTTAAGTAGATTTAGATTTAAGCATTCAACAATTTTATGAAAACAAAAGATTTGCAATAAAATTTTCATTCATTCATCTCTTTTTGAAACATTTCATAAAATTTAACATCTATTCTAAAATAAAACATCAAAAAATACTTGAAAAAGAAAAAGTGCTCCCATGTATTATCCACACATGCCCAAAGAATTAACCAAATCAAAGCAAACCACTCTATACTTCACTAGATTGCTTCACATCTAGGTATAGAATGATGTGATATTTAAAAGAAAGGGAGGTTTATTTGGACACTAGGTAGGTTCTGTATGCACCCTTAAATGGTGCAACATACAGTCTTATCTAGCTGAACAAACAACTAGCTATAAAGATTTTATACTAGGCGATAGCTTTCAAATTAGATTTGATATTGATTAGCTTCTATGTGCATACAAGTTTTTAATATGGAATGATTTTGAAAACAAGAAAAAAGAACAAAACTTAAAGAAGTTTTGGCTCTTCCAACATCCACAAATTTTGAACTTAAAAGTAAAAGTAAAGCACCAAATAGACTTTTATAGGAAAAAATCCCAAAAGATTAAACTTAAGTCTATCAAAGTGAATCATAAACAACAAATCAAAAAATGGCATGTGGCATGTGGTAGATGCCAATTGTCATTGGAATCTTGTAGAAAATGTCAAAGCCTTAACTTCTTCATCAACATTAGTCTTCAACTCCAAGTTTTGGTATACAAATGCTTCACATAAAAAATACCATTTGTATCCTTCAAACTCTAGGACAATACACCTCCACTAGGACCAAGAACAACCTATAAAATTCCTTTCAATAGCATATCCTTGTGCTAACCTCTGGTATACGATATTTGGTTATTCATTACCTTGCATCAAACTTTGGGTCTGACAACTCTTCTTCACCTTTCTTCAATTGATACTCCTGCAAGGAAACCAATACTTGATGCATACGCTCTTTTGAAATTCCTTGAATTTCCTTCCAGTTGTATTTGAGCTTGGTATAATTTTCTAATATCTAGAGGACATTTGCATTCCTCTTCATCTTCTCTATTTCATATTTGACCATAGCATTCCTGCACTATATAATTTCATCAATGTCTTCCTAGTTTATTAAATGAGCAGGGTCTTTATTCAATATTTCAAGCCATTCTTTGAAATATTTTACTTATTTACCATCCATTCCTAGCATTTGGGGATCACAATCCTATCATGCTAACATTTCAATGAAACTTTGATCTCTGTCAATCAATTTATTGCATTTATCAATGGCTTTCTCAAATCCTTCTACACATTGCACTAAGGCATCTCCTTCCCAATTTATCTTTTTCTTCCATTTTCTGAACATCAGAACCACTTGTTTCATGATTATCTTCTCACTTATCAATTCTTGGACATCTGTCTAAATGAGAGCCTTTAAGTTTCATCTTTCAACCTCAATTTGTTCCTAGTGAAATCTACATTCTCCTTCTAATTTTTTGAACTTTTTACACCAACGATATGCCTCTTTATAATTCCCAATCACATCTATGATTAATTATTCTCCTTGTCTCACCGAGTACTCCATCCATTCTTCAAACAAACTCATTTTATGGAGAAGTGTAGTGATAGCATCCACCTGCTCCTGTGACATGAGTACTGGGTTATGAGGATATTCAGCCTATGCTTGACTAGATTGGGCTAATGATACTATGAAATTTTCTAGGCATGCAATCTGTTCTTTCAGCTCTCTTTTCTTTGTTTACTTTCTTACACCCTAGAGATAGTTATCTCTAAATTCATCTTCATTTCTTCTAATTCCTATCCCTAGGATGAATGTCCAACATTGATACTTGTCACTCTATACTCCTTAGGCATTATCTCATGTTTTCTTTTATCCACTACAAAAGTAGTTATATGGAGTGTTCTTCCTCTATCTACATTATTCTAGATAACATGTTTTATTTTTGCTCTTCACCTAGATTTGGGAGTTTCCACTTCTTGCATTAAGCTCTTGAGATCCAGAGGTACTAATTCCACTTCCAATGGGGAAGCCAATTCCTTGACCAACCAATCAGGTGCATCTTCATTATATTCTACCTCTACAACATTTCTTTGTTCTTAGTCTTTAGTATGCTTAGGAACTTCTTCTCTTACATTTTCAACCTCAACTATCACATCCTCCATAACTAGTACATTTTTTAGTATTCATTGGCATGGATTCCAAATTATTGGGATTCAACATTGTCTCTTCATTTCCAAGACTTATATTTTCCCATCCAGCCATGTGCTCAATATTGAACTTCAAGGCATCACTTTCTACATATCATGTTACCTTTGATATGATATTTTTCTCACTTCATGTTCATCATCACAATAATCATCAATCCATCATTGAGTGTGCATCAAAACCTATTCAAAAATTTCCTCAATGACTATTATTTCTTTGCTTTCATAATTCGGATCTGGAATAGGTTCATCATAAACCTTTA
Source organism: Sequoia sempervirens (assembly GCA_007258455.2). Lineage (NCBI taxonomy): Eukaryota > Viridiplantae > Streptophyta > Pinopsida > Cupressales > Cupressaceae > Sequoia > Sequoia sempervirens. The sequence continues at coordinate 577,647,174 of VDFB02047230.1, forward strand.
TTGAATTATAAACCAAATTCAAAGCCTCTCCATAATCTTCATCCAACTAATTTGGAATTTCATGGAGCTTAAGAATTTGTGTCGATTGTAATGAAAAAATTTGATATGATCTTTTCCTCACTTCATGTTCATCATCACAATTGAGCCATAAATATTCTAAATGATGAACACGAGCATGCTTGCTAGCTATCCATTTGGAAATATTCCCTTCTGGATCATAGTTATTTCTTTGGAGTGTAAAGAACTCCAATTTGTACATCTTTAATTCCTCTTCACACAAATCAACCACTTTAGCCGCATTGCACTTATTATTCCCTATCATGATGAGAAATTTGATAGAACTTATTTTATGTGTCGTGCTTAAAAGAGCATGGGTCAACTTCATTTATCTTACCAATTCCAATAGTAACAATTTTTCTGTTGGGTACCTAGGCAACATGAAAGGGTATCCTTTGAATCCTTCCACCCTGATGTAGGTGAAAGTGGGAAACTAAATGTACCAACCTCCAACCTATCAAATGTTCCTATGTGATTCTAGAGAAAATCATTTAGCTTTGTTTCCCTCCATTATCCTTACCAACTTCATTGAAAACAAACCATTAACTCTCTAATAATGCTCCATGTATTCATGAATAGTAATTTGGGGTAAATTAGCATATATCAGACTATTCCCTACTTCTTTGCCCATGGTACCAACTCTATTCAACCCTTGCTTATTTTCCCTTAGGGCACAAAAATAAATCACATATAAGGACATAGAAAACTATAGAGACTAGGGAAATTCCTTTATTTGATCATGTATCCTATCGCTAATAAAACTTCCCCAATGCATTTGCATAGGGCCTTCCATTAATTTGGCTATAATTACGAACATCCATGGTTCAATTTTGTTGGAATCTCTAAGTCTAGCTATCTTGCTTAGCATAGTTATAACATCTTGAATATATGGGTTGAACGTAGACCTTATAATTGGTTATGTTTTCTTTCTAATTTCTTCCTAGCACCACTGTGTACTCATAATTTTCCTATTATTCTCTTCAGTGTTAAGGTAGTTTTTATCCTTTGTTCTTACATCTATTGAGTTCTTCTGAGGAAATGTGAGGAGCCCAAATGTATATACAATTGGGTGAAGCCACATAAGTGGTTTACACTTTTGAAGAGGAAGGAAATTTCAATTTTTTCCCATTCCTCATATCAAATGGGTTCGGCCGAACCAATGAAATCCCCTATTAAAAAATCATACTAGAGTGGGTTCGGCCGAACCTAGGTTCGGCTGAACCCTTTTAGTATGGCTAAAACAAAAAAAGCTTTCATTTAATTGCTTTTTTTAATTGCATTGATTGGTGGTTCGGCCGAACATGGGTTTGGTCGAACCCTAGTTCGACCGAACCTTTCTAAGATGTTCGACTGAACACTTGTTCGGCCGAACCCCTCTTTTTTCACCCTTGGTTCCTAAGGCACCAAAATTGTTGAAAATTTTGCGTTTCAAAGCTCGATTTTAGAATGAAAATGGAGATCTCAAAAACCCAATTAGTATCGGGTTCCCCTCAAAACGAGCTATCCAACGAATATAATTTTAGTATGTTTTGATTATATTATCTATCTATTTTTTAAGTTTTATTAAATATAGGTTTTTCACTGAAAACAAAACTCTCTGTTCTACACAAGTGGAAAAATAGAAGATTATCAAAAAAATTAAAATATGAGTGCACTAGATATTGGAGTCCTTGATCCAACAAAAAAGAATTTCGATACATACGAAAAAGTTATGCGATTAGGTGTTATATTTTTGAATTGTAATTGATTGACTTTAAAACTTGATTAAAGAAAAAATATTCAATAAAAAACTATCTAACCAAGTGGAAGCACTAGATATCAGAGTTACAAATCTAAATTTGAAAGAATTGATATTTTATCTTTCAAGGAAAAAAAGTTATGCGTTATACGGTGTGCGTCACTTTTTAAAAATGCTATTTTTTGAAAAAAACCAATTTTCGTGGGAGATGGAAAAAGAAGTGCCATCTGATTCCAAAAAAATTGAAAAAAATATTTTTAGAATCTACAGACAAAATATGACAAGACTCTAGTTTGCATCATCTTCAAATTCTTTACGGTTTAATCGCTATAGGTGCCTAAATGTGGAGATTGTGTTAAAAAAAATATCAGTGTCCAGTTAGGCCAAAAAGTGTAAACCACTATTGTGGGATCACCCAATTCCTTTCATGAAAATATCTGCATAGAATCTTCTTTCTTTTTCAATATCTCTCTTGTCTAGGTTGTAAAAATTTAAACATTCCATAACCAATTTAGGGGCCTCCGTTGTTGGTGAAAACCCTCCTACTAAATGTAACCCACTTGCTATAACATTCTTCATACATTGAGAGGTATTTTATTGACAGGATTGTGTCATGAATTCAACATTAGAAAACCATCCTATATGGGTATTAGTAACTATCCCACTGATTGATAAAGCTCGCGAAGAAAAATATTGAAACTCATTTTCTGGCCTAGCTTTAGAAGTGCTCATATTCACCTGCGTGTCTTGCATTTTCTTACAGATATATGCTTTGTGTGTGAGTTATGGCTAAATTTAACCAGTTATCTTTAACAATTGATAAAACTTTCAATCTTACCATTTGGTTAAATTCATTTCAAAACAATCAACATTTCAATTATTAGAGGAAATACCATTATCTTGAGACTTGCATGCATAAAATGACTAACATAATTTTGGTTATCTAAAACATACCTAATTTCGCTAATGATAAAAATAATTTTTAGAATGTAGCTTTGAAACCCTTAGTAGTTGTGTTCTTGGTTTCTCAAAGTTTACCTTTCTTTGCGCACTGCAATACCAATTTCGATCTTTCAATGTCCTTGTAAATTAATAGTATGGAACAAGGTAGAGTTTTGTAAAAGTAACTGCATGCTCGAAGTGGTGCCAAGTACGTGTGTAATTTTCCACCTTCATTTATTACCTATTACAATGCATTAATTTTCTCAAATAAAGGTGCAATCATTGTGGATTAGGGTTCAAATCATGAACACCTTGGTTTTTGCATAGGCCCACCACTAGAGAAGAAGATGATGCAGAAATGTTATGTGGAACTCTTGTGTGTCATGTTGATTCTTACAAGGAAAGGTATTTTTAAGGAAAAACCTCTTTGGATACGTGACCATTGATGATCACAAGGTTTGAATCCTCTGATACCAGACCTTGGAAAGATTACCAAGAATTGGGACATTTACCTATTGAGTCCATGAGAACTGGGTGCAAGGAGAGGAACCAGGAACTAGGTTTGAGCATGAACAAAATGATTCTAATATGTTTGCAACATAACCTCTAGCTTTTGACCTCTGAATAAAGAAACAAAAAGCAACAATTGTACTAATTGATGAAGAAAAAGGACTCATGCACACTAGGATGATTTACCTTGGTGATGACTCCCTGGGATTGGATTATTGACTGGGCGGGAAATTGGGACCAACCAAAGATACAATATCCTTGACATAAACACATCAACTTTGAGACTCTAGGGTCCAAAAAATTGATAAGACTTAAGGAAAAAAAACTGCGACACTCCTAATTTGGGAAAAATAGGGATTTAGGCAATGACTAGACAAGCTGAAACAAAACTTGTATTTTACCATTTCCTCTAAAAGTAGCACACCAAAGCAAGCAAAGGAAAAGGAAAGAAAAGAAAGGGTACACATTTTTCTAAGGAGCAAAATGGGGTGTGTTGTGAGACCATACAACAACTAGCAACCAAAAAAACTAAATAAAACATTAGAAAGCCAATTCTGGACCTAATAACCATGCTTCAACTTTCTTCAGTATTCAAATTATAGACAATTACACCCTCATTCTAACATTATATCTTCACTTTAGCCAACATACAAGATTAAACATTATTGAGCTCATGTGTGTACAATTGATTTATTCCACTACAATAAACTTAGAGCATAGCAAATGTTTGCATTGACTTACATAATTTAGAAATTCCTTTTAATCCAACCTTGGATAGAGCCTTGCTGCCAATCAAGGTCCATAGCCCTAGCGAGGTGATCTTCTTAATTCCCCCAAGCAGCTAGCTCTATGACTAGTCAAGCATCCATAGCCCCAATATAGATATTTGGATAGCCCAAAGAGTTGAATTTTTTCTCTTTTGATATTTCTTTGATGCTCATTTTCTTTTTTCTTTTTATTTTTTTATTTTTTGACATTTCAGTGTAAGCTCATTTGCTTCAACTTGTAGGTAACGAAGCTTGCTATTAGGTTGGGAATTATAGTAGTAGCAAAGGTCACCTTTTGATTTTTTCACTCAATGCAAACAACTACTATCCCAAATTCTAGTAGAATGATTTAAGATATGGGCATTTGTAGCTCAGCATCGACTGAATGATTTATGTGAGCTAAAGTAAAAGGAACTGAACAATTTCCCAATCATCTACAACTAAAGGATTGTTTCTAGTCAAAGAATAGATCACATTTATATAATTGACATTCTATTATTTTTACCACCTTCAAAGGTTGCTAACTATTGTATAACCTGATGATGCAAAACCTCAAAAAGAAAACAAAACAATGCAACAAAAAAAACACTCAATAAAAAAAAACAACAAAACAAAACTATTTACAACCTATTCACAAACTATTTACAGACTAGCTTGATCACTAGCAACCAACACTAAGCTTGGAAGTAATGCTTCAGGAATTTCCCATTGACAAGAAATGAGACATCTTCTCCATTCAATTTTTTAAGTTTATATGTATTGTCACTTGAAATTTTAGACACCTGGTAAGGACTTGTCCATAACTTGTCAAACTTACAATGTTCACCTTTACACTCATGGGATTTGTCCCAATATAGGACTAAATCAGATATCTTAAAATTTTTTAATCTAGCCCTTTTGTCAAACCATTGTCTTACCACATATTGGTGCCTAGCAAAATAATGTATAGCTTGGGTATTTTTTTCATCTAAGTGCATCAGTTGCAACAATCGAGCTTCAGTCTAATCATTTAATCCAATGTACTCTTGAGAAAATTTCCAAGTAGGCAATATAGGATCTACCCCATAGAATAAGTAGTAAGGAAAATTCCATAATGTGGATTTCATCCTAGAAAAATCTACCCAAAGGGAGAATTTCAATAGAGAATGCCATTCTATAGGATTTTTTTCAACTAATATCTTGATTATATCTAGTAGATTCTTGCTTGATGATTTCGCTAACCCATTTCCCTTCAGATAATAATCAGATGAGAATCTCAATGTTATACTGTATTCAAATGCCCAATTAGAAAAAATAATGAGGAAAAAGAAGGGCCATTATCACATACCAGTGCATACAGTACTCCAAACTTGGTAATAATGCTTCCTCTAAGAATTTGATTACCATCTCTATGGTACATTGTTTAGTATGACACACTTTAGTCCATCAAGTACAATAATCAGTAGCAGTTAGCACAAACCTATGACCCATTGATGATGGAGGATTGATGGTGCCAATGAAGTCTACACCCCATTCTAAGAAAGGGAACATCTCCATCACCGGCTGTAATGGTTGAGCATTAAATCTTCCTTTGTCTACAACATTTTGACATGTGTAATAGTGCTTTACATGTTCATAAGTAGCTTTAAAAGTAGTTGGCCAATAATATCCAACTCTTAGGATGAGGTGTACAGTAGCTAAAGGTGCTCCATGAGCTATGCCAAATTTATCGTGTAATTCCTGCAACACTTCATTTTCTTTTGTCCTATTCAATCATCTTAGATAATTTACTTCATGATTCTTCTTGAATAGAACCCCTCCTTTAATGATATAACCCTGAGATTTTATCTTTAGGGCTCTTCTTTGGTTTCTTTGCATATGATCAGATCAATTATGACTAACTAGGTAATGTCATTTATTGAATACCAATCATCTTGATCTTTTACATCCAGAGTGTATTACTGGTTGGAGAATTGTGGATCAATCTCAACAATGGATTTAAATAAGGCTTGCCCATAGACCAACTTCATGGGTATAATCTCTAAATTGAACTCTTGTAAAATTGTAACCGACTTAGCTCTCTTTTCTCTAAGCTCGCTTTGCATTAGTACCATTTTTATTGTGGCATCAAGGATGATAGACTTGACTATACTTCTAAGAATGTAATGTTGTAATTTTCACATTTCTTTAATGAAAGGAAAGGCTTATTTTTCAACATCCATGTATCTAAGCTTTGCTTCTTTAAATGGAGTGCTCATAAAAGAAATTGGCTTTTCTTTTTTGTTCTCACCCCTTTGTGTCAACAATGTTGCACATGTATGACCAGAAGCAAAAGAGTAAATATAAAATGGTTTAGAATAATCCGAACTTACCAAAACTGGTGCTTCCACAATTGTAGCTTTCATATTCTTGAAGGTGAGTTTATCCTCATTTTTCCACTTGATTTTTGCATCTTTCTTCAACATATCATTGAGTGGTTTTACTATCTCGGCAAATCTGGTAATAAATTTTTGGACAAAATTGATCTTACTGAAATATGATTTTAGTTTTTTTTTACATCCCAAGGGACATAATTTGAGTAGAGCACTCACTCTATCTGGGTCAATTGAAATAGCTCTTTCAAAAATAATGTGTCATAGAAAATTTCCTTCAGTCACCCCGAAAATACATTTCTTAGGATTTAGTGAAACTCCATAAGTTTTGCACTTTTGTAATATTGCTTTGAGATCACAGACATGATCTCCTCTATTCTTTGAAAATACCATGAGGTCATCCATGTATATAATGATACATTTTCCTATCAAATCTTTGAAGGCATAATCCATAGCTCTTTGGAATGTGGCTCTAGCATTTATCAATCTAAATGGAATCCTTCTATAAGCGAAAGTTTTGCACTTCATAGTGAACATTGTCTTCATCCTATCTTCCTTCGCAACCATTACTTGATTGTATCTAGATAATCCATCCAAGAAGGACATAATCTTTGAACCATTAACAATTTTCAACACTTCTTCCAATGAAGGCAAATGATAATTATCTTTTTTAGATGCCTTATTAAGATTCTAAAAATCTACACACAACCGTATATCTCCATTCTTCTTCTTGATAGGCACCAAATTCACCAGCAAGTGGAATGTATAATAGGAAAAATTATTTAGGTTGAGAGGAGATTTTGTAATTCCTTTTGGATCAAAGGTTCTAAGAGTGCGTTTACGGGCCACTATTTCTATCGAAAATATTTTACATTGGGCTTTAACGAAATCGTATGTGTGATAATGGAAGTATCATAAGTTTTCAAATCTTTGTATGTCCATGCTATAACCTTCCAATAATCTCTGAGTGCTTGAGAAATATTTCTTCTTTCTTATTCGGTACATACCTTACCTATAAACATGTTCTTAGGATCTTCTTTAGCATTCAAATTATATAATTTAGACTACCCTCCATCACTCCTGGGCAGGTCTTTTTGTCAAACTTTCTTATCTCCATTAAATAGTCTCTCCAACTCAATTATTTCTTTCAAAATAGTATTATCTTTTGCTTGAGATAATTATTCATCTTGAATTTCACTATCTGAGTGATCTATTTTTTCAATTATCTATGCCTCGAAGATACTGGTGTTAGTAATAAATTCCAATATGTGATGATCACCTTTGAACACCTATAAATTTGTAACATCATCAAGAACTGAGGGTAACTATACCGACTCAATTTGAAACCTTCTCAAATTGGAAGCATCCAAAGGTTCTAGAGCACTAGTGGCAGTAGCTAGAGCATTAACTCTCTAAATGAATCTTTATAGGATGTGAGTAATGTTAAAGGCATCAAAATATTCTATCAAATCCCACACTCTATGTTGGTAATTGGATAAGCATTTGTAATGAAAAATATACTACTTTAGAACTTGCTTGACCACCAACTCTGAATCACCAAACACCTTAAGAATATTGAATTTTTTCTTAATTGCGAGCATCAAACTATGAATGAGAGCTTTGTATTATGCCACATTATTAGTACATTGGAATTGTAATTGGTAAGTAGCAAGAAAATACTTACCTTGCAAATTGACGAGTTCAACTCCAATTCTGTTTCCTTATATCGATTTAGATCCATCAAACCTAAGGGTCCAAGTTTGATTCTTGATAGCTTTGATCTTAGTGTTCTTGAGAGTGGAAAATTAAATTTTTTAGTCTTCTTGGCCTACATTTTGTCTCCAAGTATTTTGGGTTTAGGCCTATTAAGTGTAGTATTTTCTAAACAATGCTAGGTTTCAATTCTATGAATGATTTCCAAGCATATCATGCAACTATCTTCTGAGTGTGTAGAATTGTGTAACCCGCACCAACCCTGCAACAAAAATTTTTGTAGTGAATTTTTAATTTTCCTGCTCTTTTGAGATTCTATAACAATATTCTTCCAAAATTTATCTAGACAATTATCATCTTCTTCACAAGAATTATAATCCGATTCGGCTAACATGCCCATTCTGAGAGTTATCTGATTATGCTCTTCAGCATTACACACATGTGAAAACTTCTTCTATTTTAACTCTTGAACTTCGAATTTTGTAAACCCTTGGTTGCACATCTATGTATAGAACTTAATTTTTTTTATTACAATCAATGATCATATATTTCATACACGACTTTCTCTCAATTCTAATTTGATTAGGAACTCCTTTCCATGGTAGCCACATATGTGAGAAATCCATGGCCATGTATCCATTCAAATTCTTTGACCAATCCCTACTCAATAGCATACCATAAGTATCAAGTATCTCAACACCCTAAATATCTATATAATATTGAATATGGGGATCTAATACTAGTTGCATATGGGTATTGGTTAATTCTCCAACTACATTTCCTTCAGTTTTGTGAAGTTGATTGAACTTCTTTAGGGAATTTGCTAGAGTTAAACCTAGCATCTGACATATGGACAAAGGCATCACATTAGTGGATGCTCTAGAATTGACTCAACAATTATGGAGATTTTTACCAAATATTCTCAGTGTGAGCAAAATAGGTGGGGACTCTATTTTTCCTTTATAAAAGGCTACTTGCATGTCTTCCATAGGAATAATGTTTTATTTATTTTTCCTTAATGGAGTTATCCTTCACCTAGGATTCTTTAAATTTTCTTTCTTTTGGAAAGTCTTCTAAGGTATTGAAGAAATTTTTCCTAATCACAGGTGTTTTGAGTAATTCCAATAAAGAGAGGTTAATTTCACCTTTTTGATCTCTTATACCAAATAATTATTTGATAAGAAGAATATACTTTTTCACTTTGTGAAATGTTTGTTGAGTTATATTGAGAGGTCACTTTGGGTAACCCTAGAGTATTACTCGATTTGTCATCAGGTGGAGTATTAAAGTTATTTGGAGGGATTGACATAGTCAACGACCCTTTGAATTTATTTCCACCATTTGCATTACTTCTTAGGTCATAGCTATGTCCTTTCAGAAATTGTTGAAAAGCATGAATTTCATCAGATTTTCCCTAAGGTTCATTTTCATCTTGATAAGGAAATGTGTAAGTTTCTAAAGTCATGGATGAACTATCTACTTCATTTTCATAAGTATGAATTTTGACAACAAGTGACTCAACACATTTGTAACTTTAAAGAACTAAAGCGGAATTGTATCCTACTAGAACTAATTCATTCCCTTTAGGAAGATGAGAGTCACACTATTCATTATAGTGTGTAGCAGCCAAAAAAATATTTGAGGTATTTTTAAACTATGGATAGTCCACTTCAGAATGAGCATTTGTGTTATGAATTCTACACCAATTGTTCATCACAAGGTTAGCTAAATTCACCTTTTACATAGGTCTATCATCTAAGGAATAAGTGTTATATAAAGGGGTGGATATTCCTCCATTATTCCGTCATGTGTTCCAAGGCCTAGGTGGTCTAGGAGCATTATATGCTTGACTTTGAAAATTTTGATTATTACTCTTAGAGTAAAAGTTCTGATTTCTTAATTGTGTAACCCCTATGGTTAATATTTTGAGTTGAGATGTGATTTCCTCAATTTATTCATTATCATATAGAGTTTTGAACTTTTGACTCTTTTGAGTCTGTGAGAAGAAATAATTTCCATTAGGATGGAAGTCTGTGATAGTTGGGCTAAGATGCAGGACTAAAGCTTGACTATTTCCTGACTGAAAGAAAGTTTTTTGAGGAAATGTCCCATTTCAAACCACTAAAGGAAAATAATTAGGATTCATTGGATAATTTAGTGGGACTCCATTCACACTCAAAATAGGATAATTATTCAATCATTTTCCAAAATTTATAGATGATCCACTTCTGAGGTGTTTCATTTCTAAATTTACAGCTACAATTTCAACATAGGCTTTTGGTAAAGTAGGGGGAGGATTTTCCCTTCGTTTCATAAACATAGTAGTTAAAGGATCTATTGTCATATAATAAACCATGATGGTGGAAAAATTATCCACTACATAAGGTGCTTGTAACCTAGAATAGGCCTTCTAAAACCTCTCATTAAAAGTAGTTATAGGTTCACCATTGAACCTTTTGATTTGAGTAAACTGGTGATATAACAAGGAAAGATCAACTGATGTTCTAAACTTGGCTAAAAATTGACTTTCCATATCTTGCCATGATCTAACTAAGTTGCAAGGCAAGTTGATGTACCACTGGTACAGTTCATCACTTAAGCTATATGGAAACAACCTACATACAATGTCTTCGTGTCATATCATTGCTCTAAAACATGTATCCTTAAAGATACCAATATGTTCTTCCGTGTCTTTGTGAAGGTAATAATTAGGACACCATTTCTTTGAATTTTTTGGGAGATCATTATACACAACAAATTGGATCAGTGACTCTACATTAAAGAAATCCATCGCTATAGGTGGGGTAGGTATAACAACAGTTAGATTTTACAATGTCACACTTGCACTTTCAGACCCTTGAGGTCTGGATGACTTTAGACCATTAAGTTCAACTAAAGTTACACAAGGATTGCAAGACCAAGACCTAGTGACTTTGCAAGACTCCAACTTCAAAATTAATGAAACCAAAAGAACAACAAAAAGGCCCTTCTTCTAGTGCCATTTCTTGTTGATCATGATGTTAGTCACACACCAATAGTGTAGATAAATCATCACAGATAGATCACATGAACCTATCTTTACTTGAAAGTTTGAACCAGGACAACCTAAATATCAGGCCGACTCAACTTAATCCCAAGGCTCATTTATGTTAGGTATTGACCATGCTAGGTTCTCATCAAGGTTAATTGTGATAATACTGTTAATAACAAGGGGTAAATGGTAATTTCTAGTTCACAAAAGAATCATAAGAATTGATAAAAGATACTCTAGGTCTGGTCATCAGGTAGTTTCATAAAATCAACAAATATGCAATAATATTTTATGAATTTTAAAAAAAAATGCTATGACTTAAAGTATATTTAGCTTTAAGAATTCAAAAATTGTATGGATACAAAATATTTGCAATAAAAAAATTATTCATTCATCTCTTTTTTGAAATTTAACACCTATTCTAAATTAAAACATCAAAAAAAACTTGAAAAATTAAAAGCACTCCTAGGTAGTATCCATGCATGCCCCAATAATTAACCAAATAAAAGAAAACCACTCTATACTTCATTAGATTGCTTCATATCTAGGCATAGAATGATGCAAGATTTTAAAGAAAGGGAGGTTTATTTGGACACTGGGTAGGTTTTGTATGCACACTTAAATGGTGCAGCATATAGTCTTGTCCAGCTAAACAAAAAACCAACTACAAATATTTCATACAAGGTGGTAGCTTTCAAATTCACTTTGATATTGATTAGCTTCTATGTGCATACAAGTTTTTAATCTGGAATGATTCAAAAAATAGGAAAAAAGAACAAAACTCAAAGAAGTTTTGGCTCTTTTGACATCCAAAATTTTTGAACTTAAAAATAAAAGTAAACCATCAAATGGCCTTTTATAGGAAGAAGGCCCAAAAGTTTAAACTTAAGTCTATCAAAGGGAATCATAAACAACAAATCAAAAAATGGCATGTGGCAGATGCCAATTGTCATTGGAATCTTCTAGAAAAAGTCAAAGCTTTAACTTCATCAACATTAGTCTTCAATTCCAAGCTTCGGTATACAAACGCTCTACACAAAACAAGACCATTGGTATCCTTCAAACTCTAGGATAATACACCTCCACTAGGACCAAGAATAGCCTGCAAAATTCCACTCAACAACATATCCTTGTGCTAACCTTCAATATCTAATATCTAGTTATTCATTGCCTTGCATCAAACTCCAAGTCTGACAACTCTTCTTCACCTTTCTTCAATTGATACTCTCAAAAGGAAACCAATACCTTATGCATACACTCTTTTGAAATTCCTTGAATTTCCTTCCAACTATATTTGAGCTTGGTATAATCTTCTAATATTTGGAAGAAATTTGCATTCCTCTACATCTTCTTTGTTTCATATTTGACCATAACATTCTTGTACTATATAATTTTATCAATGAATTCCTAGTTTAGTGAATGAACAAGGTATTTATTCACTCTTTCAAGCTATTCTTTAAAAGATTTTACTTCTTTACCATCTTGTTCTAGCATCCAGGGGTCACAATCCTATCATGCTAGCATTTCAATGAAACTTTGATCTCTGTCAATTAATTTATTGCATTTCTTAGTGACACTCTCAAATCTTTCTACACATTGCACTAAGGTGTCACCTTCCTAATTCATCTATTTCTTCCATTTTATGCACATTAGAACCTCTTTTTTAGTGATTATCTTCTCACCTATCAATTCCTAGACATATGTCTGAATGAGAGCCTTTAAGTTTCATCTTTCAACATCAATTTTTTCCTAGAGAAATCTGCATTCTCCTTCTAATATTTTGGACTTTTCACACCAACGGTATGCCTCTTTATACTTCTCAATCACATTTTTTATTAGTTCTTCTCCTTTCCTCACCAAGTAATCCATCCATTCTTCAAGCACACTCATTTTATGGTGAAGTGTTGTGATAGAATCCACCTGCTCCTATGACATGAGTACTAGGATCTAAGGCGATTTAGCCTGTGCTTGACTAGATTGGTCTAATGATACTATGAAATTTTCTAGGTGGGCAATCTATTCTTTCAACTCTCTTTTCTTATGTTTACATTTTTTTTCCTAGTGACAGTTGTCTCTAAATTTATCTTAATTTCTTCTAATTTTTGTCCCCAGGATGAATGTCCAACATTGATACTTTTCACTTTTTACTCCTTAGGCATTATCTCATTTTTTCTTTTATATGCTACTAGAGTAGCTATATGGACTGTTCTTCCTCCATCTGCATTCTTCTACATAACATGTTTTGATTTTTCTCTTCGCCTAGGTTTGGTAGTTTCCACTTCTTGCATTAAGCTCTTGAGATCTAGAGGTACTAATTCCACTTCCAATGAGGAAGCCAATTCTCTGACCAACCAATCAGGTCCATCTTCATTATCTTCTACCTCTACAAAATTTCTTTGTTATTTGTCTTTATTATGCTCAGGAACTTCTCTTCTTAAATTTTTAACCTCTCATGTCACATCCTCTAAAACTGGTACATTTTTAGTTTTCACTGGAATGGATTCCAAATTACTAAGATTCAACATTGTCTCTTCATTTCTGAGACTTATATTTTCCTATATAGCCATGTGCTCAATATTGGTCTTTGGGGCATCACTTTCTACATGTCTTATTACCTAAGGATTCTCTTCATTCCTCACCCCACCATCAAAATTTTGTGTAGGCTCTATATTTTTAACTTCAACCCGGTCTTCTCCTATCTTTTCAAAAACTTGTGGTTGTTCAACATCATTTTCACCATTCCCTAGGGGAAGATGTGAATCAATTTTATCTTTAATAACAACATCATCGATGGGAAATTGAACTCCAATTCCCCTGTTTCCTTTTCAACAAGTATTTTAGGGTTTCTCACCTTTGGGGTGAGTGTTCCTCTTATGAATTCTTTTTCTTCAACATTTATAGGAATTGACCTTGTATCTGGTATTTCTTTCACCATTGGTTGTACCATGGGTTTCTCCTTAGATTTCTTCTCTTTTGCTCATTCCATCATGGCACCCCATTTCTCCCATTGTTCCCTGATTTTCTCTTCATTTAATTTTGAACTCTCTTCTAGAGCCATAGGAGTCTTTCCTAGTGTTTATTTTACTCCAGCCATATTGAATGAAGGAGAAGTAAATAATTTTGCAACCCTATGGGATGCAGAGCTTGTTTTAGCATGAGCATTTGTTTTCATTCTCACCTATTCATCATGTTAGCTCTCAAAAATGCAGGCAAAATACCTCAAGAGGTTTCCAAACTCTTGGTACGTTTTAGGGTAATAGATAAGGCCAAATGGTTTGAACCTTCTTCTCTTCAGGTGCTACCAGAACTAGGTGGGTATACCTATGTGAATGAGGTAGACTTAAAGTTTTGTGACTTGATTGACTTGATGGATCTATTATGATGGCACAAAGTGTAATAGATGAAAGCTTGCTAACTACTCCTACTGAAATGCGAGATGTGAATGTTTGAATTATATTTTATAAAATTCTAAAATGGAATTGGTGTGACCAATACCTACTTTTGTTGGGCTAATGGATTCAAGAGGTAAATGATATGTGTTTCCCCTTTTTGGCTTAACTCTAGTTGCTAGGAACTTTGAGAGTGAGGTTCTATGACTGCCATAAAACTTCACTAAATTTATGACTTGCATAAATTGTGCTGGAATATTTTCTTACCAGGTTCTTCTTCAATTATCCAAAAGAAATCTTTAAATCACTGTGATTCATCCAAAAGAATTTAAATCTTACTTGCAAACACCAATTGATTAATTCACAAAAAATGGGAATACATTTCGATAAATCAGAAATATACTTGATATACTGATTTAAATGATTAAAAGACCTCAAGTTGGAGACATTTAGATAAAAATGTAAATAATTGCATCACAACAACTGAACACCAAGAAAGGATTCACCAAATTTATGTATTCTTCTCCATTATATGATTTTAAAAGATTTTACAATATACAACATGATATTCTTCGGTAACTGTTCAACCTATCCAACTACCTAATCTATTGCCTATTTCTCCTAAATATAATTATATTTTATGATACAATTTCACTTTACATATACACATTTCCTTTTTAGGGTTACAACCCTTCACAACCCTTGTTTACTGCAATGCTTCATTCAATTATTCTAGGTAAAATAAAATATTTAATTAATTACCTTCTAGGAAAATTAAATATTTTAACCTTAATTTCCATTTTGCATCTTCGTAAAAAAAAATAGTTTCAACAATCATCATTTGCTAGAAACTTTGCTTTTCTCTCATTAAAATAGTTACTATCTTCATGACTCCTCAGGTGAAAATTTATTTTCCATTTATGTCTCTTAGTTGAAATATTTCACCAAATTAAATAAATCATTTCTTGGGGTAAATACCTACCCATCTTATATCCTCCTTGGTGAAAATGTGAAGTTATATTTTTAAAATCATATTGTTCTCTATTACAATCACATTTTATTTATTCTTTTGCTTCTACTTTTGATCATATGAAATCACATATCGGGGTGACAAGTGCATCAAAGAGACTTTCTTTATCCCCCACCGATCTCACACATCTCTCAGTGATGAAGCCCATATTTTGGTTGTCTGTGAAACTCTCCCTGAGAACTCCTCATCAGCATACCTTCCTCTATCAAAGGGACCAAGGATCTTACTCCAACTGCCCATGTCTTCCTAATTCATTTAGGGTTTTCTCCTTTGTTCATCATTGCATATTGGACCCCCTCATACTCTTCCATGACATAGAGTTCACGCAGTATTCACACATTTCCTTCTAGATTTATATTGTATAATGCATCCTCAGCCAGATATCATCCTTTAATCTCTTTACATAATTTCTTGAGCCTTTCACTGTAGTCAAAAAATCCTTGAACTGAGCTAACCACAACCTCCCTTCCTTCATATCGTGGGTAGTAGGATGCTGGGAACGGTTGTGGAATTTCATTTTTACACCTGCAACATGCTCGAAGGCCTTTTAGATCTTGTTTCAGATACATCCCATGTGTATACAATGTCCCATATCATTGAGGAGCTCTCTGCTAATACTTAGTAAAGTGATCTAAATACTTTGTGAAGGCTTTGCGTATTGACCCCAATCTTTCTTAGATATCATCCTGAGTGCCCGTTGTCTTTTAAATGCATATTTTCCTTGCCTTCATTTTGTGTTGGAAGCCATCATGCTATGTGCTCACTTCCCGTGGTTTACTCATTTGATTCATCTGTTTATTTGTAATCTTCCTTTAGATTGTGTTTGACTCTGGACTTTCTGGATCTCCTTAAATAACTGATGTCTAATGCTAGAATCATACTTATACCTTGTGTGTGCTTCCATATTTTGTGCCTATGTCTCTTTATTTTCTTTCTTTACGTATAAAGACTTGAAATTTTCATAGTCTACAACTATTGCATTCTATAGTTACCTCAAAAGTTATACATCTTGGCTATGCTTCCATATTATGTGTATATGTCTATGAGGGCACTTGCAAATTTTATACCTCCCTCCGACAGATCTTAATAGTTCATTTCTTTCAATCTACTCTTCTCGCATGGTCTAAGACAACATTATACGCTGCCCTATTACCAATTATGTGCGGGAAATCCTTTGAATTTCACCTAGCTTGATGATAGAATATACTTTTGTAAGTGTTATGATGACCTATCATTCTTTCCACATCTGTGTGGCTAAACATTATGATGAGACTTTCTTCTTTATGCCCGTGGATCTTATTTTATGTTTCTATCTTCTTTTGGATTTAGGGGAGAATTAATAGAGGCGTATCTGTCATAACGCCTTAACATGTAATTTGAGGGTTCCTGTAATTATATCATTGAAAAAAATTTCCTCAACCATTAAGCTTTGATGGGAATCCTTACGCTATTCAATATAGTCTTCCAATCAGTTCATGTGTACTGTTGATATTCAGCTTCTAGCCCCAATTTAGTGTCATGTAAATGTGCATCTTTTAAGACTTTTGGAGCCCTTCAAGATAATGTTATAATAAAGACTCTGGCATGTATCAACTTGCATTGGAATCTTTAATATAAAAAGGCCCTTGTAATGATAAAACTGCTGCTATAATGAATCTTTCAAAACTTGCTTCAGCCTCCTAACCGTAGCAATCAAATACAAGTCCTTTATAGGAAGCCTATTTTAGATGGGAAATTTTATGAAGTGGCAACAAACTTATTACTCCTTTACTTTCTATCTTAATCCCAATCATAGAAACTTTAGTTTGTCCTTTTTTAAAAAAATACTGACATGTTTGAGAACAAGTGCCCACATGCATGAGGTCTAAGATGTAATGTCTATGACTTTAGGATTCAATGAATTACTATATCCTCATGAAAAGATCTGAAAAGTATCCTTTCTAGTCCATCAAAATCTGAAGTGCCTCCTAGTAGTTGATTATCAGAAATCAATTTCTAACACTCTGCACTATGACCAAAGTAGGTCAAGTATCCCTCAAAATGAGTCTGGAAAATTGCTCAAAACTTCTCCTAGAGCCACAAAATTTTACCAATATGTTGAGTAATTCTATGGGTGTACGAATACAAAACATTTTAGCATGAATTCACTAGAATTGAAAACTATCAATTCTCAAAATTGGTTACTTAACTGTTTCTGAAAAATTGCACTTTTCAAAACTGTGTAAAACTCATTTGATTCTGATTTTGAAAAAATACCAAATGATGTCCAAACACCCTAAAAATTGGCATGGAGGTAGAATTTGGTGTAGAGAATCAAAGGAACCACTCATTTTTTTATGATCATCACCCATTTGGTTAATATTTAGCCTCAAAGATGACCAATTAAACATATTTTACTGTGTACTGACAACAAATCTTTGCAAATCCCTTCAAATTTCCACTTTGAAACTTTGTCAAACCAAATTGTATGAAGCTTAAAATTTGTAGAGACACTCCCATATGATAAATGAACATGTCTACAAAATTATTTTGCTTGAAATTGTATTGACTTCATTCTATGATTTTTCAAAGTGAGCCACTCGAGCAGATTTTTGAATGTATTAAAATCAACTTTTTGAATAAGGGAGCCTAAAATTTCATATGGGAGCCTAAAATTTGCATGAAATTTTAGGCTCCAATAGTGGCTCCATCTAGGGATGTATGCCCCCTATGGGCATAGCAAGAATCTAGGACTTTGGAAGAGCAGACCAATTGTTTCACCCCTTTGGCAACAAAATCAAACTTCATTTTTATTTTGAACTATTATGGTCTGAAATTCAAACCATAAATGATGGCTCAAGGCCACCTAAAAGAAAGGCCCATACTTTCCTCTGTCATAAATTTTATTTTTATTTGAACTCAGTGAACTCCCCTTGAAAGTATTCATGTCATCTTCCTTGCTACTCTTGTTGTCATAAAGATACTTGCAACTCCTTCCCCCATTCCGATCTGGGTCATGCATCATGAAATGATATCCCTGCTGATTTGAAAACTAAATTTTTTTTTTGTTCATCATATAACTGAGATTGATCTCTTCCATATCACCATTTGGAGATGAAACTAAATTATGATTCATATCTTCATTATCATGCATATCTGAACCAATCAATGTTGGACTTCTATCATCCTTAGTATGCAAATAAATGTCTTCTCTATATGAGCCAAAAATTTCTAAATCACATATCTCTTCTTGAATAGATATAGATTTTTGATCAGCTTCAAAGGTTACTCCATCATTTTTAGAAATGTACATGGAGTCATATGAATCATTGCACAAATTAATTTCACTATCAAAGCAAATGTAGGCTAGAAATGAATCTTTAGAATCATCCTTGTGTGTACATCTCTAGTATTCAAGAGTTAGCAAATCTGAAATTTTCTCACTGCTAAGTGAACCTGTTTCTTCTTCCATATCTTCTACTATTTCTCCCTCTTCTTGATCTCCATAAGGGCTGAAAATATTTCCTTGCTGGTTATGTGCAGGATCATGATGGGCCAAAAAGTGGCGATATGATGGGTATTTGTAGGGTATGTGGCTAACGACTTTTTTTACCCAAAATTGATGAAAATAAAAGGGTTTTTGAAGGAGATTCTAAGCTTTCCACCAATAAAAATTATGCGTTACTTTGAATTTAATAAATAATTATTATTCATTTTCTATTTAAATTAGGACTAAAGTCCTGATTGATAGACTGATTGAAAAACATCTATAGCTTTCAAACGGTATAACATTTTTTGAATCCGAAACATGCGTCACATTCTATGCTTCGCATACTACAGGATTAAAAAAGAAAAACTAAATTTCATGAATTTTTGACCAAGTTAAGGTGGTCAGACATACAAGTTTTTATATTTTTAAAATTTGTAATAAAAAATTCATAATTAATTATTTACTTGGAAAAAAATTACAAAAAAATATGCATCACATCGAGACATGAATCCTCTACTTATATCTAAAATATTATAAAAAAATATTATCATTTTATTGTGGTTAGGGTGGTCAGATAGACACCTACTTATTTTTTCCCTGAAATTTAAGTACCACTACATTGAAATTTCAAAATTTTGCCAAATAGATTTTCTTTTAAAAATAAACCTAGTAGTTTAGTAACTACATTCAATTTTCTATAGATTCTATTCTTACAGATTTTTTAAATAATATAGATAACTTATTCAAATTTTTACGTCGAGTTGTCTAACTCTGATTTTTTTGAATTTTTTGCCACTTAAGGACCTATTTTTTCCATGATGATCCTGCACATACCTTGTTGTAAATCAAGATTCACATGATTGTCCTCAAACTCTTCTTCATTGTGGCATGATACACAATCCCCTTCTATTTCATCTTCCAATTCATCAACACAACAATTTTCAAGATATTCATAGTTACTCTCTTCACATGCTGATGTACTCTCATCTTCATTTGGGCATGTTTCATCCTTATCATGGAGTGGATTCAAAAACACAAAGAAATCATTTTGTGGAACATCTTGGTAGTTTGTCACTTGAGATCCTTCTAGTACTTGATCATACAATGGTTATGAAAAAAATTCAAAACCACTTTCAAGTGTGCAATCTTCTTGTTCATCAATCATGTCCTCACAATTATCAACTACAGATGAATATGTCATGTGTTCTTTGTCAAGTGGATTTGCTTCTTCATTGACCTCTTCTACATTTTCTTCATCTTGACTCTCATAAAATCTATCTTCCATGAAATCTTCTTTATTATTAATTGTGTCACCAAGGCATTGATCTGAAAATGTAGTTGCTATTTGTTCATCTTCACTTGCTTTATCACCAATGTATTCCTCATGAAGTGTATCTTCAAGAACATCCTCATCATTGCAGTCCTCATCCAAGATGTACGATTGATCTTCCATATCATCACCATCTTCCAAATCTGAATATTTGTCATTGGAAATCTTAATTGCAGACATTTCCTCTATTTGTTGCATTATTTGATCATCCATGATATCACTATTAGATTCATTGTTGACAGTGTCCATATTCCTTGTCCTTTGCATGGCATCAATAACTTTATTTACTTGGTCAAAGGCACATTGTTTTGATGACTTTGGCCAATAAACTAATTCAGGCTTCCATGCTTTTACAAATTGTGCAACAAACATGGGTCTTGTAGGCTTATAATGAGAAGGTATTTGCATAAAGATATTTGTCATCCTGTTGTATAGAGAGTTTTTATCTTCTCCTTCATATCTCCTTATGTCAAGAAATGCATCAAAGGGGGAAATTCCACATTTTGATTCTATGATGGAGTCTTGGCTTTGAGTATGTACATGCTCATCTTCTTCGTCCTCAAGCTGCTGATTTTGATATGTATTTTCAAGAGAGTCCATATTTTTCTGCATTGATTGATCAATTTCTACATATTCACCAATGACATGATTGGCACTATCCTCATACCTCTTCTTATCAATGTTTTCAATTAGCAAATCTACTTGGTCAAAAGTGATTGGTTTTACTGACTCAAGCCAATGAATTGAATTAGGCCAATATACTTTCATGAACTACTCAATAAACATTGATGTGTTGGGCATGTAATTAATAGCTATTTGTATATAGATTTTTTCCATTTTGTTGAAGAGAGAGTGTCCAGATTCCTTTTTGTGTCTCCTTGTGCCATAAGATTATTTTAAAATACTATGGCTTATCTTTTGAAGAAAAATAGCAGGTTTCACATCAAGTGCAAATTGATGATAATGGATATAGGTTGGACTGTGGTCTGTAGGGTATTGAGGTAGGTGGGTTGGGACAACGAGGCCTTTTACACTTTGAAGACAACCCATTTTGACTAGAAATTGTATTGCTCCAAGTAATTTTCACCAAGTTTTTTCTAGATTTGCCACCTACTTTTCCAAAAGTAGGAAAATGATTCTTTTGAAATTATTTTTGCTTTTCCTCAGTGGAATCTCCTCACTCCAAATGTGAAATTTATATTGACTCTTTAAATGAAAGGTTGCAATTAAATTTTTTGAAGTTTGTCCCCAGCAAAGTAGCCAATTTGTTAGCTCTCAAAAACGCAGGAAAAATATCTCAAGAGGTTGCCAAACTCTTGGTACTTTTTAGGGTAATAGACAAGGCCAAATGGTTTGAACCTTCTTCTCTTCAGGTGCTGCCAGACCTAGGAGGGTATACCTATGTGAATGAGGTAGACTTAAAGTTGTGTGACTTGATTGACTTGATGGATCTATTACGATGGCACAAAGTGTAATAGATGAAAGCTTGCTAACTACTCCTACTGAAATGTGAGATGTGAATGTTTGAATAATATTTTATAAAATTCTAAAATAGAATTGGTGTGACCGGTGCCTACTTTTTTTGCGCTAATGGATTCAAGAGGTAAATGATATGTGTTTCCCCTTTTTGGCATAACTCTAGTTGCTAGGCACTTTGAGAGTGAGGTTCTATGACTGGCATAAAACTTCACTAAATTTATGACTTGCATAAATTGTGCTATAATATTTTCTTACCAGGTTCTTCTTCAATTATCCAAAAGAAATCTTTAAATCATTGTGATTCATCCAAAAGAATTTAAATTTGACTTGCAGACACCAATTGATTAATTCACACAAAATGGGAATACATTTCGATAAATCAGAAATATACTTGATATACTGATTTAAATGATTAAAAGACCTCAAGTTGGAGACATCTAGATAAAAATGTAAATAATTGCATCATAACAACTGAACACCAAGAAAGGATTTCACCAAATTTATGTATTCTTCTCCATTATATGATTTTAAAAGATTTTACAATATACAACATGATATTCTTCAACAACTGTTCAACCTATCCAACTACCTAATCTACTGCCTATTTCTCCTAAATCTAATAATATTTTATGATACAATTTCACTTTGCATATATACATTTCCTTTTTAGGGTTACAACCCTTCACAACACCCATTTGTTGCAATGCTTCATTTAACTATTCTAGGTAAAATAAAATATTTAATTAATTTTTTGCTAGGAAAATTAAATATTTTAACCTTAATTTCCATTTTGCATCTTCGTAAAAAAATTTAGTTTTGACAATCATCCTTTATTGGAAACTTCACTTTTCTCTCATTAAAATAATTACCCACTTCATGACTCCTCGGGTGAAAATATTTTCCATTTATGTCTCTTAGTTGAAAGATTTCACCAAATTTAATAAATCATTTTTGCGAGTAAATAACTACCCATCTTATATCCTCCTCAATGAAAATGTGAAGTTATATTTTTAAAATCATATTGTTATCTATTATAATCATATTTTACTTATTCTTTTGCTTCCACTTTTCATCATATGAAATCATGTATCAGGGTGACAAGTGCATCAAAGAGACTTTCTTTATCCCCCACCGATCTCACACATCTCTCACTGATGAAGCCCATATTTTGGTTGTCTGTGAAACTCTCAATGAGAAATAATTATCAGCATAACTTGCTCTATCAGAGGGACCCAAGGATCTTACTCCAACTGTCCATGTCTGCCTGATGCATTTAGGGTTTTCTCCTCTGTTCATCATTGCATATTGGATCCCCTCGCACTCTTCCATGACATAGATTTCATGCATTATTCGCACATTTCCTTCTAGATTTATATTGTATAATGCATCCTCAGCCAAATATCATCCTTTAATCTCTTTACATAATTTATTGAGCCTTTCACTGCAGTAAAAAACTCCTTGAACTCAGCTAACCGCAACCTCCCTTTCTTCATATCGTGGGTAGTAGGATGTTGGGAACGGTTGTGGAATTTTGTTTTTACACCTGCCACATGCTTGAAGGCCTTTCAGATCTTATCTGAGATACATTCCATGCATATACAATGTCCCATATCTTTGAGGAGCTCTCTGCTAATACTTAGTAAAGTGATCTAAAGACTTTGTGAAGGCTTTGCGTATTGACCCTAATCTTTCTTAGATATCATCTCGAGTGCCCATTATCTTTGAAATGCATATTTTCCTTGCCTTCATTTCGTGTTGGAAGCCATCATGCTATGTGCTCACTTCTCGTGGTTTACTCATTTGATTCATCCATTTATTTGTAATATTCCTTTAGATTGTGTTTGACTCTAGACTTTCTGGATCTCCTTAAACAACTGATGTCTAATGCTAGAATCATCCTTATACCTTGTATGTACTTCCATATTTTGTGCATGTGTCTCTTTATTTTCTATCTTTATGTATAAAGACTTGAAATTTTCGCAGCCTGCAACTATTGCATTCTATAGTTACTTCAAAAGTTATGCCTCTTGGCTATGCTTCCATATTATGTGTATATGTCTATGAGGGAACTTACAAATTTGATTCCTCCCTCCAACAAATCTTAATAGTTCATTTCTTTCAATCTACTCTTCTCACATGGTCTAGGACAACATTATGCGCTACCTTATTACCAATTATGTGTGGGAAATCCTTTGAATTTCACCTAGATTGATGATAGAATATACTTTTGCAAGTGTTTTGATGACCTATCATGCTTTCCACATCTGTGTGGCTTAAGATTCTGATGAGACTTTCTTCTTTATGCCCTCGGATCTTATTTTTCTTTTCTATCTTCTTTTGGATTTAGGGGAGAATTAATAGAGGCGTATCTGTCATAACGCCTTAACATGTAATTTGAGGGTGCCTTTAATTATATCATTGAACAAATGTTCCTCAACCATTAAGCTTCAATGCACATCCTTACACTATTCAATATAGGCTTCCAATGAGTTCATGTGTATTGTTGATATTCAGCTTCTAGCCCCAATTTAGTGTCATGTAAACATTTTTAAGAATTTTGGAGCCTTCAAGATAATGTTATAATAAAGACTCTAGCATGTATCAACTTGCATTGGCATCTTTAATATAAAAAGGCCCTTGTAATGATAAAACTATTGCTATAGTGAATCTTTCAAAACTTGCTTCAGCCTCCTAACTGTAGCAATCGAATACAAGTCCTCTATAGGAAGCCTATTTTAGATAGGAAATTTTATGAAGTGGAAACAAACTTATTAGTCCTTTACTTTCTATCTTAATCCCAATCATAGAAACTTTAGTTTGTCCTTTTTTTTTTAAATAGTGACATGTTAGAGAACAAGTGCCCACATGCATGTTGTCTAAGATGTAATGTCTATGACTTTAGGATTCAATGAATTACTATATCCTCTTGAAAAGATCTGAAAAGTATCCTTTCTATTCCATCAAAATATGAAGTGTCTCCTAGTAGTTGATTATCAGAATTCAATTTCTAACACTTTGCACTATGACCAAAGTAGGTTAAGCATCCCTCAAAATGAGTCTGGAAAATTGCTCAAAACCTTTCCTAGAGCCACAAAATTTTATCAGTATTTTGAGTAATACTATGGGAGTATAGATACAAAATAATTTACCATGAATTCACTAGAATTGAAAACTGTCAATTCTCAAAATTGGTTACTTAGCTATTTTTGAAAAATTGTACTTTTCAAAACTGTGTAAAACTCACTTAATTCTAATTTTGAAAAAATACCAAATGAGATCCAAACACCCTGAAAATTGGCATGGAGGTAGAATTTGGTGTAGAGAATCAAAGGAACCACTCATTTTGTTATGATCATCACCCATTTTCTTAATATTTAGCCTCAAAGATGACCAATTTAATAGATTTTACTATGTACCGACGACAAATCTTTGCAGATCCCTTCAACTTGCTGCTTTGAAACTTTATCAAACCAAATCATATGAAGCTGAAAACTTTCAAAGACACTCCCATATGATAAATGAACATGTCTACAAACTGATTTTGCTTGAAATTGTACTGACTTCGGTCTATGATTTTTCAAAGTGAGCCACTTGAGCAGATTTTTCAACTATACTCTTGAGTGTTAAAATCAACTATTTGAATGTGGAAGCTTAAAATTTGAATGAAATTTTAGGCTCCAACACATTAGTCATAGGTTGAATCTTTGGCTTTACCATGGAAGAATATGCCACTCTAGGTTTCACTATCACTTTGACCTTACTCTATCTAGTTTCTTTATGTTAGCTAGTAGGCACCAATGAAACTCTCTGGCTTGAGGCATCAATAGTTCTCTCCTAAATATGGACATTTGTATTTTCTTTGCTAGCTTTTGTTTTCTTCTTAGTAGGATCCTCATACCCATAATAATCTTCTTCTCTCTTTTTCTTCTTTGTATTGAGTGAGTATGTAGGCCTAACCCTAAATTTTCTTAAAGTTTTACAATAATAATCAATCCATCATTGAGTGTGCATCAAAACCTATTCAAAAATTTCCTCAATAGTCTTTATTTCTTTGCTTTCATAATTTGGATTCAAAATAGGTTCATCATAAAGCTTGGTTTAATTATTAACCAGACTCAAAACCTCTCCATCATCTTCATCCAACTAATTTGGAATGTCATGGAGCTTAAGAATCCATGCCAATTGTAATGACAACCTTTGATATTATCTTTTCCTCACATTGTGTTCATCATCACAATTAAGCCGTAAATCTTCTAAATGATGAACATGGGCACACTTTCTAGCTATCCACTTGGAAATATTCCCTTGTGGATCATAGTTATTTCTTTGGAGTGTAAAGAACTCCAATTTGTACATCTTTAATTCCTCTTCACACAAATTCACCACTTTAGCCACATTGCACTTATAATTCCCCATTGTGATGGGAAATTTGATAGAAATTATTTTATGTGCCACACTAAAAAGAGCATGGAATGGCTTCATCTGCCTTACCAATTCCAATAGTAATAATTTTTCTGTTGGGTACTTGGGAAACATGAAATGGTATCATTTGAATCCTTCCACCCTAATGTAGGTAAAAGTGGGAAACAAATGCACTAGCCTCGAACCTGTCAAATGATCCTTTTTTCTTCCAAAGACAATCATTTAGCTTTGTCACCCTCCATTATCCTTACCAGCTTCATGGAAAACACATCTTTAACTCTTTGATAATGCTCCTTGTATTCATGAATAGCAATTTGGGGTAAATGAGCATATATCAAACTATTCCTTTCTTTTCTACCCAGGGTAACAACTCTATTCAACCCTTGTTTATTTTCCTTTAGGGCATAGGATTAAATCATATATGAGGGCATAGAAAACCATAGAGACTAGGGAAATTCCTTTATCTGAGCATGTAGCCTATCACTGATAAAAGATCCCCAATGCATTTACATGGGGACTTCCATTAATTTGGCTATGATTACAAAAATCCATGTTTCAAATTTGTTGGAATCTCTAAGTCCAGTTATCCTACTTAGCATAGTTATAACATCTTGAACATCTCGGTTGAACACAGATCTTAGAATTGGTTCCATTTTCTTTGTAATTTCCTCCCAGTACCACTGTGTACTCATAATTTTCCTATTATGCTCTTCGATGCTTAGGTAGGTTTTATCCTTTGTTCTTACATCTATTGGGTTCATCTGAGGAAATGTGAGGAGCCCAAATGTATATACAATTCATTTCACAGATAGATTTGCATATATTTTTACTTATTTTTCAAAAACTCTCTTATTTGGGTTGTAACAATTTAAACATTCCATAACCAATTGAGGGGTCTCCATCGCTAGCGAAAAACCTCCTACTAAATGTAACTCATTGCTATAACATTCTTTATACATTCAGAGGAATTTTCTTTCTAGGCTCGTGTGATGAATTCGACATTAGAAAATCATCCTAGATGGGTATCAGTAACTATCGCACTGACTGGTATAGCTTCCAAAGAAAAATATTTAAACTCATTTTCTAGCCTAGCTTCGGAAGTGCACATATTCACCTATGTGTCTTGCATTTTTACAGATATGTGCCTCGTGTGCGAGTTAGGGTTAAATTTAATCACTTATATTCAACAATTGATAAAAATTTTAATCTTACCATTTGGTTAAATTCATTTCAAAACAATCAACATTTCAATTTCCAGAGGAAATACCATTATCTCAAGACATGCATGCATAAAATGAATAACAAAATTTTAGTTATCTAAAACATACCTGATTTCGTTGATGATAAAAATCATTTTTAGAATGTATCTTTGAAACCATCAGTAGTTGTGTTTTTGGTTCCTCGAGGTTTACCTTTCTTTGTGTGTTGCAATACCAATCTTAATCTTTCAATTTCCTTGCAAATTAACAATATGGCGTGAGGTAGAGTGTTGTAAAAGTAACTACATGCTCGAGGTGGTGTCAAGTACATGTGTAATTTTCCACCTTCATTAATTACCTATTACAATGCATTAATTTTCTCGAAAAAAGGTGCAATTATGGTGGATTGGGGTTCAAATCATGAACACCTTGGTTTCTGCATAGGCCCACCCCTAGAGAAGAAGACAATGTAGAAAGATTATGTGGCACTCTTCTGTGTCATGTTGATTCTTACAAGGTTTGAATCATTTGGTACCAAACCTTGGAAAGATTATCAAGAATTGGGACATTTACCCACTAGGTCCATGAGAACCAGGTGCAAAGAGAGGAATCAAGAACTAGGTTCGAGCAAGACCAAAATTATTTAAACATGTTTTCAATAGAATTTTCAGTTTCTAACCTCTGGCTAAAGAAACAAAAAGAAACCATTAGACTAATTGATGAAGAAAAAGGACTCAAGTGCACCAGGATGATTTACCTTGGTGATGAATCAATGGGTTTGGATTATTGACCAGGCAAGAAACTAGTACCAACCAAAGATACAATATCCTTGACACAACCGCATCAACTCTAGGACTCCGGGGTTTGGAAAATTGATAATACTGAAGGAAAAAAACTATGACATTCCAAATCTAGGAAAGATAGGGATTTAGGAAATGACCAAGTAGGATGAAACAAAACTTTCATTTTACCATTTCCTCTTAAAATAGCACACTAAAGAAAGCAAAGACAAAGGAAAGCAGAGAAAAGGGGGTACACATTTTTCCAAGGAAAAAAATGGGGCATTTTGTGAGACCACACAATAGATGGCACTTAGTAGGGTACATGATAAGTTTTTGTGGACAAGCGTAGCTGGGTTAATCACCAATGAAGTGATCCAAGCCATAATTGGTCTTTGTACCACTGGACCCTTACCAATGTTGAAAGCTATAAAAAATGATGAAGTTATGAAGCTAACTAGAGATACATTTGATGAGAGAGCTCTGACTACTAAACCCATTGCAAACCCAGTCGTGAAGTATGTTGCTATCATGATTGGATAGAAAATATACTTTACCACCCAAGGGAATTCTATGTATGTTACAACAATTCATATTGCATATGAAATGGTAGTGAATGGGAGAGATTATGATCTGTGTGAGTTTCTTTGACAACTTATGGAGAATCTGAGCCCAATTAAGTCAAAGAAACACTCTTTTAAGTTTGGGATGTTGGTAGTTTCTCTACTGTTCTACTTTTTGAGGGAGTTACTGGGAAGGAAAAACATTATATGGGAGTACCACAAATTGATTGCACATCAAATATTTGAACATCTGCATAGTATTGGAGATTTTAGAGTATAAAATAATGCTTTGATTGAATTCTTTGTAGTATTGTAAAATGATATGCATGAAAGAGAAAGGATTCCTAGAAGCCTAGTGAAAAAGTATGCAAAGGACATAAATTTTCTTGTAAGCACTGATGAATGCACATGGAAGTAGTTGAACTTGGAACTCTCTGGATAGAACCTCTAGGTTATGAGGTTGATGAAAAACTTGCTGAGAGGTTCATTGAAATATTGTTAAGTAGTCCAAAGGACCCCTCTTTGCCCCAACATGGAACATATGAAGAAAAAGCTAAAGAAGTGCACTTAGAAACTTCTACATCCCTAAGAGCTAAAACAATAAGAAATAATTTTGAGGCATTCTTCCAAGGGCCATTCTTTAAGGATGATATTGATAAATTAAAGGAAGCTCTTGATGAGAGGAAGGCTAGATCAACTAAACAATCCTCTAGACCTAGGAAATTCGGAAGAGTATCTTCTGCTACTACACCTACTTCTAGTGCTGCTACAATAGAGAAGGGAAAGAAGAAGGAACATAGTACTCCTACATTAGTTGATGTAACTACCTCCACTGGACCCAATACTTGTGCTTCTGGGTGATCCCACAAAGTTGGTTTACAATTTCTAGGAGATTCTATTTTTTGCTGAAATCACATATTTTTAGAAAATATAATGATTTAAGCCTTAAAAAGTTCCATTTAAAGCATTCCAATTGAAGAGGTTTTGATCAAAC
The DNA here is from genome assembly GCA_007258455.2 of Sequoia sempervirens. Taxonomy (NCBI): domain Eukaryota; kingdom Viridiplantae; phylum Streptophyta; class Pinopsida; order Cupressales; family Cupressaceae; genus Sequoia; species Sequoia sempervirens. The sequence continues at coordinate 577,676,937 of VDFB02047230.1, forward strand.
TACCTTAGATCAAACCCCCTTGGATAGAACCCTGCTAGTCTTAAACTATACCTATAACGGAGTCTCCTTTACACCTATCAAAATGCTGATAAAAAACCACTTTTGATTTACCTTTTGGGGGATCAAATGAATTCATTTAAAATTTATTTTTTGTAAGTATATATTCCTTATTATAAGCTTCCAAAAGAGTATAATTTCAAATAAATTTAATTTAATTATTATATTTATTTTTTATTTATTGCGAATGCAGGGTTTTCACCAAAAATCAAGCTCTTTATTCTGCACATGTGGAAAAATAGAAAATTTTCAAAAAAAAAGAAAAATATGAGTGCAATATATATTGAATTCCTTGATCCAACAAAAAAATAAAATGAATTTTGATACATACAAAAAAAGTTATGTGTTATACAGTCCACCTATTTTTGAATTGTAATTGGTTTGACTTCAAAACTTGATTAAGGAAAAAATATTCAATAAAATACTATGAAACCAATTGGAAGCACTATATATCATAGTTACAAATCTAAATTCAAAAAAAATAGAATCCTATCCTTCATGGAAAAAAAATTATGTGTTATACAGTGAATGCCACTCCTTAAAAATGGTATTTACTAAAAAAAACTAGTTTTTGAAGGAGATGGAAAAATAAGTGCAATCTGATTCCAAATTTTTTGAAAAAAATATATCTAGAATCTATAGACAAAATTTCACAAATCACTAGTTTGTGTCATCTTCAAATTCCTCACGGTTTAGCCGCTATAGGTTTTTGAAAGTGAAAATTTAGTTAGAAAAAATCAATTCAATGTTCAGTTTGGCCAAAACTTGTAAACCAGTATTGTGGGATCACCCTTCTAAAAGGAAGAACATACCCCCTATTGCACCATCTATTACTCACAAAAAAAGAAGAGTAAAGAAAAAGGAAAACATGAAGAGAAACCTAAGTGATGTTATACAAAAAGAATAGACCTTAGCTTGCAAGAAGAGCAACAGTTGAAAAGGAATCAAAGGAGGAGTACTTCTACTAACAATGAATAAGCATAAACTAGAGTCAATATCTCAACAAATGAAGAGATAGAGAAATAAGAGAACACTTTCAAAATTCATGTGCATGAGAAGAATAATGAAGAAGGCACATTTGATCCTAAGGAGGACATGCTTGGCTCTCCTCTGGTAAGTGATCAACCATATTTAAGTATGGAAGCCTTAGTGATAAAATGATAGACTCTAAAAATATTATGTCGACTGCTAAATTGTTTGATGAAGTCAATAATGAAGATAAGGAAACCATTATCAATGCTTTCATTCAGTAAATAGTTATTAGCAATGTGAGTATGGAAACTATCTAGAACAAAGTGACTGAAAATCTCTTGAAGGAATTAGTGCAAAGAAGGCAATAAGCTATAAATGTTGATGACAAAATGAAATTTGACATCTTGAATTCTTATGGTTCCTCCTTATCTAAGGAAGAAGCTAAAAATCTATTAAAATAATGCTCTACATTGTTTAGGGTCAAACAAAGAGTTAATATGCTTACGAATAAGGAGGTAGATAATATAGAAAAATTAAGACAAGAAACTATGGACACAATCAGAAATTTGGAAAGGAATTGTGGGACAAGAACAAGTTCTTCATCCCATAAAGCTCAGGCACAGGAGCATGTTAATATCACAAAGGAAATGGATCATCCAATTTTGGATTTTTTTGGTGAAATACATGATGTTTCAGTGACTCTTTCCCCTTTGAATGATACAGAGGAGACCACCAGCAAAAAAATTGAAGACCAATATAAAGATGATACCGATAATGAACTTGAAGAACATCATGAATCTATTAGAAACAATGGTGAGAAGAATAAATATGAAGATGAAGGGAGAAAAGATAAAAATAACAATGGTGATAAGGATGATGAGGATAAGAAGGAGAAAGAAAAAAAAGATAAATCTTCTAGAAAATCCTCTGAAGAAGAAAAGGAAGAAGAAAAAGAAGAAGAAAAGGAAGAAGAGAAAGAAGAGAAAGAAGAGAAAGAAGAAGAAAATAAGAAAGAGGAAGTCAAGAAAGCCACTCAGGCTAAAAGAAGTGAAGAAGAAAATCCCAAGGCTATTGAGCTATGAAATCCAACTAAAGAATCATTTGGTAGCACTCTCAAAGGTTTACTGACAAGCTAAACAATACTTCAACCTATGCTACCATGTCAGCTAATTAAGTTTCCATCATATCCGGGCTATGTAGATTTGACTAAGATTGCACCAAGTGAGAAAATAAATATTTGTGGTACTTTTCTCAACTATGTTACATAAGAAACTACCGAAGCTTATCAGAAAGGAAATGAATTGATAAATGAAGCTATTAGAGATTTATAGGAAACAGAACCTGGTGTCACCACTAATGACTCCTTAGCATTTATTGAGAACCTAAGTGTGTAGTTGATTTTGTTAAGGAATATACCTCTAATATTAAGGTATAGACTCTAAAGGAAGCATAGATGATTATTCTAGAGAAAATATTATTGACTCTACAAGATAAGTATGCAATTGCACATGATACAAAATTGCAAAGTTTGAAAGAGGTGAAGGACTATGATGAGAATCTTAGTTATTATTTGTTTACTACATGCAGTGGTCTGATGCCACTCAATATATTAAGTACTTATTGTACTCAATTGAGTCTCAGCTTATTGATGCCTTCGAAGACTACAAGGTTGCAGATGATAGAAAATACATTGGCTGGACTTCTATTGTAGACCTTTAGAACAAGTTTTTCATTCTGCAAAGGAAAAAAGAAGATGCAATAAGGCACTTTGGATAGCTTGGAGACCTAGTAATGTCCAAACATATCTCCATATCAAGTGCCTTGGTAGATGTAGAAAAATTGGAGAAGATGAACATCATTCCATCCACTCCAGAAGAAGGAGAAGAATGTTTAGTGGAACTCGAATCTCTGCATAAATATCTTACCAGGGCTAAAGGGATTTGGGATGATGGTAAACCTTCTTGGGAAGCAATTATTAAGGAATTACAAGGTGCCCCTATCTCCTTATTTTTTCTATTTTCCTTACCCTTTTTCCTTTATTTCAAAGGGTGAGAAGGTTCTATGTGGAATAAGGTTCAGTGTAAATAATGTTTTGGTTTTAAAAATAGTTTTATGTTTTTGTATATTTGAAAGGGGGAGTTGAATAATTTTTTGATGTCGCACAATTTTGGCTTTAGAAGTAAGATTTATTTTTGGCACATGTTGCCATCAATGACAAAGGGGGAGATTGTTGGAAGAATTAATGAGGAGACCTCTAGTTTGTTGTCTTTTTTTTCATTGATTCCAACATTGTTTGGTGACTGATTATCTACCCATTTGATAAACTATGTATGTGCTACATTAATCTATTAATTTGGTCCAAAATCACTTTGAAGTGTATATCTGATCATATAATTTTGATATGTTTTTCAAGGGTCTTAGATACAACTGTGGTAAGGGATTCAACAATTTTAGTTGAATAAGTTGAAAGTTATAAATGCTAGAAGTTTGACTTACAGTTTTTGGTATGTTTTTCTTTTGGTCAACTTGTACATGCGGTGTATGCTTCATGAAGGTTTAAAGTGTTCCTTTTTAGGTCCAGTCTAACCTAAAACATGTCTTGCATATTTTTTTTGAGTGTGAAAGAAGTTTTTATTTTGAAGACAACAAGATATTTTAAGTTAAGTATGCGTACATCCAATTAGGATGACCTAATTGGTGTATGAACCATGTATATATGGAACATCCTTGTATTTAGAAGATTTATATATATACACATAGATGCACATGTCGATAGAGATATAGAGAGAGATGATAAGAAGTGATTATGCGAGATGTGCGAAAAAATGATATTGTGTGAAGTCATTAGTAGTTGTTGATAGTTGTTGTATACCTGCAATCCAATGTAGGATTCTCTATCTTCTAGAGCTTAATTGGAATTGTACTCAACACTCAGAAGGTGCATTCCATTTAGTTCACATTCTTGGTAGTGAGTTATATCTTTTGTACTGTGGTTGTGTGCCTTTCAAGGACAACGTGTCCTGATAGTGTGCCATGTAATCTTTTATAACTAGTTATAATATATTATGAGTTAATAATCATTGTAGTTTTTCCCACTTTGGGTTTTCCATTTAAAAAATCCTGGTGTCTATGATTTGTGTGATGTTATGTTCATTTCCATGTTTTTACTTACAATTGTAGCTAAATATATTTTATTAATTGGATGGTTAGCAATCAATTGATTTAGTAGAATATTGATTCATCCCCCACTCTCAGTATTCTATGTTCAATAGTACTCATCTCATGATAACAAACATTATTAAAATTAATCTATTTAATATTCAAATACTCTTCCTTTTCATTGACTTATTTAGCATACAAATCAATAGGTTTTGAATTTGGATATCATCTTTCCTCTCTTCCTCATACTTTCTCACTTATTACATGCCTTCCATCCTACATGATATTTCATAATCCTCTATTTTTTCTTCTTCATCCTCTTTTATGATTTATATCTCTATTTTTTTTTAGAAAAAGTAACATTAGAAAAATTATGGGATTCCACTTCTCCCATCTACATCTCCTCCATCAACTTCTCAAGTTCAACTAACATTTTTCCTTCTAATAAAATATCTTTCTCATCTCATTTCTTAATAGGATATCATCCTCATCTTCATGAATTGTCTTTTTAAATATGTGACCCTCAAATTCTATTATCCCAAATTCTACATTTGATTCATATTTCTTTGTATTCTCCTTCATGAGGATTTCCTTTCATATTTATTTTCTTTTTTTCAATATTACATACAAATAAATCAATGTAAGATAAAATGTGGTTTTCAATGTTACCCATTTCCTCTTTCTCTCCTATCATTAAAAAAAATATTTTTTCATCATGCTATCTCCCAAACAAATTCTAGTATTATTGCATACTATTTCTTCTATTTCTTTCACTAGTTTAAATTTATGTCTCACTCCATATTTTTCCAAAGAATAATTTCTAGAATGGACACCATGGATATGAAAAAATTTATATTGCCATGGCCTTCCTATAAGTGGCATGCATCCATAAGCATAATTTCACACAACACTTAACCATGATAATCTCCAATCTTAAAATTTACTAATAATTGTTCATTAACCAATGCTTTACAATTCTTTTGTATCCAAGAAATCCTATATGGGTGTGGATGTTTTATTCTTTCCAAATTAAAATTTGTAACCATTTCTTTAAAAAATAGATTATTAGTACTTTCACAATCAATGATCACATTGCAACACTTACCTCTTGTTTTACACCTTGTCCTAAATAGGCTCTTTCTTTGCATTGGTTCTTATTTTCCCTCTTCTTTTAGCAAGGTTCTTTTAATAACAAGATATTCTCCTCTTTTTGTATCTTTTGAATGCTTAGGTCTAAAATCCTCACTAAAATGGACAACTCTAGCATTACCCTTTAGTATTTTATTTGGTCATCCTTAATTTTGTTTGAAGTCATAAGATTCATGTCCTTCACCATATGTAAAACATGTTCCCTCAAATCCTTCTCTTCTAGGCCCTCTTCCAAATCTCCCTTTCTTTTTTCATTTACATCATTTTGGTCTCTAGGGAGGTATATATTTTTACCTCAATTATTTTTGTTGGTTCTTGCATGATCATCACTCTCTTGTTTTTCTTGTTTTCCATGATGTCCAAATTATCTTCCTCAAGAATTATACCACATGACCTCTTCCTCTTTGTTTTATTTTAAATTTCCTACTTAATTTTTCTTCAACTTTGATGGAAAAATAATATACATCTTCATTAGTAGTTAAAATCACCAAGCTTATCTCTTCTTGAACACTAGGATTCAATCCATTGATGTATATAGCTACTTTTAATTTATTATCTTTAGAGTTACTTTCTCTAATGATGACTTTGTAGAATTCTTTAGTATATTCTTTGACTGTCATATTCATCTACCTCAAACTTTGCATCTTCTTTATAAGTTCCAACTCATAATCTACATGAATAAAGTGCATCTTATTTTTTTATACTATTCTATCCCACTTGGTGATATTTTATTTCCCTCTTCAATTTCTCTCTAACTGTACTTCTTTCCACAAAATTTTAGCATGAACTTTGAGTTTGGTCTTAGAAAAATTGACCATCTCAAGATATTCTATTTTTTCATACTCAAAATATTCTTCCATATCATTAATCTAGTCTATCAAATTTTCTAAATTGAGCTTACCAAAATATGTGGAGATATGAATCTTTAGTATTTTACCAATTTTCTTTTTATAGATCTTAACAATTGAACTTGTTGAGTTTCATCTTAGCTTTCTTCAAAATTTTCATCATCTTTGACTACATTATCTTTATCTTTATTTTCATATCTCCTTCTCAATATAAACCCTCTTATCAACTCCTCTTGAATGATACTAATCTATCTCTACATGGATCTAAATCCTTCCTCTATCACAACAACATTCCTATTCCAATGGTTTCTTCATGAAGACATCTTAAATTTTTTCTTTATTCTCTTACACAATGTAAAAAATTCTTAATGCGATGTTTCCTCAAATTGGAAGTTTTTCTTCCACTTTCAAACCCACAAACTCAAGGTCCTAGTGCAAACTACCTCATTTTTTGGTGATATATTTAAAAAATTTGTAACATCCCATTGTTATACTGCATTATATAGGTGTACTAACAAAACAATCAAAACATTAATTTAAATACCTCAATTGAATGAGAAGATAACTCATAGAAAAGTTATTGAACACTACACAATTTCTTCAACTAAAATGCTTACGAAAGGCTACAAAACTGAATTAAATCACCAAAGATTCATATGAACTCTTGTTAGATAAACATGGGACGTTTTAAAAATAAAAATCAGACATATAAATTCTTAGAATGAGGATGAAAAATGTAGCAACCAAAATTACCCAAACTATCTCTTAAAATCTTCAATTTAGAGCCCAAAAATGTAATTTGTGGAGCTATCTTTTGGAATTTTATTCAATTTATGATAATTCATGACCATAAAATGAAATTTAACTAAAATAATGCTCCTATAGTATATCCACCCACCTCTTGGTTAAATCAATAGGAATTCTCAACTTAAAACCCTTTATTTCCTAGAGCTTGAAAATGACATAAATTGCAAATCCCAATGAAATGCATGACCTATAGCTGAAAATAAACTCCAACATAACTAATAACCTAAATTTGGGAGTTCAAGAATCCCTCCACTTTTTTATTAAAATATATTTTTTGTTTGATTCTTTGTCATGTCCAAGTTGTCATAGATTATAATTACTAAAATAGTTGGTCACTCCTTTTCATCAAATCATGTAAATTGATTATTGATTTGAAAATATTAATGAAAAAATATTCCATGCAATAATATAAAGTAAAATAATTCATCTTGAAATGGGATCCTCACTTCCAAGTAGTTACCACAATAATAACTTTTATTCAATTATGAGTTAATCTATAATGGTAAAAATTACATCAGTAATTATTTTTTTAACTAGAACCAACTACTTGCAAACCAAAATATATAAATAAAATTAAATAATTAGAAAATATTTTTGGGTGATGCAATATTTCTCACACCCTTGTATTCTCTTGCATCATTCATATCACTATATAAGTTGAATTTATAATGAATCTATTTTTTTAATTCTAGGAAATTATATGGCAAGCATTGGTGGATTAATGAAGAAGTTAAATAGAGTTTCTCATGTGTATGCATGTTATATTTTTGTGACCTAGATATCATATTTGAAAGTATGTGATTATCCTCTAACATGATGGTTTTGTTTCATTATCCTATGGTCATGTGCAGTCAAAGAGTGTTTATGTTGGCTGCCTATTTTTGACCACCTAGTCACATGGATGTTGACTATTGTAAGGAATTCTTCTATTAGGTTCATGGTTTTATTCCCTAGTTTATGAAAGCACTAGATGATTAGCCCTAGGTTGCATGTGGGTTGTGGAGTTGGTATTTTGGTTACCTTGATGCTCCTAGACAACTTGGTTCTTTCATCTACATGTACGTAATGGTGGTTGTAGAATTGGTATTTTGGTGGCTTGGATATTAAAGAAAATGTTATAATTATTTTACATATTTTTACTTTCATGTTCTCATATTCATGTTATTTAGATCTCTGAGTTATAGATATTTCCCATTTTAAAATATGTGGGTTTGCATATCTATGATATTCATTTTTTTTAAGATTATATATTTGGTGTTATTTAAATTTGTGTGTTCTTGGATGCATAGATGGATTCAAATTTTTATGAATGGTTTTGTAAGTAAATTATATGTTAGTTTAAATATGTTGTTTTATAGATCTATGAAGAGACTATTTAATAACGTATTTTGGATGGAGATAGTTGTATATTTGCATGGATGGCTTGAGGAGGTTGATTGTAGATTTCTTAAGTGTGGAAGTGTTAGTATATGCTTTTTAACTTATTTATTTTGTATATTTTATTGTTGGGTTTCTAAAAATGGTTACTCTATTGGAGATTTACAATCATATGGATCTAGATTTGATTTGGGTCTTGATTTATGAAGAATATAAATTTTATCTCTAATTGTGTCTATTTTACATGTTATTATGAACAAGGATAAACGGTAAGGTTGTTAAAGAGGGAAAGAAACATAAGGGATATATCAAATCATAAATCAATACCCAATTGAAGGAACCACACCCATTACCAATGAAGTGAAAAGCTTGAATCAAAAGAAATAAACAAGAAATGAATAAATTAACTAAATCAAATCCTACTTTTAACTCACCCAAGAATGCAAGTCTTTACTTCATTATTGAATTATTCTTTTGATATGTTGGATTTCTTAATTTTTGCATAAAAATAATTGTGCAAAAGATCAAAAGATGTTTATGGAGATTGAATTGCTATGGTTCTCAAAATTTCAATGAGATATATCCCTTGAATTAGATATAAAGGCTTGTTTTATAGATTTGTAGATATTCAATCAATGATGGAGATTTAAAGACTAGATCAATGGTGGAGAGTGAATTAAGGGGTGAGAATCCATGCATGAAGAGGAAAGGTTCAATTAACTGAAGCTCTTCCTTAAAATTTAGGAAGATATTTTGGATGGAAGATATTTTCAAATTTGATTTTGAATTTGAATTTTAGAATATTCCTTTTGGAGGGAATGTGCAACTAGATGAATTTAATAATTTATTTAATTATGGAAGAAAATTAGTTAATTAAATAACTATGAAATTATTTAATTATGTGATAGATAAGAGGGATAATGGTTTTTGATTAAATAATTGAAAATTATTTAATAAGGCGGGTTTGAAGAAAATTAGAAAATTAATTAAATAATATAGACTATTTAATTAAAGCACCAATAAAAAAAGATTATTTAATTAAAGTGGGTTATAAAAATATTCAAAAATTAATTAAATAATTGAAGTATTAAATTAAGGTAAAATAGAGGAAAAATGATGAATTAATAAAATTAGAATTATTCAATTCATAGAGGAAAATAGTTAGTTTAATTAAATAATTAGAATTTATTAAATTAAAAGTAATGAAATAGGGAATAATGAGTGGCATGATGAAAAATGGTGAAGTACAAGAATGTGTAATGCATTGAACAATTTTAGGCATCTATATTTTGCCCCTCTTTGAGATAATATACCTGTTGCATTGATTCAAAGATATAACATTGGTTTGGAAAAAAATAGGTGATACTGATGATGCCCCACTATGCTCCAACAAATGAAGGAATGATGGGAGGATGGTAGACTACCCTCTGAAGAGGTTGGTTAGAAAAGATATATTTTTGGTTGAGATCATAATAGGATGACAAGATAGGTTTGATGAAGAAGAGGGGGAAGAATCAAACCCTAGTTAATGAGGAAATTGATTGGGAATATTGGAGGAAGAATAAAATGGGATGGGTGAAATCTAGGGTTTCGAGGTCTATATATATGCCCTTGTGTGTCATTTTCACTCTCAAGCTTATAGTTTTCAAAGCTCTGAGTGAGATTTCCTAGTGAAGACATCACAAAGATAGCCCTTATCCATGAGCTACACATAGTGTAGACCATGTCCATTATTTCTGATAGCTAGCTAGAGTAGATCCCATAATACGCATCTAACCCTTTTGTAGATAGGCATAGTTGTAGGTGCAATAAATGCTAGGTCTAGGGATTCAATCAACCACATCAATCTAAGATCAATTCCTTTGAACACTAACATAATGTGTTTAAATCCCAATGTGATGCTTTTGACTATGTCACAATATGTTTATCAAGTCATGTTGCTTTTGACTATGATCAAGTGACACGATTGAAAAATAGCTCACTTATGATTGAGTAAAGTGACTATTTTGAAAAAAAATATTGCTAATGGATGTGATAAATGTTGGCATATGGCTTCTAGTGTTGTCATTAATGGCAACTAAAGTCATCCCTATGATCCATAGTTCAGTATCTAGTCATACCAGTAGATAAAGTAAAATATTGTGTATTACCGGAATAATACTTGAGGAATAGGGTATCTAGTCAGACAGCTTCATCGGATCATTGTTTTGTGTTGTGGATCTCTGAAACTGGTTGATGAGCATGTGGATTATCTTATTATTGAGTTTTGTGGTGTGCATTATGAGTTTGGAGGTCTGATAGGATACTTTATGTCTATTTGTTTGTTGTAGTCGACTCAGTGAATGTGGCGCATTGTGGATGTGTTAGGTGAAATAATCAAAGATGTTTTTGTGCTCAAATGTTTAATTATGGGTCTTAGCTATGGACTAACTGAATTATTTGGATACGCATCAAAATTATTCATGCTTTGGGCCAACAAGTTGCAAATATTCTTAAATTTTATTGGGCCAACTTGTAGCGATTAAACCCTTAGTTGCGGATATATTTAGATGATTGATTACATCATTGTGTATCATGTGAAAGGTGTATTGGTGTATGTTGTGAACATCCAAGGAGTATTTGAGCAATGTCATGCGCAGTTTCACTTGTGCATAAGTATTTTGTGTGAAAACTTAAGCAGAGCAAAGTAGAAGTTTGATATCAGTCAAAAGGACAAAAGTTCATCACTAGAGCCTAATCGAAACTGTAATCAAGCATTAGTAGATGCTATCCATTCAGTTCATTTTCTTTTGGATCTAATCCAAATCATTGTAAGGGCAGTGAGCCTGAATGCAAGTGCATTCCCATTTTGTAATATTTATTTTGGTTATACTTAGAACTTATTGTAGATTGACCATCCACTATGGTTTTTCCCCTAATAGGGTTTCCATGTAAAAATCCTTGTGTTATGGTTGTGTGGTTTCTTGCTTTATGTTTCTACATATTACTTTTGATTAAATGTTCTAGGTGGATTAAAGGTAAAAATAATTAAGTTAATTTTTGCACAACACTGATTGATGCAAAGCTAGGAGGATTCAACAACACATCTCACAAACCTTCAACAATAATTCAAAGCAATCTTTGTATAACACATGCTATTAGGCATTCTATATCACATTGGAACCATAACTATGGTAGCCCACAATTTAATGCAACAAATAGTCATTAATAACTTCCAAAAAACAAATAATGAAGCCAATCACTCTAGTGATATTGAATAAAACATAGTTATATACCTTTCCTCAAATTTTTATGAAGATCCAACTGTGGAAAAGAAAGTTATTGTGTTTTTTCCAAAACTACAAACCCTAGGTAGGGTTTAGACCTACCCTCACAAAAATGGTCATAACTTATTCAAATCTTAATGAAATTTGATGAGACTTGAATCAAATGAAAGTAGATTCACATTGAAAAAAATAAAATTGGTTTCAAATCCAAAATATAGAATTTACAATCCATACCATCACATTTTTTTAGACTGTAAATTCTGCACAATATTGTTAGAATAGGGTAGTCTAACCAAAATAGTCATATCTCCCACAAAACACAATAAAATTCAATGAGAAAAAAATAATTGGAAGATAGAAATAGAGATATTTCCATCCATATATGATACTCCATTATTTGAGTCCATAATAGGCCGTACAAAGCACAAATTCATCTTGGAAACAATGTAAAAATTAGAAAATGCACACAAAATTTGAGGTTGCCATTCATCCAACTTCAAAAATAATGTCTCCAACCCCCCAATTCGAGTTTTGGAGGGTGTATTTATATATTTCCAACCAAAAAAAACTATTTTCAACTACCTTTTGATTATTTTGTTGACAAAACACCTTAATGATACTTCATCTACCTAATTCTACACTTTTTACAATTTTTACAATATGGAACAACTTTAAACATTATTTGACAAATGACTTATAATATGAATTCATAAGACTTAAAAACCTCTAAAATGGTTTTATAAACCTTATTATAATACCAAATACACAAAATAAAGAAACTATTTAGAAATGGCCTCATGGAGGCAAGAAATAAAACAAGTGCTCCTACACCAAACTCCCAAGGGAAAAAGAATTCAAGCCCCTTTGAATTGTCTTCTTCCTAATCTTCCAATTTCTTTGCACTTTGTCCTTTGTATTTTCAACCTTATTTTTTTCTTCTTCAATATGATGCACCTTAACCTGCAATTTGTTTCTTGTCCAAAGATTAGCACAAAAAAGAAATGAAATATGGCTTCTACCACAATACCTCCATCTTTCTTCAAATCTCTATAGGTTTCCAAAAGCAATTCATTCTTGATCATTTATTCTTCAAATATTGACACCAACTCAATATCTTCTCCCTCTAAAATTAGGTTCTTCATATCAACTTCTTCTTCATCTTCATGCTTAAGAACATCTTTGTCTTTAGGAATTCTTCATGTGCATCTTCATATGCTTCTTCTTCCTCTTTCATCTTCTTGTGTCTTCTAATTTTCACAATCTTCTTTATAGGCAAAACCATCTCCTTTTCAATGTAAAATTCCAACTTGTCTCTTTTTTCATCATTTGTTCTATCTTCATCATAGATTCTTGGAACTCTTTTTCCAATCTACTTAACTCTTGCTTCAACTCAGTAATTTCTCTATCCATCTTTGCTTGTCTCTTTCTCTTCTTTCTTTCCTCCTCTTCCTGTAAATTCCTTCTCAAATTCTCCATATTTCAACAAGTCTCTCCTTTCTCACAACTTCTCAAATTTTGTCAACTTTCTCTCTGCCTTCTCAATGACAGCAACCATGTTCTCACATAACCTGCAACCAACCACAACACAACACCAAATAGAAAACTACAACTACAACTCACTGGCCCAAATCTTTCCCAGGCTCTGATACAAATTTGATGTAGAGCTAGGAGGATTCAACAACACATCTCAAAAACCTTAAACAATAATTCAAAGCAATCTTTGTATAACACATGCTATTAGGCATTCTATATCACATTGGAAACATAACTATGGCAGCCCACAATTTAATGCAATGAATCATCATTAATAACTTCCACAAAACAAATAATGAAGCCAATCTCTAGAGTAATATTGAAGAAATTTTTTTATAGAACTTTCCTCAAATTTTTATGAAGATCCAACGATGGAAAAGAAAGTTATTGTATTTTCCCCAAAACTGCAAACCCTAGGTAGGGTTCAAACCTGCCCTCACAAAAATGGTCATAACTTATTCAAATTTTAATGAAATTGATAAGAGTTGAAAAAAATTAAATTATATTCAGATGGAAACAAAATACAATTGGTTTCAGATCCAAAATATAGACTTTACAATCCGTACTATCACATTTTTTCAGACTGTAAATTCTGCACAATATTGTTAGAATAGGGAAGTCTCACCAAAATAGTCATATCTCCCACAAAAATCAATAAAATTCAATGAGACAAAAATAATTGGAAACTATAAATAGATATTTTTCCATAAATATATGATACTCCACTATTTGAATCCATACCAGGCCGTACAAATCACAACTTTAGCCTGAAAACAATGTAAAAATCAGAAAATGCACACAAAATTTGAGGTTGCCATTCATCCAACTTCAAAAATAATGTCTCCAACCCCCCAATTAGAGTTTTGGAGGGTGTATTTATACATTTACAACCAAAACCAACTATTTTAAACTACCTTTTGATTATTTTGTTGAAAAAACACCTTAATGACACTTCATCTACCTAATTTTGCACTTTTGACAATTTTTACAATATGAAACAACTTTAAACATTATTTGACAAATGACTTAAAATATGACTTCCTAAGACTTAAAAACATCTAAAATGGCTTGATAAACCTTATTATAAGACCCAATACACAAAATAAATAAACTATTTAGAAATGGCCTCATGGAGGCAAGAAATCAAACAAGTGCTCCTACATGACTGATTCACCCCCCCCTCTTAGTGTTGCTTGTTTCCAACAATTGGTATTAGAGCTAGTTCCTCAAAAGAAGTATAAAAACTTTGGGAGATCTTGGAAAGTGTTCTCAATGGATACAAATAGTCTTCAACAACAACTTATGGTGGCATTGGATGATCTTGACCAGTCAAAATCTAAGATCTGGGAACTGCAAGAAAATCTTGAGAAAGTAGAAAAATTCTAGTCATTAAAAGAAAAGATCAATGAATCAAGGGAGAAAAGAAAGGAATTATGTGGTCAGCTCAAACATAAGAGAAAAACCATGGAAGATGAACAACTCGGTCAGGTTTTGAAGGAGAAAACAAAAGGATGTGAAAAATTTTCCCAAGAAAATACTGCCTTGAAGCGTGAGACAGAATCTATCATGATGAGAATGACCAAAGAGATTAAGGACATGAAGAAGAATGAAGAAAATATTGCATAATATTTGAAAGAAAATTCAAAACAATGTATTTGACTAGATAATGAATTGGAGCAATTCAAGAACAATGAAGAGGAGCTTGAAAAATAGCTTGATAATCTCAGAGATGAACTTGCTATAGCAAATGAGTATAAGGAAAAATTCAAAGCAAGCTCAGCCAAACTTGATGAACTAATCAAGGGACAGAGGACTGATGGTGACCGACAAGGTCTTGGATATGAAGAAGGAGAAAGCTCTGAATCTGGACAAAGGAGCTTTGGACAAAGGATTCTGGACAAGGAAAATTTAGACAAGGAAATTAGATGAATGGACCTAAAAGAAATCAGGTAAGACAACCTAATGCTCAAAGATTTAATGGCTACTGTTATACCTGCAACAAATTTGGTCATTTGGCTTCTCAGTGTAGGAGTAGGATGAATACAAGTGGACCATCATTCTTAGGTCAGTGTTTTAATTGCTATAAGTATGGTCATAAGTCAAGTGAATGCAGAATTATGATGAACAACTTTCATAGAGATGTTAGATGCTATGCATGCAATAGATTTGGACATATTTCTAATCAATGCAGATGAAGACAAAGTTAGTGGAACAATTGGCCTGGGTAGAGAAGTTTGAGTGCTATAGCTACAACAAATATGGTCACACTTCTAGGTTTTGTTGGAATAGAAGAGGTTTAGTAAAATAGAACATGCAACTGAATGTTAAAGAAAAAGGGAAAGTCATTACTAATGAGATCAAGAAGCAAATGCAAAAGAAATGGGTGAAGAAGAATCCCTCTGTTAAAGGAAATGGATCCACACCAAAAGCCACTTCTAGTAATTCCTCTAGAAATTAATTATAGGTCTCTGCCATAGGGGGATCTATCAATAAAAACTCCTAAAACCCCTACAAGTGATTGGTAGTTGAATTCAAATGAGTCCATTAGGAAATTTAATACTTCTTAGACAGTGTGAAATGAATCTATGACATTACTGAAGAATATTGGAGATCCTCATAAGAATAAAAGATAGTAAACTGGTTGAGTTAGGGCAAGGGAATTTATTGTAAAGGTAAAGAGTTAGGTTCGAGGACAATTAAAGAATGGCTCTCACCCTCATTTTTCATATTGCATTCAAAGGAAAGAAGTTTGGAGAGATTTAAGGTGATCATTTCCAAATTGAGAAGAGATTCAAGCATAGAGGAGAATCTGCAATCAAATTCCATTTAATCTCTGAAAGGTATTTATTGCAAAACATATAAATTTGTGTGCTTGCAATTATGTCTACTCCTCTTATAGTTGAAGTTAAGGATAGGCAACATCCACAATTCAAATGGAATATGTATAAATCCGTAGATACAAAGCCATTAGGTGCATTTTCATTGGTGTCGTATGGAGTTCTCCACATTGAAGATGTTAGGGAATATGTGCATCCAAATATTGAAGATTTGGGTAGTTCACAGTTATTGGAATTGTATTCTCATCATATAGTTCAAGAATATTATACTGTGAAACCAGAATTCAAAACCCTAGAAGATAAGAAATTTGCACAATTCATGAAATTCCCCATATTTGAAGAAGATGAGTGGGTTCAATATATACTAAGTCGTGTCCATGATGAATTCATGTGGTTAGATGTGCCATTCAAAATCTCCAAGGAAGCTATTTGTGTAGTTATAGGATTAAATTCCACTAGTAGACTTCTAGTTTTGAAGTCGGTGAAGAATCATGAGGTTACTAAAGCAACTGGCTTGCATTGGGATAAAAGGGTAATGACAATAGATCATATTTCCGAAGTTGATGTAAAGTTTGTATCTATGGTTATAGGATACAAGATTTACCACTCGAGCTAAGAGAATTTTGTATCCAGCACAACCATCTATAAAACATATGAAATGATCAAACAAAATGAAGATTATGATCTATGTGAGTTGCTCAAAGGTCAACTATTGGAGAATCTAAGAAAAATCAAGAAGGACAAGAAGAATGTATTCAAATTTAGAAACTTGTTAATCTGTCTGTATTTCTACTTCTCGGGTGAGATACCGAGAGTTGGTAAAGTTCAATGGCATAATGATATGTTAGTAGCTATTCAAATCTAGAATATGTTATGTGGACTTGGTGATCGACAGACCTGCAACACAATCCTATGGGGACATTTTAAAAATTTCCAAAATTTGATGCACACCAGAGAGAGAATTCCTGCCACAATAGTGGAACAGTATAAAGACACTATATGCTTCATGATTGACATTGACCAGTGTCATATGGAAGTTGCTAATCCTAGAATAGTTTGGATCATGCCTATGGGTTATGAAGTAGATGAATTTTTTTTTAGGATGTATGCAGAACATTTGCTAAATTCACCACTAGATCAAGATGAAGAAAGGTTTGGTTCATATGCATAGAAAATCTTACAAGTTCATTCAGAATTGAGAAATCCCATGTCAATTAGAAAGGTAAGAAAGGAGACAAAAGATTTTGCAGAGATTATGGGTCTTCCTATGGAAAAATTGAAAGAAATAAGAAGGAAAAGAGATGAAGATGAAGTAGCTAAGAAGAAATAAAAAGTTGAATCTACTGGTCTAGGAACATCTTCTGCTAACACTAAAACTACCAGGAGTTCCCCTACAACATAGTCAAATCAAGCCAAAGCCTCCAAAAGAAGGAAGAAGAATAAAAGCTCAAGAACTTGCAAAGTTGTATATGTTGATGAAGAGGAAGAAACTAACTTAGAAGAAGTAGTAAGAGAGATAAAGGCTACTGGGACTCATGTTGTCAAACTGAACAAGAGAAAACCTTCTAGCAAAGGTGATGAAGCAAAGAAAAAGACCAAAGTTGACAATCCCAACATGTCTATTGAAGAAGTTGAAAATGTAGTAGTAAAAGATGGAAATCTCATGCCACTTTGTGACCTATATGAGAATTTTGATGAATCCAGTAAGAAGATTCTTGAAGAAGCTATAGTTAAACACTTGAATGTTTTCAATAAAACCCTTGTTGAAATTATGTCTAGCTTGCCTACAAGCCTATATAACACTTTGGAATATAGGAGAGAGAGTGCCATAATAGAGGAGGAAAATTTGAGGAAAAGAGTTCTTTCCAATTTGTGCCTGAAAATGACAATTAAAGAAATGGATTTATTTCTTCAAAAAAATTAAAAGGAAATCAGAAGCAAGTTAGGAGTAAATAAACTCATGATTGGTGACACTTATGTTGTTATCAATGAAACTAAGATAATTTTGGAAGAATTCTTATCAAAGGAAAAGATAAATATTGAGGAGATCAATACTGAACATGTTAAAGGAAATGAGGAAGCAAATGTGAAGATAAATGAACCAGAAGAAGGAAACATGAATGTGTCTGATCCTCCAAGATTTGAGGATATTTTGACTTCTTCCCATGTGGAAAACTTAGAGACATCTATGGTGAGTAAGGTCCAAATTGAGGTGTTGTTGAAGAAAAGGAGGCACATCCTAAAGAATCTGAAATGCCTAAAGTCAATTTTGAAGCTAAATCCAAGATTGAAAAAGAAAAGCATCAAGAGATTGGAATAAAGGAGGTGAAGGAATCTCTATTGGAGCAACAAGATGAGTCAGATCCTAAGTTAGATGAAAGTTCAATCAACCTATCTACTCTATCTCCAATCTAGATGTTGAAAGTCAACAAAATTTCTCAAACTAAAGCCAATGAGAAGATATTCAAATCTCACATTAAGGATAGTGAATTGCTAAAACTTGCATCTAGAGTCCTACTGAAATTGATACCTACTTACATTATGGACCGATCAGGCTCTTCCTCTGGTGAGTTGAAGAAGTTAATAAACTCTATAGATTCTTATTTTGAATCTTTCAAGCAATCAACTCTAGTTAAAGTGAAAAAGTAGTTCAAGGGGAAGAGAATTGGTAGCCTAATTGAACTGATTGCCAAAGACAAAAAATTGTTAGGCTCCTGCATAAAGAATATTCAAGGTGCTATATCTAAAGGAAGAAAAGTGTACAAGTATTGCTTAATCTTGTCAAATTTTATTGAAGCAAATGAGAAGCAAGTGAAATATATTGAGCAACAGTTGGTTACTATTTCCAAAACTTTTGATCCATTAGCCGACAATGTTTTTCATCAAGAAAGTCAAGTAATATCTTTGCTCAGCCAAATAAAGAATCTGAAGCTTGAAAATGAAAGGATTATTAGCAAAGTATGTGAACTCAGGGGGCTAATAAGTCCAAAGATTGAAATGATGGTGAATGCTCTGAAAGAAGCTAAAGGTGCTATGACCGCTCCTAATCCGATAAGTCTCGAAGTAGCATAAAATTTGTCATATCTTCTTTGTGGTCACATTACCATTTTGGAGAGTCTGAAAAGTGTGTGGGACTCAAACTTAAGTGGACTGAAGAATGTCTTTGTAGACGTCTTCAAATTTTTATAAGTCTCTAGATATGATTGTATAGTTTTGCAATTTTGGATTCCCCAAAGTTTTTCATTGATTTCAAAGAGGGAGAGAGTGAAGTGAAAAATGCCTTGATATGCTTAGGGGGAGTAGTATTTTGTATTTTCCTAGTGTGCTTATCAATTTTGACACTTAGTCATTTTTTCACTAAGTGTTGCCATCAATGCCAAAGGGGGAGATTGTTTGCATATGGCTTCTAGTATTGTCAATGATGGCAATTGAAGTCATCCCTATGATCCACAATTTAGTATCTAGTCATATCGGCAGATAAAGTAAATATTGTGTATTACCAGCAGAATACTTGAGGAATAGGGTATCCCATCAGACAACTTCACCGGATCATCATTTTGTGTTATGGATCTCTAGAACTACTTGATGATCACGTGGATTATCTTATTATTGAGTTTTGTGGTGTGTGGTGCGATTTTGGAGGTCTGATAGGATACTTTTTGTCTAATTGTTTGTTGTAGTCGACTCAGTGAATGTGGTGCATTGTGGATGTGTTAGGTTAAATAATCAAAGATTTTTTCATGTTCAAATATTTAATTATGGGTCCTAGCTATGGACTAGCTGACTTGTTTGGATACGCATCAAAAAATTTCATGCTTTGGGATGACAAGTTGCAAATATTCTTAAGTTTTATTGAGCTGACTTGTAGCGATTAAACCCTTAGTTGTGAATATATTTAGATGATCGATTACATCATTGTGTATCATGTGAAAGGTGTATTGGTGTATGTTGCAAACATCCAAGGAGTATTTGAGTGATGCCATGCGTAGTTTCACTTACACATAAGGATTTTGTGTGCGAACTTAAGCAGAGTGGAGAAGAAGTTCGATTTCAGTCAAAAGGACAAAAGTTCGTCACCAGAGCCTAACTGGAACTATAATCAAGTATTAGTAGATTCTATCCATTTAGTTCATTTTCTTTTGGATCTAATCCAAATCATTGTAAGGGTAGTGAGCCTATCCTTTTGAGTAGTGAGCTCTAGGGAGTGAGCCTGAATGCAAGTGCATTCCCATTTTGTAATATTTATTTTGCATATAGTCAAAACTTATTGTGGATTGGCCATCCACCATGGTTTTTCCCCTAACAGGGTTTCCATGTAAAAATCCTTGTCTTATGGTTGTGTGGTTTCTTGCTTTCTTTTTCTACATATTACTTTTTATTAAATGTTCTAAGTGGATTAAATGTTAGAATAATAAATTTAATTTTTGTAGAACATTGATTCACCCTCCCTCTCAATGTTGCTTATTTCCAACAATAAAGTGATAGTTTTGCAAAAAAAGGTTTTTGATTCAAAGGTTTATAACATTGGTTTTTATTTTTATTTTTTAACAAATTGAAATTGTGGGCACTATTCTTGTAGGCTATCCTAGATCCTATCTTGTTGCAAGAGTGATAACCTGGGGATTTGGACTAGATGTCCCATCTTAGTGAGATGGATGTTGATTTCCTAATAGCCATTGGTTTATTTCACTTTGCATACATGCTAGAGATTTATGTGCATCAGACATTGTTGATTGTGATCATGGAGAGGTGGTACTTAGAGAATTTTCCCTTCAAGTTCCTAACTGACAAGGATACCATTGCATTATAAGATGCATGGAGGATCCTAAGGATCCCATTGAAGGAAAAATTAACACATGCAACACAACCAAGGTAGAGAATCCAAATAGGATCTATACCTTTTTGCAAAAAGGTTTGAAGTATGATTTAGAACTTGAATCTTGACAAGACATATAAAAATGATAGAAATGGAAATCCAAATCAAATCTAGACCTTCTACAAAATGGTTTGAAGTTCAGTTTAGGACCTGAAACTTGCTAGAAAACCAAAAAAATAAAATCCCAAGAGAACACAACCTCCCGAGACCAAAACAAAAACACAAAGAAAAACTAGAGAAAAAAAAAAGGGAAAGAAAACAAGGAAAATACAAAGGGAAATAACAAAAAATAAAAAGGGGGAAATGGGGATGGGTATGCAAGGCATAACATATGGTAACTCGACTAGGAAAATAGTTTATACATTTTCAAGATATGAAATCATTCAATCACCCTAGAATCTCTAGTTTATGACTATTTTAACTTGGTATGATTGGCCTACATAAATGAGAGTGATTTGAAACCTCAAATACAGTCCCAATGAAAAATTTGAATCTACGTGTTTGAATTTTGTTATATGCCTCTCCTAAAGACTTGGTTATTCCCAAAATAGTGACACCAGTACCCGAGCTATATGAGGTGGGTCATACCATTGTCATGCAAGGATACCCTGGGTATTGCTCCACTACCAATCAGGTGTCCATAACTTTTGCGGAGATACCTTTGGTTTCTTCCAAGCATGGCTTTACTACTAGCCAATAATCCATATCCCCAATAGAGATACTTGATCACCCATTTTGACTAAGTATTTCTTTTGTATCTTTTCTTTCTCTTATTTTCTTAGCCTTGATACACTTATTATTGATATTTATTTTATGCTTTTCTTAGCTCTTGGAAAAGAATACCAAGTGTAGAACCAAGATCTTAGTACCTACAAGACACAACAAACAAACACATTAGAAGATTAAAATGCAAGCCAAGATCAAAGTTCCCCATAAAATCCATTAACAATGCTCAAAATAGGAATAAAAGCAAGAACACAATAAAAAAGGAAGGAGATAGATCAAATCCTATTAAAAACATGCAAACTCTTGATCTTATGGAGGAGTTGGTGCCAATTTGATGTGGAAATTGGCCCTTTCCCAACTCCTATGAAAGATTTAGATGATTTGGTGATGATTGCTTCAAATGAACTCCATGGATAAAACCTGCAATAACCTAGCTATGCCTTGATGAAATTGATGAAAAATGCTAATGCTTAAAGATGAAAATGAGTATAATAAGTTTTCTCAAATTGTGGATGATCAAATGAGGAGAGAAAACCTCTTATTTATAGAAAGGAAATATGGAAGAAATGCCCAAAATGAAGCAATGTGGGACTAACTTTCAACCAATGGCAAGGTGCCACTTGTCAAGAGATGAATGGATGGAGGATGTACACATTTTGATGAATGTGCCCATAAATGCATTTAGGTGAAATTTGAAAATAATGAAATGACATGGAAGAGGGAAAAAGGAATGACTTAAATGCCACTTGGCTCAAGGAAAAATGACTTGTAAGATGAAATAAATGTCTTGTTGGAAGGACTAAGTCCACTTGGAGGGATTTCAAATTTGAAAGAATATTCCTCTATTATGCCATGTTGAGAGAAAATAGGGATTTAATAAATGAATCAAATATATTTTCATGTGCAAGTGGAAAAAGCTAGAGGATGGGGCATGGATTAGAATTAAATTAATCAAGGGTTAATTAATTTAATGAAGGATTAGATGATGTGAAAAATTTGACTTAGATTTATGGGTTAATTTAAATCAAAGATGAGAAGAATGTGATTTTTAGGGATAGTTAAATAAATATTTTGTTTTATTTAACTAAAGGGGATGATTGGTTAGATTAAATCAAATAAGGTTTTAATTTATTTAATTTAATAGAGATAGACTTTAGACATTAATAAAATAAAATTGATTTATTTAATTAAAATAAAGAGCTAGGGTTAATTAGATCAGATTGATTGATTTAATTAACAAGAGAGAGTGACTTAATCAGATAAATGATTTATTTAATTAAGAGAGGGAAATTGATGAATTTAATCAAATAAAGGTATTCAATTAAATGGTTAGACCAAGAGATGATTAAGGATGAAATGGTGTTAGTTAATCAGGATCAAGCATGCAATGTCAATCGGTACATTTTACGTGTCTACACCAAGGAATGGGTTTTAAACCACCATGGACGTCATGCCATTAGTATGACTCCAAATTTTTCACTCAAAGCAAAGGTATAACCATTTTAGGACCAACTAGACCTCAGGATTTTAATGATTCATTTTGTTGAATACTAGATTCATTTGTTACTCACAAAACCATTTTAAATGTTCTCATGTTTTGTTGATTATCATATTTGCATTGAAACAACCATAAATCAAAAATTCCAAAATGAAAGAATAACCAAAATATTTTGAGAATACATAAAATAATATCCTAGTTATGAAGACTTAAGCATGACTTTCATAAACACCCAATCTTCCCAATGGGTCAAAATAAAACCACCCAAAAGACAAAAATAAGGAAAGGGGAAAGAAGGAGAAACATAACACAAAAAATGAAAACAAAAACATAAGAAAGAAAAGAAAATGTAAAAAACTACATTGTTAATAAACAAGGGAGAGCGATGAGCATTCACGGGCCAAAATAATGTTTTAGGAACTATCCATTCATGAGCAATGGGACAAGCTCCCTCATTAACACATTAAGCCAAAAGGTATTCTCTCCAAGGATTTCTATAATTTGGTGGGGTCCCACCCAAAGTTTATCAAACCCTTGGTGATCACCCTTCTTCCCTTTGGCTTTATCCTATAAGAGCACTATGTCAGATATTCTAAAAGCTTTGATCTTCACTCTTTTTTTCAAACTCACAGTTGATGACTACTTGGTGTTTGGAGAATTACTACAAGGTAGAATCTCGCTTCTCTTCTAGGCTCAAAAGTTCATGAGCCGAGCTTCTATCTTATTGTCATATGTGAAAAACTCATTCATAAACCTTAGGTCTAGGATCTAGAGATTTATTGGGATAACAAGGTGGTAACCGTAGACCAACTAGTAGGGTAAAGTTCCTAAGGCTACTTTCATTCTAGTTCTATCTTCCCATAAGGTGAATTTAACTTGGGTGTGCCAATCCCTAGGGTTTTTCTCTAACAACTTATTGATAACTTCTAGAAGGTTCTTATTAGTTGATTCTACTACCCCATTCCTCTATGGGTATTAATTTGATGAATATTTAACAAAAAAATTATATTCAAAATCCCATTGAATAAATTGTGTAGAAACAAGGAAAGTTCATTGTCACATACCAAAACAAAAAGGTGCCTCAAATTTGGTTATAATGTTGTCTTGAATGAACTTGATAACATTAGTGGTTCTTTTCTTGCATGATTACACCTTAGTCCACCATGTGCAATAATTCATCACTATCAAAATGAATTTATAACCTACAAAGGATTTTGGATTAATTAATCCTATGAAAGCTAATTCCCAGTGGGAAAATAGTCTTACCTCATAAACAGGCTATAGGGCATGGCTAGGTTGTGTTCTTTTGATGAGTCTATTTGATAAGTGTGACAACCATGAACATGTTGATGTGCATCCTGAAAGATGTGTTGCTAGTAATATCCTTATCTAAGGATATGGTGTACCATGTAATTTTCAGATCCATGCCTTGTACGATTTTTACCATGAAATTTATTCAAAACTTGATTGGCTTGTTGTTGATCCAAGCATCTTAGATATATCCCTTCAAAAAAAATCTTGAAAAGAGATCTATTTTTATCATGTAATTAGCACTTTTCAACCTTAACAACCCTCTCTATGTAGCATTCAAAACTTTGGGACATTTTTTTCAACAACAAGAAGATAAATTCAACATAGCATGGATATTTAGTGAACAATTGCACTGTATATTGCTAACAAGCAATGTTTACCATTTCTCATGAAAACCACTACCTTCAGACTAATTCATGGGTTGGATCTCTAGATAAAACTCTTGAAATTTCCATCCACTTTTCTCATCTCTCTCCAAGTTCCCTTCGTATTAGTAATGACTTCACTTTGGGGTCTAGGATGATGACTGTGACTTTACTATGCAAAATCTAGTGGCGAAACTTCTTGATAGCCCTCACCAAGGTAAAGACTTATTTTTCAAATGGAGGATATCTAAATTCAATATTTTTGAAAGGGGAGCTCATGAAAGAAATTGGTCATTCATCCCCTTCTTCCTTACATTGCATTAATATTGTTACACAAGATTGTTTTGATGCAAATGAATAAATGAAAAATGATTGCAAATAATACAAACTAGTCAACATCGAGGCTTATGAAATGGACTATTTTATTGGAGAGAATGATGAATTTTCTTCATTACTCCACTCTATCTTATCCTTTTCTTTATCATTTAATTCAACGATTTTACTATTTCAACAAAGGTGCAGTTATGAACTTTCACACAAAATTGATCTTACCGAAGAATGACCTCATTTCTTTCTTGTTTCTAGGCATGGGTAACTACATAATAAATTCTATTCTTTTAGGATCAATAGAGATTCCTTTCTCAAAAATAAAATTTCCTAGTATCTTTCCTTCATAGACCTTGAACACTCATTTCTTTAGATTTAATGATGCACCATACTCTCAACACCTTTCAAATACTTTTTCCAAATCAACAGAGTGATTATTCCTATCCTTCAATAAAACTGTTAGATCATCCATGTAGATGATGATACATTTCCCTATTAGATCCTTGAATACCACATCCGTCACATGTGAAATGTGGTTTTTACATTAATCAATTCAAATGGCATCCTCCTATCAGAAAATGTCCCCATTCGGTTGTGAATGTCATCTTCATCTAATCCTCAAATTTCACCAAAACCTAATTTTACCCTGAGTAGCCATCTAGGAATGATATCATCTATGATTCTTTGAAAATTTGGAGTACTTCATCAAGTGACATAAGAGGATAGTTATCCTTTTTAGAGGCTTGGTTCAAATTCCTATTTTTTATGCTCAATCTAATCTCACCATTTTTCTTACACATTAGCACCAGATTAGTCACCCAAGTAGAATTCTAGACTATAAAGATTATCTCTACATATATTTTTTTCATTTCCTTGAAAATGAAGGGTTCAATCAAAGCATTCACCAACCTCTATTTTAGATGGACTAGTCTAACTTGGAGTTTTAGTGGGATCACGTGTGTTATGATTAATGTATTTAAGGTCTTGAGATCCTCATGTAGACACCTAAGTTTGACCACTTCCATATGGTCAAAAGTGTCTCCTTAATCATCCCTTTGTTCATTTAATTCGTCCTCTTTGCCGGTATTAATTAAATCACTCGTTTAATTAATAATTTGTGCCCTACACAAGGTTTCTAAAGTATTTAATTTAATAAATAATTTCCCCCTCTTTCCTCTCTAAATTAAATAAATGTATCACTTTATTTAATTTAGTCATATTATCTTTTGGAATTTAAAATTTATTTTTAAATTCCTCACTTTCTCTCTCATTGTCACATCCTCTAACTTTTTCAAGTTGATCTCTAATCCCTCTTAGCAATCTAACCCTCTTTCTTAGTCATAATTAATTTTTTATTAAGATGTGCACACCTCTAATCATCATTAGGGTCCCATCATCCATAATTTCCCAATTTTCTTTAATCTATCATTAATTTGTCTAATAAAGTACTTGCACAACCTTAATCACTTAATTAGGTCATCACTAATCCCTATATCATTTATGGAATGTGTCCTAAGTCAACCTTCTTAAAGGCTTTCTCTTTTTGAAGAAGGCACTCCATTCCCTATGTGAATTTTTAATTCACATTTAATCCTCCAGTGCATTCCTTGGAATTTAAAATTCATTCTCTCATCCCTATGAGGATATTTGAGGAATTTTTAATTCCTCACATGTCCTCTCACCCACATGGGGACAAGTACCTCCTTTATGAGGAGATCTTGTCCCAATCCCAAGGTAATATGTACTCCCTCCATGTCATGTACTATCCTTCCACCTCATGTACACATCACCTTTTTAGAGCCACTTCACATGCCACATGTCAATATGTGAGGGCTTGTGAGTTCTCAACTCACCTTAACCCTACATCTTGATCTTGGTGGCTCAATCTTGACCATCCATTTCCCTAGAGAGTCCAAAAATCTCTATAAATACCCCCTCTTTTCTCTCATTTTGGGGGGGATCATTGATAGTAGCCAAACTCTTAGAAAAAAATTTCTTGAGCCATACTTAGCCATTTTTCATGCTTGCATCCACTTTCATCCATTTTCCATCCATCTTATAACTTGCATCCCTTTCCATCCAAGGAGCATACAACACCAAAGATCGAAGGGCCAACCAAAGGATAGATTTGAGACAAGGTAAAAGGTTTCATTTCATTGTCTTTATTTTGTATTGAATATAACTATGCTAATCTTGAGGTGTGGAGTGTTTTTAGTGTTATTTGCTCTCTTTTGTTTACTCTTCATATTCTAACACTGAAATTTACCCTATCACATTTCTGGCATGCTCAGTGGGACCCACAAATGGGTCTCTTGCTTTCACGTTTGCTATTTTTTCACTTTTTGCAAGTGCAGGTTACAGAGGGGCAGACCGAACCTACAAAGGGGTGGACTTGACCTTCCTAGGGCAGACCCAACCTACAAGGGTGGACCTGACCTAACAGACAGGCATACCTGCCCTCCACAGGAAGACCTGACCTTTCCTAGGGGTGGACCTACCCTCCATAATCTCCAGAAAGTGTTTTGGAAAGTTTTTCATAGAGGGGCGGACCTAACCAGTAGATAGCCAGACTTGACCTGTAGACAACTAGACCTGACCTCTACACAACTGGATTTTCCCTAGACATTTTTTTCCAAAAGGTAAAATTTGACTTTTTAGCAATCTCTTTGGTTGTTTTAAGGGTTTTTAACCCCTAATTTAGGAACATAGTTTAACTAGGAGGTGCTAATCAACCTTGTTTGTTGTTTTTGTGGGTGAGCTATTTGACGTATCCAATCCCCTTGCGCCATTCAATGATCCTGGGTGATGAGAAATCATAGCTTACCACGTCTTTTGAGTCCACCTCTTTTATTTTTTTTAGCAGGACTTGCTTGGGGATTTCATCACCCCAAGGGATGATTGCAACCACACATATGCGAGGTATATAGAGGGGAGAGAGTGAAAGTTGTACCTCAATCTAACCACGTTGTGATTGGCGAAGCATCAGGATGATGTGAAGAGTTGGTCTGAGCCTTTAAGGTTCCCGACTCATGCTTGTAATGGGTTGGTGTTCATGGTTTGGGCCTCACATATCGGGTGTATATCAAGCACACCCTAGTAACCATGTTCATCCTAGATTAGAGGACTTTGTCGACCATACCCTTTCTACTAAACTTAGGCTTGTGTTGTCTGAATTGTCTTCTTTGTGTGAAACTAGTAATTGTCTAATTCATTTCACTCAGCCATGTCCTTTTGATTGATGATTGCTGCATTTTGAGTCCTTTGCCTTAGTCCTTTTGTCAAAAGTCAAGTTTAAACCTATAAATAGTCAGACCTAACCTACAAACAGTCAAACCTGACCTTCAGACAGTCGGACATGACCTCTACATAGTCGGATTTTCCCCCCCATGTGAAAAATTTAACCTCTATAGGCAGACCTGACTCATCTAGGGGTGGACCTAACCCTTGATCCACCACTTTGAGCCTTGTTTTAACAAAATTTGACCATCTTTTGTTCCTTGGGTGGACTTGTCCTTCAGAGGGGTGGACCTGACCTATAAACCAGTCCTTTTAGAGCCTGTTTTAGCCATTTTTGACCAACTTTTGCTCCATAGGCGGACCTGCCCTCCTGACATGTAGACCTAACCTCTAGACAAGCGAATTTTCTTTCCACAGGAAAACTTGACCCATCTAGGGGTGGACCTGACCTTTGACCCACCCCTTTCAAGCATGTTTTGGAAAAATTTTACCATCTTTTGTTCCTTAGGTGAACCTGCCCTTCACAGGGGCGAACTTGATCCTTGAATGATTATCCTTTTCATCCGTTTTGTCATTTGGGACCCTCATTTCACCATTTTGATCACTCGTCTCCCTGTTCTAAACATCCATATACCTGTTTCAAGAGTCCACTCACCATCCTAAATGTTCATCCCCTCAGTTAGAGCATCCATTCACCCATTTGGAGTCCTCATTTACCCATTTCAAACCCACATCCTGGTTATCGTTTGCCCGTTTCAGACCACTGGTATCCCATTGAAACCTCATTAAAGTGGTTATCTGAATTGACCTAGGTGTTCATCTCTAATCACCATCCATCAAAAATGACTTAGGATTGTCATCCATCCTAAGTTGATCATCCTCGCTGGCCCAATCAATCCACTTCAATCTCAAGTTGGATTATGTGTCATTATCACACATCTGCCCTTTAGTCAGTTAATCAACACCTAGCATTACCAAGGATCACTCTTGAACTCAGTTTCAGATTTTGATCATTATCATTAATCCCAATCAATCATCAATCCAAATCAAATCATCATATCATCTAATTCAGATCAACCCATTGGCTACCAATTATCCCAATCTGATCTCGTCAAACAAAATCCACTTCGGTCGAGCCAGATCAATCCTATTGAGCCACATCCTCATCGGCTAATCAATCATCAAATCTAATCAATCCTATCAAGCCACATATTTTTAGGTGAATCAATCATCAAATAAAATCGATCATTTCATCACCAAGGTCATCCTAACATCTTAGTCCATCATATCATCTTGCATGCCTATTTAGACCTAGTCAAGAATAAGGAAAATGGTCAAACAACAATCCCAACCAAACATCCCTCAAGATCCAAACAACACAGCTAATGCCTCACAAGACCCCCATAATGGTGTGAACATCCCTTGGGATCTGCACAATGGTACATCATCATAATCCAATATCGATGGTCAAAACACATCACCCCCGAGGATGTAAACATGGTCATTCAACCTAAAATTACATTTGAGGAACACTTTAGTAACCTAGTCAATGTGCAAATGACAGATCGCCTTCTTGAAAAACATGGAGAAATAATCTTGGCCCACTTAATTGAAAAGGGAGTCAAGCTACCATCAGGTATTGACCTATCCAAGTATGGTGGTTCCACACCTAACATACCCCAAGGTTCACACAACGCACCAGGTAGTTCATACGTCTCCAATGTTCCTCCTGTAGAAGGTTGGCATCAACTTGAATTCAGAAATACCATTCTATATCCTCTTAGTAATCCTTTGCATCCCACCATCTCAGTCATAGGGGCTCCTCAAACAGCTGATCCCAATGATCCCTTTGCCTTTGGTATGCCACAAAATATTTTGCAGCCACAACCTTTAATGCTAACAGCACCACCCCTTTCAAATCAACCTCTCATCAACGTTGGGGGCACCCCTTTTACTGCATTGCCTCCACTAGCTAGGGCCATAAACCTACCATCGCTTTTGTACGCATCTCCATAGCCTCCCCAATCTAACCTACCACCTCCAATATTGCCACAAGGGACATCCCAACCAAATGTCCCCTTTGGTATCCAACAGCCTCCATTGCAAAATTCCCCTGCATTATCTCAACCGCCCCAACAACAACAACTGCTATATAACCCACTGATTTCTTTACAACAACCACCATACTAGTCACAAAGCAATTTTTCCCAACCTCCCACTCAAACCATATCCTTGTTCCTTGCATCCATCCTACGTCCGTGAACTCAAACACAATACAACATCCCGTCTCGGCCCATGCAACATCTCACATCACATCAACAACTACCACAACATCATTATTACCATAACCAACAACAGTCCTAGCAACAACCACCTTATACAGCCTCCCAATAGTCATAGCAATACCCTTAGTATCAGTAGGTCAATCCGCAACATCACATCCAAGCTCCTCAGCAACCTACCTCACATTTTTATCAAACGAATCCATACTATACCTCACAACAACAACCCTCATACCAACAAAATTCCTCAGCTTACTACCAAGGGATGTCATCATCCCACTATCAAAATCCATAGCTCAACAATCCGATGCTCTCTCAGTAGGACCCTTTATCATCCTACCATCCATATACATCCAACTTGACACCAGTCAAATCAGATCTATTAGAAATCAAAGCCCCCTGAAAGATCTTCAAGCTGGGACTTGAAAACAATCATTCAAGTTCAAAGACATATGCCCATATCCATTCGATCCCTCCATCTCATTGATCCCCTTCCCTAAACATTTTGAAATACCAAAATTCAATAGATATAGGGGAAACAAAGATCCTAAAGCCCACTTGCAGGAGTTTTACTCCCAATGTCAAGAGGTTATGCACAACAACTATCTCATGTGCCTATTCCCATGAATCCTAATGGGAAATGCCTTGGAGTGGTTCATGAGCCTCGAACGAGGGTCCATAAAGTATTTTGTGGACCTGTCAGAAATTTTTTTCTCCTTCTCCTTCAAAGGTGGCGTGCACTAGTGAGCTGAATGAAAACCCCCCTAAAGGAGAAGGACATGGTCACCCTCTTCATGGAGAACTCTCATCCTGGCATGGCTCATAATTTTAAGTTACTTTGTGTCACCACTTTCACGAAGATAGTGGAAAATGGACCTATCCTTGAACATGCCCTTGTTGCCAAAGGGCACATCAAAATACATAACCAGGATAAAGAAAGGTCATTCGGTGACAAGCCATGTTTTTGGAACAAGAACAAGAACGCAGTAAATGATGGTGTCACTGATACTAAACACGTCCAAGTGGCTAATACATCCCATAGACAACAACCATTTGTACCTAACACCATATTCATACCATAGGGGGCACCTCGTCCTCCTCAATAGTCAAACCATAATAGTCAGAGGAACACTAAATGCTAGTATACTTAATTATGAGAACCCCTGAGTGTTATCTTCAATAAGTTTTTATAGATCAACTACCTGATCACCAAACCACTTGACGAATCCAAACCTAAGCCTACATGATTTAGGGAAAATGAATATTATGAGTTCCATTAAATCAAAGGACACACTCTGAATAAGTGTCAAGGTCTCAAAAACTATGTCCAAGATCTTATTGATCGAGGAGATATCAAAGTTGACACCAGTCAAGCTTCGTCATCCAATACTCAATTACAGATATATCAAAATGCCTTTCCAAACCATAATCAAGGCATGAGCACCTGCAGCGGAAATCCCCAAGACAACACAAATAACGTAAGCTATAAGAATGTACCCCTAAATTACGAGGGTATTATTCATTACATTGCGCAAGTATAACCCCGTGTATCTATGATACTATCAAAGCCAAAGACCCTCAGTGTGTTGTTACTACACAACTAGCCCGCATCACTATCCCTGTAGCCTCTGCACCTACCTAATCCACTCCTATAAGCCCTCAGTACAACATCCTTGATCACTTAGGAAAGACCCCTGCTCATATCTCCATCTTGGATTTTCTTAAGTCTTCTCCTGTACATCAAGAAATTCTCAACAGAGCCTTACAAGAAATCCATGTACCTAATGACATCGATCCTACATGATTGCAAGCTTTGGTAGGACACCTAGCTTTATCTTATCAGCTACACTTCAGCTAGAATGACATGCCAAATATCGATGTCAATCATAATTTCCCCTTGCATATCGAAGTCGTGGCTGCCCATCACAAAATAAAAAGGGTCTTGGTAGATAATGGCTCTTCCCTCAATCTATGTACTCTGAAATTCATAAAACGGGTGGGGTATACTCAAGTAGATTTAAGTAATTAGATCATCATGATCAAGGCCTATGATAATGCAGAAAGGAATTCAAAGGGAATTATCAATCTTCCTATCCAAGTGGGACTTGTGGTTTACTATACTACCTACCATGTCCTTGATCTGGACTTGCCATATAATCTCCTCCTTGGCTGCCCATGGCTCCATGCTATACAAGTCATCCCCTCCATGTACCATCAATGTCTAAAATTCCTAGTTAATGGACAAGAGGTCACCATCTATGCTGACCCCCAACCATTTGAATACTACCATGCTTTAGAAGCATCATTTCCCCATTTACATTATTGTCCTAGGGTCAAAATAGGGGCATCTCAGTCATCATCTACTAATCCACCCTCCACCATGACAACCACTCCATCTTCCACCACCAATCCTATAGTCCCAAAAGTCTAGATCATTGACAAGGGGTGTGGTAAATATGAAATGTATACTGCTCTTAATGTAGCAACCATGCCACTGTCACCACATGAGTACAATCAACCTTCACATGCTACTTTAAAGGAAGACAAGACCATCACCTTCAATGGTAAAAACATACCTACCACCACTTTCAAGTCCCCTAGTATCAAGATAGATGCACCATAAGAGGATATAAATCAATGGGTATACCGAGAGGAACCCCAACTGGATCCTCCTCTAAAAGAATACTTTCAGGAAGCATATCCTTGGTCAGCCAAGTTTGTAGAGAAGTATAACTATCAAGGTAGGGGTCTAGGTGAAGAAGAACAAGGGCAGTTGCAACCTATTGATACATCAAAGCTACCAAAGAATATATGCATCGGATATGATAAAAAGTAGAAAGGCCCTACAACATCATCGAATACTTCCAATAGTGTTGTTGTGGACAATAGCTCATTGGAAGACATACTCGAGGAGGAATCCATCATACATGCATACGATGACATTGATCACACTGACCTATCATCCATGTTTGAATGCCTATCTGTTTGTACCATTAACCTATCCCTTCACCATCCTAAGCTTATTGACTAGGACCTACATGACAACGCACCTATCAATATTTTTGTGGATACATATGTCAACCTCATGGGATTGGGTGAGGATGAACACGCCAGTTGCAAAAATAAGAATAAGAAAAATAAAAAAGTGGTCATCTAGTGAAAACCTCCCCAAGGCACTTCCTAACCTTGAAAAAGTAAAAATAAAGGACCCATCCGATGGAAAAAACCTCAAAGAGGTGCTAGAGGATGGAGATGTTCATCCTCCCCTTGTGGGAACTCAATTATCTGCTCGATCATCCATTCTAATCAAAGAGACTCAAGAAGTTAATCTAGGTACTATTGAAAATCCTAAGATCACCTATGTAGCTAAGTCACTCTTAGAGCAAGAGTATCCAGTCATCGTGCAGCTACTCTAGGAGGGAATCATTAACTTTGATTGGTCATATTCAGACATGCCAGGCTTAGACCCCACCTTAGTGGTTCATCATCTAGACATTCATCCAGATGCCAAGCTTGTCAAATAGAAGCTCCACAAAATGCATCCACAGGTAGCATTGTTAGTCAAGAAGGAACTAGAGAAGTTACTAGATGTAGGTTTTATCAGACCAATTGACTACTCTGAATGGATCTCCAATATAGTACTAGTTTCTGAACCAAATGGAGACATTCAGATCTGCATGGACTTCAGAGATCTTAACAAGGCCTACCCAAAAGACAACTTCCCTCTGCCTAACATTGACATGTTGGTCAACTTCACAACAGGACATGAGATGTTATCCCTTATGGATGGTTTCTCTTGTTATAATCAGATCTGAATTGCACCTGAGGAACAACACAATACTACTTTCACAACACCTTGGGGTACTTTCTGTTACAATGTTATGCCCTTTGGTCTCAAAAATGTGGGGCAACATATCAAAGGGCAATGATGGTCATATTCCATGACCTCATCCATATCATCATGGAGGATTATGTCGACGACTTGTTAGGAAAATCTAGAACCTGAACAGAACATCCCACCGTCCTGAGAAAGATCTTTGAATGGTTGGAACATTACAAGTTACAACTAAATCCAAAAAAGTGTCTTTGGTATTATGTCAGGAAATTTGTTGGGTTTTAGTCTCTCAAAGGGGTATTGAGGTTGATCCCACCAAGGTGAAAGCTATTCTAGACATACCACCTCCGCACAATCTAAAATAGTTAAGAAGCCTCCAAGGGAAGATGCAATCCATCCATCAATTCATAGCCCAGCTCACAGATAAGTGTCAGCCATTCACTCATCTCCTGAAGAAAGACTCCACCTTCTGATGGAACCAATAGTGTCAGATAGGTTTTGATAAGATCAAAGAATACTTAGCTCATCCACCAATCTTGATGCCACCTATTCTAGGGAAACCCCTCCTACTTTATATCTCTGCCACTTCAGTCACGCTAGGGGCATTGTTAGCACAACATGATGAATCATTGAAAGAGAGGGTGATCTACTACATCAGTCAGACATTGGTTGGCTATGAATTAAACTAATCACCCATGGAAAAATCCTGCCTCGCAGTGGTCTTTAGCACATAGAAGCTCCGACATTACATACTCAGCCATCCCGTCAAATTAATTGCTAAGATTGATCCACTAAAGTATATGTTATCCATAACCACTTTAACTGGTCGCATGGCCAAGTGGGTCATGCTCCTAAGTGAATTTTACATAGAGTATGTGGAGCGAAAAGCCATAAAGGGACAGGTCATAGCTGATCAGTTGGCCGAGGCACCATTAGTAGATGCTTACCCTCTGGACACTGAATTTCTAGATGAAGAATTTTACATGATTACAGAAGCACCAGCTTGGACACTATTTTGATGGTTCATACACTCATAATGGATCAGGCGCAAGAATTCTTTTGGTTACCCCTTAAGGTGACTACATTCCAAAATCATTCAGGATAGCATTCACGTGTACCAACAACATGGCAGAGTATGAAGCCCTCCTCACCAGCCTCCGAATTGCAAAGTAGTGGCGTATAACTCACTTGAAAGTTTTTGGTGATTCATTATTAGTCATCAAGCAAGTTAATGAAGAATTCCTAACAAAGGATGATAAGCTATTACCCTATAAACACATGGTGGATGACTTCAAGAAATATTTCACCTTCATACAATTTGACCAAATTCCTAGGGTACAAAATAAAGTAGCTGATGCAATGGCCACTATCGGCTCCCTAATTGACATGCCTAAAGATCAAACGAAATGTGAGTTCCTTGTTGAACAACTTTTAATCCCAGCATATGATATTCCTAAGACTAACATGGTGTGTGATATCATGAGTCCCGCTTCCCCTAGTACCAGGACATATGTACCTATCTCCATGATAATATTCTACCCCCATAACTCACTCGAAACCAACAAAATCCCTTTATTCACCATTCGGCTTGATATGTTATCATTGGTGATACACTTTATCATTGTGGGTATGATGGAATCCTCCTTAGGTGTCTGAATGAGACTGAAGCCCGCACGACACTAACGGAGGTACATAGTGGTGTTTGTGGAGCTCATTCTAATGGTATGGCCTTGGCCAAAAGGATTCTCCAAGTTGGATATTATTGGCCTACATTAGAGAATGATGCTTGTGAATTTGTGAAGAAATGCCTTCCTTGTCAACAACATGCGGATTTGATTCATGCTCCAGCACAGGATCTTCAGCCCCTCCTAGCATCATGGCCATTCTCTCAATGGGGTTTTGAATTGATTGGCAAGATGTACCCACCATCATCCGATGGCCATACATTCATAATTACTGCCACTGAGTACTTCACTAAGTGGGTGGAAATAATTCCACTCTCATAGATCACTGGTATTCAGATCTCAAAATTCATCCTTTACCATATTCTCTACAAATATGGTATCCCATCCACCATCATCTCCGATAATAGAAAACCCTTCAAAAACAAAGCCATGAAACACCTCTGTGACACCTTTCATATCTAGTATCATTGGTCAACACCTTATTACCCCTAGGGTAATGGTCAGGTAGAAGCAACTAGCAAGACCCTTATCTGCATCCTCCAAAAGGTTGTTAATAACACTAGTCGAGATTGGCACCTCCATATTCATCCTACCCTCTAGGCATATCACACATCCATCTGCACCCCTACTGGTGCCACCCCCTATTATTTATTCTATGACATTGAGTCCATCTTGCCAATTGAAGTTGAGATCCCATCGTTGAGAATTTCCCTAAAATATCTTATCAATGAGGAGGATGCTCGTGTTGCACGACTTGCACAACTGGAGTTACTTGATGAAAGAAGAATCAAACCCTATGATCACTTGCAAGCATATCAAAACCACCTCAAGTGTCACTACAACAAGAAGGTTCACCCTCGATAGTTTTAAGTGGATGATCTTGTCCTCAAAGAGAATTAGCATACTCAGTAAGACCGAGACAAGGAAAATTTGAAGCAAACTGGTTGGGGCCTTATATTATAGCTACCAAATATGGATTTGGGGCATACAGGTTGACTACTCTTGAAGGAGATCCCCTTGAAGAACCTATCAATATCATGCATCTAAAGAAGTTTTACACCTAAGTCTGCTTGGTAACCCTACCTATCTGAAAAATCAAAAAAATAAAAAAATAAAAATAAAAATAAAAATAAACCCAAAAAATGGTAAAGAGAAATAAGTTCGTCCTATGGTGAAAACCACCTTTGGGTAGCACCTTGGATAAGTATGGGTGGTGAAAAATTGGTAAAAAGCATCATCCGTAGAGGGCTTAATCATTACCTACCTGACATCTTAGTTATTTTATCCTTTCAGCTGCACTATCATCCTCACCCATCCCATCTGTAGCAGCTTGGTATATTTTGATTGAGCATTGGATGATCCCTCTTGGTTGTCCCTCATCCTGAGCTTTTTAGTATCCCACTCTAAGCTTATGTCATTCATCTCCTTGTCAGTCGGTCTGTGTCATCACATAGGATCATCCTTTGTGTCAGTTTCCATCTAGATCCCATCCTGTTGCATCCTTGGTTGAACTATGTTGACCCTGCGCTGTCATGTAGGAAAGGCTGACATTTGATCTTCCCCCAAGATTTTCTGACCATCCCGTGTTGGTTGTCCATCATCTTCCTTCATCATCCTCTTTTTTCTTTATCCATGGTCTTTTCATGAACTACGAGGGCTCTGTTCTTTCACGTAGGTAAGGCTAATCTCTGATCAACCCCTAAGCCCCTAGGACTATAAGGTGTGTTAGTCTGTGTCCTTGTCTGGCTCATTCTTCACAAACAAAATTCCCTAGTGTCAAAATATCTGGCTAATGGAAAATATCTTGTGTCAACTAGGTCATTCTAGTTTAGTATCCATCATCGATCTCAATAGGATGCATCCTTCCTAGCAAACCACATCAATCCCATTCATCCCCTTGATCCTATGGAAAAGGATGTTTTGAAATTGATTGTGATCTTTTGATGTTTTTGGATTTTGTTTATCATTTGAGCACCCTATCAACACTTGTCATGGTCGCCTTGATCCATCATATCATAGTGTTCTTTGGCTTGCCAACATAGGGGCGTATCTTGATCTTTTTCTTTGTTGTTGTCTTCTCAGTTGTCCCATGTAGTGCCCACCAAGATCCCTAAGGTCTTGTGTTATGCTAGGGCATCCTTGTGTGTTTGTAGTTATCCCAATACCTAGACCAACCAAGGTCATCGTCACCTTGGGGTGTTGGGATAGCCTTCCTATTTGTTGTGTTTATTTCATGCATTGGATACCAACTCGCCTTGGTCTTACATATCAGGGTATTTAGTATCTTATGCTATAGCAAAAATTAATGCTCTAAGGATGGAAAATTATATTCTTAATTGCACTACATCTCATTTCACTGCATACACTCTCCATTTAGCCTTCTTCATGACCTAGGACTTGTGATGTAGGTTGTGCAATTCTTGACTCTTTTCCCTCTTGATCTTCCTCTCAGGATACTAATGGTTTTTTGACAGGTGCAGTATCACACCCATAATACACCTATCACCTATTCGCAATCCCATGCAAGTCCTTACTGACACTTAGGTTTACATTATAGGAACTCATCTTTCATTCATATTTCATGTTACATTATAGATTCAATATATTTCATAGTTCATAGTATGATTAGATTAAGCATCATAGTTTCATTCAATCCATAAACATCCATATTAACATTTACATAATACATACATTATCATCCACCAAAACATATTATTGACTACGTCCTAATTACACTTCATACTAAATATTCATATCATCATGCATTATCAACAATAATATATGCATAATCATCCATCCACATAGGCATGAAGTATCATAAACATGAGCATCAATAAATCAGATCGTACATCCACATAGGCATATATTTTCATAAACATGAAAATAAATAAATCAAATTATACATCCACATAGGCATGAAGTATCATAAATATGTGCATAAATAAATCAAATCATCCATCCATATAAGTATAAAATATCATATACATATGCATACATCAACTAAATCATCCATCACAAAGAAAATAATGCATAGTGTCAATAAGGACTGTCCTATATCATAATCAAAATAATACAATGTACATCATATATCCATCATACATCAAAATCTATCATATATCCATCACATAGCCCTCACACATCATCAAATAAGGTACAAAATCTAGAGATGTAGAGCATCTCTGATCTTTGCCGATAAGTACTAAATGCTCTATCTTGTGTCTGTCAATAAAATGGTATCTTGTCATCTAATCTCTGGCTATCCTACTATGAGCTACCCACATCTAATCCATAAGGAGAATCTGACACTGGTCCTCTATGTGTGGGAGTCCCCTGATAATCATGGGTGGGGGTCCCTTGGTAACCACCGAGAGGAGAAGGAGTCCGTCGATAGTCATTGTATCCTCTGGTATGTGTCCCTAATGAATAGGATAGTGTTGACATCTAGGGTACCTGTCTGATATAGTGTGTTGTGTGCTATGCTAGATCTAGAATGACATGCTCATACGCACACCTCCAATAAATTGACTGCTGCTTATAATCATCTTGCTATGCAGCCTGATGCTTGGTGGCATTCCACTCAAGTCTATACCTATCTTGGTCTTTGCTAATAACTCTCTGCTCTTGTACCAAGGTCTCCTGTGCCTCTATCATCTATTGTACCTACTCTATAGCCCTGTCTCTCTCCACCTTTGCAGCCTGTAATTGTACACATAACCTCTGTACCTTTTCCTCTGGCTCGCCCCTCGCACCATGCACTGCCTATAGCTAAGCCTGTGCTATGTCTCACTCACTCTGCATCATCTCTCTCTCTCTCTCTCTCTGTGGCCTATTCCCAAGCCTCTGCTACATCCCTATCCCTCTGAAGTGCTTGCAGTCTCAATTTAGTAGAATCTTGCTCTTTTCAAAGACTTGACACCTAAGACACCGCTGCATCCTTCTCCCTCTGAAGAGACTAAACCTTTGTCTCTGCCACAAGCCTCTCACTCTCAACCACCTGAGCGCATGCCTATACCACATCCCTATCTCCCTCTAAGACCTACACCTATGCCTATGCCACATCTCTCTCTGACCACAACATGCAGATCTCTCTCCTCCTCTCCTCCTCTCTCTACTACATCAAACCCATGTCCCCAACTGTCTACTCTAAATAGTCCACTCTGTCTCTAAGCTCAGCCTGCTCCTAGTGCCAATCTTCTCTCTCTCTCCATAATCACTCTAGCTGTCTCTGCAGACCCTTTGTATCTCTAGCAGTCCCTATTAGTCTTTGACAGCTCCTACCCTGTCACCCCTCCAACAGCCTACCGTATCGCCACTTTTGCCACCAAACAGTCTCGTTCCTACCTCGCTACATCTCCCTCCTCATGCTCCCTAGCTACCTTTTCTTGCAATCTCTCTATCTCTAATCACAGGTCAACTACCTCATCTCGTGCCTCATCTCTCTCTCTCATCACTCTCCTCTCCACATCAAATGCCAATGTGGATAGGATTGTGTAATCTCTCTCCCCTAGGTGAATCGTGCCTGTAACTCACTCAACGCTGCCTCTAATCTCACCTGCTCTGCCTCTATCTGCCGAAATCGCTGCTCGCTAATTTGTAGTATCTCTAGAGTCTCTCTCAACACCACCACGGGATCCTCTCCTTTGGGAGGTGTTGTTGACAGTGGTCGGAGGTCATACACATTAGTGTCAATTTCCATCTCCCTTGGCTCATACACCTCACTCTCTATCGACATCTCCATCACATCCACATCTATCACTGAGGGGGTTGCCCCTCTCCCTTTCATCCTCTCTTGTGCTCTATTGGCCTCACCCTCCTCCTATCTCTGTCACTGATGCCTTCCTATGGCCATGTCTGCCTCCTATCTCTCCCATGCTCTATTGGTCTCATCCTCCTCCCCTCTCTCCTATTGCTGACCTCTTGGGGATGAATGTGCCTCCTGGCTCCTCTCTCTCTAGATCTTCAGCCCCCTGTCCTACTATACTGTAGCCTTGGCCTCATCCTCTCCCTCCTCTGCTCCATCTCCTTGAGCTCATCGCCATCATCTCCTCCTCATGGATGCCCTCCCTAGCACATCAGCTGCTCCAACAAGCTCCTGTCTCCTCCTCCTGGTTGCCCTCACTGGCTCCTCAACTGTTCCAACCACCTCCTGTCCCTCCCCCTGTTTTCCTCCTCTTGTCTGACCTCCTCTCTATCAACCTCAGGGTACCAGTCCCACTGCCCTTAGCCATCTCTCATTCTTTGACCTGAACCCTAGTGCTCCCTCAATTGACACTACTAGGGTATTATGTGGCGGTGGATGTTGCCTAAACCACTGTCGATATCAATCCATCACCCCTGCCTCCCTCTACCCCTCCCACCTATCTGGGTATGGCACAAACTATAGTGTCTCCAACTCCACCCACATTACATCCAAGCCCAACATAGCCCCCCATGGCTACTCCTGTGACAGTCACCAGAACATCACTCGCCTTGCGCGAATATTCTACCTCACTCCAAACTATCATGTCACCTAATTGAGTCTGTGTAGCTCCACTACAAGCAAAACTCTCCCAATAATATAACAATGAGTGAAGAAGTAACCGATGTGTTCATCCTCATCCTCCCTCTAGCCCCTGAAGCGCCACAGCATATAAGGATGCCACACTATCATCTCCACCTACACATCATCCAACCGTCTCCTCCATACATCTACATCTCTCACCTCCTGATATCGTAGTATCGCTCTCACCTCTGCCCCCATCCCTAGGCCACAACCTCTCTATTATCCTACTCTCCTAATCTATGTACAATTAGCTTGGTCACCCTGATGTGCTCCCAAGCCCAAACCTATAGCAGTGTGAGATGTGCCACACTCCATGCCCTTTAGTAACATACCCAGTGCATATCTCGATATAGTTGTGCCAGCATGCAGGTCCCCCACGTAAACTACCCCTCTCAGCCCTCGATGATATTTTGAATCACCTTGATGAATCTAAGATGTAGGAATCAACCACTTTGGTCTGGCACCAGGATCCTGCTAATCATTCCCACTAGGTATAATGACAATGGCGGTACCCTGCAAGATAGACATTTGTCCACATCCAACTACCCTCGTTGAATCGGTAGATCAACACTGCCAAATACAACATGCATAGACTCATCTAATGCCTCTCCCACTTTCTAGTGCTCACTAACCGCAAGCCCTATTATAGGGAGCCTCAGAATCTGCCATACATCCTCCAAGGTCACTATCATCTCCCCAGTCAGAAGATGAAACATCGATGTCGCCAAGTCCTAGCGCTCTATCAGGGTTATCAGCAAGGCCTTGTGGGCCTTAATCGTTCGATATGACAACATATGAAATAATCTGGCCTCTCTCAGTCTCTGGTGTTTTGCACCCATCATTCATGATATGCATCTCGTCAACAGCTCAGACTGTCTCTCCCACATCCACAAACTCTAAATATTTTTCATCTATAGTAGCAACACTTTGTCAATTTCTCCTAGCATTGTTTTACCCCCATGTTTCTTATCTTAACTCTTCCCGCCCTAGGATTTCCCTTACCCATCCCATTTTTTCCCCATCCCATCCTTAAACCCTTTCCTTTCCCCCTGCCTTTAGCCTTTTCTCAGTCGTCTCGGCTTGGGCCCCTGGGTGGACCCACCCCAAGCCTAGGAGGATCTTCTTGAGCTCACAGGCAAGCCCGCCCAAGCCCAAGCGGATCCGCCCGAGCTCTCAGCCAGACCCACCTGATCCCAGGCGGACTTGCTCGAGCTCACGGGTGGGCCCGTCCAAGCCCACCTAGGCCAGCTAGGCGAGCCTCTACCCAGCTTGAGTGGACTTGCCCAAGCATAGGTGGACCCACTCGATCTCGAGCGGGCCCGCCTGAGCCTGGCTGGGCGAGCCTCCACCAAACTCAGGCGGACCAGCTCGGGCTCGGCCAGCCCCGCCCCCTCTACCCCCCCCAACACCTAGCCCATGCCCCTCCTCCCCAACACGTTTTTTTTTAAATTCCCTCTAACCCATTTTTCCTCCCAAACACAAACCCATATTTTTATTTTTATAGAAATTTAGTTAATTTGACAAAACCACAAAGTGGGGTTTTAGACTCACCTAGCATGGCATGACACACTCGGTGAAGAATCGCTGCCTCTCGCCTCAGCCATGAATGATGTCGCTATCGTAATCCAACATTGTGTCCCCCCTCTTTCCATCTCCTCTTTTTCCTCTTCTCCTCACTTTGATAGTTGTCCAAATGAGGAGAGGTAATTCCTAGAATTACCTTTTATAGCCTTTTCCCCCCTTTTTTCACTTTTTAAAATAAAAGGAATTGTTTCCTTTTATTTAACCTTTTTTAACTTCAACTAATTCACTCACCCCCTTATCTTTCCAAGGCCTCCATTTCCACATTGTAAGCCCATTTTCCTCCATTCATGTGCCAATCTTCTCAATTTTCTATGTTTTTTCCAACGACATATACCACTTCATACTTTTGAGATGTTGCCCGGGGCCTCTTTTCCTTCCCCATCCACCATCTCGAGGGGGATACCCTACCATTCTCTCCCAATCTTCTATCATAAGCCTTCCCTTGCAATACCGAGGCATTCCTTTTAATTCTCCTCCATTTGGGTAGCTCATAATCTCTCCCATGCTGGGGCATCTCCTTTTCGGTCACTTCTTCCATAGAGTTGTCTATATTTTAATTTTCTTTGAAACCCTATTATCCTAATAGTATTTCGAAGAGGGAAAAAATGTAGACACCTAAATTTGACCACTTCCATATGGTCAAAGGTGTCTCCTTAATCATCCCTTTGCTCATTTAATTCATCCTCTTTGCCGGTATTAATTAAATCACTCATTTAATTAATATTTCGTGTCCTACACAA
This sequence comes from Sequoia sempervirens, assembly GCA_007258455.2. NCBI lineage: Eukaryota > Viridiplantae > Streptophyta > Pinopsida > Cupressales > Cupressaceae > Sequoia > Sequoia sempervirens. Next base: position 577,720,950 of record VDFB02047230.1, read on the forward strand.
GGTTTCTAAAGTATTTAATTTAATAAATACTTTTCCACTCTTTCCTCTCTAAATTAAATAAATGTATCACTTTATTTAATTTAGTCATATTATTTTTTGGAATTTTAAATTTATTTCTAAATTCTTCACTTTCTCTCTCATTGTCACATCCTCCAACTTTTGCAAGTTGGTCTCTAATCCCTCATCAATCTAACCCTCTTTCTTAGTCATAATTAATTTATGATTAAGATGTGCACACCTCTAATATTCATTAGGGTCCCATCATCCATAATTTTCTATTTGTCTTTAATCTATCATTAATTTGTCTAATCAAGTACTTGCACAATCTTAATCACTTAATTAGGTCATCACTAATCCCTATATCATTTATGGAATGTGTCCTAAGTCAACCTTCTTAAAGGCTTTCTCTTTTTGAAGAAGGCACTCCATTCCCTATGTGAATTTTTAATTCACATTTAATCCCCCAATGCATTCCTTGGAATTTAAAATTCTTTCTCTCATCCCCATGAGGATATTTGAGGAATTTTTAATTTCTCACATGTCCTCTCACCCACATGGGGACAAGTACCTCCTTTATGAGGAGATCTTGTCCCAATCCTAAGGTACTATGTACTCCCTCCATGTCATGTACTATCCTTCCACCTCATGTACACATCACCTTTTTAGAGCCACTTCACATGCCACATGTCAAGATGTGAGGGCTTGTGAGTTCTCAACTCAGCCTATCCCTACATCTTGATCTTTGTGGCTCAATCTTGACTGTCCATTTCCCTAGAGAGTCCAAAAATCTCTATAAATACCCCCTCTTTTCTCTCATTTTGGGGGGGATCATTGATAGTAACCAAACTCTTGCAAAAAAATTTCCTTGAGCCATACTTAGCCATTTTTCATGCTTGCATCAACTTTCATCCATTTTCCATCCATCTTATAACTTGCATCCCTTGCCATCCAAGGAGCATACAACATCAAAGATCAAAGGGCCAACCAAAGGATCGATTTGAGACAAGGTAAAAGGTTTTATTTCATTATCTTTATTTTGTATTGAATCCAACTAGGCTAATCTTGAGGTGTGGAGTGTTTTTAGTGTTATTTGCTTTCTTTTGTTTACTGTTCATATTCTAACACTGAAATTCGCCCTATCACACCTCAAACCTTCATGTGATTGCATCAATGTATTTCCTAAATAATTTAAGAATTTATCCCAAATATCCTTTGGGTAGGTCTTTCCTATGAGAATATTCCTTTCAAGGACCAAATCTACTAGATTGTAATTTTCATATTTCCCCCATTGACATCAATAGGTAGTTTGTCTCTAGCTCTAGGATAGAAATAAAAATCCTTTCTAAGGAAACCATCCCTTATGGAATGTTGTTCATTTTTAGATTGATAATTCCTTCTTGATCCCAATATTTAGAATCCCTATTAGATTCACCAATAATCTACCCATCAAAAATCCATGAACTTGCCAAGAAACTTAAGATATACTGATTATCATCAAAGAATTGAAAATTCCTTATATTTTCTAGGATTTCCAAACTTGATACTAACTCAACTAAGAAAATTTTCAACTTTGAATGAGTCTTAGGTTCTAGAATTCTTGTAGTAACTACTAATGCATCTAAAATATGGTTATTTTCCCTAAATATTAGTTTTCTATCAAATGTATTGAAATATTCAATTAGGCTCTAGACTATATTTTGATACATTACCAGCATCTTGTTATAGCAGGTATATTGGCTCCACGCCTATTTTATGACCAATTATACATCTCCTTGCACCTTGAGGCAATGCTATTTATTTTGATGCACAAATATAATCCATACAATCAGTTCTTTGTACTCTACCATATTATTGGTACACTCGAATTGCAATCTGTAAGAAGAAAAAAGAGTCTTTCCTTTCAGAATAATTATTTCAACTCATTCTCCACTCCCTTTTTTTGACCTAGATCCATCCAATCTTAATGTCCACAACTAGTTTTCATGTAGACTGTCCCCTTTTCTCATGGCCTTATGATTTTTCATTCGAAGGGTTGATTGTGGGATTTTTTTCTCAACACTATTGACAATGTTATTTTTCAGGCATGGTTAATTCCTTGGATGGTTCTTCTAAAAGGGGAGTGGGAGAGACAATAACATTAACTTCTAGTAAACATTATTTATTTTCTCCTGATATATCATCAAGGGATTGGACATCCATCTATTGGCTCACTTTGTTCAAAATGTCTAGGAAGGGTTGGTAAGTTAGTTTAGAGTGATTTTGATAATGAACCCTACACCAGTTAAGAAGTAATAATTCCCATAAGTATGACCCTTCCTAAGAAGAGTTTATCCTAGTTTAGCCTTCGTATTAACAAACTCTAATTAATTGAAGAAATTATTTCATCAATATCCATAGGCGATGAAGATTGTTCATTAATGATCACTATGAGTGTCATGATTTTATCAACTATATCGACTCCTAGTTTAGTTTCTATGTATGCAACCTCATTAGGATGGTTATATTTAGTAATCATATGTTTGAGACATGGTTCACTTTCAATCATGATTTAGTTTTGGTTCCCTCTATATGGTAGTCACATGTGGGATAAGTCAATTGTGACATACCTCTTTAAGATATTTGATCAATCTCTACTTAAAAGCATTTTGTACACTTCTGGTATATCTACCACCTAGTTGTCAATATGCTATTAGATCCTAGGTTTTTATCCCAACTAAATGAAGACAACCTTTAGTTCCCCTACCATGCTGACTCTAGTCTTATCCAGATGTACGATTTTATTCTAAGTTATGGTTGGTGTCTATTGTTCCTGTAGCATACATGCCCCGTTCGGACTGGGGACCCCTCTCATTTTTTTCTTCATCCTATCATTTTTTTCTTCACCTCATTTTGTGTACCCCTATTTTTGAGCTTGAGTTGGTCATGCATAGTAAAATAAAAATTTCCTCATTGACCAAAATTTTCCACCTTGAAATTTCTTAAGTCTAGATTTTGTGGATGTTCTCATGAAGATTTCCCTTCCTCCTTTTCCCCAACGTCTGAGGAGACCAATAGAATCGCATTTGTGTGTTTCCATCTGCATTCCACCTTCATCTCCTAGCTGCTAGCTAGTGGTGAAGTCTAGGCATCTTTCCACCCTGTGGGACCCACACCCCTCCCTGTCATCTGACGTTTGCACCACATTAGGTCTTCGTAGCTTCATCTACCCCACCTGCTACCACACCTAGTATTTATTGCAGGCCATAACTTTGATTCTACCTATAAATATGTGCCTAGACCTATCAATTTTACCAATGCATTTTAAAATTTTGAAGAGGAAAAATGAAAAAAGGAAGCATGTGCCTGCATCATTTCTTGGTGGAGTGAAATTGAAGTCTTTGCTGGATTTTTGCGTTATTTTCAGGTACGTTGGCCTTTGAAAATTTGAAACATATACTTTTTTGTAACTAAGGTTTTTAAATTAATGGTAAAATCTTGAAATTAGCCTTAAATCTCTCAGCATTTGTTGCAACACTTGGCTCTACATAAAATTCACTCACAATGATATTAAAGCTCTGTTAAAATCACTCAAAACCATGCCCTTGAAGTCCTGCAGAACCAAGCATTTCTTTCATCATTTTTCGCATAGGTTGAATATCCTTGTGACCCACACCTTTTCCATTGTCACCTTGATCAAGCACTCAAACCCTAAATGAAGAAACTTAAGTTCTTGAGTCACCATGGGTCTGCTTATGTGGGTTGCTGCTTGTGGCTGGTTGTCTCCATGCCACCACTGATTAGTAGCCCAACCTTGACTTCCTTCCACATTTTGCATCACACTTCATCTGTTTCCATGAATTTCCCAAAAAATTCCTAAGTCTTGGATGGCTTGCAGGCTATTGTTTGTGGCTTGCCTTTACCTAAACATCATCACCTAGCAGCGAATTTATCCCTTCCATCCATATTGTGGAACCCAACCCCTTCGTCGTTGTTCACAGTTTGCCACAAAATGACTAAAATAAAAATATTATGCAGATTGATTTGTGTGAGTGGTTGTGTGTGGGTGGCTACTTCCTCATCACCATTTCCTAGCATCCTTGCACCTGCACCCTTCTGCATGGTAGATTCCACAACAAACTTTTCTCTTGTTGAAATTTGAAAGTCCCTAATGTATACACCTGGTTCGTGAGCTTGCTACGGTCACTTATGTGGACCATCACTAGAAGACAACCATCCTTCCAATGTCATTCCTAATAAAAATCATACGACAACCTGCTAAAATCATTCCCTGTCTCTTGAATTGGTCAAACCTTTGCATATGTTGCCTAATACCTAAGGTTCTTATGAGTCCCGTAGTGTAGACTTCTAATTGTAGATCACTGACCCTTTAAAGTAATTACTTAATGATGGAGCCCCAAACATCCTTCAAGCTTCCTGCACCCGCACACCTTGGACCCGCCAAGGCAAAAAGATAAATCAATGGACTTCAAATGTCTCATAACCAATTTCAACATGTGCCAAATCGCGTCATGGGAAATTTGACAACCACACTCACAATGCTAGACTTTTGTTGCGGGTGGCCACCTCTGGGTCTCTTTGTCCTCGGTCCCATCTTGATCCCAGTCCCTCCTAATAGCTTCCAACTTAGGGAAACCCACACCCTTGGGCCCGAATTCCTCTTTATGATCCAAATGAGCTCTAAATGATTGATGTTGATAATTTTGTGACCTTCTGATGATTTTACTAGATCTAACCCTCATTTTGTAGGATTTGACTAATGCTTGCCTAGATTTCTATATGGATGTGCTTACTACATCTTTGCATGGAGGATTTATGGAACTTGTCGCAGGCCCATTGGGGAAGTCCAATGAGAAAGTTGATAAAGGAAAGAAAATTGTGTTCGTGCTAAGAGGAAAAGAAGAAAAAGATTAGATGAAATATCAATTTCATAGAGTGGAGTGTACCTCTAAGCTCTCCTCTACCTGGGACTCAGTATCAAACACAAATATTGGACATGTAGACATCAATGAGTTTTGAAAAAGGGTAATGGTCAACCCCATAATAAAGAATGCACGAAAGATCAAAGTGAGTGGTCTTGCTAAGACAACCAACTTCCCTCTTATGCTAATTTCCCTAGAGCAGGTTATGATCTGTGGGGAAAGCTACCACAACAACAGGAAGATTATTGACCATGATGGGAGGGTATTGGCCGACTTGTTTGGTAGATCTATTGGCAAGACTTTCTACATTCCCACATTTGATGTAGTGGAAGAAACAAATAAGGGATATGCTAAGAACACATGGAAGGAAGACCCTCTAGCATGCAAATGAATAATCAACCAACATTGGTTGAAGGAAAAGAGGGGAAACACTGCCAAATTGCCACAAGAACTATTTAGAAGTGACTTTTATGAAGAATATCATGAATTGGTCACCCTACTGAGTAGGGTAATGGGTCTACGTACCACTGCTTTCTTTGAAGACTCGATGTTCTACTTCATACAGGAGATCATCCAAGGCAAGAAAAATTTCCACTAGGAAAAGATAATCAATGATAACTTACATAACCAACTCATGGCAGTTAAAAAGACTTCCAAATTTTACATGACTTCATATTTGGTGTACCTCTTGGTAGAAAAGTTCTCATACAAGGGACTCTTCATTGTGGGAAACCTAGGAACAAAGAGAGGAGACCTCAAGGTATATGACTGTTATCCTCAGTTGTAGTACCAAAACTTCAAAAGAGAATACAAGAGCGTGAATGGTTCCTTCATTGCAAACACAATCAAGATCCTGGGGGGATTTTAAGGGGAGGGTGTCGCACAACACCAAAGCCTTCATCCTACGGTTTGGGTACCTATTCATATAGTTCCCAAAGTTTACATATATCAAAACTAAAGGATTCTCAAGAAGGCCCTATTAGCTATTGCACTACCCCAATGACCACATGATTTTGCTAGAAGTTTCTCAGTAATTGCAGGATGCCCACACACTATTAAGTGACAAGCATAGAGCTGGGAGTCCATATCCCATGAATTTTGGGGAAGGAATATGTTCCTGTCCCACTACCCAATGCATGGAGTATTTAGAAAAGGAATTGGTTGAATACCACTGAGGAAGAATGGACCCTTATGAAAAATTGAATAAATGGGTTGGAAAATAATATTCTCATCAACATCAAGTTGAGGACTTCTAGGCCAACTATGTAGATGAAAAAGAAGTGTGAATGAGGAACTACATGAGTTTAGATGCATAAAAATGTCCTCTTAATCATTTTTATCCATTGCATAATCATATCTCCATAAAACAAGTAAAATATTATAAGCATTTACTCATAACCATAATCCATTTACATAATCATTTAGTCATTTATCCATTATTTATCCAAATGCATATTTCATTAATTCATTTCATAAATATTTATCATTTCATTAATCATTAACATATCCATAAATCATTTCATATTCATCCATTTACATAAATCATTTCACTTTGGCTATTTGCATGATTATTCATTTTCATTAATCATTAAAATGCATCCATATTTCATTAAATAATTTAAAATTCATAAATCAAATTCCATGAAATTAGCTTAAAATTGCACATTAAATTCGTAAATCAATTTTCATGGAATTAGCTCAAAATTGCACAATTTGAGCTTCCAAACATGAATCATGGCATAAATCACTCCACTCATTTCTCATTTTTCATTTTCACATTATGCATTCATCTATAAAAACCTTCTCCTTCTCACTTTTTGAGGATACACATTTTTATTTAAAAATTCAATTTCAATCTCTCTTCCACATCACAGCTTCTTGTTGCACTTGTGCTCATAAAAATCTGAGAGCATCAAATGCATAAATCAAGAATCATGGTGAAATAGGAAAACACTGGAGCTTATTTTCCTTTGAATGCATTTATTTTAGTTTTGCATAGTTTAGTTTGCATTTTGCATTTGTATTCATTTGGAAAGGCTTTATTGATGATATGCTGAAATTTTTATTTGAATTTATAGATTAAATCATTTAGCTTCTTCAGTTTTCAACATTAAACAATGAGAATGGTGACCTAGTTCATAAAGTTGGTGAGGTTGTTCCCTATACCTAACCAGATAGTGGAGGACAATAATATTATTGATGATATATTCAATAATATGGCCAACTTTCCCCTACTTTTCATAGATTGTAATGAAGAAGAGGTCACCGACCTATATATATTGATGTGGCCCATAGAAAACATAACAAGATAGTGGATAGATGCCTAGATTGCCCAACACAAAATACAGGGTGTGGAGTTGACCTATGGTGAGCTTGAGGACGATCTTGAAAGCAAAAAAAATAGTGGAGTAGTTGTTGCCCCATTAGAAGAGGTACTCAAGTCCCCATTGATGACAAGGTCAAAGACAAGGAAGTATGCACCAGAATGTAATACTAACCATAAGATATACTAAAAAATACTAAGGAGGGAGAGTCATCTAAGAAAATAAAGAGAACTAGAGGATTCATGAGTGAAATTCCTACCATAGGGGAGGACCCTGAGCATGAAGGAGAAGAATAAATCAAGCAGTCGTGCTCACCACCTACCACTCCCACTTCTGTTGCTACAACCACCTTTTCCACTCCTCCACCTTCCACCTCTTAGGCACTACCTTTCTCATCTCTGCCCACCATGGATATTTTAGTCCACCTCTCCTCCACCTCATTAGCAACTCTGGTAATGGTACTTGATTCCTCCTTTACTACGTCCCTGCTATCATCTTCCTTACTCCCTCCCCCTTTTCCCACTCTCTCTTTGCCACTTCTTGTAGTGACTAATGTCACTATGCCACCTCTTACTCTGCTACATGTTTTCATGGAATATATGAAAAACATGCCCTCTGAGATCTTTGGGGTAATCCTTGACCCCACAGTTCAAGCTTTGATGGCCCAAATTGTTGTTGCCCTACCTCTTCCTCCACCACCTACAGAGCCACCAAAGATGGAAGCCAAAATGAAAATATTAGAAGAGATGGAGAAATACCAAACAATACAATAAGGAGAAGATGTGAAGGATGTAGTTGAAGAGCCTAAGGACTCAGATTGAGATGATTATGTTGAGCATCTAGAAGGAAAACCAAGCTTAAATCTAGACAAAGTGGCATTCGATGAGGAGTTGTCCCAAAAACTCAAGGATGTAGATGAGAAGGTTGATCCTGAGGGAAATCTCTCTAAGGATAAAGTTGACACTAATGTAGATGTGGAGATACTTGAAGAGCCTCCACTAATTGGACAAGATAAGGTCCTGGTTCAGGAAGAAGAAGTACCTCCTGAAAAGGAGGAAGAGAAAGAAAAAGATAAAAAAGAGGAAGATGTACCAAGAAAGAGCCCTGAGCTTGAGCATCATGCTAAGCTCAAGTACGAAGAAGGGAAGACATCTCAGGAAGAAGGTGTCATTGAACATAATATAGCTTTTGCTAAGTCAAACAAAGGGAAGACTATATAAATTGAAGAATCAGATGAAGAAGAAAGGATTAAAGATAAACAACCTTGAAGTGAAAAAAGAGAGGAAAGTGATCATGAATCACCCTAGGAATAGAATAAGGTACCTAATTGGCTAGACTGACAATTATAAAAGAAAACTCTTATGGTCGTTGATCCAAAATCCAAACTTGAGGAAATATTGGCTAGGGTCCAAACAAAAAGAAGGAAAGAGAAGAAGACAAGGGTTCGTTATCACATCACATTAGATTCCTCTGGATCTAGAACAATGCAAATTTCCACCCCTATGATGGATAAAGATGCAGGCGCTGCCTATAGCATTTCAACAACCAATCTGGGATTAGCAACCCATGAGTAAAAAATAGATGAATTCCAAGGGTTAGTGGCCACAATCATGCAACATATGAATAAAGATCAATCCGCCAAAGAGGAGCTAAAGCCACAAGTGGCAGATATCTAGTGGAAGAAGAGGCCCTGATGATGTCATCCACGCCTAATCTCCTTTCCTAAGAGGAGCTAAATATGATGGAAAATATGAGGAATTGGACCAAGTCCATAGTAGATTGATTCAATTGATTAATATATAATAGTGACATGGGCATTCGTCATGCTGCCTAGATATTCAATAACTTTCAGGATTTGCAAAAGAAAATGGAGGACACGTTAAAAACTTGCAATAGGTTCTCTGAGCTATATAGGATCACGTATCCTAAGCTCAAGAGCATTCTCAAGCTTTCTGGGGAAATATGGGAAAAGGAGTTGGGACTCATAGGAGATGATCATTGGCTAGTAGAAACCTTGCAGATGGGCCTAGATCATAGAAAGGAAGTCCTAGAAAGGGTCTTGCATAAGGTTGAGCTTGACCTTGAATGGGTTATGGATAACTAGACTGACAGTGAGGATTACTTAAAAATGATGATAGACTATGAAATACCTACCCTACAACTAGATCCAAAGAAGATCAAGTCATTCTTTCATAAGAAGATGGAGAATGGGGTTGTAGATGCACTGTCACTAGATTTTATGGACTTTTCTATGAGGGATTTCACTCAATCTGAGCAGGTTATCAAGGCCACACCCAAATGCACCAAACACTAGGAGCAGGTCACTAGGAGATTCAAGAAGTTAGCCTTTCAGATCCTCCAATATTATATCATGGAATGGGACAAGCTCTAGGTTCTGATCGGGATATTTATGGAGTATGCCACTCTCCAAAAGAATGCAAGAAAGCCAATAATAGATGATGAATATTTGACAAAGTCACTATGAAGATGGCAACCACTAAATGACAAAACTACTACAGTGCCAGGGTCACTAGATGACAAAATAGGGAAAAGACAAAGGATGTATTTTATATCATCTTATATTTGGGGGTAGGTGAAACCCTAATATAAAATGAATCTGGGTCATACAATGAAAGTAAATCTTGGCCATTCATCTCACTTTTGGAAAACTATAAATATGGGTCTCCTCTTATTTTCAAAGAGAGAGTTGAGTTGTTGTGTAAAGGAATGTTGTAAAAATTTAATGAGAATTGCATTATTTTGATGGATTCTTGTGTTTCTTCACATGTGTGCATGATTCATCTCCTCAATATTAAATTTTATCTTTTCTATTTTATTTTTAAGTTACTTTGGTTGTTAGTTTATGCTGCACTTTAATGGTGAAGAATATTATGGTGTTGATCCCTTGCTCATATCTTTTGTTGTCTATTACTAATACATAGTTGTGTAAAGTTAGTCTGAGCATTATTTTACTGCCACACTTAAGTTCATCTATTTTCCATGCTTAACGGTGAATGAATGGTTGAAAATCTATAGATCTTAGAAGATTGCACTAGTTTCATGAGATTGTAGGAAGTCCCTTGGTTAAGTGGAACTTAGTTTTAAGAAGGTTGTCCACTGTAGCATCATCAATTGTTACTGTTCAACATTTGTTGCAGGCCTAGGAAATTCTCTATCCCTTTTCCCTTTTGAATTTTCTTTGAAAACTAGAGTAAAACAAAGTTCCAACATCACAACAAAGTTAAACTTGATGAGTAATTAGGAGTTTTAGACCATTGTCTTGAACTTGAAGCAGTTGTATAATATTTCTAGAATTAACAAAACTCCATTTGAAGATCCTATTCCCTCCATGCTTAGCCAACCATAAATTCCCTTTTTGATTACCAACAAATCACATCAATCAATTGAGTTGTTTTTGCAAATCATGACCTGACACCCTAGAGACCTTGGGGTGATTTATAAAACTTATTTGTAGGAATTACCTTTCAAGAGAGGCAACATACTTGTGTTTTTCTTGTGTTGAGATGGTGCTAGAAGGAGGGCCTCTTAGTTAAGCTGGATCGAATTGGTTCCTTCTCCCCTCAAAGGTTTCATAGAGTGCTTATATCTATGCCAGACAAGGGGGATTTCCAAGAGCTAAATACCCCTACTAAGGTTAAGAAAGACAAGAAAGGGGAAGCACCCACTTCAGCCCCATCTACTTAGCCTTCATCCCCTCCATCTCCTCCCATCCATCCATCCAATTCTTCCTCTTCACTTTCGACAACACTTCCATCCTCCACTTTGCTCCAAATTTCCTTTCCACCATTCACTTCCCATAGCCAAGGTGTTGCCCCAGCTGTTGTTCCTTTGCAACTATAGGTTACTATAGCACAGAAAATGTAGCATCCACCTCCCACAATGGCCTGGATTGGAAATAACCCATCCCCATTGTCCTTCAATGATTACCATGATATTCTAAAGAATTCAGAAGGCTTCTACACCAAGTTCCATCCATGTGACCCTAAAAGGACAACAAAAGAACACATTAAGATTTTTCAAATAACCTTGAAGGATATGCAAATAGAGCATGAAGATGTGGCTTGTAGGCTCTTTCCCTACTCATTAGGGGAAGTTGCCTTTTATTGGTACATCCATCTACCAATTAGATCCATCAACACTTGGGATCAAATGAAAGACACCTTCCTACAGAAGTTTAAGCTTCTTGTCAGTCCCTCCAAGTTATACTAGCAGTTCATGTCTATTCAGACAGAATTCAATGAGCCCTTTAGCTCCTTCAATGACCATTTCCATAGATCCTACATGAAGTTGCATCCACCTTACATGGTCAACGATGCCTTAGCTAGGCTGGTTTATTATGCAACCTTTGATAATCTCACATCTGGATTGGTGAAAAGGATGCATTTTTCACTCGCCAAGTTGGTGGATGCATATGCAAAAGCAGTCACAACAAGGATGAACTTGGGGTAGCACATTGTGGGTCCATTTCCATCATTAGGACCAGCTGCTCATCCAACTCAAATCCAAGGACTTACTTATGTTTTGGAAAATCAAACACCCATGCTAAACCAAGTCTCTCAGCTGCCAACAGTCCCACATCTAGGGCAACCACTCAATCAAACACCTCTAGTTTCTCATTACTTACAACCTTAGTAGTAGTAGACATACACCCACCAATAGCCTCAAGTTCCTTCATACCTACAAGGTCCTAAATTTCCATCTACATAGTAGAAGCAAACTACAACACAACTAATCTTCCTCTAGAACTCAATTCCATAGTAAAGTAACACTAAGAAGGATTGAATTGATGAATTGACAAAGATGGTCAAGAAGTTATCTACAGAGACAACACACCTAATGAACCAAAATAACCAGTAGCAAGCCTCCTAGAGGAGCATTCAAGCCAATCTCAATCGAGACAACCATGAAAAATCATGAGTCAGGTGCATCTTCCAGACAAAATTATGAAAGAGGGTAGAATTCAGGATAGAACTTTGAATGGAGGCCTTCGTGAAGGAAAGACTGAACGTGGAACACAAGGCCAGAGAATGGAGACATCCCCACACCTCTTGATCAACCAGGTAGTGCCAATAAGGTGACAAGTGGAGTTTACTTGGCTAAGGAAGCCTTATCTGGATGGTGTTGAATCCAAAAGACAAGCAAACATTTTGAATTGGATTGCCCAGAATTTCAAACCACTGTATAAATTTTTCAAGTTGTGGTTCAGAATGTAGTTGATAGATCGGGTTGTTGAGACTTAGTTCATTTTAGATTCGTATGATTCTTTGGTGTTGGTGGTCAACCAAGATCCTTTCCCAAAATGCAAAAGCAACTTACTTGAGATGGAGGCTTCCTAGAAAGGTGAAGAAGCAAAAGAGGTAAGTAATGATGACACTTTATCTTAGCTCTTTGATTTATTAGATAATGATTCAATAGATGAAGAGGAACCTTGTGAGGATGAAGTCCAAATATACCACCAAAGGGTGACTCCATATAATCTAACAAATAGACATGTAGGTGGTCCTTTCATGACTTCTACTCCTCCCAATAACTTCAGTACTCTGCCTAACCCACACACTAGCAACAACCCTACTTATCCTCATGTGACTACCCAATACATCAATAGGAATAGATAGCCAAACCAAACTCAGAGTCAACCTACTAGTTCTTCTCAGGATAAATCCTTTGAAGTAGAGGTTGAACAAATGGGGTAATATGTGGTGGAGGAATTCAAGAATATTAAGTTGAGTTTGTCAAATTTTGAACTACTCATAGTCCCAGTGGTTAGAAATGCCTTCTTTAGGATTTTTAATGGGACTGCTTCATCTAAGTCAATTCAAGAATCACTTGCTAGGGTGGTTTCTTTTGACACCCCATAAAGTGATCCTGTGATCAGGGAAATCTTAGCAAAGAGGCCTTATTGACCTCCAAATCAACCAATAAACAAACAACTAGCTAAAGAGAAAAATCAAGTACAAGCCAAGGAAAAAAATAATGATAAGGATAGGAATCAAGTAGCCCAAGTTGATGTTCCAGTGAGGCTATTCCAAGGGAAGTTGGAGACCCCTCCCTTCTTGATGACAATCAAAATATTTGGCAAGAACCTGCACAACTGCTTGTTGGATTTAGGAGCTTCAACCAATTTCATACCATTGGTAGTATTCAAAGCTTTAGGAATAACTCCAACCTCCTCCCGATAAAAAGTAACTCAGCTAGATAAAACAGAGGTGAACATAGTTGGTGAATTGAAAAAAATACCTATGCAGATTACAGTGGATCCAAGGGTCTAGTAGGTGATTGAAATCCAAGTTACCAATATCCCAGACACCTATGGTATCATATTAGGAAGTTATTTCACTTGAGCTTTAAATGGCTATGCTACAATAGTTTATTCCCACTTATGGATGACATGGAAGGGGCTACTAAATTAGATTCACATTGATTGGGAGCCTCAAATGAAGTTCATGATCATAGAATACAATAACACAAATGAGTTGTTGTTCACAAATATCAAGTTGGGGAATTATTATCCCATCGCCTATCAGGGTGAAGAATGGTTCCAAGAAGAATAAGTGACTGAAGAGGTCCTTCTTGTACAATGCAGTACCCCCATCAAATTAATGCACATCCTTGACAACATAGAGGTGCTAATTGAATCTGAAGATGAAAAATCCCATGAAGATGGTAATCTTGGACTACTAGATGGATTTTAGGATTTTATGCAAAAATGTGTACGAGATCAGCTTAGTCTAGGAGAACGAATGGACTTCCAGTAGTTGCTACTACCCAATTGGTGTAGGTTCCAAAATTCTGGTCACCTTGAATTTGAATGCTTCCTGTGCCAAATAGTCATAGAGAATATAGTGGGGCATACCATTCCAAAATAAAATCCTCCAAGAGAACAACAAGGTGAATGTTAGGCTGAATGTATGCAACTACTTGAGGATGTTAAGGTAGACACATAGCCAAGAAGGGAGGCATACTCAATCAACCCCCAAGTTAGAGGTTCTTCCAAGTTCTGGACATTATGCTTCGACGGGTCCAAATACAAGCAAGGAGTAGGAGCTAGCTTTGAACTCATCATTCCTATGGGTAAGATGTAACTTGCTACCCATAAACTTCAATTTTATTGTATGAATAATGTAGTGGAATATGAAGCATTAGTTCATGAAATTTTGACGACATTAAGAAGAAAAGTAAAAATGCTCCAAGTGGTTGGTGATTCTGAATTAGTAGTGAAACAAGTGAGGAAGTTGTAATCCTTTCATGATAGAAGATTGGGAAACTATAGACATAGGGTATGAGAACTCATAGAAGACTTAGATGCATTCAATATTTAGCTAATTACTTGGAATAGGAAACAAACCACCAATGTGCTAGCTCAAGCAACAAGCACCCTCCAACCTTTGTCCCTATCTGGATTGAAGAAATTCACTATAGAGTTTACCTCTACCCCATCAATTCCTGACAACATCACAAATTTCCAAATTTTTAATGATGATAAGAACATCCTTGATTTCATAAGAAGTTTCAATGTGTTTTCTACTCAAATCATTGATGAGACAAAGCCTGAAGAGGCTAAAATGGATATAGAAGGGGTCATCAACCTCAAAACCAACAAAATACCATGAGGTATGGTTCAACTTGAAATAATATTTGACGTAGATCAAATTAAGGATTAGGACTAGAAGACCAAGAAGGATTCGATAGATAATTAGTGTGACACTCATAATATGGGTATTGTTGAAGAGGTTAAGAATGTGTTCATTGGAAAAGTGTGTACATCTAAGGAGAAGAAAGGAATTATAGATGCTTTGTGTATCTCTCATGATGTGGTTATGTGGAGCTATGAGGACTTGAAAACATATGATACCTCAATTATTATTCACACCATCCCCCTCAAGCTAGATGTGAGGCCTTTTCAACAATGTCAATGCCCAAACAATGTGTTGTTGGAACCAATTATCTTAAAATAAGTTTAAAAGATACTATTAGCTAGAATTATATTCTTGATCAGGCACTCCAAGTGGGTGTAAAATTTTGTTCTAGTTAGAAAAAAGAATTGTGAAATTAGATCATGTGTAGATTTCCAAAATTTAAATAGAGCCTCTGAAAAATACAATTATCTAGTGCCATCACTGGATGAGGTATTGCAAATAGTCAATGGATCTCAGATGATGTCATTTTTCAATGGCTACTCAGAATATAACTAGTTGATAGTGCAATACGAAGATAGGCATAAAACAACATTTACTACAAAATGGAGAACCTTTACATATAGAAGAATTCCATTTGGATTAATCAACGTTGGTGCTACATTCCAGCGTGCCATGGACATTACATTTAAATACCTCATTGGTACGTGCATCATCATAAATATGGATGATATCACCGTGTTCTCCAAGAAAAGGGGGGACCATGACTCTGGTTTGTGCAAAGTCTTTTAGAAATATAGAGAGTTTGATATCTCCTTGAACCCAAAGAAATACATTTTTGGAGTGACTGAAGGATAGCTGTTGGGACACATGATCTCAGAGAAGGGGATTTAAATTGATTCAAAATGCATATAGGCTATATTAATAATCCAACTCCCAAGAAGCAAGAAAGAATTTAAATCTTTCTTTGGAAAGATCAACTTTGTTTGAAAGTTCATCATAGGCTTTGCTAAAATTGTCAAGCCATTAAACGCTATGCTTAAGCAAGATGCTAAAGTGGAATGGACACTGGAAGCCAAGCAATATTTTGAAGAAATCAAGAAAGCTATTGTTGATGTGCCAGCACTAGTCAGACCAAATTATCTGAAGTTGATTTACATCTATTCATTTGCTTTAGATCATTCATGCACCAACATGTTGACCTAGAAAGATGATGAAGGGAATGAACACCCTATTGCATTCACGAGTGCTCTACTGAAGGATGTGAAATTGTGGTATCAAAATGTAGAAAACTAGGCCTATTCCTTAGTTAGAGGAGTTAATAATTTTTGGCATTATATCTTGAGAAACAAGGTATTCATGATTTTGCTAGATCTAGCAGTCAAGACTTTGTTAATGCAAAATGAGCTAGGAGAGAGAAGAGCAAAATGGGTCATGTTATTGCAAGAATAAGGAATGGAGATTCAACCCATGAGGCTATTCTGAGGGTATTCCCTTACTCTCAACATAGTTGAAATAAGACTCGAGCTCATAGTGCAACAATACTAGCTAGAGGACGTTTCCTCAGGTGAATGGTATGATGACATCATTTATTATTTACTAAATGACAAGTACAAATCATGACTTCAAGGGGTACAAAAATGATATTTGGGATTGAAGAGTAGCAGCTATATGCTATGGTGATCCATATTATATAAAAGAAACCATAAAGGAAGTTACCTTAGATTCCTTGGATAGGGGGAAGCAAATGATAGCTCTATGAAAATTTTGGCAATAGCCATGAATTCAGCCCTTTGACCACTCACTAGATCCTACGAGCTAGATACTATTGGTTGACATTGTTCAAGGATGTGTACAACCATGTTAGAACTTGTCACATCTTCCAAATCACCACCACTCATGAAAGAAATGTTGTTATCCCATTGCAACCAGTCATGGAGGTAAGGTCATTCGCTCAATGGGGACTTGACTTCATTGGTCCAGTAATCCCACCATCCTCCAAAATCCATAGGTACATTCTGGTTGCTTTTGATTATTGTACTAGATGAACTAAAGCAATAACATGTAGGGAAAGCACCGCTGAAGTTGTCACTAATTTTTTAGAAAGTTTATTTTAAATTGCTTTGGTTTCCTATTTTCCCTTGTGTGTGACAATGGTCCTGCCCTTTTGTCCCTTAAATTTGTCATTTGGGCCTTTGATTGTAATTGCACTTAAATTTTCCTCTAACTATTACCGTCAAGGGAATGGCTTGACTAAATCCATGAACAAAAACCTTTTGATGACGATTAGAAAGCTACTTGATAAAAACCCAAAAGATTGGCACACCCAACTATGTTTTGCCTCATGGGCAGACCACACTCATCACAAAGCTACCTTGGGAAATTCCCCATTCCATCTCATCTATGGATTAGAGCTTGTATTCCCAATTCACCTCAAAATCCCCACACTCTAGTTTATTAACACATATTATGAGGAGGGAGAGGGTCAAGAAGCCCGTTTGGCTAAGTTGCTCCATTTAGAAGAAGTCTATGAACAAGTGATAGAAATTTTCACCAAACACTAGGGCATAGTCAAAAGATGGTTTAATCACTTATCCAATGTAAAGGACTTTAGGATTTCTGATTTGGTCCTTTTTTGGGAAAAGGCCCATGAAAAGAAAGGGGCACATGAAAAATTTGACAAGCTCTAGCTTGACCCCTTCTAGATTTTTGAAATTCTGAGAGAATACATTTCACCTCAAAACACTAACTGGAGAGGACATCCCATTGCCTGTTAAAGGGAAATACCTCAAGGATTATTTCCTTGCCTGAGTTGCTCAAGCTCATTCTTTGTATATAGTTGTATATAGGTTAGCGTAGGTTCTTTTTCTTTGCTACTTTTCTTTCGCCTCATTTTTGCTCGCTTTCTTGGCCTTTGTTTTTGCTGAGGGTGTCTCTTTGTTTTGATGTGGTGGTTGTGCTTAGCTCATCAAAGGGCCCACTTTGCTGCCCACTGCCATTTATTCTTGGAATAAGTCTTCATCTATTATTATGGATTTCTAACTACTCCCATGAAGTAGGTTTCCTTACTTGAACTCCCACTTGATCTAGGATAGAACCCTCATTTGAATCTCCTCACATTAACCTCAAATCACATAGGAAAACACACCTTAAATATTTCTAACGAGCTATGTGATAGCTATTATGAGGTTTCGATGAGTGAAAAATCCAAAGTCTACTCCAGTGACCACTGTGATTTCAAACCCATTATAAGATTTAGTGTCTATGCAATTGAGGAAAAAGAGTATCAAAAGGAAGTATTAAAAGAAAAAGAAAAGAAAATGTTAAAACCAACAACTGTATGGTTGTGCAAGAAAATCTATTGGGGCTATGGAAACCCAACTGGAAATAGAGAAATACTCATGGGGTCATAGCTACAACTCCATCGGGGCTATAGATGCCTGATTGGCAGTGGAGCAATGTCTAGGTTACTTTTGGAGCTAGATGATTTACGTAGCTTGCCTCAGCTGATTAACTACCATTCATTATGGTCTCTGAAGAATGTAAATGAACTCATTACACACACTTCTAAGGTACCCTATGACCTAATTCAACTAAGGATCCTACCCTCATTTAGGTTCCTAGTTCTCTTAAGGAAACTAGCTTTTGGTATTGCGAAACCAAAGATTCTAGGTTTTGGATGAGTCCTTACCCTTAGAATTCTTGGGAGCATTCTCTTAGTAGAGTCACCATTTGTTGTTCCTATAGCACACATGCCCCATTCAGACTGAGGACCCCCTCTCTCCTTTTCATCTTTGCTAGGTCATTTTCTCCTTTGCCTCATTTTGTGTGCCCCTAATTTTGAGTTTGAGTTGGTCATGCATAGTAAAATCAACATTCCTCATTGACCAAAATTCACCACCTTGAAATTTCTTAAGTCTAGGTTTTGTGGGGGTTCTCATGTGGATTTCCCTTGCTCCTTTTCCCTAGTGTCTGAGGAGTCCAATGGACCTGCATTTGTCAGTTTTCATCCTCGGGATGCCATCATCTCCTAGCTTCTAGCTAGCAGAAAAGTCTAGCCATCCTTCTACCCTATGAGACCTGAACCCCTCCCTGTCGTTTGATGTCTGCACCACATCTAGTCTCCACAGCTTTATCTACCCCACGTGCTACCATACCTAGTATTTATTACGGGCCATAAATGTGATTTTGCCTATAAATATGCACCCAAACCTATCATTTTCATTGATGCATTATTAAACTTTGAAGAGGAAAAATGGAAAAGAGAAATCCCACACCCACATTGTTTCTTGATGGAATGAAATTAAAGTCTTCATTGAATTTTTGCACTTTTTTTTAGGTACACTAGCCTTTGAAAGTTTGAAACATGTACTTTTTTATAACTAGGGTTTGTAAATTAATAGTAAAATCTTGAAATCACCCTTAAATCTCTCGGCATATGTCGTAACACTCAGCTCTGCATAAAATTCACTCATGATGCTATTAAAACTCCACTAAAATTTCTCAAAACTGTGTCCTTGAAGTCTTGCAGAACCAAGGATTTCTTTTGTTGTTCTTCACACAACTTGAATATCCTTGCAGTCCACACCTTTTCCATCACCGCCTCGGTCAAGCACTAAAACCCTTAACGAAGAAACTTAAGTTCTTGACCCACCACAAGTCTGCTTATGTGGGTCATCACTTGTAGGTGGCCCAACCCTTACTGCCTTCCACATTGTGCATCACTCTTTGGCTATTTCTGTTGGTTTCCCAAAATTTTGCTAAGTCTTTGATGGCTTGTGGGAGGTTGGTTGTGGGCTGTTGTTTGTGGCTTGCCTTTACCTAAATGTTGTTTCCTAGCAACAAAGATATCCCTTTCTCCTGCATTTCAGAGCCCGACCCCTTCGTCATCATTCCCAATTTGTCACAAAATGACTAGGTTAAAAATGCTACATGGATTAGTTTGTGTGGTTGACCGTGTGTGGGTGGCTACTTCCCTGTCACTGTTTCCTAGTGTCCTTGCACCTGCACCCTTCCGCATGGCAGGTTCCATGAAAAACTTTTCCCTTGCCAAAATTTCAAAGTCCCTAATTTATACACTCAATTCGTAAGCTCATTTCAGGTTTACTTATGTAGACCATCACTAGTGGACCATCGTCTTTCCAACATCGTTCCTAATAGTAGTCATATGATGGCAACCTGTTGACACCCTTCTCCATCTCCTGAATTGGTCAAATCTTTGCATATGCTGCCTAACGCCTGAGGTTCTTACAGGTCCCATGTTGGAAGAATGAAAAACAACATCTCATTTTGTTGTTTTTTGTTTTCATTGATGTCACCATGATATATGAGTTGCAATTGCAAGATTAAGTCTCAGTTTAATCCAATATCTAGACTAGTATCTAAACCGATATGCAGTTATTATCCTTCAGTATTTTGGTCTAGAATCCTTTGTTGTTGACTATTGTTGCTTGTGGTTTTGGGAAGTGATTTATGGATGTTGGAACCACGTATATTCAAAATATCACATATTTAGGTGCTCATATAATAAGTTGGCATTATTTTGTTGTTGCATTTTTCTATTAGGTCTATTTTAGGCTGACCTAATGGATAGATGGTGTTATAGTAAATTAATTTTTTATGTGGATGTATGTGTGACCTATCTTAGGTCCTTATCGACATGATGTACTATGCTAAGCATTTGAATTATCTATGAAAATATTTTGTAAATGGTTGATGCTGATAGCTGGTATTTTGGGTGAAAAAGGGTTCCATCTAATTAGGATGACCTAATTGATGCTTGTGAATATATCAGATATATATATTGGAAAATGTTGAGATTATAAATGGTAAATGTGATGATGTGAATGTGCAGAAGTGAAAAAATGATGAAGTGTGTTAAGTTAGTTTATTGAGCTTCAAGGGAACTGAATCAACACTTGATAGGTGTACATTATCAGTTCATTTCCCACCTATAAGCCTCTCATTTTTTGATAGTGATTCTTGGCAGTGAGCCACCACTTTTGTAATATTTTATAACTTGTTATACTATATTGTGAGCTAATAATCATCGTGGTTTTTCCCATTTTGGGTTTTCCACATAAAAACCCTAGTGTTCATGTGTTGTATGATTTCATGTTCTATTAATGCTCTTACTTATCTATACTATTATATGCATTGGAGTAATTGGTTGGTATTTTTTCAATAAGTTTAAGAAGATACTCATTCACCCCCCCTCTCAGTATCTTGGATATTTGACAATTGATATCAGAGCTTGGTTCCTCCGGAGAAGCCTAACAACTTGAGGAAGATCCTTAAGATGGAACAAATAAATGATAAAGAAGAGCTCTAGGCTACACTTGAAGATCTTGACAAAGTTGAAAGTGAAAACAAAGATTTGAAAGAAAATCTTGATGAAGCAAATGAATGTGTCTGAAAATTAAAAGATAAATTGAAGAAGTTCAAAGAAATACATAGGGAAGTAAGTAAGTAGTTGAAGCAAGCCAATGAAGAGGTTACTAGTTTGAAGGTGCAAGTGGAGGAAAGGAAAAGAATTGAAGAATGTCTAAATAAAATTGTGCAAAGAAAACATGATGAATGCACTAAGCTTGAACAAGAAGTGGTGAATCTGAAAGTAGATCTGGAGAAAGTGACACTATGTGAAACTAATTTCAAATCTAGCTTAGACAAGCTTGATGATTTGATTTCAGGGTAGAAACCAAGTAAAGACAAAGGTGACTTGGGAATGGAAGGATGTGAAAACTCTAAAGATACCCAAAAGACTTAGAATAAAGGAAATTAGAAAGGAAATTCAAGGAACTTTGCTAGAAGATGGCCTGTTAGACAACCAAATGCTCAAAGGTATCCATCCTTCAATGGTTTCTATTTTTCATGTAATATTTTTTTTCATATGGAAACATAGTGTAGGAGTAGGATGAATTAGTTTCCTAGTTCCTTCTCTGGTCAATTTTTTGCATGCAAGAGAATTGGACGTAGAGCTAGTGGATACAAAACTCAGATGGTGAATTGGTCTAATGGAGGAAGAATGAATCAATCTTTTAAAGGCTATTGCTATACACGTAACAAGTTTGGACACAAATCTAATTAGTGTAGGTCAAAGGTTAATGGAGGACAAACTAATCAGAAAAATGTTGTCTACTACAATTGCAACAAACCAAGACATATCTCAAGAGTTTGCAGAAGTAAAAAGGGTAAGAAGACTGATCCGATAGAGAAATGAACTAGTGAAGAAAATTGACAAAGATGAGGTGAAGCAAGAAATGAATAAAATTTGGAGGAAGAAAGAAGAGCTTGAAATGATAGACACATTTGTGCCCTCATCCGGTATAGACAATTCCTCTGGGAATTAGACCTAGAAGGGTCTTAGGGGGAGCTTTAATAGAAAATCATTTGAAACGCCTAATATTTGGCATGTTAGTCTTTGGCATGAGGATATGCTATAAGGAATGGACGGTCAGAGGTTATGTGAGTGGAACTGGAAGAAAAAGTGTAGGCATGGTCATTTGCGAAGAAAAATAGGGTTTTTCTATGCAGAGAAGAATAGTTTTTAGCAACTTTTTGATATCTACCACATTCATATTAGAGAAGATCATCATTCTATAAAGTGAATGTGTAAGGCATTTTAATCACTTGTGCATTTGAAGAATTTGAAGATATTTTTGGAGAATTCTTGAGGTGATTTGAATTTTAAGTTGTGCAAACCCTAGTTCTGGTTCTTCGTGAAGAAAAGGGTATTCTACTTTTTTGTGCAAGTTGTGGGTTTATGTGAATCATCTTTTTGAATTGTGAAGAATGACAACCCCTGTAGTTGTTAAAGTGTCAAAAAGACCTAGACCATCATATAGGAAATATTTGATGAAGGTTTTTGAAGATGACCCTATGGGTTCCTTCTCATCAATCCCTCATAGGGTTATGTTGACCGAGGATACAAGAATGTTTCTTGAGTAAAAACTAAGGAATTAAATCATAGTAAATTGATAGATATTTGGTAGAATGAGCTCACTAGATATAATTTCTTGGTGAAACCTAAATATGCAAATATTGTTGTGAAGAAATTGGATAGATGGAACAAATTTCTTAATTTCAGTTCCACTATTAATGATAAATATGTAAAACCAATTCTCAGCATAATACATGATAAATTCTTGTGGATAGATAGACCTCATCTAGTAACTAAGGAAGCAATTAAGTTTGTTACTGGACTCTATGATACCAGACTGTTACCTGTGTTGAAAGCTATGAAGAATGAAGTGGTAATGGAACTCACTACTGTTGAATATGACAAGAGAGATGTTAGAAAAAAGCCTATCACTAATCCTACTGTGAACTATACCACTATAATGATTGGTCATAAAATTTACTTCACCAATAGAGAGAATTTTTTTTCTGCCACAACTATTTATACTAGTTTTGAAACGGCAGTTAATGGTGTAGACTATGAGTTTTGTGAACTTCTTTGACAATAGTTTCTTGAGAATTTAAGGATGACCAAAGAAAATAAGTATGCATTTAAATTTGGTTCTTTGATTATGTGTCTATTATTCTATTTTCTGAAGAGACTTCCTGGAAGGGATGATATGTTGTTTTGGGATACATCCAAACTAGTGGCACTTTATATTTTTGATCACTTACATAATTTGGGTGATTTGAATAATAGACATAATGCTCTAATAGCTTTCTTTACTATATTCAAGAGCAACATGAATGAGAGAGAAAGGATTCTGAGGAAATTTGTTGAGAAATATAGAAATGATATCATATTTCATGTTTCTTCTGATGAATGTATGATTGAAGTTGTTGAACCTTGGACCATATGGATTCAACCATTGGTTTATGAAATTACAAAAGATGAAGCTGAAGAATATGCACAAATGTTGTTGAAAATTCTGAAAGATGCCAATGAACCTAGAATTGGCACTTATGCTAAAAAATCTATGGAGGTTCACTTGGAGCACAAGAAGCCAATAATAAGAAAGAATGTGGAAAAGAAGTTTAAAGAAGCTGGTTTCACTGATGAGGAGATTGCGCTATGAAGGGATAAGAGAGAACATATGGAAGGATAATCATCAGGTTTGAGGAGATCAAATAGGATTGCTCCTTCTAAACCCTCTATTTCCCCTACAGTAAAAATTGAACCCGGTGCTACTAATAAAGGCAAAGGCCTAACCCCTTCTGAACCTACTACAAGATCTAGGAAAAGGAAAGAAAATCCCTTGTTGGTGTCTAGGAAGAGAGGAAAGAAAGAAAAAGCTACAAGGGAGAAAAATATTAGTGTCATTGATGATCAAGAAGAAGAGGAGGAAGACCTTGAAGTGAAATTGGTAAGGAAAAGAGGAAGCTTATCCTTTGGTGAAGGTGCTTCTCAAGAAGCTAGCATTGGTTCTAAAATATTGCATATTGTGTCGTCTTATGACTAAGATGAAGAAAAAGAAGTTGGTGTTCATGTGCACACCAAACCAGAGTTGAAGAAAGCTAAGGTGTTTGAAGAAGCCTCCCTAGACTATGAAGAGTATGACATTTCGGTAAGACCTAGCCCCCATTTAAAATTATTGATTGTACTCAATTCTTTATTACATTTTGAAGACATGCTAAAGCCTACAACAAAGTATTATGATCAAGTTGGAAAAGAGGATAGAAAAGCATTAATTTTAGCTACCATTCAATATATTATCACATTGGAAGTTAAGTGGGATGATGTAAAGAAAAATGTGCCTGAGAAAATGTGGGTAGCTCTAGTGATAAGGAGATCAGAGGATCTTGAATTTGTAGAGAAAATTAGGGATGATGCATTCAAGAAAATTGGGTCTTCTTTGGCCCTAAATGATCTAGACACCCTAAAAAATATATATACAGATATGTTCTAGATGAAGAAAAGAGAATATTTTGATGAGAAGGGATAAAAAGTAGATAAAGAAAATAAGGAAATTGTAGAAGTTATCAGAGATATAGTTGAGAAATATGGCATGCTTGGTTCTGCACTTAATTCTGGTGAAGAAGTTACTATAGAAGAAGTTGAGGAAGATATTCCTCCTGGTACAAGTAATACAGGTATTTCTATGGAAATAAATGATGCATATATCCCTTTGGATACAGGTGTTGAAAATGATCCTCTGAAGATGGAGAAGCAGAATGAGGGTGAAGTTGAGCCTAAAAAGCATGATGATGCTCCTCTAGAGCATACTGAAGGTGAAAAAGATAATGTTGAAAAGCATGATGATGCTCCTCTAGAGCATACTGAAAGTGAAAAATATAATGTTGAAAAGGACAAGGGTAATGATGAAAGTAAAAAGGATAATACTGAAGGAGGACAAGATGAAGGTGAAAATGAAGGAAATGATGAAGAAGGAAATAGGGAAAAAGAAAAAGATGAAGATGAAAAGAGTAAAGAAGAAAAATAAAAAAGAGAAAGAATAAGAAAAAGAGAAAGTGAAAGAAGAAAAGGAAGAAGAAGAGAAAAATGAGGAGTCAATTGTTGGGATGAATGAAGAAAATCTAAGGCAGGTTGTAGAGTCTCATAGATCTCCCAAAGAATTCTCCTTTGGTGATGATGTGTTAAAAGGATTGCTATCCAAGCAGATCAAATTCTAGCTAGTGATTCCTCTGAAACGTTTACAACTTTCTATGATTCAATGTAGTGTGGACCTAGAAAAAATTTCTCTTGTTCATAAGTTGGTATTGGGTGATGTATTGCATACATCCGATAGAAGAAATATTTTGGAGACACACCAGAAAGGGACAAAACTAATTTAAGATGCTCTTAAGGAATTGTAGGAGACAACACCTAATACTTTAATTGATACATCTCTAACTCTAGTAGAAAATCTAAGATTTTTGTTGGACTCCTTTAAGGAGTATACCTTCAGACTTGGTGAGAAGAAAAAACAAAAAGTGGAGGAGAAGCTGGCAGAGAAAAGGTTGTTGGAATTGCATGACAAGTGTGCTCTGGCACACAAAAAATATTGAGAAAAATCTAGAAGCTATGCAAATCTATGAGTCTGAAGCAAATGTTATCTTTACTTATTGTTTCAAGTGGTCGAATGCCACTCAAAGTATTAAAGATCTTATGGACTCCATTGAGTCCTAGTTGATTGTTGTCTTCGGTACCTACAATGCATCCAAGGATAGAGATAGATCAACTTGGCATGCCATCTCTGCTAATAGAGATAAAAATTTAATTTTACAAAAGAAAAAGTAAGAAATCATCAGAAAATTTGGTTAGTTAGGTGACCTTGTGAGAATGGAGTACACCCCAATTGTCAATGCTTTGGCAAGTGCAAAGAAACTTGGGAAGATAAATCTGACTCTTGGTACTCCAAATGATGCAGAGGAAAGTATAATGGATTCTGAATCCCTGAATAGGATGTTGATTGCTACAAAGAAGAGTTGGGAGAATGGAAAATCTACATGGAAAGGTATTATTAAGGAGCTTCAAGGCTCACCATCCACCAATTAATATTTGTTTTTCTTGTTTTCAAATTTATGTTACACCACACTTTGTCCTTGATGTCAAAGGGGGAGTGAAATGTGATAGAGGAAGAGTATAAAGGTAATAGGGGGAGAAGTGTTGTACATAAGAGGTCTTGCAATTTTGGCACATATTGCAATCAATTACAAAGGGGGAGATCATTGGAAGAATGAAGAAGAACATCTCATTTTTCTATTTTGTGTTGTCATTGATGTCACCATGATATATGAGTTGCAACTGCAATATTAAGTCTCAGTTTGATTCAGTACTCTAGATTGGTATATGAACCGGTATGCAGTTATTATCCTTCAGTATTTTGGTCTGCAATCCTAAGTTGCTATTGACTATTATTGCTTGTGGTTTTGGGAAATGGTTTATGAAAATGGTATATTCAAAATCTCGTGTATTCGGGTGCTCGTACAGTGAGTTGGCATTATTTTGTTGTTGAATTTTTCTATTAGGTCTATTTCAGGTTGACCTAATGGATAGATGGTGTTATAGTAAATTAATTTTGTATGCAAATGTATGTGTGACCTATCTTAAGTCCTTTCCAACATGATGTAGCATGTTGAGCATTTGAATTGTCTTTGAAAAGATATTGTGAATGCTTGAAGCTGACAATTGATATTGTTGGTGAATAAGGGTTGCATCTAATAAGGCTAACCTAATTGATGCATGTAAATATATCAGCTATATATATTGGACAATGTTGAGATTGTAGGTGATGAAGTTAATGATGATGTGAATGTGAAGTGTAAAAATGATGAAGTGTGTTGAGTCACTTTACTGAGCTTCAAAGGAATTGAATCAACACTTGTTAGGTGTACATTATCAGTTCACTTCCTCATTGTAAACCATTTTGTCATTGTAATTCTATAGGGAATGAGCCTCTCATTTTGGATAGTGAGTCCTAGCAGTGAGCCACCCCTTTTGTAATATTTTATAATTTTTTATACTATATTGTGAGCTAACACTCACCATGGTTTTTCCCATTTTAGGTTTTCCATGTAAAAATCCTGTTCATGTGTTGTGTGATTTCATGTTCTATTAATTCTCTTACTTAATCTATACTATTATATGCATTGGAGTAATTGGTTGGTATTTATTCAATAAGTTTAAGAAGATATTGATTCAACCCCCCTCTCAGTATCTTGGATATTCAACATCTTGTAGTGTAGACTTCCACCTACGAGCCGCCCCCCCTTTAATGTCATTACTTAATGGCGAAGCTACAAACCTCCTTTGAGCTTCTTGCACCTGCATGCCTCAGACCCACCAAGATGAAAAGTTCAATCAAGTAACTTCAAATGTCTTGTTATGCCTTGCATAACCACCCCATTTTAAATTTGATTAAAATGGGACCCTTTTTTTCTTTTGCTCTTTGTGTTTTTCCCCCTTTGATTTTGAGGTTTTGCTTTACCTTGGCATGTGCTTAATATGTTTATCTTGCTTTCTCAAGTGTTTTCCCCAGGTTGCATGTTGAAAATCTTATGTTTTGGGCGAAGTTAGGGTTTTTACCCTGGTTCAAAATTTTCCAGTCCGTCCAGATTTTCCCAATTTTCTTTCAAACTCCCATTTCAATGATGTTGTTCAAGTTTTTGAGTCAGTTTGGGATTGTCCGCCCCGGTCGGATTTTTCAAGTTTTTCCTCCTTCCCTCAATTTTCCTAGATTGCGCTCGAAGTTCGGCTCGACCTATTTTACACTACAGTTCAGAGATTTCTGGCCTTCATGGAATTCTGCCTAGGTCAGATTTTTTTGGATTCTGCTTCACCGTCGGGTTTTCAAATTTTGGGTCACTACGACTTACCGGTCGTTGTTTCTTAACTCTCTCTGCCTAGGTGGATCTCTTGCCAATGTGTGTTCCTGAATGGTTTCCATGCCTTTCTTTGTTTGTAAATGCCTCAGTTATGATTTGGGTAGGCTTTTACAAATCCCAAATCAATTTCACATGCTTTGAGTTCAGAGTTTTGGGTCATCCACGGAATTCTGGTCTGGCCAAATTTTTTTGAATTTTTTGCCAAGCTTCGAGTGACTTGAGATTGCTGACACATGAATGATTCTAATGATAAATTCTTATGTTTTCATGCTTATTTTGATGGGTTTCACAATGTTATATGCATTCCTTCTTCATTTGAGTGATCTATTGGTAAACCTTATGCGTGCTTCAAAATTCTCTGTTCTAGCCAGATTTTCCCGATTTCCTTCAGTTTTCCAAAGTGCAAAGTTTTGAGTCATCTGCGGAATTCCGGTCCAGCTGGCTTTTTTCAAATTCTCTGCTATGTTGTTTGGAATTGAGGAAATTTGGTAAAATTGATGAATCTAATGATGAATGCTTGAACATATCTTTCTTTAGCTTGATGAATTTCACTGTTGTATGTTGCTCGTGTTCATTTTTGATGATCCATTGTTGACATTGGTGCTTCATCAAGAGAATTTTCCTGGTTCTATTTTTTTTGAAATTCTTTCAAATTGTTTTTCCCCGGTTAACTTGAAATCCTGAACTTCTCAATGTTGATGCTTAATGGCTAATTTAATGGTTTTATCATGATTTTGAGCTAACACTTTGATGTAATGTTGTAAATAATTGGATTCTCACATTGGTGTTTGATTGGTGTAGGCTAATTCTAGCAAGGCAGTGGTTGGAAAGGCTAAGAGGACACAAGGGGGTCATCCATCTCTGAAGCAAAAGAAAGAGTGAAGCTGGATGAAAGCATAGGATTCCTAAGGGCAGGATGACATTAGTTTGGTTTGAGGTTTCAGATCTGAATATGAACACCTTGCAACGAGAGAGACTAGGACAATATGATGGGACAGATCTAAAGAATAATATTAATGTTGTTGAATGGCGAACTAGGGTTTTGCCTATGCCACTTGTGAATGGCTTGTAGAGGATGTTCTTGGTGATGAAGGCCATAATGGAGCAAGGTATGGATGGTGTGTGGGAAGTAGTTAATGCAAAACATGTCGAAAGTTGTGCTTCCTCATATTGTTTCACTTTGCCTCTTCTTCACTGCATTTTGGTCAAAGTTATGTGGCAGATCCTGGGCCGATTTGGTTGATGCCCTTGCATTTAATGCACATTTGACTTTGTTTTAGATTCTTCTGGGGTTGACTTGTTTTGTGACTAAATTATTGTAAACCCTAACTGGGTTGACGCATCTGATGTGTTTTTATAAATATGGCATTTTTTGCCTCTTTTGTGGCTATCTTTTGGTGGTTAGAGAAGCTGGAAGATTCAAAAGGTAGAAAAAAAAGGTTAGAAAAAGAAAGTTAGGGTTTTGAAGTAAGTTAGACATTTTTGTAGTTCAGCAGGAGGAGGAGGTGATGTATCTTGCATATTTTCTTAGCCTAGATGAAGATAATTTGAAGACATGGGTTTCTATACACTGGTGATCTTTCTAGATTTGTAAATGCTGCTTATCTATTTCATTGACAATAGGAGCAGCCAGATTTAAACCTTCTTTATATTATTCTCTAGAATGGTATTCAATTTTGGGTTAATCATTTGATTTGAAAAGCTTTCAAGGAATGAAATTTTATCTTATGTTTTGCTTGAATGATGATTTGCAATCTACTATTAAAGTTTGCACTGTGAATGAATGAAACTTTGTATCAATTACAAGTTAATTTTATTCTGTAGTTCTAGTTTAGGAATTCGTTGGAAGGTAACAAGTCTGATTAGTTGAATGAATCAACATTCCTTTTAGTTTGAAAACCTTGATCTATATTTTTCTATTTCTTTAAAACCCCTGGTTAAAGTAGGTTCAGATAGAAGTTTGATCTTGCAACAATTCAGAAGCTCAAAACTAGTAGGCCTCTTGAATATTATAACCATATTGACCACTTCGTGAAACAACAATGTTGTGAACCAACATCAAATACCTTGGGAGGTGATTAGTTTGATTACTAATTGTCTCTTTCAGGAGAGGTGAGATACTTTCACTTTTATCTTACCTGCATGTTGTGAGTCAATTTGGCACATCAATAGGGCAACTTGGCTGGGAAAATGGTTTAACCATTTTTTAGGAAACTAAGGGATTCAGTTACCCAAAACCCCTAGTTTATGGACATCAAAATTCTAATTAGGTTAGTCTCAGTAAACAAGGTTGAGCTAGAATCTCAAATGTAAATCAACACTGGCTACCCATGAATCTGTGTGTTCTTGATGGTGCATCACCCTTTTACAAATTTTTCCTCATCTTTTGAACAATTATGCGCAGGATTTGAACTACATGAGTTTATTCCCTTTAACTATTGTGCAATGATATCCTAGGCATTGCTTTGCTGCCAGTCAAGCATCCATAGCTCTGATGGAGATATCTCTAGTTTTCTCACAACATTTCTCTACTACCAATCAGGCGTCCATAGCCCTGGTAGAGATACTAGAATCACCCATTTAGTATTGAGTTTTCTTTTCTTAGATAGTTCTCTTTTCTTTTCTTTTTTGAAGTTCTTTCATTCAATTCCTTCTCAATAAGTCAGATGTCCAACATCTATACTGGGTTGAAAACTACCATGGACCTCATAATAGCTTCTATGGAATCATATTTTTCACTCAAATCTTGCAACACCATCATCCTAAGACAAATACACCATTACAAAAGGAGATGTTTATGATGATTTGTGATAGATTCAATCGTAGTTAGTGAAGATTGCTTACTTTACACCTTGTTCTCAATGAATTTCCACAACTCTCATTAATAATGGACATAAAACATTGAATTTAGAATAAAATCATCCAATCAAAAACTTGAAAATATCTAAACCAACTTCTCTCCTAGTAACCAAAGTATACTTCAGATAACAACCGCCCTTTCTCAACTAGATAAAATGAAGGGCCCCACAAAAAAGAAAAAAACAAAACAAACAGAACAACAAATTATTTACATATACACAACCCAACAAAATACCATACCCTTTTATGACCCAAAATAATGTTTGAGAAACTGTCTGTTTACAGGAAATGGAACAGGTTCTCCTATTAAACTACTCAGTCAGAAAGCATTTTCTCCTAGGATTTCAGCAATTTGATAGGGACCCAACCAGAGCTTATCCAACTTCTGGTGGTCACCCTTCTTTTCATTGGCTTTATCCCATAGTAGGACAAGGTCTGATATCCTAAAAGCCTTGACTTTAGCTCATTTTTCAAACCAACATTTGACAACAGCTTGGTCCCTAAAGAATTGCTACAAAGAAGCATCTCTCTACTCTTCTAATTTCAACAAGCCAGCTAACCCTACTTCAATCCTATCATCACTAAAGTAAAATTATTGCATAAATTTTAGGACATGTATTTGCAAGTGAATAGGGAACACAGGCTCTTGGCCATACACTAGCTTAAACAGTGAAGTCTTCAACACAGCCTTGATCCTAGTCCTATCTGCCCATAACACAAATCTTAACTGGGTGTGCCAGTTTTTAGGATTGTTCTCTAATAGTTTTTTTATTACTCCTAGGAGATTCTTATTAGTTGATTCTGCAACTCCATTTCCTTGTGGATAATAGTTTGAAGAATACTTTAAAACAATCCTATGATCATAAGCCCATGAAATGAACTTGACAAAAAGAAAAGGTAGGGCCATTGTCACATACCAGTGCAAAGGGTACTCCAAACCTGGTTGTGATGCATTCAGTGAGGAACTTGATTACTACCTCCATTGTGTTGTTCTTGCAAGGTATAGCTTCTATCTATCTCGTGCAGTAATCTATGGCAGTCAAAATGAATTTATGTCGTACATAAGAATTTGGGTTAATTACCCCAATAAAATCAAGTGCCCATTGGGCAAATGGCCTTACCTCATAAACAAGTTGCAATGGCATGGCTATATGACACTCTCTTAATGCAAAAAATTGACATATATGACATATCCTTACATGTTGGTGGGAATATTTAAACACACATGGCCAATAATAACCAGATCTGAGGATATGATGTGCTAAAGAATCTGCAGAACCATGACTCATGCCATGTTTCCCATGAAATTCAGCAATTGTGTGCTTACCTTCTTGTTGATCAAGGCATCATAGATAAACCCCCTCAAAATTATTTCTATATAACAATCCTCCTTTGAGCATATAATGGGATATTTTCATTCTTAGTGCTCTCCTCTGAGTTGTATTCATTCCGTCTAGGCA
Organism: Sequoia sempervirens; assembly: GCA_007258455.2. Classification (NCBI taxonomy): domain Eukaryota; kingdom Viridiplantae; phylum Streptophyta; class Pinopsida; order Cupressales; family Cupressaceae; genus Sequoia; species Sequoia sempervirens. The sequence goes on from VDFB02047230.1 coordinate 577,753,448, forward strand.
CTAATTATTGAGCATGAAATAAATAATATCGGCATACCAAGGGTCATTGGAAAAGGACTGTGTTGTGTACTACTAACAAGTAATGTTCTTACCAGCATCCGCTATTGCTTCAGACATGCCTTGACCTCAGACAAGTTTCATAGGGTGAATCTCTAGATCAAACTCCTGCAAAATAGCCATCCATTTCCCCCTTTGTTCTCCCAATTTGCTCTACATAAGTAGAGACTTCATAGCAACATCAGGAACCACAACAATGATTTGACTTCAAAGGATATAATGCTTGAAATTATTGACAACTCTAACCAATGCAAAAGCTTGTTTCTCAAGAGGTGGGTATTTGACTTCAACATTCTTAAATGGAGAGCTCATGAAGGAAATTGGCCTTTCATCCCCCTCCTCTCTTTGTTGTGTCAAGATAGTTGCACATGAGTGTTCAGAAGCAAAAGAATAAATATAAAATGGCTTCAAGTAGGTAGGACTGGCACCTCCGAAATGGATTGCTTAACCTAAGAAAAATAGTCTTTTCCTCATTACTCCATTCTATTCTAGCATCTTTCTTCATCATTTTGTTCAAAGGTTTAACAATTTCTACAAAACCTGTGATAAACTTCCTCACAAAGTTGATCTTTCTGAAGAAAGATCTCATCTCCTTCTTACATCTTGGCATGGTTAACTTCAGAATAGACTCAACTCGGTCTGGATCTATCGATATCCCTCATTTTGAGATTATGTGTCCCAAAAGTTTCCCTTTAGAAACCTCGAACACACTTTTTAGGATTCAGAGAAACACCATATTGGATACATCTTTCAAGAACTTTAGCCAAGTCTACAGCATGGTTTAGTCTATCTTTAGAGAATAGTGTCAGGTCATCCATATAAATGATGATGCACTTACCAATAAAATATTTGAATGCTATGTCCATTGCACGCTAAAAGGTTGCTCTAGCGTTTATCAAACCAAATGGCATCCTCCTATAAGAAAATGTTCCCCACTTAGTAGTGAAGGTTGTCTTCATTCTGTCTTCCTAATTAACGATCACTTGATTGTACCCAGAATAACCATCCAAGAATGACATCATTTGAGATCCATTGATAGTTTTCAAGACTTCATCCAAAGAAGGGAGTGGGTAATTGTCTTTTTCCGAAGCTCTATTTAGATTCCTAAAATCTACATATATCCTGATCTCCCCATTCTTTTTATGAACTGGAACCAAGTTAGCCACCCATGTTGAATGTCGTACAAGGAAGATTATTCTTGAAGAAAGCAATTTCTGAACTTCCTTAAAGATCAGTGGTTCAATCAAGGTGTTGATAGGACATTTTTTCTACCAAAATGGTCTAGCTTTAGGCTTCAAAGGAATAGTATGAGTTATCACAGAAGTATCAAATGTTTTTATATATTCATACCCCCAAGCTATTGCAGCAATATCTTTCTTCAGTTCCCTCAATATATCTTCTCTAATTGCTTCAAGGTAGGCCTTCCCTATGTAAACATTCCTTTTAGGGCCAAATTCAACTAAGTTAATAGTTTCATATTCACTTCCCTTATCTTCAGTTGATACCTTTTCCCAAGCCCTTGGATTTTAATCAAAAATTCTTTCTAAGGCCACCATTCCCTTGGGAATGCTATTACTTTTTAAATTGAGGACACCTTCTGTATCGCAGTCCTCAAGGTTCTGGTCTCCTTGATCCTTGTCAGACTCATCGATGATCTGTCCTTTGAAAACATTTGAGCTTGCTAGAAAAGCAAGGATATGTCGATCATCATCAAAGACTTGAAAGTTCCTGACATTATCAGGGATAGCTTGGGTGGATATCAATTCTACTGAGAATCTCTTGAGCTTGGAGCCTTGTATGGGCTCCAAGGTACTTGTGGAAACAACTAATGAATTAGATACTTGATTCTCCTCTTTAGGGATTAAACTGATCCCAAAAGCATCAAAGTCTTCAATCAAGTTCCACACCTGATTTCTATAAGCTGCCAACCTTTTATTGTGACATGTGTGCTAGCTACGTACTTGATTGATAATCACTTCTGAGTCTCCTTTAACCATCAAGGTAGTAACTTTCTTCTGATGTGCGAACATCAGTCCCTGAGCTAATGCTTCATATTCTGCTATATTGTTAGTGCATCCAAACTGTAACCTATAAGAAGCAAAAAAAATTTCCTTTTTGGGCTGGTTAACTCAATTCTAGCACCACACCCTATTTTAGATTTGGATCCATCAAACATGAGGGTCCATAGCTGATTATGAGTCATGGTTGATCTCTTTGAGCTTGTTGTGAGTGCTTGGATAAGATGAACCATAGGTGGGGCCACTTGATCTTTTGCATCAAATATTGGGAATGGGTGTTCAATAGGTTCATCAGGTGCAATATCCAATTCCCGCTCAGATATATCATGTAATCCTAGGATATCTTTCTGATAGTTATTTATATCTTTGATTAACCCCTTGGGTTTTGGTATACTTGTGAGTGCAGGGTTATCAAACAAACCCTGGGGTTGTTCAACATAACTATGTTGGTCCGGTATTATGACCGGGGTAAGTTAAGTTTGAGGAGGGACTTCCTCTAAAGGTATATTATCCCTGGTTAAGACTATTGCATTTTTGGCTTCAAATGAGAAGTGATCCAAAACGGTCCCAAGGTGACTTGGGCTAGTTTCTTCAGTTTGGAAAACATGATTTAGAACACTGATGTAGGGTTGGTAGGTCAATTCTGAATGATTTTGGTAGTGTACCCTACACCAATTTGGGAGTAGAAGACTCCACAAATCGATATCTTCCCCTAGGACCAACTGATCTTGTTGCAAATTCTTGATTAGTACCTACTAGTTTACACTAATCATGGGATTAGGGAATCCTTGCATTGAAAAATCATTAGAATCAAGAATGGAAAGAGTTAGAATTTCCTCTCTTTTATAAACCCCTATCTCAATTTCAAAATAAGCTACCTCATTGGGACAGTCATACTCAGTGATGATATGTTTGAGGTGAGGTTCACTCTCAATCCTAATCTGCATAGGCATTTCCTTCCATGGTAGCCACATATGTGAGAAGTCGAGGGAAAGATATCCCCCTATACTCTTCATTAGATCTCTGCTCAAAAGCATACCATAAGTCTCAGGAATGTCCACTACTTGAATATCCATATTGGTTTGAATCCTAGGGTCAGACCCTACTTGTACATGTATATTTCTCAATTCTCCAACTACATTAACCTCTGTTTTATCAAGTTGAATAACCTTCTTGTTTGTTTGGACATGATTCAATCCCAATTTATTTCATACAAAAAATGGCATAACATTTCCAGAAGCCCCTGAATCTAGCAGAAAAATATGCAGATTCTTCCCATAGATTCTCAAACTTAAAAGAAATGGTCGGGTCCCTACCTTGTTTCTGAACAAAGCTGCATTCATGTCCGCAGTAGGTGCCACCTTGGTTTTCCCTTTTGATTTATCAACTTCTTCCAAAGCTTTCAGCACTATATCTCATTAGGAAGGGCACCATTTTAGGATGTCAAAGTATAATAAAGAGGTTTTCTATTTCTGCATCTCAAAAACAATATGATATTTTGTGTTATAACTTGCATTATATTTGAAAACACCAGATGAATTACCTTTTCTAGGGAAGTCAGGTGGTCCCTTCGGTGGAGGAGGGTTGTTATCAGCACTCTGATTCAAAGGCACCATGTGGTTGGATGGTGCTGATGTAGTGAACGGACCCTTATTTTGGTTTCTTAGGAAGTGTCCTCCCTTTGTCTAAAAGGCTTGGGCATCATACACATCTTCCTCTAGTTCATTCTCATTTTGCATTGGGAATGAAGGTTCTTCTTCAAAGAGGTCATAAGCCATTGTTGTATCCACTGAGCCACCTCCTTTATTTGAATTCCCTTGAAACATTTGGGCATTTTCCTATGCCATCTTCACAACCTTCTCCATTTCAGGACAATTCACCTCAGATTGAGTTGCAATATCATGCAGCCTGCACCAGTTAGTCATAAAATTGAGGTCATCCACATTTGCAGTATGTGGCCTGTCCTCATTAGCTTGATAATTGTGAGAAACCCCACCATTATTTGGCCATGTGTTCCATTATCTGTTGTTATTAGGCCTTTAGTTATATCCTCTATTCTGATTTTGATAGCCTTGGTTAGGGAAGTTTTGGCCTTGATAATTCCTCTGGCTATGATTGTTGTTGTTCTGATAATTACCCTAATTATTATTACTTTGATTAGGGTAATTACCTTGATTAGCATAATTACCTTGGTTCTGAGAGGGGTTCAGTTTAAGCTGAGCCATGTCATTTGTGACTTGAGACAGAGTTTTCTTTAGGGTCTCCACCTCGTTTGTGAGTTGAATTATCCTTTCACTCTTAGCATTCTTAGCAACAGCTAGCTGACCAAGAGGATTTGGTATTCCAGCTTGATTATGATGACCATGTGGACTGTGATGAGCCTATGATTGTTGAGAGAAGTCAGGAGCTCCATTGGCAAAGAATGGAATAGGAGATTGAGTCTGCAACTCAAACATAGGTCCATAATGGGAAGGAGACATCCATGGGATAGTATTGAATAAAGGAGGTGGATTAGGCATCTGATACCCCATAGAAGGAAAATCTCCTCCCAAGTTCCCTTATTGAGAGCTAGTTTGTTGTTGCAGCTTGATGGCTAGATGATAAACTTTTGACAAAAAATCAATATCTGTCAGCTGATAAGTCCTTTGTAGGAACAATCCAAGCAAAGGGTCTATAACTCTAAAATATGCCTAGATGGCACTATTCTCAGCAACTAGATAGGGATCCTATAATCTCCTATACATTCATTGAAACCTTGTATTAAACAAGGGAAGTGATTCACATGGCTCCTTCCTAATGGTAGCAAATTGATGGAACAAAATGGTTGGATCCACATAAAATCTAAACTGATTGATGAAAGCATTCTCCGAATCTTTCCAACTTAGAATAGAACCTTGTGGAAGATTTAGGTACCAGTTGTATGCCATATCCCCTAAGGGATAAGGGAACAACCTACAAACCACATCATGGTGAGCTATCTAGGCTTTGGTACAAGTGTCCTTAAAAGCTTGTATGTGCTCCTCAGCACTCCTTGATTCTCCATGAATGTATTTGGAAAAAAAAAATCTCAGGATTCTTAGGCATATCATGAAAGCCTCTAGGAATATTCCCCAATGGAGAGGGTTGATTATTCACAAAAAATGCCATTGGTGGTGGTGGTGGAGGTTGAGCCAGCTATTGGATGGTCTGAACCAACTGTAATGGAAATTGAGGTGGATTTGGTGGTGGATTCATGGGTATCCACTAGGGTATTGGTGAAAATCCTAGTGGAGTGAGTGGAGATAACAAGGGTGGTAGAATGGTTGCCCTATGAATCTTGTGTCTCATTGGGGTCTCGAGTTCTATCAAAGATGGTGGGTTTTCAGTTGATCGAAGAACTCTATGGGACCTCTTTGGTGAGAAAGACCGAATGTTATCCAGTTTGCTCAACTGACCCTCCTTCTAGCACCAATTTCCTTTTCCCATTTTAGGTTTTCCATGTAAAAATCTTGTTCATGTGTTGTGTGATTTCATGTTTTGTTAATGCTCTTACTTATCTATACTATTATATGCATTGGAGTAATTGGTTGGTATTTGTTCAATAAGTTTAAGAAGATACCGATTCAACCCCCCTCTCAGTATCTTGGATATTCAACATCTTGTAGTGTGGACTTCCACCTACGAGCCACCGCCCCTTTAATGTCATTACTTAATGGCAAAGCTACAAACCTCCTTCGAGTTTCTTGCACCCGCATGCCTTAGACCCACCAAGATGAAAAGTTCGATCAAGTAACTTCAAATGTCTCACAACAAATTTCAAAATGTGCCAAATTTCCTCATGGGAACTTTGATTTCCAAGCTCACAATGTAGAAATTTTTCTATAGGTGGTTGCCTGTCGGTCTCCATGGCCTTAGCATTGTCCTACTCCCAATCCCTACTGACAGCTTCCAGCCCAAGGAAACCCACACCCCTAGGCCCGTATTGCTCTTTATGATCTAAATGAGCTCTGAATGATTGATGTTGATAATTTTGTGATATTCTAATGATATATTATTGGATGTAACCCTCATTTTGTAGTATTTGATTAATGCTTGCCCTAATTTCTATATGAATGTGCTTACTACATCTTTGCATGTAGGATTTATGGAACCTACCATGGGTCCATCGAGAAATTCTGCTAAGAAAGTTGATAAAGGAAAGAAAATTGTGCATGTGCTGAGAGGAAGAGAAGAAAAAGATCACATGAAATATCAATTTCATGGAGTGGAGTGTATGTCCAAGCTCTCCTCTACCTGGTACTTAGTATTAGACACAAATTTTGGACACATAGACATTGATGATTTCTTAAAAAGGGTAATGGTCAACCCTACAATAGAGAATGCATGAAAGATCAAAGTGAGTGGTCTCACTAAGGAAGTTGGCTTCCCTCCTGTACCCATTGCCCTAGAGCTAGTTATGGTCTATAGGAAATGCTACCACAACAACAAGAAGATTATTGACCATGATGGGAGGGTATTGGTAGAATTTTTTGCTAGATCTATCGGCAAGACATTCCACATTCCCATGTTTGATGTAATGGAAGAAATAGAGAAGGGATATGCTAAGAAAACATGGAAGGAAGATGCTCTAGCATACAAAAGAATAAGAAACCAACATTGGTTGAAGGAAAAGAGGGGCATCGCTGCCAAAGTGCCTCAAGAACTATTCAGAAGTGACTTTTATGGAGAATATCATGAATTGGTCACCCTACTGAGTATGGTAATTGGTCTACCTACCACTGCTTTTTTTGGAGACTCGATGTTCTACTTCATAGAGGAGATCATCCAAGGCAAGACAAAGTTCCACTAGGAAAAGATAATTAGTGATAACTTGCATAACCAACTCATGGCAGTTAAAAAGACTTCCAAATTTTACATGACTTCATATTTGGTGTACCTATTGGAAGAAAAGTTCCCGTACAAGGGACTCTTCATTGCGGGAAACTTGGGAACAAAGAAAGGAGACCTCAAGGTATATGACTACTACCCTCAGTTGCAATACAAAAACTTCAAAAGAGAATACAAGAGGGTGAATGATGCCTTCATTACACACATAATAAAGCTCCTGGGGGAGACTTTGAGAGGAGGGTGTCACACAGTGCCAAATCCTTCATCCTATGGTTTGGGTACCTGTTCATATAGTTCCCAAAGTTTACATATATCAAAATTGAAGGATTCTCAGGGAGGTCCTACAACTATCGCATTACCCCAATGACTGCATGATTTTGCTAGAAGTTTCTCGACAATTGCAAGATGTACACACACTATTAAGTGACAAGCATGGAGCTAGAATTCCATATCCTCTAACTTTTGGTTAAGGAATGTATGCCTGTCCCATTTCCAAATGCATGGAGTATTCAAAAAAGGAATTGGTGGAATACAACTTGGACCTCCACACCCACTGAGGAAGAATGGACCCTTATGGAAAACTGAAGAAATGGTTCAAAAAATAATATGCTCATTGACATCAAGTCAAGGACTACTGGGCCAACTGTGTAGATGACAAAGGAATGCGAATGAGGCACTACATGAGAATGGCAGTCTAGTTCTTGAAGTCAGTGAGGCAGTTCCCTGTGCCCAACGAGATAGTGGAAGACAATAATATTATTGATGATAGATTCAATGTTGTGGCCAAATTTCCCCTAATTGTCATAGATTGGAATGAAGAAGAGGTCACTGACCTAGATATTTTGATGTGTCACATAGAAAACAAAACAAGATAGTGGATAGACACCCAGATTTCCCAACTCAAAATATAGGGTGCGAAGTTGACCTATGGTGAGCTCGAAGATGAGCTTGAAAGAAAAACAAATAGTAGAGTTGTTTTTGCCCCATTAGAAGAGGCATCCAAGTCCCCACTAATGACAAGGTCAAATAAAATGAAGGATGTGTCAAAACATAATCCTAAGCATAAGGTATACTCAAGAAAGACTACGGAGGGAGAGTCATCTAAGAAAGTGAAGAGAATAGTGGGATTCATGAGCAAAATGACTACCATAGAGGAGGACCCCCACAATGAAGGAGAAGAAGAAACTAAGTGGCCATGCTCACCACCTACCACTCCCTCTCCCATTGTTGGAGCTGCCATTGCCACTCCTCCACCTTTCACCTCATAGGAACTGTCTGTCTCATCTCTGCATGTTATGGATATTTTAGTCCACCTCACCTCCACCTCACTAGTAGCTCCAGTAATGGTACTTGACTCCTCCTTGTATACTACATCCCCGTTTTCATCTTCCTCACTCTCTCCCCCATTTCCTACTCTCTCTTCCCCACCACCTATAGTTACTACTATCACTATGTCACCTCTTACTCCGCTACATGCTTTCACAACATATATGCAAAACATGCCCTCTGAGATCTTTGGGGTAATCCTTGACCCCACGGTTCAAGCTTTGATGTCCCAAATTGCTACTGCCCTACCTCTTTCTCTACCACCTATAGATCCACTAAAGATGGAAGCCACAATGTAAATATCAAAAGAGATGGAGAAATGCAAAACAAAACAACAAGGAGAAGTTGTGAAGGATGTAGTTGAAGAGCCTAAGGACTTAGATTGAGATGATTATTTTGAGCATTTGGAAGGTAGACTAATTATAAATCTAGAAAAAGTGGCATCTGATGAGGATCTTTCCCAATAGCTCAAGAATGTAGATGAGAAGGTTGACCCTAAGGGATATCTCTCTGAGGAGAAAGCTAACATTGATGTATATGTGGAGATACTCAAAGAGCCTACACTAATTGGCTAAGATAAGGGCTTGATTTAGAAAGAAGTACCTCCCAAAAAGGAGGAAGAGAAAGATAAAGATAAAAAAGAAGATGCACCAAGAAAGAGCCCCAAGCTCAAGCATCATGTTGAGCTTGAGCATGGAGAAGGGAAGGCACCTCAGGAAGAAGGTGTTACTAAAGAGAATATAGCTTCCATTGAGTTGGACAAAGGGAATATTGTAAAAATTGATGACTTAGACAAAGAAGAGAGGGTTGAAGAGGAACAAACTTGAAGTGAACAAAGAGAGGAAGGTGATCATGAATCACCCAGGGAAAAGACTAAGGTAGTTGACTAGCTAGAGTGACAATTACAAAAGAAAACTCCTATGGTCATTGATCCAAAAGCCAAACTTTAAGAAATACTAGTGAGGGCCTAAATGAAAAAAAGGAAAGAGAAGAAGCCCAAGGTCTATTCTCACATCACTTTGGATGCCTCTAGATCCATAACAGTGCAAATTTCCACCCCTGTGAGGGATAAAGATATAGGCACTGACTATAGCATTTCAACAATCAATCTAGAACTAGGAACCCACAAGTAGAAAATAGATGAATTCCAAGGGTCGGTGGCCACAATCATGCAATAGATGAATAAAGATCAATCCACCAAAGAGGAGTTGAAGGAACAAGTGGTAGATCTCATTTCCTATATCCAACAATGGATTTACATAGAGGAAGAGGCCCCAAAAATGTCATCCATGCTTGCTCTCCTCTCTGAGGAGGAGCTAAATAGGATGGAAAAGATGAGGAACTAAACCAAGTCCATAGAGGATTGGTTCATTCGAGTAATATATAATGGTGACATGGGAATCCATCACGTTGCGTAGATGTTCAATAAGTTTTGATATTTTCAAAAGAAATTGGAGGACACATTAAAAAATTGTAATAAGTTCTCTGAGCTATATAGTATCATGTATGCTAAGCTCAAGAGCATTCTCAAGCTTCATGAGAAATTATGGGAAAAGGAGTTGGGACTCATAGGAGATGATCATTGGATGGTAGAAACCTGGCAGATGGGCCTATATCATAGAAAGGAAGTCCTAGAAAGGGTCTTGCACAAGGTGGAGCTTGAACTTGAATGGGTTATGGAGCATTGGACTAATAGTGAGGATTACTTATAAATGATGACAAACTATGAAATGTCTTCCCTAGAACTAGATCTAGAGAAGATTAAGTAATTCTTTCATAAGAAGATGGAGAAGGGGGATGCAAATGCACTGTCACTAGATTTTATGGAATTTGTTGTGAGGTCTTTCACTCAATCTGAGTAGGATATCAAGGCCATACCTAAATACACCAAACAATGGGAGGAAGTCACTAGGAGATTCAAGAAGTTAACCTTTTAGATCCTCCAACTGATATCATGGAGTGGGACAAGCTCGAGGATTTGATTGGGAAATTTGTGGAGTATGCCACTCTCCAGAAGAATGTAGGAAAGCCAATAACTAATGATGAGTATTTGACAAAGTGACTATGAAGATGGTAGTCCCTAAAAGACAAAACTACTACAGTGCCAGGGTCACTAGATGACAAAATAGGGAAAAGACAAAGGATGTATTTTATAGTTCTATATTTGGGGTAGGTGAAACCCTAAATTAAAATGAATTTGGGCTAAACAATGAATGTAAATCTTGGCCATTCATTTCAATTTTGGAAAACTATAAATAGGGATCTCCTCTCATTTTCAAAGAGAGAGTTGAGTTGTTGTGTAAAGGCATGTTGCATAAATTTAATGAGAATTGTATTATTTTGATGGATTCCTATGTTTCTTCCCATGTGTTCATGATTCATCTCCTCACTATTAGATTTTAGCTTTGATTTTTTAGTTTTAGCTTACTTTAGTAGTTAGTTTATGCTGCACTTTAATTGTGAAGAATATTATGGTGTTGATCCCTTCCTTACTCATACTTTTTTCTATCTATTGCTGATATGCAACTATAAAAAGCTAGTCTGAGCATTATTTTATTGCTTCACTTAAGTTCATCTATTTTTCATGCTTAATGGTGAATGAATGGTTGAAAATATGTAGACCTTAGAAGATTGCACTAGTTTCATGAGACTGTAGGTAGTCCCTTGGTTAAGTGGAACTTAGTTTTAGGAAGGTTGTCCACTATAGCATCCTCCATTGTTACAATTCAACATTAGTTGCAGGCCCAGGAAATTCTCTATCCCTTTGCCCTTTTGACTTTTCTTTGGAAACTAGAGTAAAAAAAAGTTCCATCATCATAGCAAAATTAAACTTGATGATTAAAGAGGATTTTTAGACCACTGTCTTGCACTTGCAATAGTTGTATCACATTTCCATAATTAACAAAACTCTATTTGAAGATCCAATTCCCTCCACACTTAGTGGTGTAGGAGCACCTACACCCTATTGTCCAAATTTGGTCTTTTATGGAGCTTGTTAGGGTGGTCAGTAGGTTAAATCAAGGTGGTTTGAGTTTATTTTATCTAAATAAGGTCTAAAAAGACCATTTGCATTGTATTTGGGAAGTTTAAGGTCTTAGGTGTCAATTTGAAAAACAACTACATAAAAATGTAAAATGTTTAATGCTATGAGATTTCCACAATCTATCATGTTGAACATTTTGTCATTTCTGGATTTTTTATTGTGTTAAAGTTTTTTCATCGACGTTTCGGATCACCAAAGAAAATGAAGCAGTAAAGAAAAAAGGACAAAGATCATCAGCTCTTTATCATCCTGATGATGGATCACTGAGTGTGATCCGAAACGTCGATGAAAAAACTTTAACACAATCAAAAATCCAGAAATGACAAAATGTTCAATGTAAAATGTTGTTTAAGGGGATATTAAGAGTCTTAGGAGTTTGAAAAGTGGTTATGGGTGTTTTTTAATTATAAATTGGAGGGAAAATATATTTAAAGGCTTTCAAGGCTCGAACACAGGGTTGGTTGAAGATTTTTGTGAAGAATTCTCATTAATACAATGTTATTTCCTATTATTTTCCAATTTTCCTAAACTTAAAAGGATGTGTAAAGACCTATACAGGTTCTAAAGCCTCTGTTTTCCTTGTGATTATGTATATATATGTATAAAATTTCATTTAGTTCTATTTTGAAGATCTAACATCAGGTTTGGTTGTAGGAATTTGCAAATTTCTAGAACTGTTTGGTAAAACCAGTGAGGGGTCTATTTTGGTGACTAATTAATGGAACAAGCCTTTCCACCTGCTGTTTAAGTCTATTACTTGTTGGAAAGGTATGTTGTATGTTAGAATAGATGATTTAATGCTTTGGATGGAAGGAGAGAGCCATTTGTGTGGATGGGAATGTTGCCCTAGGGTTGACTGTGTAACTTTTTCAAGTGAAATGATGGTATCAAGTTAGATTTTTGGTGAGACAGTGATAGAATTGTCTATGTGATGGTTTTTTGTTCATATGTAGAGATTTTGTGATCTATTTGATGCATTGGTTGTGTTTCCTAAGCTTGATATAGTGGAGATTCAATAAAACCCTGGGTTTTGAAATGTAAATGGAGGGTTTGGTGGAATTGTGGTCTAGAGGTCTAGTGTCTAAGAAATGGTGGATGACTTTGTGGTTTTGAGTCACAATATAACTCTATCAAGTGAGTTTTGATGAAAAAATGGAATTTAAGAAGTGGTTCCTTTGTTAAATTAGGCTAATCTAGTAGCCTTTAAGCAGGGTAGTCTATTGAAACTTGTTGATGGGCCTAAAAAACCTTGTGTGATCTATTCTAACATTGTGTTTGGAACTGTGTGGATGGTTAATTGAATTTTTGTTGGCCTTTTGTAGCGTTCTCTAAAATATCTCTATTTGTTGGTTTTTGGAAGGAAACAAGACCATTAATGTTGTTTTGGGATAGTTTGAGGGAGTTGTCTTGTAAAGGTTGTTTCTTTGTTTGAATCAAGTTATTTGGTGTTGTATAGTGATTTTCTCCACCTTGATTGCATCAAAGTGGTATCAGAGCACAGTTGTTAGATATTTTGTTGATGTTTTGATTGATTTTTGTAGTTTGGTAGGTGAAGAGGTAATATTGTGAAGATGCCTCCTAAGGGAAGTTTGGTTACAAGAAGAATGGATGAGTAGGCTAGAGAGATAAAATCCTTGAGAAAAGAGATGGATGCATGGAAAGAAAATAATTGAGTGGAAGTGGATGAAAGTGAAACTGAAGAAGAGGAGATGGATCCAGATGACATGAGGATGATGAAGCTTTTGAAGGCTGTGAAGAAAGATGGAAATGGAAAAATGGATGTGCCTATGTATAGAGGAAAACTTGATAGTGAAGAGCTCTTGGATTAGATTGGAGCCATCAAAAACTATTTTGATAGTGAAGATATTGGTGAAGAACACAAGGTGAAGAAGGCCAAAACAAAACTAAAAGGACATGCTTTGTTATGGTGGAATTTTGTGCAACAGGAAAAGGAGAGACAAGGAAAGAGGAAGATCACTTCTTGGGAGAGGATGAAGACCAAACTAAAAGGTAAATTCCTTCCTTGTGATTATAATATTTAGTTGCTTAAGAGGTTACAAAATCGTAGACAAAAGGATTTGTATGTGCAAGCATATACTAAAGAATTTTATAAGCTAAGTATAAGAACCAAGTATGAAGAAGATGAGGAAGAAATGGTAGCTAGATACTTGAATGGCCTAAGGTATAACATTCAAGATGAAATCAATTTGTTGACACCAAAATTAGTTCAACAATGCTTTCAAATTGTAATGAGGATAGAAGAAAAAGTCAAGAGGAGACAAGAGAAGGAAACAAGAGGAAGAGACAACACTTCTAGGGGAAAAGGTACAACTTCAACACCAAGGCAGACCAAGGAAGACCTTGAAGATGTTGATAAGAATAAGGAACAAGCACCTGAAGCAAGAGGAGGATGGAGACGTGGAAGGAAAAACTTCAGGAAAAGGAGAGATTTCAATGAATTTTTAGGTAGGTGTTATAGATATAATGAATTTGGACACCCATCTTTCAAGTGTTCTCAAAACCAAGGTTCAACATCAAGCGGTGATAGGAAGAGTGAAAGAAGAACACAACTAGCCTAAGAGGAAGAATGTGAAAGTTCAAGTACTCTTGCATACCCAAAAGAACTTTGTTGCGGGCACCTAAGGAGGAAGACATGAGTCAAAGGAGGAGTCTATTTAGAACTTCATGCAAATGCAAAGGTAGAGTGTGTCAAGTTGTTATTGATTCAGGTTCTCAAGATAACATGGTGTCTAGGGAGATGGTAGACAAGTTGAATTTAGAGAAGATACCTCATGTAGCACCATACAAAGCTTCTTGGGTGAATGATAGTCAAACTCTAGTGGTGAATTAACAAGCATATGTAGATTTCCAGTTTGGGGAGTACAAGGACAGGGTTTTATATGATGTGCTACCAATGGATTGTTGTCATTTGCTATTGGGGAGACAATAGAAATTTGATAGAAGGTCTATGTATGATGGTAGAGAAAAAACCTATGCTATCAAGAAGGATGAAAATAGCTTTAAGTTAACTCCTTTGCAGGGAAGTGGAAGAGATAAGGGTAAGTCTAAGGTTGTCATTTTTGGAAAGAGAGATCCTTTAAGGCTTGAGGACAACAAGGCTAGTGTATTTGTAGGTGTGGAGTAGGTTAATGATGTTGGGATAGAAGGAAAGGCACCAAGGAATGATGAAGGACAACTAGAAGTTTAATGATGGAAGATGGAACTATGAATAAGTATGATACAATCAAGGGGAATGGTGGTAAGTTTGTAAGAAGCATGAAAAATAGGGGGCCATTGTGTGTCCTATAGGTGAATGTAATGTTGCAAGGAATGTGAGATTTGCAAGTATAGGGGTTGATAAGTTTGATAATGAAGTGGTACATGGTAATGATAGTGTGCAAGGTATGATAAAAATGATAAAAGGACAGTGTGAGCAAAGGGACAAAAGTATGATGATAGTGATGAGAGGGAAAAATATACAAGTGAATGGATACAAGAGTGCAGATGAATTCGAGAAGAATGCAGAGAAAGGTATTGCTAACTCTTGCTTGTTTGCAGGCATAAGAACTGGGACAACATCAAGTTTTGACCCAGGTATAAGGATGGGGCATACATCAAGTCTGAGCATGAAGATGCAGACACATTTCAACATGAACAGAGTCAAGAGGGTAGATTAGGTCAAGAGAACTCAATGTTTGAACCAGTTTAAGGAGGTTGTAGGTCTGAGAATGTATGGAGTGGTGCCAAGGCATGGAATAAGATTTAACTCTTGTAACAAGAGTTTCTTTCCTATGGGGGTGTATGGTGTAGGAGCACCTACACCCTATTGTCCAAATTTGGTATTTTATGGAGCTTGTTAAGGTGGTTAGTAGGTTAAATCAAGGTGGTTTGAGTTTATTTTATCTAAATAAGGTCTACAAAGACCATTTGCATTGTATTTGGGAAGTATAAGGTCTTAGGTGTCAATTTGCAAAATAATTACATAAAAATGTAAAATATTGTTTAAGGGGATATTAAGAGTCTTAGGAGTTTGAAAAGTGGTTATGGGTATTTTTCAGTTAGAAATTGGAAGGAAAATATATTTAAATTCCTTCAAGGCTTGAACACAAGGTTGGTTGAAGATTGCTGTGAAGAATTCTCATCAATATAATGTTATTTCCTATTATTTTCCATTTTTTATGAACTTAGAAGGTTGTGTATAGACCCATACAGTTCCTAAAGGCTCATTTTTCCTTGTGATTATGTAGATATATGTATAACCTTTCATTTGGTTCTATTTTGAAGATCTAACATCAGGTTTGGTGGTAGGAATTTGTAAAATTTTGGATTTGTCTGGTAAAACCAGTGAGGGGTCTGTTTTGGTGACTAATTAATTGAATGAGCCTTTCCACTTGCTATCTAAGTCTGTTACTCAATGGAAAGGTATTTTGTATGTTAGAATAGATTATTTCATGCATTGGATAGAAGGAGAAAGCCATTTTTGTGGATGGGAATGTTTCC
Source organism: Sequoia sempervirens (assembly GCA_007258455.2). Taxonomy (NCBI): domain Eukaryota; kingdom Viridiplantae; phylum Streptophyta; class Pinopsida; order Cupressales; family Cupressaceae; genus Sequoia; species Sequoia sempervirens. The sequence continues at coordinate 577,769,258 of VDFB02047230.1, forward strand.
CTAGGGCTAATTGTGTAACTTTTTCAAGTGAACTGATGGTGTCAAGTTAGGTTTTTGGTGAGATAGTGACATAATTGTCTATGTGATGGTTTTGTGTTCATATGCAGAGTATTTGTGATATATTTGATGCATTGCCTATGTTTCCTAAGCCCAATATAGTGGAGATTCAGTAAAACCCTAGGTTTTGGCATGTAAATGGAGGGTTTGGTGGAATTGTGGTCTAGAGGTCTAGTGTCTGAGAAATGGTGGATGAATTTGTGGTTTTGAGTCACAATCTCACTTTTTCAAGTGATTTTTGATGAAAACATGGAGTTTAAGAAGTGGTTCCTTTGATAAATTAGGCTAATCTAATAGCCTTTGAGCAAGGCAGTCTATTGAAACTTGTTGATGCACCTAAGAAACCTTGTGCAATCTATTGTGACATTGTGTTTGGAACTGTGTGGATGCTTAATTGAAGTTGTGTTAGCCTTTTTGTGGCCTTCTCTAAAATATATCTCTATTTTTTGGTTTTTGGAAGGCAACAAGCCCATTAATGTTGTTTTGGGACAGTTTGAGGGAGTTGTCTTGTAAATATTGTTTCTTTATTTGAATTAAGTTATTTGGTGTTGTATAGTGAGTTTCTCCACCTTGATTGCATCACTTATCCAGCCATAAATTCCCTTTGTGATTACCAACAAATCACATTAATCAACTAAGTTGTTTTTGCAAGTCATGACTTGACACCTAAGAGACCTTGAGGTGATTTCTAAAAATTAGTTTTAGGAATTACCTTTCAAGAGAGGAAACATACTTGTGTGTTTCCTATGTTGAGATGGTGTAAAAACACCCATCAATAGTGTCATATCTAACTTTTGGCAAATAGGGTGTGGCATTATGTTCCTTGAAGCACCAGAATCAATCAAATAATTATGTAGGATTTTCCTAAATATCTTAAGGCTAAGAAAAAAGTGAGGAACATCTATCTTCCCTTGATACATGATTGCACTCTTGTCTGTTATTGTGGTTACTTTAGCTTTACCTTTCGGTTGACCTATTTTTTCTAGAAAGCTAATAAAAGCCTCTCATTGAGTGGGAAAATTTTACAAAACATTTAATAAGGACATGTTGGATCTATATTTCTTCAATTATTTAGTTATATCATAACTTGTTTCATTTTGAAACTATGATATAGCAACAAATGTAGGATTGCTTCTTCCTTGACCCTCTACTGGTCCTTTAGGTGGTTGAGAGTTATTTATAGCTTTGGGATTGAGAGGAATTGAACCATTGTTATGGGGATTAGAAGTAGTGGAAATACCTCTATTTTTGTTCCTCAAAAGGTAACCTACCTTCTAGGTTTAGAAGGTTTGGGTATCATAGGTATCTACTTCAGGTTCAATATCCTCCTTGAACAAGAAAAAAAAGGTATCTAGCATCATAGAAGTATTTACGTGTCCATTTTTATTTTAATTAGGTTGGGAAGATTAAAAATCATCCTATGCTATTTTCACCATATTTTCCATTTGTGGATAGTTAACCTCAGAGTGAGTAGAGATGATATGCAGCCTACACCAATTGGTCGTGAAGCTTAAGTCTACTATGTTTGTTGTATAAGCATGACTATCACTTGTCTAATTATTATTTGTTACATCGCCATTGTTAGGATTTGTATCCCATTATCTATTATAAGGCCTTTGATTCTACACTCTATTTTGGTTCAAATAATTCATTTAATTCTAGTTATTTTTCTAATTTTGATAACCATTTTGGTTTTGATAATTATTCTAGTTTTGAGGAGGGTTAATCTTGAACTGATTCAACTCATTGTTAACTTGAGAGAGGGTTTTCTTAAGGTTCTCAATCTTAGATGAAAGATGAGAAGTTTTCTAACTATTTTCATTCATTCTAGGTTGACTCATTTGTGGTGCTTGTGATAGGTTTTATTGAGGATTATATCCTCCAAGATTGGTTTGAGGAATGGGTTGCTATTTGAAATAGGAGGTCCCCCAGGAATTATTATGGTATTGGATTGAACATATTAATTTCCATTGTTGAGCCAAGGTAACATAGGTGCACAAGGTATTTGATTAATCAGAATGTAGGCAGAATTAGACATTCCAAGCACCATGTTCATTAATGGAGTGTTGTTGTTGATATCATGGTTTAGTGTTACCATCTAGTTCAATGTCCCTAGTTATCCCAATGAAGGTAAATTCCCACCTATACCTCCTAGTGAAGGATTAATATCTAGGTGGTAAACCTTGGCTAACGTATCCATTTCTATGTCGATATATGATCTCTTTAAGAATAGAGCTATCAATGGATCCAAAGCCCTCAAGTATGATTGTATTGCTATTTTTTTGTGAAAACATAAGGTGCTTATAACCTCTTGTACATCCTTTGGAACCTTGTGTTGAATTGTGGGAGAGTTTTATTGGCTCTTTTCTATAGGAAAAAAAATGATGATATAGGATTGTTGGGTTTACATAAACATGGAATTGATTACTAAGTGCATCCTCTAAATACCTATAGCCAATAATAGATCTAATTGGAAAATTTAGGTACTAGTTGTAAGTAGTGTCTCCCAATGAGTAATGAAATAGTCTATAAACAACGTCTTAATATTCTATTTGAGCTCTCATAGTTGTATCTTTGAATGCTTGAATATTCTCTTTGGTGCTTTAAGACTCCCATGAATGTACTTTGGGCACAATCTCTTCGAGTTATTAGGAATTTCATGGAAAATTCCTAGGATGACTCCCAAAGGTGAGTGATTTCTTGTGAAGAATTCCATTGATGGAGGTGAATGAGGTGGATATGGTGGTGGTGGTACAGGTGAAGTTCTTAGTGATGAAACTATATTTCTATGATTATTTCTAAGTTTGGTAGGAAATCTTAGTTCAAAGAAGGGTCCTCTGTAGGGAGTAGATCTAAGAACTTGTTCAAATTTATCAAGATAGAATGAACCAATATGATCTAGTTTTTTCTCAAATGGGCCCTCCTTCTAGTGCCAATTATTTTAATGGATAAATTGACACATGCAACATAACTGGGGCCAAGAATACAAATTGAATCTAGAGCTTTTTGCAAAAAGGTCTGAAGCTCAATTTGGAAGTCAAATCTTGACAAGGCACAAAAGCATGACATGACCAAAAAACTAAATTAGATCCCGACCTACAAAAAGGTTTGAAGTTCAATTTGAGACCTGAAACCTACCAAGCAACCAAAATAAATAGATCCTATGAGAACACAAACTATCGAGACCAAAACAAAAACATAAGGCAAAAGGGGGAAGGGGCTGAGAAATATAACATCCTTCAGACCGGAGCAGAATAAAATAACCAAGAAAGAAGACAAGGAAAAGTCAAAGAGAAACAACAAAAACAAAAAGGGGGACCCATTTTTAGCTAAGGGGAAAATGGGGATGGGTATGTAGGGAATAATAGATCCATATTGAGGGCATGGGTCTGTTGTGACCTAGATTCTAGTGTAGAGGCATTTGAGTGAGTATTGTTCAATGATGAGCTAGATATATATGATAGATATATTGATTTGAGATCATATTGGACTAATAGATGACATCACTTTGGTCATAACAAGGCTTATCTATGGGGTGATTGTGCCAGATTAGTGATTTAGGGGCTTCTTAGTTTGATGGGGCAATGTTCTGGAGTGGAATAATGAGTGAAATGATTAAAATGGTGAAGTACAAGATTTTGTGATGCATTAGACAATTTTAAATGTCTACACATTCCAACACATGCTTCCTATCCTTATGTATGTAACCTACAAGATAATCTCAATCAACCTTAGCCAACAAGCCAAAGGTTACACAATCCAACCTCAAAAATTACTCATGTTCTTTATTTTATAGAAAAAGGCTTGTATAATACTAACAAGTGGTATTATATAAACTATTTGTCTAATACCATGATCTCACAATTTATCATATCGCCCTTATTTACTTTTGATACTAATTTTTCCCCTTCTAATACAAAATTTTCTCAATATTGAATATTTTACCAATGTACAAAACCACATTAAATATTTATCCATTATATGTTACATAAAATATATAAAATGGCCCCAATAGTGTCTAAACCATGTGATGCATACATCCCTAGACCCATAGGTGAACCAAAAATAATATTGATTCTTATATTATAATATTATGAAAGGTGAACAACACACCTTTTCCAAACATTAAGCAATCTCCTTGGATGTGGTACAAAATTTTGATGAATTTTTATTGGGATTGAGATTTATAAGATCCATATTGCATCATTACATCTATTATAATATGAATGATGATATATTCCTTATTATTGCATTATATGTTGGTGATATGTTGTTATTGATAATATAAAGGACATGATTTATGAATTTAAGTATCAAATTTTAACATATTTTGAAATAGACTTAGGGGTAGCCAAGTCAATTTTAGGGATGGTTAGAATAGATAGAGATAATTGAAATATTTGGTCAAGAAATATTAATTATTTGAACTCAAAATTGCAGAGATTTAACATGTTAGCTTGGAGATAATTATGTACCCATAATTTAGAGGAGAATAATTTATCAATTTAGTAGTGTGTGAATTCTCCTAGTGAGATGGAGGATATGGACAATGTAACTTATCATAGTGTAGTTAAAATTTTGATGTATGTTATGATTTGTATAATAATAGATATTTCCCAAGTAGTAGTTCTTAGGTATTTCATGGATAATCTTTGACAAGTATATTGGGATGTAGTGAATAGGTTCTTTAGGTATTTTTGGGGTTCTTTTAAGTACTTAATTTATTATCATGGTAATTCTATATAAGATTTACACTTAGTGACTATTCATGGATTTATGAATACAAATTGAGTTATAGATGTTGTTAGGAAGAGATCCATTGGTCCAATTATTTTTTCACTATATTTGATGGGCCATCAATTGGATGAACAGTAGATAATTTTCATAATTTTTTTCATTATATAATTTGAGTAAATGGTAGCTAATCATACTTGTAAGGAATATATTTTATTTAAGATATTATGTTCACACGAGGAACTAAGTCTAAGAGCTATTGGAGTTCTATGTGATAGTAAAAGTGCCATATTTCTAGAAAAGAAAACAACTTTTTACATGTAAGTATGAAGCATATTTATTCTTGGTATCACATTTTTATAACATGGAATAGGAAGGGATGGTGATGCTAGAGAAATTTGACACTTTGAATAATTTTGTAAATCCTTTGATGAAGCAAATAAAAAAAAATTAGGTGATACTATGATTTTAGGGGCCTTTTGGCTCCTACCAATAAATTTATGGTGTTGGTAATCCATTTTATCTTGTAAGGAATTTTGAAAGTTCAAGAATATTAGTAATGGTGACAACATTTTTCCTAATGTTAAGAACAGTAAACCATAGTTTTTGAGACTATTAAACATTAAAACATAATTTCTAGGATATAAAGTTAGTTTTTGGTCAAAATATTTTTTCTATTGTTTGGCCTTTCTTATTGGATTCTTATGATGTAGATAATTTTGAGATCTAAAATTTTAAAAAATAACATGCACTAATGACCCCTTGAATCTTAGTTTATAACCTCTAAAATTTGGGCCTCTTGTATTGGAAATGTAAAAACATCTAGGACACAAAAAGACTTGTAAGATGGAGTTACTAATGCAAGTATGAAGGAGTTATCATTGATGTCAACTAGTTAATAGTTATTTTTCAACTGGTTGTTGTCATTGATGTCATGAATTTTGGTTATTGGATGTATATGTCAAGGATATTGAGAAAATTGTAATAAAGAAAGGTTTCAAGTATTCAATGTTTGCTCTGGATTTTGCTCCAAGATTTTTTGCTATGCTAGTGAGGATTTAAGGTATTGTTCGTGGTTGTTGGTAGTTTTTATATCTAGATTTGGGGTTTTTGGATCATTGTACAGTGTGAGTTATGTTCACCAGTTGTGTACTATTCTTTTCTATGTATCTGGCTAAGGTCCAAGAGAAATGTAGTTTCTCCATATTTCTTCTTGTTTGGGTTTTATGATTTGTAGTTCTCATGATAAGTTGATGAGGTCATGTTCAAGTGAAATTTGTTATCTAGAAGATTTGATCATGTTAAGGTTGTGTGCTTAATTGATTTGTGTGTTTTACACTGGTATTATATTACCTTGTGTTGAACAATACTTATGAAGTTAATGGAAGTGTGTTGAGGCATGTTGGGACTTATTTGGGTCCTCATTAAGTGTGTGTTTTGGTCTCCATAATTCTAATTCTAACATAGAATGTTTTGGTGCAAACCTAATTTGAATTTGTAAATGCAAATGGTGTGTGGCTAACTTTGAATGAGTTTTAAAGCTGAAAATGGTATAAATACAAGTTGAGATGTTTGTGAAAGATGCATGCAATCAAGATAGATGCAAGATAGATGAAAAATAGTGTGTGTGTGTGTGTGTGTGTGATGAGAGTCTGAGCAGATAAGTGTGAAATCTAATTGCTAAGTTCCTACAGGTAGTGAGCTAAGGGTTTACTCTATCATTCAAGCATGTCTGCAAGTGTGTGAGAGAATTGTGGTGGAAATATCCATTGCATTGAGATTATTTTTCTCTCTATAAAAAATATATGCTATCTTCTTTCTAATTCTATGGTAATGAGCCCTCCAAGTGGTTAACCCTTGTTGGATAGTGAGTCATGTTCTAGATAGGAAGTCTTGTTTTGGCAATGAACTTTTGTATTTGGTTTTGATATTATCTATATTGTGAGCTAATCCTCACCATGTTTTTTCCCTCATTGATTTTTCCATGTAAATATGGTGTTGTTGTGTGTATGGTTTTGCTTCATTCAGTTTCTACTTTTGCATTTAATAATTAATCACATTAACAAAGTAAAATATTTGTGAATGGTAATTGAGATAACTTTTGGAAAAAAAATTTAAAGGTTAAATTTGCTACAATCAATTCACCCCACCTCTCAGATGTCATTTTCAACAATTAGTATCAGAGCTTGGTTCCTTGGAGATGAGCTTAACCACTTAAGGAAGGCCCAAGATGGAAAGCAAGATCACTGTTGAGTGTCCTAGGTTTGATGGGACTTACTATGCCTTCTAGAAGATAAAGATGGAAGGATAACTAGAATATTTTGGATATTATGTTGAGAAAACTTACAAGATTGAATACACTACTCTTGCTAATGGTATGAGTACAACTAATGAGACAAGGTGCATGAAGTGAAGAACAATGCAAAGTTTATTCTAAAGAACAATATTTTACATTTTGAATTAATTAAAGTCCAAAATCTAAAGACTGCTAAAGAGGTCTAGGATACATTGGAAAAGATTCATGAAGGAGATGAAAAGGTCAAAGAAGTAAAGTTGTAGAATTTAGAGGCACAATTTGAGATATTGTAGATGTATGAAGATGATAACATTAAATCCTATGTACAAAGAGTGGATGAGCTGGTAGGTGAAATGCGATGACTTGGTGCTATAGTAGATGAATCCAAGATTGTGAAGAAGATTCTCAGAAATATCCCTGAAGCATATAGTGAAAAGGTATCTACTATTCAAGAATTTGTATATTATAACACTTATACTATAGTTCAGTTATTAGGTACTCTAATATCATTTGAAATGAGAAATCCTTTCTTGAGAAATGGATCAAATTCAGAAACTACTTTTAGGGCTACAAGAGCTAAAGATCTAGATGAAGAAAAATTCAATTAAGTGGAAGCTAACTTTGTGAGAAGAATGAAAAAGGGCTCCAAAAACTATGAAGGTAAGTTACCCTTTAAATTTTCTAGTTGTGGAGGAATTAGTCATTATTCTTCGAGATATCCAAAAATAGATAAGAAGAATAAATATAGAGTAGGCAAAGAAAACAAAGGGAAGATGATTAAGAGAGAATATTAGGTAAATGAACATGTTGGTATTTCTGATGAAGAATCTGATTATGGAGATTTTGATGATAACGAATGCTTATTCTTGGCTATAAAAGATGCATCTACTCTTGTTAATATTTAGAGATAGGTAAAGGAAAATGCTCTGGAGAAAGTTGAAGATGTTGTAATCTCTACTCTTCATGCTAAATGTTATGCCTTGCATAACCACCCCATTTTATTCTCGAAAAAAATGGGTTCCCCTTTTTCTTTTGTTTTCTTCACCTTTGGTTGTTTAGTTTGGTCTTAGGAGTTCTTTTGTTTTCCTCCTAGGTCTGTCTTTTGTTCTATTGAATTTTGGTTTTACTTCAGCTAGAGTTGGGTTTCTATTTGTTAAAATTTAGAGAAATGATGAAAAATGATATAGTTTATATGCTTTTGAGGACTAATGGAGATATTGTTTTGTAGGATTAAATCATACATCTGATGCTTTTAACAGAGAAGTCTGTTAGAAAGCATACCTCAATCAGATTTGGCATAAAATTCCTCAAAGAAGAAAGTTGGCAAGACCCTCCTATTGTCTTGCTGACTAGCAGTGCATTCTATTCATCTAAAATACACTGGTCATCGAGACATTTTGGTCACCATGAGTTTTTGTATATCTCTCCACTTGGGAAGTCTCGCCGATCATTGTTCACAAGTTCGGCATTAGGGAGAGTGGTTTACCTTTGGTGTGATCTCTCACCGACCAGTAATGTCTCGCCAAAAGAATTTGCACTTGAAGAGAGGTCCTGCCGACCGATGGGGGTCTCAGAAAAAGTTTGTGGCTTCAGGGTAAGGTCTCATTGATGGGGTGAGGTCTTGCGGAAGTGGGATGGTTTCAGGGAGATGTCCTACTGACATGGGGGAGTCTCGCCGAAAGGTTTGAGTTTGGCATAATGTCTGGTCGAATGGTGGAAGTCTTGCCAAAATGTTTGGCGCTTGGTGAAAGGTCTTGCCAATGGTGTAATCTCTCACCGATGGAGGGCGCTCTCACTATGATGTCTTCTCGACAAGTGATGGTCTCGGTGATGGAAAGGGATATCGATATGACTCTTGCTGCCCGCCGTAATGTCTGGCCGACTCACTGGAGTCTCACCGATAGGAGGTGCCATCGCTATGAAGTCTCGGTGACCAAGTGGAGTCTCACTGAAGGAATGGTGCCTTCGGTGTAATGTTTTAAGCTTGATGAAAGGTCCTACCAACATAAGGGAGTCTCGGTGAAAGGATTCTGCCTTCGGTATAATGCCCCGCTGACTACTGATGGTCTCGCCGAAGTGGAACGAGTTTGGGGTGAGGTCTTCCCAACTGATGTTGATCTCACCAAAGGTTTGCACCTTTGGTGTGATGTCTTCCCAACTATGGGGGAGATACTTTCAGAGAGAGATTTTTCAGAGACTAGTAGTAGTAGAGAAAAAAGGAAATACATAAGGAGAGATAGAGACTAGTAAGAATTTTCTATAGTAGAGAAACTTAAGAGTAGAATAGAGTAGGAGTTGGATTCAACAAAGGTAGTAATGTATCTTTCAAGTTTTTTTAGTTTAGATGGTGATGATTTGAAGAAATGGATTTTTTGTACACTAGTGATTGTGCTAGATTTGTAAATGTTGCTCATCTATTTCATAAATAGTAGAAGCAACTAGATTTAAATCTACTTCACATTATGCTTCAGAATGGTAGTTATCTTGGGTTAATCATTTGATTTGTAAAGCTTTCAAGGAATGAAATTTTATTTTATGTTTTGTCTAAATGGTGATTTATAATCTATTGTTGAAGTTAGCACTGTGAATGAATGAAACTGTGTGTTAATCACAAGTTAATTTTGTTCTCTAGTTTTAGTTAGGAATTCCTTGAAAGGTAACAAGTCTGGTTAAGTTGGATGAATTATCATTCTCTTCGTTTCCAAAGCTTTGATCTATATTTTTCTATTTCTTTAAAAACCTTGGTTAAAGTAGGTTTAAGTTTATGTTTGATCTTAGAACAATCTAGAATCTCAACAATAGTAGGCCCCTTGAACATGATAGTTCACATCAACCATTGAGTGAAATCAGCATAGTCGAGAACTGATTACCAAGACCTTGGGAGTTAGATATCCATGCATTATTCTTTCTCTTTAATGAGAAACATAATAGTAAATATTCTGTTTGCATGTTGTTGTGCCATTTGACCATCAACAAGATTGGTGCTAGAAGGAGGGCCCCTTGAGTAATTTTGGATTTTTGTGAGTTGGAGTGGGTCAGATCTTGGAAAACCTAGCTCTAATGGGTAGCCCTTTGTATACACCGGGACTTGTCCATGAAATCCACGATTTCACTGTATGATAGGCTTCCTTTATTTTTCCCTAACAATGAGAAAAATTCTTCTGAACATGTCAAAATTTGTAGGCATGTATTCATTTTTCTCCAAATTCAACATCAGGATATCATCTGCCAGTTATTTGTCAAAACACTTCAAGGTACAGTGAGGCAATGGTATGGTAATCTGCCACTAGATTATGTTAGTTCATGGATAGAATTAAAAATCTTATTCTTAGATTAGTTTGATCCTCATGCACATGCACTACATCCATTACATGAATTTTCAACTACAAAAGGATACCATTAGAACTCATTTATCAATTTAATCATAGATTTTTGTTTATGTATCAAAGGGTTCAATCTTTAGATTTGGTTGTTGATGATCATATACTAATAGAACATTATTATTGGGGTTTCAACCCATCATTTACAACCAAAGTCAGATGTGGTGTTGAGGCTACATCCTTGCATGATGCATTGAGCAAAGCTCTCTTATTGGCACAATCTGGACATGACACTAGAAATTCAGGTAGCCAAACTCAGGGTTATAATCCTCTTGTGCTTGCAAACTACCATCATCTACAGTCTTATGCCACTTCACCCATCTTCCCTACCCAGGTGAAATTATTCTCACCAAGCAGCTACAACCTTCCTAAGGTTCCAAGCACCACATTTCCCAACACCCCGTATCAGGTCAATCACACACCAGACCACTGGGAGAGCTTGTCTTTGCAAAATCCAATCACAAAGTTAAGTACTCCACTTGTCAATGAAGTTGTGACCATATCATCTCTTTTCGGTCATATTCCAAAGCATAGTCCATTACATCACAATGAAGTTGTGGATGAAATAGTTGATGAGTGAGTATATCATTTTGATGACTTGTTTGGTAAAAAGCATGAAATGGATGTAAATTTAGAGCATAATGGAAATCTCAAGATAGAATCTAGCTTTGTTGAAAATGTTAGTACTAACGATGGCTTTGAAGGAGATTAGGTATTAATATGGGATTGTTGTCATGAGAAATCAACAATACCTTCCAACAATTTAAACAACTCTTCTGATCAAGATGAGAATCAGGGTGATGAGGAATGGACCAGGGAACATGGTTCATGTTGGATTGATATCCCTCATATGCAAAATTGAATAAGGGAGAAATTAGAAGAGCTAGGAGATCTGAAACTATCTGAACTTGTTGGGCCAAGTGGATGTAGGATACATCGAACTAATCAACACTCTCAGATGGATTTCCATGTCTTCCTAGGAAGGATGGAGTTATATTTCAAGCAACTGATCACTATTGAAGGAATACTTATGGAAGATCCTTGGAGTACGTATTCCCTCAATGAGGAGGATGAAACAACTACTTTTACATAGAAAATTACTTGATAGAAGTGGAGAATAGATTCACCAATGCATTCATAGATTCTTCCATGATGATGAATGAGGAAGAAACACACCTTGATGGGTTAACACAAGAAGATGACTCTACTGATTTAAGTAGTGGATGGATTGAAACAGATAACACACTTCAAGATGAGATTGCAATGAATCTTGTGGTCAAAGACAAGGACTTAAATGCCAAAATGAAATTTTAAGGGGAGAAGTTCAAGTAGATGTGCAGATCAATCAAGTGCTCCCTGAGGAAATTCATGATGGGGTACATTTGGATGAAGAAGAGGAATGCCAAGAAAAGGACCAAGAGGTTATCTCAGAAGTTGAATCTCTTCAACATGACGAAGAGAATCAAACAAGGGAGTATTTTCTTGATTTTGATTCTGTTTGCTCAAATGTGTTGATTGAAGAAAGTCCTTGCTTAGCATCCATTAATCAATTTGATCTTAATATTGATAAATTTGATGTTGAATGGCATGTTCTTGTTGATGATGTGCAGGAATATGAATTGAGAAAATTCTTTCCTGACTTTGACCCCGTGCATTCAAATGAGCTCGAAGGAAATCCTTGTTCACCATGTGCCAGTATCCCTGACATTAATGGTGATAAGCTAGACGTAGATTCTCAAACCCTTGGGGGTAACATGTTATAAGAGAATGTTGAAAGTGAGTCTTCATCTAAAGAAACTATAAATTTTTTGACTATATACCTGAGATGTACACAGAGATGTTGGTTAGTGAATATCCCAACTCCAAGACAAACCTTGTTTCAGTGGTGTTCCATGAGTTGAAGCCTCGAGAAAAGGAATTCATACAACACAAGTCTGCATCAGTAGCAGGGAGTCTTTTGAATCAGGTGGTGTCCTTTCATTATCCTCTGTGTTTCAATGATTTTCAGTTTGATTATGGTGTTGGGGATAGTAAAACATTTTTGTGGGTAAATCATGACAAAACTGAGAACCCACAGCTGGTAATATTTCAAGCTTTATACCCTCAAAATGAACTTATTGCACATAAAATTTACATTTCTGAGTATAAAGATAAATTTACTAGGTTTAGAACTATGCCTAGTAGGTTAAGATTGCTGCACATAATGAAAAATCAATCAAGTC
>VDFB02047230.1:577782046-577800791 GCA_007258455.2 Sequoia sempervirens
TTTGATTGATTTGCATCCCAAGAAAGAAATTCATTTCACCAAACATAGACATCTCAAAATCTTTTTTCATCTCTTTAGCAAACGTCTTGCACATTGTTTCATTTCCTCCAAAGATAATATCATCAACATATACAATCACTATCAAGATCTTGTCATTTTCAATTTTAAAATACAAATTACTATCTATCGTACCTTTATTGAAACCTTGTTGAATAAAATATCTATCCAACCTTGCATACCAATATCTAGGATCTTGATTCAATCCATATAAATTTTTCTTTAATCTCCAAACCATATTCGATTGATCTAACAACTGAAATCCTTTTGGTTGTTCCATGAAGATTTCTTCTTATAACTCACCATTCAGAAATGTAGACTTTACATCCATCTGATAAACTTTAAAGTCTTTATTTGCAAAAAATTCCAAATACATTTTTATAGCTTCCATCCTTGCCATTGGAGCAAAGGTCTCCTAAAAAATATATACCTTCTATCTATGAGTAACCCTTACACACAAGCCTTGCTTCATTTTCTGACTACTTCTCCATTCTCATTCAACTTGTTTTTGAATAACCATTTTGATCCAATTATGTTTTTATCTATCATTCTAGGGACCAATTCCCAGGTTTGATTCTTCTCAATCTACATAAATTCCTCTTTCATAGCTTTCATCCAATGCTCATCTTTACATGCTTCACTCACTATCTTAGGTTCAACTTTAAAAATTAAACACCGATTTATTTCAGTGGTAGTAGTAGCTCCGCTTCTTGTAAATACTCTTTTTGTCTTGTCTCCAATGATTTGATTTTTGGAATGATCCTTTTGCACATATTTAGTTGTCTTTAGTGACACTATAGGAACTTCTTCTTCTTCATTCTTCTTTCCCTGTTCTTCCAAAACTTCTACTTCTCTGTAATTAGGTTCATCAGATACATATCCATCAACTTCAATTGAATTCTTTAATGCTTCATCAACCTTGACATTTTTTCTATCTAAAATATTTCTTAGTCTTTTATTGAAACATATGTAAGATTTACTTCTAGTAGAGCATCCAAGGATGGTACCCTCATCACATCTAGCATCAAACTTCCCTAAATTCTCTTCATCTCTTCTAATATAACATTTTCTTCCAAATACCTTGAAATACTTGACAGTAGGAATTCTTCCACACCATAGCTTATAGGGGCTCTTAGTACTGTTAGCTTTTGCTTGAACTCGATTGAACACATAAATAGTAGTATAAATAGCTTCTCTCTAGTAAATTTCTGGCAGACTTTCCTCAATTATCATTGATCTTCACAAAACATGTTAAACTCATTGGAGGTGAATTCACCACCTATTTTAGACCTCAAAAAATTTATTCTCAAATTTTCTTCATTCTCAACCATAGCCTTAAATGCCTTGAATCTATCTAATACATCATATTTATCTCTAAGAAAAGTAAGACATGTATATCTAGAAAAATCATCGATTAGAAGAATAAAATACCTATCACCTTGTAGACTTCTCACCCTTGTAGGACCACAAAGATCTATATGAATCAAATTCAATAATCTGGTAGTAGATTGTTCCTTCAACCTAAAGTAGTTTTTAGGTTGCTTTCCAAACTGAAAATCCTTGCAAATAACATTAACAATATTTGTAATCCTTGGTAAATCTCTCACAGCTTGTACAACACTAATTCTTATCATATTTTCAAAGTTCATATGACACATCCTCTGGTGCCATAACCAACTATCATTAATCTGAGACATAAAACAATGTCCATTAGCACCCTTAAGCTAATAAATATTTCCTTCAGACTTCTTTCCAATAGTAGTCACCATTTCAGATCCTTTCCTGATTTCACATCTCTCATCCTCAAATACAAGATTATATCCTTTACTAAACATATTTCCAACACTCAAAAGATTATGCCTTAAACCCTTAACATAGTAAACATCATCAGTATTATGCTTTCCATCAAAACTTACTGAACCTATCCCACAAATATTAGCACCAGTATCATCTCCAAACTTAACTAAGCCTCCATCATATTTTTTAATCTTAACAAACTTACTCTTATCACCAGTCATGTGATGTAAAAAACCACTATCAACAATCCAATATTTCTTTTCTTGTTTAGTGTTGATGGTCCAAAATGGCACAACAACATGCAAACAGAATATTTACTATTTTGTTTCTCCAGAAAGAGAAAGAATAACACATGGATATATAACTCCCAAGGTCTTGGTAATTGGTTCTTGACTGTGCTGATTTCACTCAATGGTTGATGTGAACTATAATGCTCAAGGGGCCTGCTGGTGTTGAGCTTCTGGATTGTTCTAAGATCAAACATAAATTTAAACTTACTTTAACAAGGGTTTTTAAAGAAACAAAAAAAGATAGATCAAAGCTTTGGAACCGAAGAGAATGATAATTCATCCAACTTAACCATACTTGTTACCTTTCAAGGAATTCCTAACTAAAATTGGAGAAAAAAATTAACTTGTGATTAACACACAGTTTCATTCATTCACAGTGCTAACTTCAACAACAGATTGTAAATCACCATTTAGACAAAACATAAAATAAAATTTCATTCCTTGAAATATTTGCAAATCAAATGATTAACCCAAGATAACTACCATTCTGAAGCATAATACGAAGTAGATTTAAATCTGGTTGCTTCTACTTTTTATGAAACAGATAAGCAACATTTACATGTCTAGCACAATCACTAGTGTAAAGAAAATCTATGTTTTCAAATCATCTCCATCTACACTAAGAAAACTTGAAAGATACATTACTGCCTCTGCTGAATCCAGCTCCTACTCTATTCTACTCTTAAGTTTCTCTACTACAAAAAATTCCTACTGGTCTCTATCTCTCCTTATGTATTTCCTATTTTCTCTACTACTACTAATCTCTGAAAAATATCTCTCTAAAAGTATCTCCCCCATAGTCAGCAAGACATCACACCGAAGGCACAAACCTTTGGTGAGATCAACATCAATTACGAAGACCTCACCCTGAACTCATACTGCTTCAGCGAGACCACCAATAGTCTATGGGACATTATACTGAAGGAAGAATCCTTTCACCGAGACTCCCTTCTATCAGCAGGACCTTTCATCAATCTTAAAACATTACACCGAAGGCACCATTCCTTCGGTGAGACTCCACTTGGTCACTGAGACTTCATAGCGATGGAACCTCCTATCGGTGAGACTCCAGTGAGTTGGCCAGACATTACAATAGGAAACATGAGTCATATCGATATCCCTTTCCATCACTGAGACCATCACTTATTGGGAAGACATCATAGCGAGAGCTCGCTCCATTGGCAAGAGATTACACCATCGGTGAGACCTTTCACTGAGTGCCAAACATTTCGGCAAGACTTCCACCATTCGGCCAGACATTATGCCGAACTCAAACCTTTATGTGAGACTCCCCCATGTTAGTAGGATATCTCTCCAAAACCATCCCACTTCAGCAATACCTCACCCCATCGGTGAGATCTTACCCTGAAGCCACAACCTTTTGCCAAGACCCCCATCAATTGGCAGGACCTCTATCCGAGCACAAATTCTTTCGACAAGACATTACCAGTCGACGAGAGATCACACCGAAGGAAAACCACTCTCCCTAACACCAGGCATGTGAACAACTGTCAGTGAGACTTCTCAAGTGGAGAGATATACAAAAACTCATGGCGACCAAAATTTCTTGACGACTGGTGTATTTCAGATGAATAGAATGCACTGCCAGTCAGAAAGACAAGAGGAGGGTCTCGCCAACTTTCTTCTTTGAGGAATTTTATGCCAAATCCGATTGAGGTATGCTTTCTAATAGACTTCTCTGTGAAAAGCATCAGATGTATGATTTAATCCTGCAAAACAATATCTCCATTAGTCCTCAAAAGCATATAAAATATATCATTTTTCATCATTTCTCTCAATTTTAACAAAAAGAAACCCAACTCTAGCTAAAGCAAAACCAAAATTTGATAGAACAAAAGACAGAACTAGGAGGAAAACAAAATAACTCCTAAGACCAAACCAAACAACCAAAGGCAAAGAAAACAAAAGAAAAAGGGGGACCCATTTTGTTCCAGAATAAAATGGGGTGGTTATGCAAGGCATAACAAATGGCGACTCGACTAGGAAAATGGTTTAACCATTTTTAAGAAACTGAAGGATTCAGCTACCCAGAACTTCTAGTTTATGAACATCACAACTCTAGTTGGGCCAGTTTTAACAACCAAGGTTGAGTTAGAATCTCAAATGTAAGTCAACACTAGCTACCCCTAAATCTATGTGTGTTCTTGATGGTGCATCACCATTTTGTAAAGTTTTCCTTATCTTTTGAACAACAATGTGTAAGATTTGAACTACATGAGTTGATTCCCTTTAGCTGTTGTGCAATGATATCCTAGGCATTGCTCCACTGCCAGTCAGCCATCCATAGCCTGACGGAGATACCTCTAGTTTTCTCATAGCATTGCTCTACTACCAGTCAAGCGTACATAGCCCCGGTAGAGATACTGGAATCACCCATTCATATTGAGTCCTCTTTTCTCTTAGATAGCTCTTTTTTTTTCTCTTCTCTTGGAATTTTAGATATTTCATTCAATTTTCTCTCAATATGTCAGATGTTTGACATCTGTTCTAGGTTGAAAATTACCATGGACCTCATAACAACATATGGGGAATCATATTTTTCACTCAAATCTTACAACACTACCATCCTAAGACAAATATACCATTACCAAAGGAGATGATCTTGATGATTTGTGACAGATTCAAAGGTAGTTAATGAAGATTGTTTACTTTGCACCTTGTTTTCAAGACTTTCGACAACTCTTATTGACAATGGGCATAAAAAAATGAATTTAGGACAAAATCATCCAATCAGAAAACCTGAAAATATCTAAACCACTTCTCTCCTAATAACCAAAGTATACTTCAGATAACAACCCACCATTTCAAGATGGAAAGAAGAGAGAAACCCCAAAGAACAAAACAAGATAGACACAAAACAACAAAGGAAATGAAAAGAAAGCAAGAAAGAACAAAGAAACAAAAAAAAAGAACAAATAAAAGTAGAACAACAAAATATTTATAGCAAATTATTTACATAAATGCACAAAAAACAAACAAACTATTTATAAATAGAAAAACCAATTATTTATATATAAAACAAAAGACCAAAACAAAAGAAAACAAATAAACCCAAAAACAAAAAGAAAAACAAGAGGACATGGGAAAAAGAAAACAACAGAAAAAAAATAAAACTAACTAAACCAAAAACCAACACTAACCAATCCTAATCCTAAACTAACTCCAAAGCTAAGCTTTACAAACACAAAACTGTACAAATTTGTACATTGACTTGACTGATTTTTCATTATGTGTAGCAATCTTAACTTACTAGGCACAGTTCTAAACCTAGCAAATTTATCTTTATACTTAGAAATATGAAGTTTATGTGCAATAAGTTTGTTCTGAGGGTATAAGCTTGAGATATTATCAATTGTGGGTTCTTAGTTTTGTCATGATTTACCCACAAACACGTTTTACTATCCCCAATGCCATAATCAAACTGAAAATCATTGAAACATAGGGGATAATGAAAGGACACCACCTGACTCGGAAGATTTCTAGTTACTGATGCAGACTTGTGTTCTATGAATTCCTTCTCTCAAGGTCTCAGCTCATGGAACACCACTGAAGCAAGGTTTGTCTTACAGCTAGGATATTCACTAACCAACATCTTTGTATTCATCTTGGGTATAGAGTCAAAAAATTTCTGGATTTCTTGAGATGAAGTCTTACTTTCAACACTCTCTTGAAACATGTCACCCTCAAGGGTTTGAGAATCTACATCCAGATTATCACCATTGATGTCAAGAATACTATTACATGGTGAACAAGGATTTCCTTCGAACTCATTTGAATGCACAGAGTCAAAGCCAGGAAAACACTTTCTCAATTCATATTCCTGCACATCATCAACAAGAACATGCCATTCAACATCAAATTTATTAGTATTAAGATCAAATTCATTAGTGAATGCTAAGCAAGGACTTTCTTCAAACAATACATTTGAGTAAATAGAATCAAAATCAAGAAAATACTCCTTTGTCTCATTCTCTTTGTCATGTTGAAGAGATTCAATTTCTGAGATAAGCTCTTGGTCCTCTTCTTGGCATTCCTCTGTTTCATCCAAATGTATCCTTTCATAAATTTCTTCAGGGAACGCTTGACTGATCTATACATCTACTTGAACTTCTTCCCTCAAAAATTCATTTTGGCATTTAAGTCCTTGTCTTTGACCGCAAGATTCATTGACAATCTCATCCTGAAGTGTGTTATCTATTTCAATCTGTTTACTACTTAAATTAGTAGAGTCATCTTCTTGTGTTAACCCATCAAAGTGTGTTTCTTCCTCATTCACCATCATGAAAGAATCTATGAATGCATCGATAAATCCATTCTCCACTTCCATCAAGTCTACACTAGGTAGAGGAGTTTCATCAGTTGTTGAATCCGTCTCAATACAAGGATCAAGGTCATCAAAAGATAGGGAAGAATTAAACCTCCTCACATAGTTACTCTCATAATTTTGGATGGACTGATTATAATTTTCATGTGTGCTAGTTGTTTCATCCTCCTCATTGAGGGGATACATACTCCAAGGATCTTCCATAAGTATTCCTTCAATAGTGATCAGTTGCTTGAAATACAACTCCATTCTTCCTTGGAAGACATGGCAGTCCATCTGAGAGTGTTGATTAGTTCAATGTATCCTACATCCACTTGGCCCAACAAGTTCTGATAGTTTCAGATCTCCCAGCACTTCTAATTTCTCCCTTATTAGATTTTGCATATGAGGGATATCAATCCAACACGAACCATGTTCTTTTGTCTGTTCCTCATCACCCTGATTCTCATCTTGATCAGAAGAGTTGTTCAAATTGTTGGAAGGTATTGTTGATTTCTCGTGACAACAATCCTGTATTAATACCTCATCTCCTTCAAAGCCATCATTAGTACTAACATTTTCAACAAAGCTAGATTCTATCTTGAGATTTCCATTATGCTCTAAATTTACATCCATTTCATGCTTTTTACCAAACAAGTCATCAAAATGATATACTCACTCATCAACTATTTCATCCACAACTTCATTGTGATGTAATGGACTATGCTTTGGAATATGACCGAAAAGAGATGATATGGTCACAACTTCATTGACAAGTGGAGTACTTAACTTTGTGATTGGATTTTGCAAAGACAAGCTCTCCCAGTGGTCTGGTGTGTGATTGACCTGATACGGGGTGTTGGGAAATGTGGTGCTTGGAACCTTAGGAAGGTTGTAGCTGCTTGGTGAGAATAATTTCACCTGGGTAGGGAAGATGGGTGAAGTGGCATAAGACTGTAGATGATGGTAGTTTGCAAGCACAAGAGGATTATAACCCTGAGTTTGGCTACCTGAATTTCTAGTGTCATGTCCAGATTGTGCCAATAAGAGAGCTTTGCTCAATGCATCATGCAAGGATGTAGCCTCAACACCACATCTGACTTTGGTTGTAAATGATGGGTTGAAACCCCAATAATAATGTTCTATTAGTATATGATCATCAACAACCAAATCTAAAGATTGAACCCTTTGATACATAAACAAAAATCTATGATTAAATTGATAAATGAGTTCTAATGGTATCCTTTTGTAGTTGAAAATTCATGTAATGGATGTAGTGCATGTGCATGAGGATCAAACTAATCTAAGAATAAGATTTTTAATTCTATCCATGAACTAACATAATCTAGTGGCAGATTACCATACCATTGCCTCACTGTACCTTGAAGTGTTTTGACAAATAACTGGCAGATGATATCCTGATGTTGAATTTGGAGAAAAATGAATACATGCCTACAAATTTTGACATGTTCAGAAGAATTTTTCTCATTGTTAGGGAAAAATAAAGGAAGCCTATCATACAGATGACCAGAGATTTCATGGACAAGTCCCGGTGTATACAAAGGGCTACCCATTAGAGCTAGGTTTTCCAAGATCTGACCCACTCCAACTCACAAAAATCCAAAATTACTCAAGGGGCCCTCCTTCTAGCACCAATCTTGTTGATGGTCAAATGGCACAACAACATGCAAACAGAATATTTACTATTATGTTTCTCATTAAAGAGAAAGAATAATGCATGGATATCTAACTCCCAAGGTCTTGGTAATCAGTTCTCGACTATGCTGATTTCACTCAATGGTTGATGTGAACTATCATGTTCAAGGGGCCTACTATTGTTGAGATTCTAGATTGTTCTAAGATCAAACATAAACTTAAACCTACTTTAACCAAGGTTTTTAAAGAAATAGAAAAATATAGATCAAAGCTTTGGAAACGAAGAGAATGATAATTCATCCAACTTAACCAGACTTGTTACCTTTCAAGGAATTCCTAACTAAAACTAGAGAACAAAATTAACTTGTGATTAACACACAGTTTCATTCATTCACAGTGCTAACTTCAACAATAGATTATAAATCACCATTTAGACAAAACATAAAATAAAATTTCATTCCTTGAAAGCTTTACAAATCAAATGATTAACCCAAGATAACTACCATTCTGAAGCATAATGTGAAGTAGATTTAAATCTAGTTGCTTCTACTATTTATGAAATAGATGAGCAACATTTACAAATCTAGCACAATCACTAGTGTACAAAAAATCCATTTCTTCAAATCATCACCATCTAAACTAAAAAAACTTGAAAGATACATTACTACCTTTGTTGAATCCAACTCCTACTCTATTCTACTCTTAAGTTTCTCTACTATAGAAAATTCTTACTAGTCTCTATCTCTCCTTATGTATTTCCTTTTTTCTCTACTACTACTAGTCTCTGAAAAATCTCTCTCTGAAAGTATCTCCCCCATAGTTGGGAAGACATCACACCAAAGGTGCAAACCTTTGGTGAGATCAACATCAGTTGGGAAGACCTCACCCCAAACTCGTTCCACTTCGGCGAGACCATCAGTAGTCAGCGGGGCATTATACCGAAGGCAGAATCCTTTCACCGAGACTCCCTTATGTTGGTAGGACCTTTCATCAAGCTTAAAACATTACACCGAAGGCACCATTCCTTCAGTGAGACTCCACTTGGTCACCGAGACTTCATAGCGATGGCACCTCCTATCGGTGAGACTCCAGTGAGTCGGCCAGACATTACGGCGGGCAGCAAGAGTCATATCGATATCCCTTTCCATCACCGAGACCATCACTTGTCGAGAAGACATCATAGTGAGAGCGCCCTCCATCGGTGAGAGATTACACCATTGGCAAGACCTTTCACCAAGCGCCAAACATTTTGGCAAGACTTCCACCATTCGACCAGACATTATGCCAAACTCAAACCTTTCGGCGAGACTCCCCCATGTCAGTAGGACATCTCCCTGAAACCATCCCACTTCCGCAAGACCTCACCCCATCAATGAGACCTTACCCTGAAGCCACAAACTTTTTCTGAGACCCCCATCGGTCGGCAGGACCTCTCTTCAAGTGCAAATTCTTTTGGCGAGACATTACTGGTCGGTGAGAGATCACACCAAAGGTAAACCACTCTCCCTAATGCCGAACTTGTGAACAATGATCGGCGAGACTTCCCAAGTGGAGAGATATACAAAAACTCATGGTGACCAAAATGTCTCGATGACCAGTGTATTTTAGATGAATAGAATGCACTGCTAGTCAGCAAGACAATAGGAGGGTCTTGCCAACTTTCTTCTTTGAGGAATTTTATGCCAAATCTGATTGAGGTATGCTTTCTAACAGACTTCTCTGTTAAAAGCATCAGATGTATGATTTAATCCTACAAAACAATATCTCCATTAGTCCTCAAAAGCATATAAACTATATCATTTTTCATCATTTCTCTAAATTTTAACAAATAGAAACCCAACTCTAGCTGAAGTAAAACCAAAATTCAATAGAACAAAAGACAGACCTAGGAGGAAAACAAAAGAACTCCTAAGACCAAACTAAACAACCAAAGGTGAAGAAAACAAAAGAAAAAGGGGAACCCATTTTTTTCGAGAATAAAATGGGGTGGTTATGCAAGGCATAACATTTAGCATGAAGAGTAGAGATTACAACATCTTCAACTTTCTCCAGAGCATTTTCCTTTACCTATCTCTAAATATTAACAAGAGTAGATGCATCTTTTATAGCCAAGAATAAGCATTCGTTATCATCAAAATCTCCATAATCAGATTCTTCATCAGAAATACCAACATGTTCATTTACCTAATATTCTCTCTTAATCATCTTCCCTTTGTTTTCTTTGCCTACTCTATATTTATTCTTCTTATCTATTTTTGGATATCTCGAAGAATAATGACTAATTCCTCCACAACTAGAAAATTTAAAGGGTAACTTACCTTCATAGTTTTTGGAGCCCTTTTTCATTCTTCTCACAAAGTTAGCTTCCACTTAATTGAATTTTTCTTCATCTAGATCTTTAGCTCTTGTAGCCCTAAAAGTAGTTTCTGAATTTGATCCATTTCTCAAGAAAGGATTTCTCATTTCAAATGATATTAGAGTACCTAATAACTGAACTATAGTATAAGTGTTATAATATACAAATTCTTGAATAGTAGATACCTTTTCACTATATGCTTCAGGGATATTTCTGAGAATCTTCTTCACAATCTTGGATTCATCTACTATAGCACCAAGTCATCGCATTTCACCTACCAGCTCATCCACTCTTTGTACATAGGATTTAATGTTATCATCTTCATACATCTACAATATCTCAAATTGTGCCTCTAAATTCTACAACTTTACTTCTTTGACCTTTTCATCTCCTTCATGAATCTTTTCCAATGTATCCTAGACCTCTTTAGCAGTCTTTAGATTTTGGACTTTAATTAATTCAAAATGTAAAATATTGTTCTTTAGAATAAACTTTGCATTGTTCTTCACTTCATGCACCTTGTCTCATTAGTTGTACTCATACCATTAGCAAGAGTAGTGTATTCAATCTTGTAAGTTTTCTCAACATAATATCCAAAATATTCTAGTTATCCTTCCATCTTTATCTTCTAGAAGGCATAGTAAGTCCCATCAAACCTAGGACACTCAACAGTGATCTTGCTTTCCATCTTGGGCCTTCCTTAAGTGGTTAAGCTCATCTCCAAGGAACCAAGCTCTGATACTAATTGTTGAAAATGACATCTGAGAGGTGGGGTGAATTGATTGTAGCAAATTTAACCTTTAAATTTTTTTTCCAAAAGTTATCTCAATTACCATTCACAAATATTTTACTTTGTTAATGTGATTAATTATTAAATGCAAAAGTAGAAACTGAATGAAGCAAAACCATACACACAACAACACCATATTTACATGGAAAAATCAATGAGGGAAAAAACATGGTGAGGATTAGCTCACAATATAGATAATATCAAAACCAAATACAAAAGTTCATTGCCAAAACAAGACTTCCTATCTAGAACATGACTCACTATCCAACAAGGGTTAACCACTTGGAGGGCTCATTACCATAGAATTAGAAAGAAGATAGCATATATTTTTTATAGAGAGAAAAATAATCTCAATGCAATGGATATTTCCACCACAATTCTCTCACACACTTGCAGACATGCTTGAATGATAGAGTAAACCCTTAGCTCACTACCTGTAGGAACTTAGCAATTAGATTTCACACTTATCTGCTCAGACTCTCATCACACACACACACACACACACACTATTTTTCATCTATCTTGCATCTATCTTGATTGCATGCATCTTTCACAAACATCTCAACTTGTATTTATACCATTTTCAGCTTTAAAACTCATTCAAAGTTAGCCACACACCATTTGCATTTACAAATTCAAATTAGGTTTGCACCAAAACATTCTATGTTAGAATTAGAATTATGGAGACCAAAACACACACTTAATGAGGACCCAAATAAGTCCCAACATGCCTCAACACACTTCCATTAACTTCATAAGTATTGTTCAACACAAGGTAATATAATACCAGTGTAAAACACACAAATCAATTAAGCACACAACCTTAACATGATCAAATCTTCTAGATAACAAATTTCACTTGAACATGACCTCATCAACTTATCATGAGAACTACAAATCATAAAACCCAAACAAGAAGAAATATGGAGAAACTACATTTCTCTTGGACCTTAGCCAGATACATAGAAAAGAATAGTACACAACTGGTGAACATAACTCACACTGTACAATGATCCAAAAACCCCAAATCTAGATATAAAAACTACCAACAACCACGAACAATACCTTAAATCCTCACTAGCATAGCAAAAAATCTTGGAGCAAAATCCAGAGCAAACATTGAATACTTGAAACCTTTCTTTATTACAATTTTCTCAATATCCTTGACATATACATCCAATAACCAAAATTCATGACATCAATGACAACAACCAGTTGAAAAATAACTATTAACTAGTTGACATCAATGATAACTCCTTCATACTTGCATTAGTAACTCCATCTTACAAGTCTTTTTGTGTCCTAGATGTTTTTACATTTCCAATACAAGAGGCCCAAATTTTAGAGGTTATAAACTAAGATTCAAGGGGTCATTAGTGCATGTTATTTTTTAAAATTTTAGATCTCAAAATTATCTACATCATAAGAATCCAATAAGAAAGGCCAAACAATAGAAAAAATATTTTGACCAAAAACTAACTTTATATCCTAGAAATTATGTTTTAATGTTTAATAGTCTCAAAAACTATGGTTTACTGTTCTTAACATTAGGAAAAATGTTGTCACCATTACTAATATTCTTGAACTTTCAAAATTCCTTACAAGATAAAATGGATTACCAACACCATAAATTTATTGGTAGGAGCCAAAAGGCCCCTAAAATCATAGTATCACCTAATTTTTTTTTATTTGCTTCATCAAAGGATTTACAAAATTATTCAAAGTGTCAAATTTCTCTAGCATCACCATCCCTTCCTATTCCATGTTATAAAAATGTGATACCAAGAATAAATATGCTTCATACTTACATGTAAAAAGTTGTTTTCTTTTCTAGAAATATGGCACTTTTACTATCACATAGAACTCCAATAGCTCTTAGACTTAGTTCCTCGTGTGAACATAATATCTTAAATAAAATATATTCCTTACAAGTATGATTAGCTACCATTTACTCAAATTATATAATGAAAAAAATTATGAAAATTATCTACTGTTCATCCAATTGATGGCCCATCAAATATAGTGAAAAAATAATTGGACCAATGGATCTCTTCCTAACAACATCTATAACTCAATTTGTATTCATAAATCCATGAATAGTCACTAAGTGTAAATCTTATATAGAATTACCATGATAATAAATTAAGTACTTAAAAGAACCCCAAAAATACCTAAAGAACCTATTCACTACATCCCAATATACTTGTCAAAGATTATCCATGAAATACCTAAGAACTACTACTTGGGAAATATCTATTATTATACAAATCATAACATACATCAAAATTTTAACTACACTATGATAAGTTACATTGTCCATATCCTCCATCTCACTAGGAGAATTCACACACTACTAAATTGATAAATTATTCTCCTCTAAATTATGGGTACATAATTATCTCCAAGCTAACATGTTAAATCTCTGCAATTTTGAGTTCAAATAATTAATATTTCTTGACCAAATATTTCAATTATCTCTATCTATTCTAACCATCCCTAAAATTGACTTGGCTACCCCTAAGTCTATTTCAAAATATGTTAAAATTTGATACTTAAATTCATAAATCATGTCCTTTATATTATCAATAACAACATATCACCAACATATAATGCAATAATAAGGAATATATCATCATTCATATTATAATAGATGTAATGATGCAATATGGATCTTATAAATCTCAATCCCAATAAAAATTCATCAAAATTTTGTACCACATCCAAGGAGATTGCTTAATGTTTGGAAAAGGTGTGTTGTTCACCTTTCATAATATTATAATATAAGAATCAATATTATTTTTGGTTCACCTATGGGTCTAGGGATGTATGCATCACATGGTTTAGACACTATTGGGGCCATTTTATATATTTTATGTAACATATAATGGATAAATATTTAATGTGGTTTTGTACATTGGTAAAATATTCAATATTGAGAAAATTTTGTATTAGAAGGGGAAAAATTAGTATCAAAAGTAAATAAGGGCGATATGATAAATTGTGAGATCATGGTATTAGACAAATAGTTTATATAATACCACTTGTTAGTATTATACAAGCCTTTTTCTATAAAATAAAGAACATGAGTAATTTTTGAGGTTGGATTGTGTAACCTTTGGCTTGTTGGCTAAGGTTGATTGAGATTATCTTGTAGGTTACATACATAAGGATAGGAAGCATGTGTTGGAATGTGTAGACATTTAAAATTGTCTAATGCATCACAAAATCTTGTACTTCACCATTTTAATCATTTCACTCATTATTCCACTCCAGAACATTGCCCCATCAAACTAAGAAGCCCCTAAATCACTAATCTGGCACAATCACCCCATAGATAAGCCTTGTTATGACCAAAGTGATGTCATCTATTAGTCCAATATGATCTCAAATCAATATATCTATCATATATATCTAGCTCATCATTGAACAATACTCACTCAAATGCCTCTACACTAGAATCTAGGTCACAACAGACCCATGCCCTCAATATGGATCTATTATTCCCTACATACCCATCCCCATTTTCCCCTTAGCTAAAAATGGGTCCCCCTTTTTGTTTTTGTTGTTTCTCTTTGACTTTTCCTTGTCTTCTTTCTTGGTTATTTTATTCTGCTCCGGTCTGAAGGATGTTATATTTCTCAGCCCCTTCCCCCTTTTGCCTTATGTTTTTGTTTTGGTCTCGATAGTTTGTGTTCTCATAGGATCTATTTATTTTGGTTGCTTGGTAGGTTTCAGGTCTCAAATTGAACTTCAAACCTTTTTGTAGGTCGGGATCTAATTTAGTTTTTTGGTCATGTCATGCTTTTGTGCCTTGTCAAGATTTGACTTCCAAATTGAGCTTCAGACCTTTTTGCAAAAAGCTCTAGATTCAATTTGTATTCTTGGCCCCAGTTATGTTGCATGTGTCAATTTATCCATTAAAATAATTGGCACTAGAAGGAGGGCCCATTTGAGAAAAAACTAGATCATATTGGTTCATTCTATCTTGATAAATTTGAACAAGTTCTTAGATCTACTCCCTACAGAGGACCCTTCTTTGAACTAAGATTTCCTACCAAACTTAGAAATAATCATAGAAATATAGTTTCATCACTAAGAACTTCACCTGTACCACCACCACCATATCCACCTCATTCACCTCCATCAATGGAATTCTTCACAAGAAATCACTCACCTTTGGGAGTCATCCTAGGAATTTTCCATGAAATTCCTAATAACTCGAAGAGATTGTGCCCAAAGTACATTCATGGGAGTCTTAAAGCACCAAAGAGAATATTCAAGCATTCAAAGATACAACTATGAGAGCTCAAATAGAATATTAAGACGTTGTTTATAGACTATTTCATTACTCATTGGGAGACACTACTTACAACTAGTACCTAAATTTTCCAATTAGATCTATTATTGGCTATAGGTATTTAGAGGATGCACTTAGTAATCAATTCCATGTTTATGTAAACCCAACAATCCTATATCATCATTTTTTTTCCTATAGAAAAGAGCCAATAAAACTCTCCCACAATTCAACACAAGGTTCCAAAGGATGTACAAGAGGTTATAAGCACCTTATGTTTTCACAAAAAAATAGCAATACAATCATACTTGAGGGCTTTGGATCCATTGATAGCTCTATTCTTAAAGAGATCATATATCGACATAGAAATGGATACGTTAGCCAAGGTTTACCACCTAGATATTAATCCTTCACTAGGAGGTATAGGTGGGAATTTACCTTCATTGGGATAACTAGGGACATTGAACTAGATGGTAACACTAAACCATGATATCAACAACAACACTCCATTAATGAACATGGTGCTTGGAATGTCTAATTCTGCCTACATTCTGATTAATCAAATACCTTGTGCACCTATGTTACCTTGGCTCAACAATGGAAATTAATATGTTCAATCCAATACCATAATAATTCCTGGGGGACCTCCTATTTCAAATAGCAACCCATTCCTCAAACCAATCTTGGAGGATATAATCCTCAATAAAACCTATCACAAGCACCACAAATGAGTCAACCTAGAATGAATGAAAATAGTTAGAAAACTTCTCATCTTTCATCTAAGATTGAGAACCTTAAGAAAACCCTCTCTCAAGTTAACAATGAGTTGAATCAGTTCAAGATTAACCCTCCTCAAAACTAGAATAATTATCAAAACCAAAATGGTTATCAAAATTAGAAAAATAACTAGAATTAAATGAATTATTTGAACCAAAATAGAGTGTAGAATCAAAGGCCTTATAATAGATAATGGGATACAAATCCTAACAATGGCGATGTAACAAATAATAATTAGACAAGTGATAGTCATGCTTATACAACAAACATAGTAGACTTAAGCTTCACGACCAATTGGTGTAGGCTGCATATCATCTCTACTCACTCTGAGGTTAACTATCCACAAATGGAAAATATGGTGAAAATAGCATAGGATGATTTTTAATCTTCCCAACCTAATTAAAATAAAAATGGACACGTAAATACTTCTATGATGCTAGATACCTTTTTTTTCTTGTTCAAGGAGGATATTGAACCTGAAGTAGATACCTATGATACCCAAACCTTCTAAACCTAGAAGGTAGGTTACCTTTTGAGGAACAAAAATAGAGGTATTTCCACTACTTCTAATCCCCATAACAATGGTTCAATTCCTCTCAATCCCAAAGCTATAAATAACTCTCAACCACCTAAAGGACCAGTAGAGGGTCAAGGAAGAAGCAATCCTACATTTGTTGCTATATCATAGTTTCAAAATGAAACAAGTTATGATATAACTAAATAATTGAAGAAATATAGATCCAACATGTCCTTATTAAATGTTTTGTAAAATTTTCCCACTCAATGAGAGGCTTTTATTAGCTTTCTAGAAAAAATAGGTCAACCGAAAGGTAAAGCTAAAGTAACCACAATAACAGACAAGAGTGCAATCATGTATCAAGGGAAGATAGATGTTCCTCACTTTTTTCTTAGCCTTAAGATATTTAGGAAAATCCTACATAATTATTTGATTGATTCTGGTGCTTCAAGGAACATAATGCCACACCCTATTTGCCAAAAGTTAGATATGACACTATTGATGGGTGTTTTTACACCATCTCAACATAGGAAACACACAAGTATGTTTCCTCTCTTGAAAGGTAATTCCTAAAACTAATTTTTAGAAATCACCTCAAGGTCTCTTAGGTGTCAAGTCATGACTTGCAAAAACAACTTAGTTGATTAATGTGATTTGTTGGTAATCACAAAGGGAATTTATGGCTGGATAAGTGATGCAATCAAGGTGGAGAAACTCACTATACAACACCAAATAACTTAATTCAAATAAAGAAACAATATTTACAAGACAACTCCCTCAAACTGTCCCAAAACAACATTAATGGGCTTGTTGCCTTCCAAAAACCAAAAAATAGAGATATATTTTAGAGAAGGCCACAAAAAGGCTAACACAACTTCAATTAAGCATCCACACAGTTCCAAACACAATGTCACAATAGATTGCACAAGGTTTCTTAGGTGCATCAACAAGTTTCAATAGACTGCCTTGCTCAAAGGCTATTAGATTAGCCTAATTTATCAAAGGAACCACTTCTTAAACTCCATGTTTTCATCAAAAATCACTTGAAAAAGTGAGATTGTGACTCAAAACCACAAATTCATCCACCATTTCTCAGACACTAGACCTCTAGACCACAATTCCACCAAACCCTCCATTTACATGCCAAAACCTAGGGTTTTACTGAATCTCCACTATATTGGGCTTAGGAAACATAGGCAATGCATCAAATATATCACAAATACTCTGCATATGAACACAAAACCATCACATAGACAATTATGTCACTATCTCACCAAAAACCTAACTTGACACCATCAGTTCACTTGAAAAAGTTACACAATTAGCCCTAGGGAAACATTCCCATCCACAAAAATGGCTTTCTCCTTCTATCCAATGCATGAAATAATCTATTCTAACATACAAAATACCTTTCCATTGAGTAACAGACTTAGATAGCAAGTGGAAAGGCTCATTCAATTAATTAGTCACCAAAACAGACCCCTCACTGGTTTTACCAGACAAATCCAAAATTTTACAAATTCCTACCACCAAACCTGATGTTAGATCTTCAAAATAGAACCAAATGAAAGGTTATACATATATCTACATAATCACAAGGAAAAATGAGCCTTTAGGAACTGTATGGGTCTATACACAACCTTCTAAGTTCATAAAAAATGGAAAATAATAGGAAATAACATTATATTGATGAGAATTCTTCACAGCAATCTTCAACCAACCTTGTGTTCAAGCCTTGAAGGAATTTAAATATATTTTCCTTCCAATTTCTAACTGAAAAATACCCATAACCACTTTTCAAACTCCTAAGACTCTTAATATCCCCTTAAACAATATTTTACATTTTTATGTAATTATTTTGCAAATTGACACCTAAGACCTTATACT
>VDFB02047230.1:577800891-578017695 GCA_007258455.2 Sequoia sempervirens
GCAGAGGATCTCAAATCCCCAAGTTTTACAACACATGCAAGTTACAGAAAGCTACAGAATCACCCTTTCGCAATATGCGAGCTTGTCCCCAAAAAGTTACCCAAAAATCATAAACCCGCCCATAAATAGAGCTCCTTTTTAGTTTGGAGCCAAAACAACATTCAAATTTGAGTTTAGGTGGTTTGGCGCTGAAAAATTACAACTTGAAGTTCCAATTTCAAAAGAATATTTGTAATTGTATCTTCTAGAAAGTGCGCCAACTTCCCGGGGCCATAACTTTTGATCTGGGACTCCGATTCGAGAACCATTTGAACCGTTGGAAAGGTCTTGAAGTAAAAAATGTGCTCAAAATTTTCTACACTAATTTCAGCAAGTTTTGGGGCCAATCCAGGAACTCTAAGTGCCTCAAATCTAACTTGAAAGATTTTTAAGTGCAAATCTGGGCAACTAAAACTGCAATATCTTTCAACCAAGGAATAGAAAATAAAAACTATAAATTGGGAATTTCATTATGACGAAAAGGGTATCCAAAAATGTAAAAACATCTAAAAACTCAGAAACTTAAAATTTAACTATTTTTGGGTGATGCAAGATTGCCCTTACACCACTGGATGCTCCTGCATCACA
The DNA here is from genome assembly GCA_007258455.2 of Sequoia sempervirens. Classification (NCBI taxonomy): domain Eukaryota; kingdom Viridiplantae; phylum Streptophyta; class Pinopsida; order Cupressales; family Cupressaceae; genus Sequoia; species Sequoia sempervirens. The sequence continues at coordinate 577,801,519 of VDFB02047230.1, forward strand.
AAGTCAAACCAATTACATTTCAGACATAGGTGGACTGTATAACACAACTTTTTTTGTATGTATCAAAATTAAAAAAAAAATTGTTGGATCAAGGACTTCAATATCTGGTGCACTCATATTTTTCAATTTTTTTTTGATAATCTTCTAGTTTTCCACATGTGCAGAACAAAGAGATTGATTTTTAGTGAAAAACCTACATTCACAAGAAATTAAAAAATAAATATAATAATAAAAATGAATGTATGTAAAATTATACTTTTTGGGAAGCTTATAATATGGCCTACATACTTACAAAAAAAATAATATTAAATGAATTCATTTGATCCCCTAAAAGGTAAATCAAAAGTCATTTTTTATCAGCATTTTGATAGGAGTAAAGGAGACTCTATTATAGGTATGGTTTAAAACTAGCCAGATTCTATCCAAAGGGGTTTGATCTAAGGTAGTTTGATCAAACCCTCTTCAATTGGAATGATTTAAATGGAAATTTTTAAGGATTAAATCATTGTATTTTCTAAAAATATGTGATTTCAACAAAAATTAGAATCTCCCAGAAATTGTAAACTAGCTTTGTGGGATCACCTTGGTTTTAATATATTAAAAAAGTGCTCACTATAGGTGGACTCACTAATTGATGAGAAATGAAAGAGATACTAGATATTATAGCTTATAGCTAGATTTGAATTGTTATAGTTGCATCTAACATATGCATGAAATACAGTTCCAATGAAGCTCAAAATATAGACTCAAAACTCTTCATACTGATCTAAATCAACACTTTTCTCTACTTTACATTTGTGCTACATTCACACAATTTTCATTCACAAAATATTATCACATTTTATCATCATAAAATACTAAAAAAGATCTAACTTATATATCCACTTCACCTATAGCATCAATTAGGCCACCCTAATTGGATGTAATTTACAAAATGTATCTTGTCAGCTCAAGATATATCCGCACACACTTTTCATCAAGATTACAACATTATAACAATTTGAAATAGGTAAAAATGAACCTAAAATACCACCAACATAATAGATCAAAACATATCCAATCTCTACAATACACCTAACTCATTATATTGGCACCAACAATGACCTAATTATAGAATTCCCCAACTGTGCAACCATATTTAGACATGTGAACCTCCAAAAACTATGCCATCTAGAATACACAATCATCTAACACCTATCAAATACTTCACAAATCCACAAAGAAAAATTCAAATTCATAGAGAAGTGCAAATTCATCAACACATAAATACTGAACTAGAAATGTTTGATACTATCAGACCAAACTTTTGTTACTCATTACTTCATAGCCAAAAACCAAAATGAAATGAAATTATAGAATTAGTATCTTCTATCAACCACAAAATTGTGTTAGAAGCATAGAGAAAAATCTTCATCATTGGACTAGTGTGGACCCACATACCAGATCCCTTGTACATAGAATCACCTGAATTGACACTTAGTCAATTTTCACAACTATTTCCTTCACCAGATCAAACCTTCTTGCAAAATTGTCTTACATAATCATCCTTAAATATGTTCAAGACATCCAAACTGATTTTTACCATAGACTTATCCCACATGCTCATGTTTCCAATAGATGCATCAATGACATCTCCTTATTCTTCTAAAAATATCACCCTTTTTTATTGATGGAAACATGCTATAGTCATCTCAAAAAACATTCTCCCCCTTTTGACATCAAGGGAAAAGGGTGTATACAATAGTCTTCTTAACATATCAAATATCCCCCTGACAAAAATGTTCATGTTTACAAACTAAAAAACTAAATTGAATCCCCCTAAGAATGTTATGCATCATAACTAGACCAAAATTTATACCATAAATCATTGTACACCATCCACATATATACACCAAAGTTTGAAGTAATAATTTGGAAATGCATAAAGAGATAAAAATAATATCAATCAGAGGTTGACACTTGAAGCTTTGCAACATGAGCTTTCCATTCTTTTCTACCTTCCTCCAAGATCTTCTTGGATATACTAATCATTCTAAATTGTGTCTCAAGCTTGATAAGGCATTCTTTTCCTTCTTCCATAGTGCTAGGTACCAAATTAATCTTGGTGGCTTTATCAAAACTTACAAGGGCATTGGAAACAAATGTTAATTTTGAGTTCACCAAGTCCCTTGTGTTTCTAAACTGCATAATGATTTTCTCCTTTTATCCTTGCAATTGGAAGTATTTCACATGCAAATCTTCAATAGTTGATCTTATGCTTCCATCTAGGTCTTGTGTTGAGTCATACATGCACTAGAAGCTCTATCTGTCTATGACTCGATAGAGTCCATTTCATCTTTGATGCTCTTTGTGGCTCGAGGACACTTCATGAAAAACTAGAATAGGGCTTTGGCCTTAGCCACACAAGCTTGAGCATCCTTGAGACTTTCCTGAAATTTATTTTTTTATTATGCACACTTCTCTGTAATCTCCAATAGTCTCTTCTCTTCCACTTTCTTGTGCATTTCTTTCTCAATATTTTCTTTCAAATTGGAGGCATACTCTTTGAAAGAATCAATCAAAAACTTCATATTTACATACCAAAGAGTGAAATATCAATTGTTACACTTAGTATGGCCTCTTGCAAGGTCTTCATAACTTCTTCAATCAACTTCCCTCTCTTTTGATGAGTTTCAATGATTTCCTTCCATGTAGATGCATGAAAGACATCTCCTAGTTGCAGCTTATGGAGTGGTGAAATATTGGAAAGGTCCATATTTCCTTCTTGCATGGGTAGCTATAACAATTGTGCGAACACAATAGGTTGAAATTTCAACTGCATACTCAATAAATTCTATAGAGAATCTCCAAAGGTTCTAGAGGATTCACAAATTTCCTTCACTTCTTCCTCTACAATATTTTCTTTTAGCTCCTTCTCCTTCTTAGTATTACCAGTATTGAGTCATGCCTTTGCCTCTTTCTTTTCCTCATTTCTTGAGGCATCATCATTCATCTATACATCTTCTTTTCCTATATCTCCTTCATCAATAGACTTGTCTATGTTATCCAAAGGAGGGATAGTCTCTAGTTGGTATTGTATGCTTTCATCATGTGTGTTAGTTACCAGAGGAGGAGTAAGAGTATCCTTCTTAGTAGAATCTTCTTTAATAGCTGCAACATTCTTCTCAACATTCTTTTCTATTGTCTGCTCCATATCTAGAGGAATATTGTCATGTGAATCTTCTTCATTTTCCTTATACTTATTTTGAGCATCATTTTTCTGCACATCATCTTCAATATTTTCTTCCCAAGCAATCATCTCCACATTCACTTCATCTTTGCTCTTTGGGGTCATCCCCAACTTTTTTTCTATCTCTTCTACTTTTTCAATACTCTCTCTTGAGCCTCTCAAGACCATTTTGTTCTCTACCCATTAGGGTTTTCAACCTTTGTTTTTTTTTGAGTTCTTTATTAAATAATGTGGCCAATGCAACCTCATTTTCCTCTGATAGAGGAGAACTAATCTTTTCCAATGCATAGGCCTTCAATTTTTCCTCTTGTTCTATGGATTTTTGTCTTCTCCCTATCAAAATATTCCATAGATCCATAGGTATTTTCTTCTCTATATTCCTCATATCAACCTCAAGAGATATAATATATTTAATAATAGCCTCAACTATGTGGCTTTATCCACCTCATTGGCCTCATTGTATAATGTTGTAGTTTCTCCTAACATATCATTTTGTACAATCCCATTAAATAATGCATCAAATTTCATTGGGTTTTGTGCTCTTACCGAATCTTTCTTCTTGTATTTCTTCTTCTTTTTCAGTGACTTTTGCTTGGTGACTTCTTCCTTCTTTTCTTGAATATGAATTACAAAAGCTTTCTTTTCTATCTATATTTCTTCTTCTTCATTAGAGTCTACAATATCCACCTTTTTCTTCTTTGAACTTTCTTCATCCTATGAAGCTTAACCTTTTCTCTTTTATACCAATGGTAGTCCCTCTTCTTCCTCTCCATCCTCCATGTTAACACCCAAGTATTATTCTCTTGTGGATTTAGTCTTCACTTTTCTCTTCATAGGGCTAGTTTGATGTGCTACTAGAGCAGTATGTTCTTTCTTAGGTCTCTTTCCTTGTTTTAATAGAGAGTATTTATCTTTCACCAGAGCACTAGTTTGCTTAGCAAGAGTACTAGTCTCCTTGCTCTTTGTCCTACTTGATAAGGAGGCAGTCCTAGAGAACTTTTGAGTAGATGGGGGAGTGGTGGAAGTCCTACTAGATCTTCTTGCACTTGATGAGCTTCTTGGAGTTCCAACCATTTCTTTTGCATGTACCACTTGCTCTTTTGTGAGGCCCATAGCCTTCACAAACTATGTAGTCATCTTTTCAACATTCTTCTTTATTTGTGGTTTCCTTTGCTCCATATGCACCTCCATTTATTTTTATTCATAGGTGTCATACCTCTCTTGAGTTGCATCCTTATAACTCTTCAATAGGATATCAACTAAACCATTTATTTCATCTAGGGAGACCTCATTTCCTAGTGTTAGGATCCACACTATCTTGGGCTCGATGACCTCCATTATGCACTCACCTTTTATCACTAGAAAGGTAATGCACTATTGATAATTTTCACCAAATTATTTGGTATGATTTTCCTATATTTCATCTTCTCCTGAAATGTTTTGAAGAAACTACACAGGGAATTCTTCTAAGTATGTACATCTCCTAGTATAAATAAATAATCTCTGATTTGGTGGGCTATAGGTCTATCTAGTAGCCATACTACATTCTTCCTTCCAGGAAATTCATTTAAAAAGTAAAATAGTGAACATATGATCAGAGTACCAAACTTGAAGGCATACTTAGAATCCTTGGTTTTCTACAGATTCTCCAACAACTATAGTATTAATAATTCAAATAGATCATAGTTTTCAGCTTTCTCCACCATTTCATAAGTTGTGTTGATGGTGATGGCTAACACAAAGTTATCCCTGTTGGTGAAATACAACTTATAGCCTATCATCATGGAAGTGTACTTAACAAAATAATTCCTTATGTCATTAATGGTTAAGGCCCTCCTATCATATTTGACTCATGTACATTCCATTGCAATCTCATTCTTTACATATTTAAGTATTGATACTAGTTTGGTTGAGCATATACTAGTCACAACCCTTATTTCCTTTTTTTGATTAGATGTGGGATGTCCAACTAGAAGAACTTGTCATGTATTCTACTTGGGGTCTACCTCAACCACTCATCCAAATAGCAAAAGATGGGAAACTAACTCTAGACATCAAGGTGGTTTTTTTCCAATGCCCCAAACTCTAGTTTTAACTTGAAATCATCATTTGTGAATTCATTGAACCCGAATTCATTCAACTTTGTGTGGTTGTATTCTTCCATTTTGACATGGATGTAAGCCCTAACATCCTCTGCATGTAAAAATCAATACAAGATGTGTGAAAACACACCATCAAAATTTTCCATCAAGGATTTGTCAGGATGCATCTTGAATTTAGGTCTTGGATGCTAAGAAACTTCTACCACTTGCAACATATACATCTTTGCAGTAAATTGAAAAATATTTAAAAACCTAGGATAAACAAAAATTGAAAAATGCTTTCAAACAACTTTTTGTTGTGCCTTCAGTAATCACACCTCGTTCGGAATGGGGACTCTCTCCTTCCTTCACCTTGTCACGTCATTCTTTTTCCGTCTCATTTTGTGTGCCCCCTATTTGGTGTCCAAAATGGTCAGTGAACCTCAAAAAGAGTCATCTCAAGTCGACCATGTTTCACTCCCCTCAAATTTTCCAAGTCATGGGCCCTTTTGTGGAAATCCCTTGGAAATTTTCCTTGGCCTTTTAAATTGGCATCCCTAAGGCCCTGCAGGTCTGCCCTCATGAGCTTCCCCTTGCAGATTTCCCTAGCACTTTCACCATTTCAAACAGTTGACTGACCACACCCTTCTGTAGCCTAGGACCTGTCACTTCATTCAATGTTCCATCACTTCACCAATGGCTAATTCCCAATAGCCATTCGCCCCACGAACTCTGCACCCCCTGCAACTGCTTTTGGAAACCTAGCCATTTACCAACTCCTTGACTTGCCATACCTGCATCAAATATGGGCATTAAATGCACTTAAATCTATAAATAGCCTAAAATGAGGGGTTATTTTCACATGTTAGAGTTAATTAGAGCTAGTGAGAGAGCCTCACGATTGTCGTCGCCACATCCATTGAGCTAGTTTGTTGATTTCGAGCCTTCGATTGTTGCTACTTCATCTTGCTTCATCAGATTTCACAGGTTGGTTGGTCGTCGCGCACCTCATTTTGAGATTTCCTTCATTTCTTCCAAAATCTATTAAAATCTTTAAAGGAAAACTACAAATATACCTAGAATAAACTCTGGTGCTCAAAACTGTGGAAACCCTCAAAATTCACCCATTATCCAACCACAAAACTTTAACTGTGTGTGGTCGTTCTTAGGATAGGGAAATCACTCCTTGCGTGCCCACATGCCTTAGTTCACCATTTTTAATTCCCTAGAAAATGTTTGGACATGAAAATGACTTTTATTGCCACCAGGCCCACCCTCATGGGACTCCCCTCCAAGTTGGTTGTCTCAAACTAAGTTTAGCACGTGAATGAAGGCTAAGATCCACTACCCATTTCGAGTTTTCCCTCGCAGAATTTTGGTTGTGCAATGCTCCTTCAGATTTTCCATTTCCAATGGCTTTGTACCCTTGTCCTCAAAGCCTATGAGGTCCACTTTGGTGATCACCCATTGAACATAAAGTTGTCAAATTTCAAAGGTGCGATAGCATAGCAAGTTTCACCTGTGGGACTTCATTTCAGTTCCACCGTTCCTAACGACTATTGATGCATGTCTTTCCATGCCTCAGAGCTCAACTTCCCCAATGTCGTATTAACCCTTCAATGGAATCCATCCTATGGAAATCCCTCTGTGGGCCACCATAGTGGAAATGTCATATCTTATGACATCTTTTGGCCACCTTTCTGCCCTTTGAGTTCTGGCTCCATCTTGGCTCTTTCAGCACTAGAATGAAAATCACTGACAAACCTTTTGCGGGCCTCTTCTATCAGGTTGCCCTCCTTGGATCTCCATTATGGTTTTTCCATGTTCAAATGAAATATTTCCTTTGTTCTTATACCACCCAAAGCTTGGCTCTCTCATTATCGTCAAACTCTCCAATCATTCAACGAAGTAAACATTGGGGCTCCATCATCGTTCAGACCTAGTCCCATGGGTTTCCCCTCCCAGACCGTTGTCTAGCCTTTGTTGTCACAAGTAGCTCTCATTGATCTTCTACCCATTCATTGTAGCCCACCAAGACTTGAATGCTAAGGTAAGCTCGTTGTTGTCCCCCAAACCCATGGGGCCCACAAGATGAAATGCCACCTGCGGGCTTTTGTCCCACCAATGCCATTTTAATGGAAGAATTTCTAATGGATAAGTGTCTTCCTGCTTCCACCTGCTTCAGACCTGCATAACTAAAAGGAAAACTTGAGGACCTTCAATCTAGAAACTAACTTCAACCCACATGTTAAAATAAGGAGCTCCCCTTAGTGGACTCAAATCTAAAGATGGGTCTGGATAGGCGAGCCATCATGCCCTAATTTCAATCCCTCCTACAACAACTCTAAAATGACTATTAGCCTAGGGAAGTCCATGCCCTCGAGCCTGCATGGCCATAACCTCCCTGAACTAGCTACTAATGATGATCTAAAAGGCATGTTAAGAACTTTGAATGATGGTTTACTTGATCTAATGCTGCTATTTAGGGTTTTGACTAACGTTCCATGTATTTTTATCCTTGAATTTGTTTTTTTCCCCTTCTAATTATAGGATATATGGAACTAGTTTTGAGACCTTCAGGAGAAACCATGGAGAAAGACAAAGGAAAGAAAAATAAGGAACCCCATGGAAAAGAAGATAAGGACCAAATGAAGTATCAGTTCCAAGGGGAACCCATGAAATCCAAAGTCACCTCAACTTGGAAGGAGGTCACTGACACAAACATCAGACATATAGACATTGACTAATTCAAGCAGAGAGTCTGAATCAGCCCTAAAACAGAGAATGCATGAAACATTAGAAGTAGTGGGTTGGCTAACGCTACGGGCTTTCCTGCTGCCCTCATCACCCCTAAGCTTGTTATGGCCTGCAGGGAGGCCTATTAAGAGGAAACTAGAACCATAGTAGACAGAGATGGAAATGTGTTGGCTGACATGTTTGTTAAGGTAATAACAAGGACTTTTCATATCCCTACCTATGGGGAGATGGAACTGTTGACCATGAGTGATGGAAAGGCTATGTGGGATAAAGATCCCCTTAAATGTAAAAGGCTTATTAATTAGTATTAGTTAAAGGAAAAGAGGGGCAGTGCTGCAAGGGTTCCCTAGGAGCTCTTTTGTAGTGACTTTTATGAAGATTACCATGATTTAGTGACCCAACTAAGTAGAGTAATGGGAATTCCTACTACTGCTTACTTCCAAGAATGGATGCTATACTTTGTTGAAGAAATTATCCGTGGAGAAACCAAGTTTTATTGGGCACAAATAATTAGTGACCACTTCCATGAGCAATTTATGGTTGTAAAGAAGACCTATAGGTTTTACATGACCTCCTACTTGGTCTATTCACTAGCCGAACAAGTGTAATATAGAGGTTTGTTTAGAGCTCTAGATGAGGAACCAAGCAGGCAGTTAAAATTCTATGACAAATACCCTCAATTACAATTCATAAATTTCAAGAGGGTTTACTATAGGTCAATGATACTTTCATAGGTCATCTCATCAAATTGCTCAGGGGTGACTTCGAGAGGAGAGTCTCCCATAGTGCCAATGCATTTCTGAAGTAGTTTTCCTTTCTATTCATCCAATATATGAAGTTCAAATATATTTGTGCAGAAGGATTTCATAAAGACCCTATAGGCTAACCTAGTATCCTAATGACCAAATAATACTATTAGAGCTCTCTTGGAAGCTATGGCATGTACACACCCTTTTGAGTAGAAAACATAAGTCAGGGATTCCTTATCCCCTCTCCTTCAGTCAAGGGCTATATGAACTCCATACCTCTCAGTGTGTCAACAATTTAGAGAATGAATTGGTAGAATACCATTTGAGACTCCACACTACCCAGCCACATATGGATCCCTATGGCCATCTCAAGAAAGCACTTGGACCCGAATATTCCCATCTACATAGTGTCAAGGATTTTTGGGCTAATTGAAAAGATGATAATGAAGTGCAAATGAGGCACTATATGTAGATGACCCATATGTTGCAAAGAGGTTCAATCTATTCCATGTACTAGATCAGGTAGAAGAGGATGAAAGAAAAGTCATGGATCCTTGGTACAATGTAGTTTCCAATCTCCCACTACCACTGATTGAATGGGATGAATAGGAGGTTGATGACCTCAACATTCCAACCAAGCTCGTCGAGGCCTAAACAAAATATTTGATTGACAGGAAAATTACCCAATTAAAGTAGAAAGGGGTCATTTTGACCTATGAGGGGCTCAAGAATGAGCCAACAAGTGAATCAGACAATGGGACAGCTACTGACCCATCAGGAGAGACTTCAAAGTCTCTTCCATCCACTAGATCAAGGAAGAGAAAAGAGGCTACTAAACAATAGCCCAATCCTAATGTGTATTCAAGAAAGGCTTTAGAGGGAGAACCTTCAAAAAAATATAAGAAGTCAAGCAGTTTCACTAAAATTCCTATTATTCAAGAGGATTTTCTCCATGAGGGAGAGGAAATGGAGGTTGAGCAACCAAAATGTCTACCTATTGCCTCCACTACTACTGCCCCTCTACCTACTTATCAGGAAATGGTAGCTACGTCCTTGCCTGTGGTGGACATCTCGGTCCACCTTGCCTCTTCCCCACCCACCATGCAAGTTGTGACCATTGACTCTTCCTCTTCCACCACTTCTCCACTTTCTTATGCTTCCATGTCTCTAACTACATCATTAACCCTAGCCATAACAATAATACAAATTCTTACGCTCTCACTTCCAGAGGCCTTCTCGTGGCATATGCAGAACATTCCCACTGAGCTTTATGAAGTATTGATGAATCCACCCATCCAAGCAGCCCTGACACAGGTTCTAGCCAACATTCCTACCTAAACTCCTCTGATTGAACTACCAGAGATGAAAGCCATGACAAAAATATCCGAGGAGTTAGAGAGGAAAGAAAAGGAAACAAAGAGGGAATTGGAGGAGGAAGCAGATGACTACCATGAACACCCAGAGCACTAGCATTTGTAGATTGATAACATGGTTTGTGAGGGAGAAGAAACATAATCCTCTGAAGGTGATGAAGAAGAGGATGACACCAAATACATTGTGGAGACTTTTTACGCAGACCTTGAGGAGGAGTTGGCTTGACAATTGAGGGATGCTGGAAGGAATTAGAAAGGAAACCTTCCAAGAAAAAATAGAAGTGAAGTGAAAAAATGAAGGAAGATTCTAAACTTCCAATTGGAGGATAGGAAGAAAGCACCAAGCCTAGTGAAAAATGTCTCTCAGAAAAATAAGAAGAACAAGAAAAGAAAGAGATGTGCCACCTCAGTACAAGGAAGAGGAGAATAAAGAGGAAGATAAACCTGAAGAAGAATCTGAGATGGGTAAGCCTGAGATAGAGTCTCATAGAAAATAAGAACATCCTAAGGAACATAAGAATGTGGCTAAAGAAGAGGAGAAGACCTACAAAGAGGAGGATAGCCCCAAGAAATGCACACCCACCAAGTCCCCAATCAAGGACACAATGTTCATCCAAGACTCTGATGAAGAAGAAGGAGAAGACATGAGAATGAAGCAAGAAGTTCCAAGTGATAAACAGATTGAAGTCAGGACGGATGAAGAAGAAGGTGATCATGAATCACCCAAGGATGAGTCTTAGATGCCCGAGTGGTTGGAAAAGCAATTAGAGAAGAAGACTCCAGCTCCCAGAGATCCCAAGGCAAGACTCGAGGTTATCTTAGCTTGAGTACAAGTTAGCACGAAGAAAGAAAAGAAGCCTAAAGTCATATCCAAACTTACCATGGATGCCTCTAGATCTAGGATTATACAAATTTCTACGCTAGTTGTTGGGGAAGAGGGGATAGGTTACGATGTCTCCACCATCAAATTGGGGATAGCCACCAAGGAATAGAAAATAGATAATCTCTAAGAGTCCATTGCCATAGTGGTACATTTGATATAGAAGGATAAGGTCTCCAAGGAATAACTTAATGCACAGCTGGCTAATTTGACTAACTATATTCAGCTATGGTCATCCATGCAGGAACTTCCCATGACATCCTTGGCTCTACCACAACTGTTGTCCAGGGAGAAGATTGAAAAACTTGAGAAAAGAAGGAACTAGACTAAGACTACGGAGGATTGCTTTTGACAAGTCCTGTATGCTAGAAACATGGGCATTAATCATGTTGTCAGGATGACAAATAAGTTCTAGAAGTACAAATACACCTAGAGGGCATGAGCAAGTTTTGCACTAACTTCCCAGGGATATATAGGTCCACTTATCCTAAAATTGAGGCCATCCACAAGCTGCCTTAGAAAACATGGGAAAAGGAACTTGCACTGACGTAGGACGATCATTGGCTAGTAGATATGTGGAAGCTAGATTTTGATAATAGAAAAGAAAAACTAGACTAGGTGCTCTATAAGGTGGAACCTGACATTGATTGGGAAAAGGAGGTTTGGGCAGATTGTGTTTAGTATTTGAAATTAATGATAGGTTATGACATGCGCTCTGTCGGGATTGATCCATAAAAGATAAAGCCTTATTTCCATAAGAAGATGGAAGATGGAATGTCAGGCGAGCTTACCACAAATTTCATGAGTTTTGCTACTCAAGCTTTCACCCAATTTGAACAAGTCAGGGACAACACTGCTAAGTATGATGGAGATTGGGATACACTCATAGGTTGATCCAAGCAGTGGAACTACCAGGTGCTCCAATCTAACATAATGGAAATTGATAAGATCCAAGCATTAATCAACAAGTTTATGGAGTGTGCCACTTTGAAGAAGCAAGAAGAAAACCCAATCATTGATGACAAGATCCTCACAGAATAGTTGCAGCAAAGGAAATCAGCTAGAAGACAAAGTGTATAGTGTTGCCATATAAGGAAAAAATAGGGACAAAACAAAGATGTAATTTTAAATTGTAATATATTAGGGGGTAGGTGAAACACTAGTTTGTAGTGAATCTTGACCACACAATGAAAATAAATCTTGTCCATTCATTTTCCTTTCTGAACACTATAAATAGGGGTCTCCTCTCATTTTAAAAGAGAGTTGAGTTGTTGTAAAGGCATGCTGCAGAAATTTTAATAGAATTTAATTGGATTTTGGTGGACTCTTGAATTTCTTTTGCACGATTCATGGTTCATCTCCCATGTTTAGTTGATCTAGATAGATTTACTTTGTTGTTCTTCATGGTTTTATATTACTTTGATAGATTAGTTAATGTTGTTCAATGGTTGTGTAGATTTTTTTTGTGTTGATGCGTTTCTTGTTCATACTTTTTGTTGTTTTAAGATGGTAAATAGCTTTGTAAAGTTAGTCTGGGCATAAACTAAAGCTGCTCCAAACTTCTATCTTTTATTATTGCATGTTTATGGTGAATGAATGGTTGAATATTTGTAGTCCTTAGAAGCTTACATGAGTTTCATGATACTGTGAGTCAATCTAGTTAAGTGATTTTTTTTTGAGGAAGTTGTCCATAGTAGAACCCTCCATGATAATTGTTCATTGCCAGTTTCAGATTGAGGAACTTCTTCTCTTCTCTACTCTTTTTCTTTTTTTTAATTAGTCTATGCTAAAGTTAATTGCACATTGTAAAGCTAAATGTTAAATTAAAATAGGAGTTTAAGATTGTTGTTCAAACCTTTAGTAAACTGCACTCTAACTTCCCATCTTAGGAATTCCATTTTAAGAGTCAACTCATCTCTAGCCAGACTCCATAAGCCACCCTATGATTACCAGCAAAATCACATCAAACATCAACTGAGAAATTCCATGCACATCATGACCTAACACCTGAGAGACCTTGGGGTAGCGATGTGTAATTTTCTTGAGAGTTTCTACCTTTCAAAAGAGGTAGTGCACCTACGTACAGCCTGTGTTGAGAAAGTGTTCAAAACACCCATCAATAGAACTGGTGCTAAAAGGAGGGAAATCTGAGTTAAGCTAGATCAAGGCAATTCACTCTCCCCTAAGAGGTCTCAAAGATTTTTAAGGTCTACTCCACACAAAGGGTAATTCCAGGAATTACAACCCCCTACAAGGATAAGAAAGACTAAGAAGGAGGATGCAGCCTCTCCTTCCTCCTCCATTCCACCCACTTCACCTTTGCCTTTGCCTCCTTTCTCCTTCTATTCACCTCAAACTCAACAGGCTTCTTTCACCTTTGCCCATTTCACTCAGCCATACCACACAACATTTCCACCTCTTGCTTCCACAGCTAGGGTGTTTCCCCTTCCCTTGCCCTCTAAGTCCAAGGTGTAGTCCCAACTGTCGCTATCCCTATGCAACCCCAAGTTACTATTCAACAAAAAATACCACCTTTGTCTCCCCTCATGGCTTGGCTTGGGAAAAACCCTTCTCCATTGCACTTCAATGCCTACTATGACATGCCTAAGAATCTAGAGATTTTTTTTGAAGTTCAATCCTTGGGATCCATAGAGGACAGCTGAGGAGGATGTCAAAATCTTCCAAACAATGTTGAAATACATATGGATCAATTAGGAAGATGTGGTGTGTTGGCTCTTCCTTAATTCATTGGGGGAAGAGGCCTTCTATTGGTACATTAATTTTCTAGCAGGATCCATTACATATTGGGATTTGATGATGAACACCTTCTTGCAGAAATACAAGATCCCAATTAGTCCTTCAGAGCTATATTGACAATTCACAATAGTTCATATGGAAATCAATGAATTGATCAGCTCCTTCAATGATCGATTCCATCGAGCCTACACAAGGTTGCAAGCCCCATATACACTTAATGATGTTGCTGCCTTTCTGGTCTATTACACAACATTGGACAACCTCACAGCTGCATTGGTAGAGAATGCGACCACCTCTAAACAAACTGGTGGACGCCTATATAGAGGTAGTTATTGCTAGTATGGACTTGGGGTAAAACATTTCTGGTCTACTGCCTTCCTTGGGTCTAGTGGCTAATCCAATGTAGGTTCAAGGGCTAAAATAAGCATTCGCTCATCAGACACCTCTTATGAGCCATGTGCCTCAACTACCCATAGTCCTGCATCTAGAACATCCTATAAACCAAGCCCCTCCCATGCCTCTATACATGTAGCCCCAACAATAGCAGACCTACTCCTAGGCTCCCCAATAGCAATAGGCCTACTCTTAGCAGCCCCAAACACCATTATACCTATAGGGACCAAAATTTCCCTGAGCACAACACAATCAACTAGCTACCTTGCCTATTTTCCTTCAAAATCAAGTGTTGTAGCCAAGTAACACTAAGAAAGATCGAATTGATGAGATGACTAAAATGATCAAGAAAATTTCCATGTAGATGACACATCTAAGAAATTAGAATAATTAGCTAAAGGCTTCCCAATGGAGCATTCAAGCCAACCTCAATAAGGAAGTTAGGGATAGTCATGATGTAGGTCCCTCCTCAAGGAAAAGTTATGAAAGAGGGTAGAATTCCAATTAGAATTTTGAAAGGAGGCCAACCCAAAGACAAAATAGAATGTGGAATACTAGGCCCAACAATGGGAGTTTCCCTACTCCACTTGACCAACCTGCTAGCACAAAGAAGACAACTAGTGGTGTGTACCTTGTTGAGGCAGCTCTCTCTGGATGGTGTCAGATTCACAAAACTAGTAGGCACTTCGAGTTGGATTTCCCTGAGTTCCTCACCACTGCGGAAATCTTCCAAGTTGAAGTTCATAATGTCATGGATAATGTTAGATGCCATGACCTAGTCCCATCCAAATCATATGACTCCTCCTATCTTGTAATGAATTTGGCAGCATTCTCTCAAAGTGAGAATAATGTCCCAAAATGTGAGGCTGCTCCACCAAAAGAGGATGAAGTCCAAGAGGTTAGTAATGAAGAAACCTTGTCTTAGCATTTTGATTCAATAGATAATGGTCCAAAAGATGAGGAGGAACTCTATGTAGATGAGGTTCACATGTTCCACTAGAGAACAACTCCCTACTACCTTAGGAATAGACACACAGGATGACCTTTTATGACCTCCACTCCACCCAATTAATTTAGCACCCCACCTGACCCCAATGCCAGTAACAATCCTGGTCTTCCTCATGTGCCTACTCAATAGTTCAACAAGGATAGGCCATCAAACTAGCCATTAAATCAGCCTCAAGGTCAACCCAAAAATCAACCAATTCAAACACAAGCCCAACCCACTAGCTCCATCATAGGTAGTGCCTTCAAAACTAAAATTGAACAAATGGGAAAATATGTCATAGAGGAGTTCAAGAAAGTCAAGATCAACTTTTTTGCCTTCGAGTTACTTAAGGTTCCTATAGTCAAGCATGCCTTCTTTAGGGTTATTAATGGAACCCCTTCTTCTTAGGAAACACTAGAAACACCAGCCAAGAGAGTCTTATTCGAAGACCCTTCGAGTGAGCCCATCATTTAGAAAATTCATGGAAAAAAGAGTGATCCACCTCACAATCAGTCGACGAGTAAGTAGCCTGCAAAGGAATCAAATCAAAATAATAGGTAAAACCCCAAGGATAATCCTTATGGGTAGGCTAAGGATAGGGCTGGTGATAAGAACAAGACTTAGGTAGCTTAGATGGATACGCTTATGGGCTTCTTCCAAGGAAATTTGGAAACACTGCCCTTCCTCACTACCATTCAGATATTTGGAAAGAATTTACACAATTGCTTGCTTGATTTAGGAGTATCAGCCAACATCATGCCCCTAGCAGTATGTAAAGCTCTTGAGATCACTCCCACACCTTCAAGAAGGAAAGTGACTCAAGTAGATAAAATAGAGGTTAACATAGTAGGGGAAATGAATTGGATCCCAATGCAGATCGCTGCAGATCCAAGGGTACAACAAGTCATTAACATTTAAGTTGTAGATATCCCCGATGTATATGGACTCATCCTTGGGCAAGACTTCACTAGAACATTAAATGGATACGCTCCAACAGATCACTCTCACATGTGGTTTCCCTAGAGAGGGCTACCAAATTAGATCCATATAGATCAGGAGCCCCATATGAAGTTCATGATTACCGAGTATAACAACACCAATGAGGTGCTATTTGTTGAGACAGAGTTGGGGAATTACTCTCCCATCTCATATCAAGAAGAGATGGAAGATTCAGGAGAAGGGATGTTTGTAGAAGTCCTCCTAGTCCAATGCATCCCTCCAATAGATTTGGCCCATACACTTAGAGCATACAAATACTAATAGAATCAGATGATGAGGAGTCTCCTAAAGATGACGCTTTAGGATTTTTGGATGAATTTTGAGACTTTATAGAAAAATGCATGTAGAATTAGCTCAACTTTGGTGCGAGAATGGATTTCCAAGAGCTCCTATTTCCTAATTGGTGCAAGGTGTACAATACTTCCCATTTTGAGTTTGAGTGTTGTCTGTGCTAGATAGTAGTGGAATGTATCAAAGCACGGGTTTCTCTCTTGAAGAGTTGTCGATGGAACAACTTGCAACATACATTAATCAGCCAACACCTACCCAGAAAGCCTCCAATACAAGTGTGGAACCAAAGGAGAGGCCACACCTAATCGGCCCTGGATTCAAGGACTCGCTTAAGTTTTAGACTCTATGCTTTGATGGGTCCAAATCCAAACAAGGAGCCAACACTGGATTCGAGCTTATCATCCCTATGGGTAAGACCTATTTTTTTTCCCATAGACTTCAATTTTATTGCACCAATAATGTAGTAGAATATGAAGCTTTAGTACATGGTCTTTTAATGGCTTTGAGAAAGAATGTTAGGATGTTACAAGTTTTTGGTGATTTGTAACTAGTAGTCAAACAAGTCAGAAAATTATACTCATGCCATGACAAAAGACTAGCAAACTATAGGCATAGAGTATGGGATATTTTAGAGGTTCTAGATGCATTTAATATATAGCTAATCCCGTGTTCTCAGAACCATACAACTAATGCTTTGGCTCAAGTAGCCAACACTTTGCAACCCCTATCTTTGTCTGGCCTCAAGAAGTTCACTATGGAGTTGACCTCTACCCCATCTGTGCTAAACAATTTCACTCACTTCCAGGTCTTCAATGATGATTAAGATATCTTGGAATTCATCACCAGTTTTGATGTGTTTGAAACTCAAATAACTGATGAATCTAATTTATAATAAGCTAAATTAGATATAGGAGTCATCAACCTCAAAACCAACAATATTTCACGAGGTATGGTTCAACTTGAGCACATATTTAATTTGGATCAAATTAGAGATAAGGACCAATAAGCAAAGAAAGAGTCCACAAATAACCAATGTGACATCCACAACCTTGGAACAACCTTATAAATCAAAAATGTTTTTATTGGCAAGGTGTGTACTATAGAAGAAAAGAAAGGAATTGTGGATGCTTTGCGGAAGTATCATGATGTGGTGGCATAACTATGAAGACTTGAAGACTTATGACACTTCCATCATCATGCATTCCATCCCTCTCAAGCCCGATGTATGGTCATTCTGACAGAGACAACGTCCCATCAATGCCCTATTGGAGACTATCATCTACAAAGAGGCAAAAAAGCTACTTTCAGCAAGGATTATCTTCCCAATCAGACACTCCACATGGGTGGCCAACTTGGTCCTGGTTAGGAAAAGGAATGGAAAAATCAGATTGTGCGTGGACTTTCACAATCTGAATAGAGCTTCGGAGAAGGACAACTATCTCATGCCTTCATTGGATGAGGTACTGCAGATTTTCAATGGTTCACAAATGATGTCCTTTCTCAACAGATATTCCAAATACAACTAAGTCATGGTGCAGTATGAAGATTTCCACAAGATAGCATTCACCACCAAGTGGGGTACCTTTGCCTATAATCAAATGCCATTTGGGCTCATCAATGCCAGTGACACCTTTCAACATGCCATATACATAGCTTTTAAAGACTTGATTAGAAAGTTCATAATCATCTACATGGATGATTTGACTATGTTCTCGAAGAAGTGGAGTGATTATGTCTCTGACTTATGTAAGGTTTTTTAGAGATGTTAAGAATTCAAAGAAATGCATCTTTGGAGTTACAGAAGGGAAATTGCATGGGAATGTTATCTTAGAATGAGGAATCTCCACTAACCTCGAGTGCACCTAGTCCTTGCTAAAGATTCATCTACCAGGCAGCAAGAAAGAACTCAAATCTTTCTTTGGAAAGATCAATTTCATCAAAAAGTTTATTATAGGCTTTGCTAAAATTGTCAAGCCGTTGAATGCTATGCTGAAACAAGATGCTAAGATTGAGTGGACCCTAGAGGTGAAGCAAGCCTTAGAATAAATTAAGAAATCAATTACTAAGGTACATGTCCTGGTTAGCACAAACTATGTGAAAGCCATTCTAGATTTATTCCTTTGCTTTAGATCACTCGTGTGCCAACATTCTGACCCATAAAGACAATGATGGAAATGAGCACCCTATCGCTTTCATGAGTGCTTCCTTGAAAGATACTGAGCTATGATATCATAATGTGGAAAAGAAAGCGTATTCCCTTGTACGAGGAGTTAAGAAGTTCAGGCATTACATCTTACACAATAAGGTGTTTTCCATTTTCCCTAATCTTGCAGTAAAGACATTTCTCATGCAAAATGAGCTGGGAGAATGAAGAGCTAAGTGGGTTACCCTGTTGTAGGAATATGACATGGAGATTCAACCCATGAAGTTGGTTAGAGCACAAGTACCCACCCAAATGATAGTTGAGGAAGCAGCCAACACAAGACCTAAACTTATAGTGCAACAATACCAGCTTGAGGATGTTTCCCCAAGGGAGTGGTATGATGACATAATCTACTATTTACTAAACCATAAGTGCCCACCTCACTTGCAAGGAGCTCAAAATAATTCTCTTAGGATGAAAAGAAATAGCTACATGCTATAGGGATCCATATTATACAAGAGGAATCACAAAGGTTTCTATCTGAGATGCCTTGGGAAAGAAGAAGTTGACCGGGTTCTGAAAGAGTTTCATGACAAGTATGGCACCAATCATGGATTAGGTCCCTCCACCACACATTAAATCTTATGGGCAGGTTACTATTGCCTGATAGTCTTCAAGGATGCTCACAACCATGTTTGTACTTTCCATGTATGTCAGACCATTGTGACCAGAGAAAAGAATGTTGTTGTCCCACTACAACCAGTTCTAGAGGTGAGACCATTCGCACAATGGGGTCTCAACTTCATTGGTCTGGTAAGCCCACCATCATCTACAAGACATAGGTACATTTTGATTTCTTCTGATTATTGCACTAGATGGATAGAAGCCATTGCATGTAGGCAATGCACAACTAAGGTAGTTACAAATTTTCTTGAAAGTTTCATTTTGAATCATTTTAGCTACCCCTATGCTTTAGTGTGTGATAATGGTCCTGCATTCTCCTCGCTTAATTTTTCTAGTTGGGCCTTTGATTGTGGAATTTCCCTCAAATTCTCATCTAGTTACTACCCCTAGGGCAATGGTCTAGCAAAATCCACCAACAAGAACCTGATCACTATAATCAAAAAACTGCTTGACAAGAATCTTAATGACTAGCATACCCAACTTCATTTTTCCCTTTGGGAAGATTGCACACGTCACAAGGCTACCCTTAGTGATTCCCCATTCCATATTTTTTACGGCCTAGACCCAATATTCTCAATCCACTTGAAGATCCCCACCCTTCAATTTATCAATGAATTTTACAAAGGAGAGGATTGTAGAGAAGTTAGCTTGGTTGAGCTTTTATGTTTAGAAGTATGTGACCGTGCAATAGAAAATTTTTCCAAACATCATGGCATAGTCAAAAGATGGTTCAACCATCGAGCCAAAGTTAAGGACTTTAGAATCACAGATCTAGTCCTATGTTGGGACAAGGCCCATGAGAAGAAAGGGGGAATGAAAAATTTGACAAGCTTTGGCTTGGCCCCTTTCAGATAGCTAAAATCCTTGGAGACAATGCTTTCTACCTAAAGACCCTAACTAGTGAGGACATCCTATTTCCTATCAAAGGGCAGCACCTAAAGTATTACTTCCAAGCCTGAGCTCTTTTGGAACTGTTCCTGTAAATACTTGTATATAGGTTAGGGTAGGTTGCTTTGGTTTTCTTTCATCTTGTTGCTTTGTGTCGCTTTTTCTTTTTCTTGTTTCCCAACTATTTTTTTTTGACGAGGGTGTTCTTTGTTTATGTCATGGTGGCCATGATCATTCAATGAATGATTCACTTTGTTTCCTACTCTTAGTGTTCTTTGGCTAAATGTTCTCTCAACCATTGGTCCTTGGTGGATACCATGGAATGACTTCCTCATTTGAACTCTGCCTTAGAACTTGACCCTTGGTTGACTCCTTTTACATTTGAATCTTAGATGCAACATGAAACACATATTAACAATTTCTAAAGGGTTGTATAGTAGCTATTATGATGACTTAGCAAGTGAAAAATCTTAAGTCCGCTCCAATGACCACTATGGCTCCCAAACCCATCATAGGCTTCAGTGCTTACACGATTGAGCAAAAGAATAAAGTGTGATAAGAAATATCAAAGAAAGAAAAGGAAAATAAATTTTGAAATCAAGTGACTGTATGGGTGTGCGGGTAACTCTACCGGGGCTATGAACTCCTGGTTGGTAGTGGAGCAATATCTGTGGGGTCACAATGAAAACTTTGTTGGGGCTATGGATGCCTGACTAGCAGTAGGGCAATGTCTTGGTTACTTTTGGTGTTGGATGATTTATGTAGCTCACTCAACTTGAATGATCACTATCTATCATAGTTTCTAAGGAAAGGAATGAATTCATTGAACACACAATTCTGAGATGTTTCGTAGGTTGCCTCAACTAAGGACCCTGTTCTCCTAGTTCACTTTTGGACGTCAGCTCCTAGTCTGCAAAACCAAATATTTTAGGTTTTGAATGAATACTTATCCTTAGAATGCTTGAGAGCATTCTCCATCAGAGTTGCCATTTTTTATGCCCTTAGCACACATGCCATGTTCAAAACAAGGAGCCTCTCTTTCCTTCACCTCGTTAGGTCATTTTTTTGTCATCTCATTTTGTGTGCCCCTTGTTTGGTGTCCAAAATGGTTAGTGAACCTCAAAAAGAGTCATCTCAAGTTGACCATATTTCACCCCCTTCAAATTTTCTAAGTCTTGGGCCCTTTTGTAGAAATCCCTTGGAAATTTTCCTTGGCCCTTTAAATTAGAATCCCTAAGGCCCTATGGGTCCACCCTTGTGGGATTCCCCTTATGGATTTCCCTAGCGCTTTCACTATTTCAAACGACCGACTGACCATGCTCTTCGACAGCCCAGGATCCGCCACTCCGGTCACCGTTCCATCACTTCACCAATGGATAAGTTCCAACGGCCATCCACCCCATGGACTCCACACCCCCCATAGCCACTTTTGGAACCCTATCCATTTACCAACTCCCTAACTTGTCATACTTGCATTAAATATGGGCATTAAATGCACTTAAATCTATAAATAGCATGAAATGAGGGATCATTTTCACCTGTCAAAGTTAATTAGAGCTAGTTAGAGATCCCAGCAATTGCCACCACCACAGCCACTAAGCTTTGCCAATTTTGAGCCTTCGATTGCTACTGGTTCATCCTACTTCATTAGATTTCACAGGTTGGTTGGCTGTCACACACCTCATTTTGAGTTTTACTTCATTTCTTCCAAAATTTGTTAAAATCTCTAAAGGAAAACTACAAATATACCTAGAATAAACTCTGGCGTACAAAACCCATGTGCTCAAAATCCTAGAAACCCTCGAAATTCACCCATTATCCAATTATGGAACTTCGACCATGGGTGGTTGTTCTTAGGACAGGGAAATCACTCCTCATGGGCCCACATACCTTAGTCCACCATTTTTAATTCCTTGGAAAATATTTGGACACAAAAATGGCTTTTGTTGCCACTGGGCCCGCCCTCGCGAGACTCCCCTCCAATTTGGTTGTCTCAAACTAAGTTTAGGATGTGAATGAAGGCTAGGATCTACTGCCCCTTTTGGGTCCACTGCTGCAGACTTCTTGTTGCGTGATGCTCCTTCACATTTTTCATTTTCAATGGATATGTACCCTCATCCTCTCAGCCTATGGGGTCTACTTTGGCAATCACCCATTGAATGTAAAGTTGTGAAAATCCAAAGGCACGATAGCATTGCGGGTCCTTGTTTGCAAACTTCCACCTGTGGTACTTCATTTCAGTTCCATCATTCCTAAAGACTACTGATGCCTGCCTTTCCACACCTCAGAGCCTGACTTCCCCAGTGTCGCCCTAATGCTTTTGTGGACTCTGTCCCATGGACATCCATTTTTGGGCCACTGTGGTGGAAACACTATATTATGGCATCTTTGGGCCACCTTTCCACCCTCCAGGTCTCGGATCCATCATGGCTCTTTCAGCACTAGAATGAAAATCACTAACAAACCTTCTGTGGCCCTCTTCTATCATGTTTCCCTTCTTGGAACTCTATTAGGGTTTCATTGTGTTCAAACAAAATATTTCCTCTGTCCTTCCACCACCTAGAGCCTAGTTGTTTCATTTCCGTCAAACTCACTAATCAATCAACAAAGTAAACATTAGGGCTCCATCCTCATTCAAACCCAGTATCGTGGGTTTCCCCTACCAAACCGCTGTCCAACTTTTTCTGTCATAAGTGGCTCTCATTGATTGTCTACCCATCTATTATGGCCCATCGAGACTTGAACACTAAGGTAAGCTCACTGTCATTCCCCATACCCATGGGGCCCGCACGGTGAAATGCCACCTACGGGTTGCCATCCTGCCAGTGTCGTTTTAACGGTAGACTTCCTAATAGCTAAGTGTCTCCCTACTTTCACCACTTTAGACCCACATAACTAAAAGGAAAACTTGAGGACCTCCAATCTAGAAACTAACTTTGACCCACATGTTAAAATAAGGCACTCCCCTTAGTGGACTCCTCAAATTGGCCAAATCTGAAGATGGGTCTGGATAGGTAGGCCACCATGCCCTGATTTCCATCCCTCCTGCAACAACTCTAAAATAATTGTCAACCTAGGGAAGTCTGCGCCCCTAGGCCAGCATGGCCATAACTTCCTTGAACTAGCTACTAATGATGATCCGAAAGGCATGTTAGGATCTTTCAATGATCGTTTACTTGATATAATGCTGTTAAGGAGGGTTTTGACTAACATTCCATGTATTTTTATGCTTGAATGTGTTTGTTTCCACTTTTGAGTACATGATATATGGAACTAGCTGTGGGACCTTCAGGAGCAGCTGTGGAAAAGATAGAGCAAAGAAAACTAAGGCACCCCATGGAAAAAAAAAGGACCAGATGAAGTATTAGTTCTAAGGGGAACCCTTGAAATCCAAAGTCACCTCAACCTAAAAGGAGGTCACCAACAAAAACATTAGACATATAGACATCAATGAATTCAAGTAGAGAGTCTGAATCATCCCTAAAATAGAGAATGAATGAAACATCGGAAGCAGTGGGTTGGCTAAGGCTGCAAGCTTTCCTCCTACCCTCGTCACCCCTGAGCTTGTTATGTCTTGCAAGGAGGCCTATCAAGAGGAAACTAGAACCATAGTAGACAGAGATGGAAATGTGTTGGCTGACATGTCTACTAAGGCAATAATAAGGACTTTTCATATCCCTACCTTCAGGGAGATGGAACTACCAACCATAAGTGATGGCAAGGCTATGTGGTATGAAGATCCCCTTAAATGTAAAAGGCTTATTAATTAGTACTAGTTAAAGGAAAAGAGGGGCAATGCTGCAAAGGTTCCCCAGAAGCTCTTTCGTAGTGACTTTTATGAAGATTACCATGATTTGGTGACCCTACTAAGCAGAGTAATGGGCCTTCCTACTATTTCTTACTTCCAAGAATGGATGTTATACTTCGTTGAATAAATTATCTGTGGAGAAACCAAGCTTTACTGGGTGCGGCTAATCAGTGACCGCTTCCACGAGCAATTTATGTCTCTAAAGAAAACCTCCAGGTTTTACATGACCTCCTACTTGGTCTATTCACAGGCCAAAGAAGTGCAATACAGAAGTTTGTTCAGAGCTTCAGATGAGGAACCAGGTAGGGAGCTGAAAGTCTATGACAAATACCCTCAATTACAATTCATAAATTTCAAGAGGGATTATTGTAGGGTCAATGATGATTTCACAGGCCATGTCATTAGATTGCTCAAGGGTGACTTCAAGAGGAGAGTCTCTTAGAGTGCCAATGCATTTCTAAAACAATTTTCCTTTCTATTCATCCAGTATATGAAGTTCACATATATTCATGCATAAGGATTTTTAAAAAGACTCTACAAGCTGCCCTGGTGTCCTAATGATCAAATAATACTATTAGAGATCTCTTGGTAACTATGAAATCTACACACCCTTTTGAGTAACAAACATAGGGCAAGGATTCCTTATCCCTTCTTTGACCAAGGGCTATATGAATTCCATACCTCTTAGTGTGCTAATAATTTAGAGAAGGAATTGGCTGAATACCATTTGAGACTCCATGTTGCCTAGCCACAGATTGATCCCTATGACCATCTCAAGAAGGCACTTGGACCTGAATATGCCCATCTACATAGCGTCAAGGATTTATGGGCTAATTGTAAAAATGATAGTGAAGTGTGAATAAGGCACTATATGCGAATGACCACATATTTTGTAAGGAGGTTCAACCTATTCCTAGTACCAAATCAGATAGAAGAGGATGAAAGCACAGTCATGGATCCTTGGTACAATGTAGTTGCCAATCTCCCACTACCACTTATTGACTTGGATGAATAGGAGGTTGACAACCTTGACATTCTAACCAAGCCCATCGAGGCTCAAACAAAAGAGTGGATTGATGGAAAAATTTCCCAATTAAAGCAGAAAGGGGTCACTTTGACCTATGAGGGGCTCGAGAATGAGCCAAGAAGCAACAGATAGTGGGACAGCTACTTCCCCATCTGGAGAGACTTCAAATTCTCCTCTGTCCACTAGATCAAGGAAGAGAAAAGAGGTTGTTGAACAACAACCCAATCCTAAGGTGTATGCAAGAAAGGCTTTAGAGGGAGAACCTTCAAAGAAACATAAGAAGTTAGGAAACTTCACTAAAATGCATACTATTCAAGAGGATCTTCTCCACGAGGGAGAGGAAATGGAGGTTGAGCAACCAAAATTTCCACCTATTGCCTCCACTACTATCGCCCCTCCACCTACTTCTCAAGAAATGGTAGCTATGTCCCCACTTGCGGTGGACATCTAGGTCCACCTTGCCTCTTCCCCACCCACCATATAGGTTGTGACCATCAACTCTTCCTTCACCACCACTTCTCCACTTTCTTTTGATTCCATGTCTATGACTACATCATTACCCATGGCCACAACAATAATACAAATGCTTGCACTCTCACTTCTAGAGGCCTTCTCATGGCATATGCAGAATGTTCTCACTGAGATTTCTAAAGTATTGATGAATCCAACCATCCAAGCTGCCCTGGCATAGGTTCTAGCAAACATTCCTACCTCAAATCCTCTAACTAAACCACCAAAAATGAAAGCCACGATGAAAATATCCAAGGAGTTAGAGAGGCAAGAAAAGGAAACAACAAGGGAATTAGAGGAGGAAGTAGATGACTACCATGAACACCCAAAGCACTAGCATTTGTAGATTGATAAGGTGGTCCGTGAGGGAGAAGAAACATAATCCTCTGAAGGTGATGAAGAAGAGGATGACACCAAATACATTGTGGAGACTTTTGATGTATACCTTGAGGAGGATTTGGCTTGAAAATTGAGGGATGCTGGGGAGGAAGTAGAAAGGCCACCTTCCAAGGAAGAAAAGGAGTCAAGTGAAAAAATGGAGGAAGATTCTAAACTTCCAATTGGAAGACAAGAAGAAAGCTCCAAGCCTAGTGAAAAAATGTCTCTCTCGGTAGAACAAGAAGAACAAGGAAAAAAAGAGCAAGATGTGCCACCTCAGCATGAGGAAGAGAAGAATAAAGAGGAAGATAAACTCGAAGAAGAATCTAAGATGGGTAAGCCTGAGATAGAGTCTCATAGAAAAGAGGAACATCTTGAGGAACATAAGTATGAGGCTAAAGAAGAGGAGAAGACCTACAAAGAGGAGGAAAACCCCAAGAAATTCATACCCACCAAGTCCCTGATCAAAGACATAGTGTTCATCCAAGACTTTGATGAAGAAGAAGGAGAGGACATGAGAACGGAGCAAGAAGCTCCAAGTGATAAAGAGATTGAAGTTAGGAGGGATGAAGGAGAAGGTGATCATGAATCACTGAAGGAAGAGTCTCAGATGCTCGAGTGGTTGGAAAAGAAATTAGAGAAGAAGACTCCAGCTCCTAGAGATCCCAAGGAAAGACTCGAGGCTATCAAGTAGCTTGAGTACAAGTCAACATGAAGAAAGAAAAGAAGCCTAAAGTTAGATCCAAACTGACCATGGATGCCTTTGGATCTAGGACTGTACAAATTTCCACACTAGTTGTTGGAGAAGAGGGGATAAGTTACGACGTCTCCACCATCAACTTGGGGATAACCACCAAGGAATAGAAAATAGATAATCTCCAAGAGTATGTTGCCATAGTAGTACATTTGAGATAGAAGGATAAGGTCTCCAAGGAATAACTTAAGGCATGGTTGGCTGATTTGACCGACTATATTCAACAATGGTCATCCATGAAGGAACTTCCCATGACATCCTCGGCTCCGCCACAAGTGTTGTCCAGGGAGCAGATTGAAAAACTTGGGAAAGGAAAGAACTAGACTAAGACTACAGAGAATTGGTTTTGACAAGTCCTGTATGCTAGAAACATGGGCATTAATCATGTTGTCAGGACAAAAAATAAGTTCTTGGAAGTACAAAGACACCTAGAGGGCATGAGGAAGTTCTAAACTAACTTCCTAGGGATATATAGGTCCACTTATCCTAAAATTGAGGCCATCCTCAAGTTGCCTCAGAAAACATGGGAAAAGGAACTTGCACTGACGGAGGACGATCACTAACTGGTAGATATGTGGAAGCTAGATTTTGATCATAGAAAATAAATGTTGGAACAGGTGCTCCGCAAGGTGGAACCTAGCATCGATTGGGAAAAGGACATTAGGGAAGATTGTGTTCAATATCTGAAATTAATGATAGGTTATGACATGCCCACCTTCGAGATTGATCCAAAAAAGATTTAAGCCTTATTTCCATAAGAAGATGGAAGATGTAATGTTAGGCGAGTTTACCACAAATTTCATGAGTTTTTCTTCTTAGGCTTTCACCTGATTTGAACAAGTTTGGGACAACATTGCTAAGTATGATGGAGATTGGGATACACTCACAAGTCAATCAAAGCAGTGGAACTACTTGGTTCGCCAATCTAATATAATGGAGATTGATAAGATCCAAGCATTAATTAACAAGTTTATGGAGTATGCCACTTTGAAGAAGCAAGAAGGAAACCCAATCATTGATGACAAGCTCCTCATAGAATAGCTGCATCAAAGGAAATCAGCTAGAAGACAAAGTGCTACAGTGCTGCCATATAAGGACAAAATAGGGAAAAGAAAAAGATGTAATTTTAAATTGTAATATATTAGGGGATAGGTGAAACCCTAGTTTGTAGTGAATCTTGGCCACACAATGAAAATCAATCTTGGCCATTCATTTTTCTTTTTGAACACTATAAATAGGGGGTCTCATCTCATTTTAAGAGAGAGTTGAGTTATTGTAAAGGCATGCTGTAGAAATTTTAATAGAAGTTCATTGGCTTTTGGTGGACTCTTGAGTTTACTTTGCATGTTACATGGTTCATCTCCCATAGTTAGTTGATCTAGATAGGTTTACTTTGTTGTTCTTCATGGTTTTAGATTACTTTGACAGATTAGTTAATGTTGTCCAATGGTTGTGTTGATGCCTTTCTTGTCCATTTTTTTTGCTATTTACTAATGGTAAATAGTTGTGTAAAGTTAGTTTGGGCATAAAATAAAGCTGCTCCAAAATTCTATCTTTTATTCATGCATGTTTATGGTGAATGAATGGTTGAATATTTGCAGTCCTTAAAAGCTTGTACAAGTTTCATGATACTATGCGTCAATCTAGTTAAGTGAAATTCTATTTTGAGGAAGCTATCCACAGTAGAACCTCCATGATAACTGTTCATTACTAGTTTTAGATCTAGGAACTTCTTCTCTTCCTTGCTCTTTTTCTTTTTTTAATAAGTATCCTATGCTAAGGTTCATTTCACATGGTAAATCCAAATCTTAAGATAAAATAGGAGTGTAAAACTACTATTTGAACCTACAACAAGTTGGACTCTAACTTCCCCTCTCAAGAACTCCATTTTAAGATTCTCCTCATCTCCAACCAAACTATGTAAGCTACCCTATGATTACCAGTAAAATAACATCAAACATCAACTAAGAAATTCCATGCACATCATGACCTAACACCTGAGAGAACTTAGGGTATCGTTTGGTAATTTTCTTGTTAATTTCTACCTTTCAAGAGAGGTAGTGCACCTACGCACTGCCTATGTTGAGAAAGTACACAAACACCCATCAACATTTTTGACTAGGGTTTTTCTTGTACTCCAACTCAATCGCCTCGATCACTCCAACTCGCTTATTAAAATCTCTTCTCTTCTCAAATGATCTATGCAAATTAACTTTATCAAGTAAAATTACTTATAACCGATTTGAATTTGACCTAATTTTCTACAATTTTTTTTTATCTCATAAAGTTTTCAAACTCTTCACTGCATGCATAGTCACCTTCAAATTCTTTGCAATCTTTTGCATTTCAATGTTTTTGACCAAAATTTTCTCCAATAGATCAAACACATTTACCTATACCACATATCCTTGTGCTAAAGCATCAACACCATTTTCTTTGGAAAGGGATGGAATATTTCCATTAAATATCTCCTTGAGCCAAATCTCTTAAATTAGTTTCTATAAGAAACATCTACATGAAGTGCTAGTATAGATTCATCCTTAACATTGGTTCCTTCCTTCTTTCTCCAAATCTTATCCATCTCCTTCTTTGTCTCTACCAGATCAACCTTTTGTACTCAATCATTCTTCTTCAATAGATTATCCTTACCAATATTACTTTCATTCATTCTATATCTACATTGATTATCTTTTTTCCCAAATCCATTGCATGTATAACAATGGCCATTGAAAGATTGAACCATTCTACCATTGTTAAATCCATTCATCATTTCACTTCTGCATTCACTAGTTCTATTATGGAATCTCTTGCATGTAAAGAACTGACCAGGGAAAGATTGAAAATCTTGATTCATTCTACTTCTACATTCCATAGTCCTATGTCCAAATCTATTGTAAAAATAACATCAACCATTAAAATATGGGTATCTTTTCTAGCTTCATTCCTTTGATTCCAAATCTACTTTCCATTTTTCTTCTTTTCTTCAGTCTTCTTTTTATTCTGGCTTGTCTTTGAGATTTATCCTATCTCAAACCCTAATATGTCTTTATCTTTGGAGCCTTTCTGATTTGCAATCATTTCATCAAGCTTTGTAGAACTCATCTTGAATTTGTTTATATAAATTATTTCTTTTCTAGATCCAATCTTAGATTCACAACTTCTTGTTTAAGCCTTATGTATTCTTCAGATTTTCTTTTCACCATTGCATTCAAGCATTCTTCAACTCTTTTTATTTCTTTAACTTGCACCTTTAGTCTAGTGATTATTTCTATAGATAGGGTAAAAATCAGTAGACTTAGCTTTATAAAAACAATAATCTGATTAATTCCTATCAAGCACAATAGAGTACGAACTAATACAAAAATCACAATAAACAGCACAAAGGCAAACCGATCTCCGCATTAACTCTATTTATCTCCATTGCTCTTCTCCACCTGCATAAGAATGCGAGATTTTGAAGAGTTGACAATGGAGGAATGTTGAGTGCTCATTCCTACAGCATAATGACTTGACGATGACAATGACAAATAGAAAGAATGATGGATAAAGACAGAAGACTGATTTTGACAGAGTCTGGATGCTAGACGAATCAATCCCCTAAATGGATTGTGAGAGGCCATATTTATAGAGCCGTGATGTTGACGAAGATAAGATTTGACAAGATTCAACAAGGATCTGATTTTTGACAAAAGAGGAAATACAACGAGATGAGATAAGATGTCAAAAAATATAGAAAGATTTCATTTCCTGTTTTAAGGAAATAAATCTCGAAAAAGACGAGAAGGATAATTGATGAATTATCTAATTAAATAAATTAATTAGATACACATGAGTTCAATTTTGGAAAGAAAACGAGATCTTTTTAGGATTTTATTAATTAAAAAAAATTTGGATTTATTTAATTAACATCGAATTTATGATTTCATTAATTAAATAATATAACTTATTTAATTAATATTAGAAGAATGAATAGAAATGATTTAATTAATTAAATAATATAAATTATTTAATTCACATTAGAGGAAGGGAATAAATGAAATTAGTGAAATAAATATGATTTATTTAACTAATTAGATGATGACATGGGTATCTAGGGAAAAACATGCTACAAGATGCCTAAATGATGAAACGTCGAGACAGGTGTTGTAAGAGGACAATTTTGGGTGTCTACATTTTGCCCCTCTTTGAGATGATGTTCGAGATGATGAGATTTGTGTCGAGTAACATCATTTCAAAGAAACTAAGGTATGGACAGAGAAAAATGGATAATGATAGAAAGATAGGATGATGATGCCCCCTCGAGAGGATAGGCGGGTTGACCAAACATGGGTAGGCTCTCGAAATGAAAGGGGACGGGTCAAGAACCAAAGATGAAGGAATGGATGATACGTTATGCTGCAATGAAAGATGAGCAACCATGATGTTTGATATAGCACTAGAAATTATGCACCAAGATATAAGGACCAAGGTGACGATGTGTCTCATGCCCCAGCGTAATACAACCTTGTCTAGACGTATGAGGAAAGAGGCTTAGAGCATTAAAGTCCTAATGCACAAAAGGTATTATGTGACCTTAGATGAAAAGGATAATGCAAAAAGATATTCCAACACACACAAGATATGAATATTAGTTGGAATGATATGGATTGGATACAAATGCAAGATAAAATGATAACACATACAAGCAAGCAAGCAAGCATGCACAAATGATACAAAAACAAACAAGGTATTGCCCCTGTCAAGTTGTAAACCATTGATTGATTGATTGGTTGATGATGATAGTGTTGTCATTGCGGGGAGTGACATATCCCTAGAGCAACACAAGGATGACTGATAGTTGACTAATTGACTTTGATTGATTGGGTTTACAACAAGATAAGGATCAAGACCAAAGGATGTGATTGGATAATTTTACAAGATTGATCAACTTGATTGATATTGATTGACTTGCATTTGAATTATTGCTTGAATTTTTTGTTGGCTATTTGATTTTTTTGTATTTTTGGGGATATTTTGATTTTTTGTATTTTGAAATGTTTTGATTTTTTTTTTTGGACTTTTGGAATGTTTTGATTTTTTTGGACTTTGAAATGTTTTGATTTTTTTTTTTGGACTTTTGGAATGTTTTGATTTTTCTAGACAAAATGTATGACAATAGGATAATGACATGATTGGTTTAGATCAATGAGGTATGTCAAGAGATACTCAAAGCATATTTCAACCTATGCCCCTATATCTTCATCAAGATCAAAAGAAGAAGGGTGGATGAATGGACTCAATATGATAGGTATGTATGATGGCCAAAGATGGTAGGTAGGATGGACATTATATGACATGAAAATGATAGGTTGGATAGATAAGACATTGTGCCCCCAAGTGTAAGTGACATAGAAGATCAACCTACACATGACGCCTGTTTGCCAGGTTTTCATCACAGTACTTATCCAGGGCGCCTGTTTACCAGGTTTTCACCGTTGAATGAACAAATTTATCTTTACTTTTATTTTTTATTCTTTTGTTCATTTTTACTTTTTGACTTTTTGACTTGTGGATAGGAGGGACTCAAGTGTCTAGTTGCATGAAAGGTGAGTCCCACAAGGGATGGCTGTCGTTGCATGGACCATGTCAAATGTCATTATGCTCATAGATGTTGGTAAGGGATGACATGAAAGGGAGGTGGAGTAGGTAGATGATGGATTATGATGTGGATTATGTCCAGAAGATGATAGTGATTATATGGGACTTATGGAAAAGATGAATGGGGAGGCTTAGCCAAAAGCATGGACCATAGGAAGATGATGGGGGAGATATGTAGAATAATGAGTGAAGGATGAGTAGGAGTTATGTGGATTTGGTGTGAAATGGAAAGGAACCGTGACCAATGGTTGCACACATTGTGATAAACATTGAAGCTTTTGATGTGGACAAGGTGTAGGAAGCAATGGAGATGTTTTCTTAGGAGATGGTGGATGAAGTGCCTTAGGTACCCACATAGACTTGATATTTGTATGATATTTGTTTGGATTGTGGGATGGACTATGATATTTTTGAATGGAATGTGCATTTTGGATGGGAGGGGATGGTTGGGATTTTTGTGATGTGGATACCTCATTTGACTTGGTTTCTTTTTTCTAAGGTACCCAAACCATTTGAGTTTTGGCATTTACTTTTGGAGGTATGGGCTTGTATAGCCTTTTAGATGTACTTGGCTTTGATATTTTTCCATTGTATGCTAAGGCATTCGGACCATTAGAATTTTTGATTTTATGTGTAGAGGCATCCAAATTTTTATTTTGAAATCCCTTGGGTTTGGTGGAATGAGTGGAAGCTTTATGTTTAGACAATGTGTGCATTGATTGGTCATGGTTAAGATGTTTAGAGGATTTATGAATAAATGGATAAGAGGATTGAATGGTAGGGATATTAGGTGTTGGGAGTAATGGTGGTAAAGTGGATGGAGGGATATTAGGAGTTGGAAGCAATGGTGGTAGAGTGGATGGAGGGAAGTGTATGGTCACATGCTTTTGACATTTGTAGGATGACGGTGGTGGAATGGAAACATATGTTTTAGGTGTATGATAGGATTTATGATGGAAAGTGGACTTAGGATGCATGGAGGAAATACCAACATCTTGAGATTGGTGTCCTTGAGATATATGTCCAAGGCCATAAGAGCATGGAGGGACTTTGACATGGATGGGCTCAAAAATATCTTGTTCATGAAGGCCTAAACCTTTAGCTTGGTGGTTCATATTTTGGAGTGTGCAATGGACAATGGGTTAGGTGTAGGTGAAACACTAGACATGAGTTCCTTATTGGATGGAGAAGATAATGGTTGTTGTTGTTCAAAGGAGGAACATTCATGAATGAGGGTAGAAAGACCAATAGGATATGATGGAGGACTTGTAATGGGGTCGATAGTGGGTGACATGGGATCATTGGGATCTTGATTATCATTGTGTTCACTTAGATCCAAGGTATTTGTTTGATCTTCTATGTGTGCTTGGGAGGCACTTGTCTCATCAAGGGAAGTGAATGTTGATGGATCATGGATAGGACTAGGTGGAGGTGAATTTGGAATATCTTTCTCATGGACGGGTATAGGATCAAGTTTCTCATGGATAGGCTCTTCATCATTATGGATATCATCTTGATCATAAAAATGATATAGATTATGGATGGGTTGGATGAAAATGATTTGATCTTGATTAGGACTAGGGCTTGATGTTTCCACATGCTTGGGAGTAGACTCTTGATATAACTCTTGGGTTTCTTACATGGAAGTGGAAGGGGATGAATCTTGAAGAGACTTGACATGTTTTTGATGGTCAATGACATAGGAGCATGAAAGAGGGTGACTTGGACTTATGACAGGAGACTCTCGAATTGGCTCAAGGGGTTGTGGATGACATGGTTGACTTGAAGGACTTGGCATGACATTTGAGGACTCTTTGGTATGTTCAAGTATATGTGTTGAATGACATGGAGACAATTGATTCCTTGCTTGTATCCCTTGGGTCACATCCTTTATAGGTGGATTGGTGGATTTATGGAATGCCATTAATTTATGTTTTAAATATCTAAATGTAAGGCATTGATTTGATGAAGGATTAGATGATGGTGGGGGTAATGAATAGTTTGATAGGTTAGAAGGTGGAGAGGCCAATGGATTAGGACTAGGACATGGTGGATTAGAGATAGGCATTTGATTGGATGGTGGTAAGGGTGTATGGACTAGATTGGTGTTCCCCTTGTCAAAGGTGGCATTAAGACTTAAAGGATCTTGATGTTGTTTCCAAGGTGGACTTGGGATCCTATATTCTTGTTGTGATATGGGTGGATATGTTGATGTGGAATTGACATGGAAGGTAAATGGGTTTTGTGGGCATGATGATGAAGGTGACACATAGGATTGTGGTTGAATGTCTTGAGGTTGGAATGGTGTTTGGACTTCTGATATGATTTGTTGTTGTGATGATGATGGAGGGGTTGAATAGGATAACAACTGTTGAAAGGTTGATTGATGTGGATAAGGGTTGACATTGGAAGAGTTGTGATAGGTTGATGAAGGGGAAAGTTGATATGTGGATGGATGAGGTTGATATGATGATATAGGTGACACATAGGATTGATGTGAAATTTGTTGATGTAGTGATTGGACTTGATGATGTGCTTGTTGGACTTGACCATTGGCTATGAGGTATCAGATTTGTGCTATGAATTGTTGCATTTGAGGTGATTGGTTTTTTTGAAGTTGTTTGAGCATGTCATGGACTCTTTGAATGATTTGTTGTTTTAAAGGTGATTGGCTTGTTTGAGCTTCATGAAGCATGTGAATAAGCTCTAGTGCTATGTCTTCGAATGTTGTCATGGTGTAAAATGATGTTGATTGGATTGAAGAGATGATGATGATGATGATATGATGAGGAATGAAAAGATTGGATGACTTGGATGATGTGGCAAGTGTTTACTGGAAGTTTGACTTGGGAAATATCAAACACAAGATTTCACATGTAAATGCATGAACACACACACCAAGCACAATGGTAAATTTGTTTTCCAAGATTAGATGTTATGATTAAGCAAGCACTTGAATACACAACAACAAGCCCTATGACTAGTCAAGTGGGGTATGGCCAATTAGGTCTCACGTGAGTTTTCACAAGGTTGACTAGGTATAATTTGGAAGGAAAATCTTGCCAATAAGCCGGGAGAAAGGGGTAACCCACCCTTCACCGTCACTTCCCAAAGGTATAAAGTTCTTTGGGGCTTAGCTCAGAGTGACAAGATTTCAACTCCCAAATGAGTGTGTCTTTGGATTCACACTCTATTGAGGTCGTCCCTTGGAGGGGTGTGTGCTCCAAGCAGGCCTCCTACGAAGGCTATGACAAAAGCAAACCAAGTGAGTTGTTTTGGAGAACACACACACTTGATTCACACTCGCAAAGATTAATTTCCCTTAGAAATGAAATGAAATGTATGTAAATAGTTCACACTTTTTCTTTTTAACCCCAAATCAAGATGTGTAGGAAGATAGTGGTTAATTTTAGACCCGATTTTTGATATGTGATGGAAGACAATATTCATTTTAAAAACCCCAAATCCAAATGTGTTTGCAAACAATGATTGATTTTATGCCCTAAATTGAAATGTGTGACAAGCAATGATTAATGAGAAATGAAAGCTTAGAATGTATGCACCTGATTATTTTCGCTTTCCAAATTGATGTTGTGATTGATCCAATGTTGTTCCAACTCCTTTGATGCACCTACAAGCCACAAAATCGAGAAAGACCAAGTAAACTTGTATAGAAGAAAGCTATTTGAAGAAGATGAATTCTGATAAAAAACTGATTATGACA
Organism: Sequoia sempervirens; assembly: GCA_007258455.2. NCBI lineage: Eukaryota > Viridiplantae > Streptophyta > Pinopsida > Cupressales > Cupressaceae > Sequoia > Sequoia sempervirens. The sequence goes on from VDFB02047230.1 coordinate 577,837,569, forward strand.
CATTCACCTGATAATATTTGCAACGTTGTGAAGTTCGTCTTGTTAGCTTTCCGATGAATCCTTGTTTGCGCAATTTGAAGCCCATATGAAAAAGTTATGATAAAAAGAAAAATAAAATGCCCCTTCTAAATTAAGTCTAAATTAGAAACTTTTAAATTTAAAATCTAAATCTAATTAAAAATCAAAATCTAATAAAAATCTAATTTAAAAATCTAATTTTAAAAAAATCTAATCTAAAGAAAATCTAATTAAAAAATCTAATTAAGAAAAAATCTAATTAAAGAAAATCTAATTAGAAAAATCTAATTAAAGAAAATCTAATTAAAAAATCTAATTAAGAAAAAATCTAATTAAAGAAAATCTAATTAGAAAAATCTAATTAAAAAGAAATTTAATCTAAAGAAAATCTAATTAAAAAAATCTAATTAAGAAAAAATCTAATTAAAGAAAATATAATTAGAAAAATCTAATTAAAAAGAAATCTTAAAAACTAACTATAAAAAATTAAGAACTTAAAAAGATCTTTCTAATAAAATCTTAAAGGAATGAAACTATCGAATATTTGCATGAAAGGTCAAAAAAAGTTTGTGAAAGCTTAAAAAGTGTGCCAAAAGAGACACTTAAGGGAAATAAAAAGCACGATTGGAGTGGAGTGGGCAAACGGAAGGAGAGGCGGGTAAAAAATAAATGGAAGATTACGCCAAAGCAGAGACAGGAGGAGACTCGCGTAGTAGATGGGCAAATAGGAAAATGAGTGACGAGTGAGGGCACAAGCGATGGATAATTGTTTGCAGGTGGCGTGCCAGGACAGTGATCAGGGTTTCAAAATGGGCAGAAGGGAGTCAGCCAAATAAGACAAGATTGACATTTTGCTAGCTGAAAGATCATCGAATAAGACAAAGGAAATTACCTAAACGACAACTGTAGATAAAGACACTTGATATTATCGAATCACCTTTGAAAGTAGCACCAGGTAAAAGTATAATCGGTTCAGCATTTAAGGACAAATCATGACAAAGAAGAAGCGACAAACTAAGTATAGTCGGGCTGAGTGAGGGTTGCTGCATAAGCACTAGACCATTCTAATATTGAAAAGCAATGCATTTATCATGATTGAAACACATTTACATAATACCAGCGATTGAGAAAGCATCCACATTGCTGAATACAAAACCAATCTGTGGAGATCAAAATCTCCCGCCAAGTATGCTGCCAATGATGCCAAAGTCTGCAACAATTTACTCTCAAAACTTGACAAATTAAGGTTAGAAAATGCAAACTTTTAGAAGAAAAATCTGCAAAATGTATGATTAAATCAAAATACGTCAGGTTCACCAAATGTAGATAGGGTAAAGATCAACAGATTTAGAGTATTGAAAACAATAATCTGATTAATTCCTATCAAGCACAATAGAGTACGAACTAATACGAAAATCACAATAAACAACACAAAGTCAAACCGATCTCCACATTAACTCGATTTATCTCCATTTCTCTTCTCCACCTGCATAAGAATGCGAGATTTTGAAGAGTTGACAATGGAGGAATGTTGAGTGCTCATTCCTACAACATAACGACTTGACGATGACAATGACAAATAGAAAGAATGATGGATAAATATAGAAGACTGATTTTGATAGAGTCTGGATGCTAGATGAATCAATCCCCTAATGGATTGTGAGAGGCCATATTTATAGAGCCGTGACGTTGACGAAGATAAGATTTGACAAGATTCGACAAGGATTTGATTTTTGACAAAAGAGGAAATACAACAAGATGAGATAAGATGTCAAAAAAGATAGATTTCATTTCCTGTTTTAAGGAAATAAATCTCGAAAAAGATGAGAAGGATAATTGATGAATTATCTAATTAAATAAATTAATTAGATACACACGAGTTCAATTTTGGAAAGAAAACGAGAAGATCTTTTTAGGATTTTATTAATTAAATTTTTTTTGGATTTATTTAATTAACATCAAATTTATGATTTCATTAATTAAATAATATAACTTATTTAATTAATATTAGAAGAATGAATAGAAATGATTTAATTAATTAAATAATATAAATTATTTAATTAACATTAGAGGAAGGGAATAAATGAAATTAGTGAAATAAATATGATTTATTTAACTAATTAGATGATGACATGGGTATCTAGGGCAAAACATGCTACAAGATGCCTAAATGATGAAATGTCAAGACAGGTGTTGCAAGAGGACAATTTTGGGTGTCTACAATTTCATTTGCTTGCTTCAACTATTCACTGACCTCCTTATACCTTTCTCTAAATTTTTTGATTTTTTCTCTCAATTTTCTGATTCATTCATCTGATTCTTTGACATTTTATTTAGAAATCTATTTTCACCTTTAGTTATTTTCATATCTTCAAGAGAAACTTTGAGTTCTCCATTTATGTCAAATATGCAATATTCTTATGTAGATCTAGCAATAGGAATCTATTTCGAAGGAGTAGGTAATCTTCTAATAGCCATGTGTTTGACCTCCAAGATCTTCCCCAAGTGGTCAAGATCCTACCAAGGAACCAAGCTTTGATACCAATTGTTGAACACTCATAATACTAAGAGGGGGAGGGGTGATTCAATATTATTTTAAACCACTCAATAATTTAAACATCCAATGCACATAAATTATTCAAGAGAAGCATGAAAACATTCAACAACATCACATAACACATGAACACTAGGATTTTTACATGGAAAACCCAAAATAGGAAAAACCATGGTGAGGATTAGCTCACTATATATTATTACCGATTATAGTATATTACATAAGTGCTCACTACAAGTGGACTCATTTCCCAGTGAGAAATAAAAGAGATAGAAGAGATTTTGGCTCACAAAAAAATTGAACTATTACGATTGCATCTAACATATGCATGAAATATAGTTTCAATGAAGCTCAAAATACAAACTCAAAACTCTTCATACTAATCTAAATCAAAACTCTTCTTTGCTCTTCATTCTCTATAAATTTACGTAATTAACATTCACAAAATATTATCACATGTTATCACCATCAAAATACTAAAAAAGATCTAACTTATATATCTATAGCATCAATTAGGTCAACCTAATTGAATGCAATATAAAAAAATAGCTTATTGGCTCAAGATCTTTCCACACATGCTTCATACCAAGATTGAAACATTATAACAATTTTAAATAGGTTGAAAATACCTAAAATATCACCCACATAATAGATCAAGACATATCTAATCTCTACAATACACCCAACTCATTACTTCCACACCGTCAATGACCTAACTACAAAATTCACCAAATGTGCAACCATATTCAGACACATGGACCTCCAACCACTATGCCATCTAGAATAAAAAATCATCTAGTACCTATCAACTATTTCACAACTCCACAAAGAAAATTTTTAATCCATGGAGAAGTTCAGATTCATCAACACATATGCATTGAACTAGAAATGTCTAATACTGTCAAGCCAAACTTCTATTACTCATAACTTCAAAGCTAGAAACCAAAATGAGATGAAATTCTAGAATTATGATCTTTTATCAACCAACAAAATTATGTTATAATTATAGAGAAAAATATTCATTAAGCGACCAATGTGAATCCAAATACTAGATCCCTTGTGTACAAAATCACCTAAATTGATACTTAGTCAATTTTCAAAACTATTTCCTTCACTAGATCAAAGCTTCTTGCAAAATTTTCTTACACAATCATCCTTAGATATGTTCAAGAAATCCAAACTAATCTACACCACAAACTTTGTACTAGGATACAATGTTGACATCAATGACAACATTGTAATGCACAACTACAATATACCTTGTACTCATCCCACATGCTCATGTTGCCAACAAATGCATCAATGAAATCTCCTTATTCTTCCAACACCTACTTGCTACCCTAAGTAAGGTATTATTGCATTTTAGATTTTCCTAAGAGTATTTGACTTTATCTTGGGTTGATCTCATTATTATCATTTAGGAATACTTCTCTAACACATTTGAGTAGGGTTTTATGCATTTTAGCTTATTACAACCATAGATGCACTTAAGGTTAAGAACACACACTTTTTATCAATCAGTCCACTAGCTATTTATGGAGGTAGAAATACCAAAATAGGGATTTTACTGAGAAAAAATCTTATATAGTCACCCCATTTCCTCTCTTTTCTAGATTTGTGCAGGTTCATATTCAGAGATGTAGATTTTAGTGTAGGAGCACCAAAGGCAAACAAGGAGTTATAGGCTTGAAAAATCAGATCTAAGAAAAGTGAATCCAAAAAAGGGCATTCTTCCACCCTAGACCAAGGAAATTAGGCTCAAAATTCCATACCAAGTGCATACTACTCTAATCTTCTTGGATATGCTCTTAGATTTTGTTTTTTTAGTATAGAAAAAATGTATTTGTAGATTAGGTCCCATAGTTAAATCAATTCACTTTATCCAAATTAATTTCAATAAATTCCTAAGTCATCAAAGAATCAAATCCAAAGATTATTGACTCGCCTTTTAGGTTAGAAGTCAATCTCACCTCCTTGTCTATTTGAATTCTATTTTTCATTGGAAAATAATTTATTTTAGTGATTTATCTATTAGACCTAGGATCCCCTTTTCAACAAAACATTTATTTTATGGTTCTTATATTATTTCTCCTATTTATAAGGTTCTTGATATGGAGGTTTTGGTAATTGATTTACATGCATTTTTATGCTATTGTAACTAATCCAAATTTATATATTGGCGATACTTGTATAGGGTCTTTTCACTAAAATTTTATGGTAACCTTTCTTGCTAATAATATAACTAGTTCATGTTTTTGATTGTGGAATTTTTCTCTTGAAAGGGTTCTCCCCATGTACACATATGTTGTAGCATAACTATATGTATTTTTATATGTGTTTCTCCTTTATGCAATTATAGATATGTAAAATATACACAATACTCTCTAAGATTAGTTTAGGAAGATTTGTTGTGTGCCATGATTCCTTTCATTGAAGTGGAAATATAAAAGTATTTGATAGTTTAAATCATTGATATATATTTGAAAGAGAATAATATGTAAAAATTAGTTTCACTAGAAATTCATTATAATAAAGAATAAAATCATCAATTTTTCAATATCACTCTTGAGGGGTAGAGAAAATATTGAGATAATTAAAATTAGTTTCACTAGGAACTCATTATCTTATCCATATGATGAAGTTGCGATATATATTTCAAGACATGTAACCTTAGAAGGTTAGTTCTAAATCATCTACACCTTCAATTTAAAACATTTTTAAACCACTTTTTATTGTAAATTTTTGTTAGCTTCCCATTCTTTATGTTGTATTATTTTTAGTATTTTATTTTATAATTCAATGAGGGTATTGTGGTACCCACTTGCATCAATCTCTTATCTTTTTGAATACCAATCATGATATTATTTTGAAACTACCCCCCTTAGTCTTAAACAACAAAGATGGATTGAGACCTTCCTCAAAGACCCTATTTCTTATAAATAAATAAAGATTCAACCCTATACCAAAGAGTCACATCCTTAAAAATAGACAAAGTGGTTCCTCTATTCATGTTTCCCTTGTTAAAGAGGATACACCATTCATGTCCTAAATATATTGTTAGGACTAGAAAAATCTTCCCCATTTTCCCACAAAAATCTATTTCTTTGCAAAATCCTATCACCCAACACATCATTTTGAAAGCCTTAATATTCAAAATATATCATTTACTTTCCATCTAAGTCATCACCCTAAACCATCCACAATCATCATCCTATCCATGTGAGAAAGTATCCACATCAACAATACTTCATTATATTGATGGAAGCCATTCTAAAGTGTAAATTTTATCGAGGAAAGAATATCATATCAAAGGAACCTATAAAAGTGTCCCTTTGATGATCTAATTCAAGCCTTGTCGAAGACACCTTAGCATATCGAAGGAAGATGTTTTGAGGTCTCTTCGATAATCTGAGGACTAGACCACTAAAGGGAATAAATATTTTAATTACCTTGGCATGAATTTTAGAAAGGGTACACCTCAACTCTCAGGAAACAAAAAAATACCTCTCAAATATGATTCATTAATACATCGAAGGGAAAATGAAATGTTGAAGGGACAATACACATCTGAAGAATTGAGGAGAATATGGAGTATTGAGATGAGTGATTTATGAGTCCCTTCGATATCATGAAAGTGGTAAAACTCATCAAAGAGAGAAACATACATCAGTGGGATGAGGAAAATTGTCTCTTCGATAAAGCAATGAAATTCAGCCTAAAAGACATCAAGAAGGTTTTCAAAAGGATGTCAGATTATTGGAGTGAGGTGATCCACACACAGTCCCATCGAAAAGGAAAAGGGAAACATTAGTTGAAAGAGTATCGAGGAGAAGGATCTATATTGGTGAAACCCAAAAATTGGTCCCTTTCACAACCCTAAAAAATAAGTGAATAACTAAAGTGAAGTACTCAATTGAAGGGAAGGATACATATCAAAAGAACAACAATACTAATACCCTTGATAAATGAAAGAACTTGCAGCCTTGATGGGATAAAGTGGTGAACATATTAAAGCAATAAGAGGGTATCGAAGAAACTACTTAATAGGAAGGTTTTGAGAGGACAATGTGATATCAGTATAAAGCCATATGAAGTCTCTTTGAAATATCAAAGAAAAGAAAGGGGAAATGCCAGTAAAAAGGATATTAGAGAAACAAGGAAATATTAGTGAGATAAAAAATTTGTCATCCCGATGAAGTTAAAGTGTTGACAAGAATGCAACATGATGAAGGGACAATTTGGCGATGTTGATGAAAGATCAATAGTTGATATTCAAAACAATTAATTTCTCATTCAATCACATGAAGTTTCCATTAATAAACTAGAGTCAAGAGCAGTGAAAATAAAATTTTGAACACATTTGAAAATCATCGAGCACTAGAAAATGAAGGAGCTAAGTATAATAGAGGATGACAATGCCTAAACTAGGAAAAGCATTATCCAAGTAAGTACCCAAAAGCTTGAGCTAAAAGTTCTAAGGTATCTACAAGTTGGTTCAAATTATCAAAGCATGGAAGTAGGGTTTTTTGCTTTCTAAAAATTCATATAATGGCATCTACTTCCAAAAACCCTAAAAATAAAAGAAAATTTTTGGAAGAAAGGCATTTAATTCAAGACTTAATAGATCAATGTCTTGGCTATGGACAAAGTTCCAGGAGACATGCACAATTAAACCCTCAAGCTAAATAATTAGAAGACAAAAGAAAGCAAGTGGGTGATACATGGACCTCAACAAAGGGGTCATGACTTGTTTATATACCATTACAGAAAAATGCATAGGCATCAACTAGTTTCCAACCCAGGGAGACTAAATCTAGGTAAATTGGTGGTACCTAACATATTCATTATGTTGAATTGATTAAAGCATTGACTAATAAATCCCTAGACCAGCATGATTGAATTGAAAAATAAATCCTCTTTCTTCCCTGTCACTAAGAATTATATATCCATGGTGTTCCAACTTGACACTAGTATTGACATTAAATTTAGGATTAGGGATCTCCTGAATGAATCCCATAACCTAAGCACTAGCTATAAAAGATGGAAATTACCACTGCATAGGCCTCACGAGGAAGGAAATAAACTTAGAGTGTTCTCAAGGAATGAAAACCCCCTTATTATGTGAATTTGTTTGAAGAGTATTACTAGTACACATATTATTATGTTTTTCAAGTACTTGGCTTGGATGCCCCTATATTCATGGAGATAGCACCTATGGTCTTGAAACTCGAGGTGTAGAGCCAATATGCACGACCCCTAGATTATGTTGAGTACTTGACTAACGAACTTCACAATGACCTTGTTTCCATCAAGAATAAAGATGGAGGTTTTCAATTCAAACAATACTGATTGTTCATGCATCTCATTTTGTATGAAGGAAAAAGTTTGGGAATGTGGTATGAGTTCTTAAGAATAAGAGACTTGGATGAGGATGGAAACGTTAGGCCGATGTAGATGTAGATTGCTATTTGGGATAACCAGTGTGTGAGATCTCATTATTTATACTTTGAGGAATATTTTGTGAAACCTATATATAAGTTATTGGGTTGTCCATGTGATTATAGTTTCTCACCTAAAATACAAAGTTTCCTAAGACCTAAAGATAAAGATGCTAGAGGAAAGTTCAATCACAATTGGGATGTTTGGTACACTTACAATGATTGTACAAAGATTAGAATGTATGGATTTGAATGAGCACGATTGCTACTACCAAAAACTTGTCCAAATGGGATTTCCTACTTGGAGATTGTGAGGTGTGAATGTAAAATTCCTCCAGCTCCCTTCGGGTGTTTTTATTTTGCTAAACGCTGGCCCGCGTCTCATATGATAGAAGTTTTTCCATTAGCTTTTCATTGCGCTTCTTTTTTCTATACTATGTCAGCTGCTTCTGCATGTCCATTAGGCACTCCTCACATCAATTCCTTCCTTTGCTTTGCTACCAGCTCCCGCATTCTGCCACATGTCTACACTGCAAGCTATTTAGAGTTGCTTCCCTTCACTTTTTGTTGGGCCTCGTACGTGTGCCATGTAGCTTCCATTCACATAAAATTTTGGTAGACCCCACAGTCAGTGCCAATAGTAATAAAGGCTACCATGTGTCTTCTCAGTGAAAGCTTTCACCTAAGGGAAGGGAGAATGAACCACGGGCTGCAAATTGCCGCCATGCATCCCTTCAATGGGAGTTCTATCAAAGGGATGGATAGAGTGAGCAATGGTATGTGACATGTTGTTGCGTGTTCTAACTACCTCTACTAGGAAGCAACACTTGTCTGCACGATATTTCTATGGACCACTACCATCATTTGTTGGGGATGCATCTAGCTGGGGAACTTGCTACATGCTATGGCCCGAATATTTTTTTAGTTACAACGATAGAGGGGAATCATTGCCACAGTCATCATTACTCAAGATACAAAATATTTTCTATTACAAGCTGACTAGGTGGTGGATTGTTGGCTATATATACTACTTCTTGCTTCAGAAAATCAATTTGAAAGATGCAGAAAAATTAGAGAAAGACACCAAGCCTTTTTTTAAGCTTTTAGATTATTGTATGAGACTTCCAGGCTATGCCATTGTTTAGCCTTTCTTTTTTTCTTATGTTATTTGATAAAACATCGATACTATGCCATTATTGTTCTAAATTGTTCATTTGCAGAACTTCTATGATTTTAATACAAGTTTGATGACTTAGATCATGTCTTTGACTCCTCTTTTCAATAAATGAGTGTGAAAATTATTTTATGTCATTAGATGAAATGTTCATATCTTTATCTTTGATTTCTATTCATTCTGGGACATAGCAATTTACTAATTAGGCCCTTAAATTGAATCCCCAAAGATATATTTACCATGCCTATTGTAAGTGTAGGAATGAGTTAAACAATCTAAACATGCTTTTACACCTCTAAATAGGACATTACATCTATGATTCAAGAAAATTAAGCTAATTTAAACTAGAAATCTTCAGAAATCTATCCTATTGCTCTCTAACTCTAGAGATCTCTCTAATCTATTTTGCTCTCATATTTTAGATGCTAATTAGACTATTGAAATGACACTTAGAGAATGAGAATTAAACTATTCTATTCCTATATGATTAAATAGTAAAACTAATGTAATGGCAGCCATGACTGCAAATGCTAAATGCTGGGTGAATGTTGAATGGATGTTGGAGGAATGCTGAATGCTTGAATGCTGGATGAATGTTGGATGCTTGGAAAACCTGCAGAGTAAGATTGCACAAGTTGGGATCCATTTCCTGTAGCCAAAGAGCTATATTTATAGCTTTCACGGCAGCACATTTGCATAGGGATACAAGATAAGAGGTTGGGATTCAATCTGGAGAATTGAATGGCATGGGATAAGAAGATGGAGCTGATCATGGAGGATTGTTTCTCCCCATGAAAACACCAGGCAAGATGAGAGGGAAGGTGGTTGAGAGGACTTCCTGCAGGTTTGTCCTTGAAGCTCTTCTCGTGAATGACAGTAGAATTAATTAAATTTTGAAAATTTAATTTTATTGGTGAGTGATTAAAGGAATATGATTTATGCATCAATTTAAATATTTTTGATTTATTTAAATTTAGTAAAGAGGAATAAATAATTTAATAAATCAAACTATAGAATTTGTTTATTAAAGGAATATGATAATTAAATTAAAGATTCTAGGATATCTTTATTTAATTAAGAAGAAATGTGATGAGGTAATTAAATAACACAAATTATTGAAGTTGTGTATTTAATTTAAGATAGAATTAATAGTAAAAGTATAGAAGAAATAATAATGATAATAATTAAATAAAACAAAGTATTTAATTTTATTTATTTAATTAAGAGGGAAATAATATGATAAAATAGAAGAATTAATAATGAACTTAATATAAATAAATATTTCTATTTATTTACTAAGTAGATGAATTTAAGATTAATTAATCAAATAAATAAGTATTTAATTAATTAGATTCTCTAGACCATTTTAGGTGTCTACATTTTTCCCCTCTTTGAAGTGATGTGTTTACACATTACCTCAAAGAATGATTTTGCTTCAGCTGCCAGTATTGACGAAAAGTTTAAAATATGCCCCTGATTTGCCCCAAATGTTGAAATTTTGAAATGATAGCGATATATGCCCCCACGGGAGAGAAATTGATGAATTTTGAAAATTTATGAGGAATTTGATGATTTCGGAATGATTTGATGATATGGAAACAATTTATCTCCCGATAAAGAAATACTAATTCCTCCAGTTGATTATGATGATGATTGATGATCACCTCAGCTGATTGTTGATCCTGATAGATTAGAAGATTATTGATCTCATGATAGGTGAGATTCAATGATAGATTGATTGATAATTGACCTCATGATAGGTGAGGATTAATAATAGATTGATGATTGATTAACCTCATGATAGGCGAGGTTGAATGATAGATTGATGATCACAAAATTTGAACAAAGCTTATTAGATTTGATTGATTGATAGACTTATTGATTGATGTTGATTGATTTGATAATATTGTTGATTTGTGATTTGACTTCACTGATTGATTGATATGCCCTAGTATAAGATTGATTAATGTACTGGGACTTGATGATGCAAAATGATGAATAGAATAGGGGATGGGATGAGGAAGAGATAATGAAAGGAGACGATGAAAAGTAAGTAAGCACAAATGGATTCAAGGATAAACGTGATGTTGCCCTGGTCAAGTTGCAAGCCAAGATTGATTGATGATGATGATGATGATAAGAGTGTTGTTGATGAGGGAAGGATACATCTTGAAACAACACAAAAGGATAGGGAAGGATACATCCCGATGATGATGATGATGATGATGATGATGATTGGATAAAGGCTTGTAACAAGGTTGGGAACAAAACCAAGGATGTGATTAAATGATTTGTGCTAGACTTAATAGATTAAGATTGGATGGAATTTGAGATGATTGAAATGAAAAATGATTAAGAAAGAGATGATACCCTAAGAAATATTGAAGAGATACTGATATGATGTAGAGAGGGAATATGTGTAGCTTTTGAGATTGAAATTGGTAGCTTTGAAACAATCTATAAATGCATATGCAAGACTAATATGGATGCAATCTATTTTATCATGCAAATCTATTTTACCATGCAAATCTAAGTGTCATTTCAACAATCTTTTGATTTTGCTTTGTATCATCACTGAGCTTTAAAAATGTTGAAAGCGAATACAAGCATCAATGATATGAGATAGACCAATGATGACCTGAGTATTTCTTTCATGATTTTTGATATTGCAAGCGAACACAAGCATCAAGGTACAATTAAATTGAGACGACCTGAGCATTTCTTGTGTAAACAGACAAGAATTAATCATTTTCTTAAGTGAATCGGAATGTCATCCATGATACTTGGTAGAGCACTTCCCACGACAATTCACAAAATAATAATGACTAACTCACAAATAGCAAACAAAGAAAAGTATCATTCTCCTTCCTTGCTTCTCTAGTTCAATACATTATCGAGTAGCTCCAAAGAAATAATAAGCAAATGATAAAAATAAAAGTACAACAATTCAAATTCTACTTTAAAGTATTTTCAAATCATTAGTCAGATTAGATCATCGATGTTGAAATGTGTGTGCTGATGTTTGCATGATATTCTCAGACATTTGACCAAATGAACTAACCTAAAGACCTATCCTAGGGGCCTCAAGGACTGATCAAAGATTAGTCTTGCTTACATTATACAGGCAGAGACCACGTAGTTCGACTGATACAGACTCTATTTTTGTGTTTTGCAATTTTTGAATGTTTTTGTTTTGATTTTCATGGATTTTCTTTTATTTTTGATGGATTTTCTAATGTTTTTGGATTTTGATTTTTTATTTTTTTTGGATTTCAATTTTCTAATGTTTTTGGATTTTGATGGATTTTTAAATTTTTTGTATTTTCAAGATATTTGATTTGGAATGAGATGGTATGACCGATTGAAGGAACAAGATGAACCACAATAGAGGTAATGCAACCATGGATAAATGATAGATCAAAATGAAAGTCACTGCAAAACATGTCACACAAGCAACATATCTCTTGTTGAAAGATGACAATAGTTGATTGATTAATATGCCAAGAATGATTGATTCCATAAGGCATGATGATGATAAGTACTTAGGATTATTGATATCCTCTAAGTACAAAAATATTGATGATTGTTGACAATTGATTGAGAAAAGATATGAGGATTGGATAATTTTTTACAGTTAGGCTCAAATATGATTTGCATGATAAGATTCAAGGTTGCAAAGGGACACGATGACATGGATTTTGATAAGCTAGGAGATATGGAATGGAATAATGCAAGGATAACGATAATGAATGGGATGATCAAGATATATACACAAGGACCAAGTGCTTTTCCCCCATTCTTCATCAAAACCAAGGATGAAAAGAAAGGATGTATCTAGTAAGAATGATGGAATATGGATGAGATAAAAGATATGGTACGAAAGATATGGATAAAGCATATATGATGTACAAGAAGATTCTTAACCTTATCAAGATCAAAAGTGGAAATGTAAGGAATGAGCGTAGAAAGGATAATGACCATGAATGATAAGATGGATGAGACTTGCCCCTAAGTGTAGAGTGCAAGAGGAATATGGAAGATAGGATATGGATGATAGGGAGATGGAGGAAGGACTTTAACATTGAGTTTCACAACCAATTATCCCTTTAATTAACCATGGCAATGGGGATTAGACTCATAAATGCTAGTAGATTAATGGTATGATGGAAGAGACTAAGGATTTATGCAAAGGTTTGGATTAAAGGGGAATGATGGGGGATGAATGTTGGATAATGGATAGATGGAAAGGATGACAAGCTCAACATTGGCACACACCTTGAAGGATGGTGGAGTGATGGAGGAAGAATGGATTTGGAAAGTGATAGGTTATTATATGGAAGATTGGAGGAAGCTTTTGGATAAGAAAATTTGGATGCCAATTTTGATTTTATTGCTTCTATGAGACTTTTAGGAATCCACATGATTTTTGACTTTGATATTTGCTTAGTGGGCCTTTGTGGCCTTGAAAATTTTTCATTTATGGACCTTTGTGGTCTTTGAAAATTTCCTTTTTTCTTTGATGGGCCTTTGTGGCCTTTTGAATTTTTCTTTTGATTTATGGACCTTTGTGGTCTTTGAAAATTTCCTTTTTGCTTTGATGGGCCTTTGTGGCCTTTTTGATGGGCCTTTGTGGCCTTTTATTTATGGACCTTTGTGGTCTTTGAAAATTTCCTTTTTGCTTTGATGGGCCTTTGTGGCCTTTTTGATTTTTCCTTTGATTTTGGATCAAGTTTTCTTTTATTTTTGCATGTCTCTTCGAGGAGACATGTTGATCCTTTGATACATGTGGATTTTGATATAGAAGCTTCTGATATTTGGAACCCAAATTGCTTCCAAGAGCAATGGGAGGGGTGGATTGAGATGAAAGGTATGGAGGTATTATGGATGAGTTAATGTGGGTAGAATTTTGAAAGGGCATCAAGGATGTGTGCCTTTGTTGTTCTTGATGAATAGGATATGGACCTAGGATAGATGGAAATTTTGATGGACTAGGATGAGGACCTAGGATAGATGGAAGGTTTTATGAACTAGGATGAGGACCTAAGATAGATGGAAGGTTTGATGGACTAAGATGAGAACCTAGGATAGATGGTAGGTTTGATGGACTAAGATGAGAACCTAGGATAGATGGTAGGTTTGATGGACTAGAACACTTAGGTATATAACCAAGGCCATGGTGAGATGGGTGTTTTTGAATAAAAAGGGGTTCTAGGATACCTTCTTCATGAATGCCTAATCCTTTGCCTTTGTAGTTCATACTTTGACACATTTGTTTGCCAATGGGATATGTATTCTTTGTGAAACAAGATGCAAGTCCATTTTGCGGAGGATATGATATGGATGAGAGGTTAGGTGTTGGAAGTAAACTAGAATGGATAAAGGTGGAGGATCCCAATTTATAGGAATGGGGTTCATGGATAGCTTGAATAGGTGTGATAGGCTCTTGACATGGGGATGATGGGATATTTTGATCTTGACTTGGAAAAGGATCATGAGGTGGTATGAAAGACATATCTTGATCATGAGAAGGATAAACATCTTCATGGGATGAAAGGGCATCCTTGAATGGAATCATATCTTGATCTTGATGAGGAAGGGAATCATGAGATTTTGTAGAAAGCATGTCTTGATCGTCAATTGGTAAGAAATCATTAGATAGGATGGAAGAACTATCATGATCTTGTGATGCAATAGAATCATGATATGGTATGGATTGATTAGATGATGTGGAAAAAGAACTTGGAAGGATACTTGTCTCTTGAGATGGATGTGAATTATTTTGGATGAAAAGTGAAAGGAAGGGATCATCATAAGATTCTAGAGAAATGGGATCTTGATCAAATATTGGAAGATTTTGTGAGATTGTGGAATCATTGGATGGAGTAGAAAGAATATCTTGACCTTGATGTGTAGGGGAGTCTATGCTAGCATGCTTTGGATTGAGAGATTGACATGAATCATCGGATGTTGAGGAGATGATAGAAGAAGATGATTGGATGGAATTTTTAACTTGGGTGAAAGAATCTTGAGGTTCATTTTGGCTTATGGTGGATGGAGATAAATGCATGACATGATAAGATTGTTCAATATCATTTGTATTTGAGGACTGATATTTGGGCTTATTGAAATTTCTGAAAAATTCAAAGATATTGAACTTGGATGATGGAGTTGTTGGTGAAGAAGGTATCATGTTCATTGTTTGGTCAAGAGGATATGGGTAGATGTTTGGCATTAGATATCTCTTTGTGGTTGTTTCCCAGATTTGTTGTTGAAGATTTTCCAGTTGATAAGCTAAAGCATTCAATTTATCCTCATCTATTTCAGCCATGGTGGTTTGTGTTTCCTTTTGGGATGATCTTATCTATTTTAATGACAAGAAAACATAGCAAGCAAAAATAGAACTGTTGTTGATTAAATCCTAAAATCTTAAACAAAGAGTGTATGTTCAAGAACCAAACATGGTTCTTCTTGATTTTCACTGGTTTATAACAGATAAGACAATTCAGATAGACTCACTCCTAGAGACAAAAGGTCATCATTATATACTCAAATGGCCCATAGCTTGGAATTGCATCGACTCACACAGCCATGTCACCCCCTAGAGGGTGCCTGCATTTTTTTCTTTTCTAGGTGCATACTCAGAGTGACGGAAGTGGATACCGAATCCCCTGAGCAAACAGTCCTTGGCAATTATATGGTGAGTGCTTGAGGGTAGATTCTTCCCCGCCCCTGCACCGCCGAGTATTACAATGTTCAGGAACTAACAAGTGTGCTTCTATTTCTAGGTTCTTAGATAGGGTTTCCGTTCAGAGCGGAAAATGGATAAACTCCCTCGAGAGACCTCCCAATCTTTAGAACAAAGATTTTGGGGATGGTTATCCTGCACACTTCCGTTGAAAGAGGGTTTCCCCAAATTCACATAAATTTTAAAGTGGGTTGGAATGCCATGGCTTTTGGCTGTCCCCACTCAGGTCGTTCCCGTAGGGTGAGTAATTTTTCCCACTACGGCAGGCCTGTCTAAAGGTTTTAATGAAAGCTTGAAAATGCGTAAAGTAAAAGTGAGTCTGGTATTCTGATGCACCCAGTTAAGGGGAGAGCATAAACCTATCACCCAATCACAGCAAAAAAGTTGTTCACTTTTTAAAACCCAAAAGACAAACTAGCTAATCTATATGGAGATATTGCTCCATAAAAAGCATGATGTTCAATTTTAATCCCTTAAGAAATGATGAAGTTTCTATCCTAGGATTGATCAATTTTTATCCATTGCTATCCTAGGATTGATAAATTTTAACCCATTTTTTGTCCTAGGATTGATAAATTTTAACCAAAAAGAGATTAAAGAACAAAATCTGGCCATGGATGCGTCGGATCCAGATAAAAAGATACATTTTTATCGATGCTATTTGGTCCTAAATCAGGAATGAAACAAAATATATGATGGGTTACTTTCCCATGAGTGTTCAAAAACACTATTACAATGAATATCAAATGCTCTTTCTTTCACTTCAATGCTCCATTTTCTTCTTAAAAGCTGTGTAAATGCTCCAAATGTTAGATGAGATCAAGAAATAAGAAGATATAAGGGCTAGATGAATGATCAAGCAAGAAAACCCTAAACTTTAGACCAAGTTACAATGTGATTTGAATTTAAATGTAAAATTGAAAATTTTAACTCTACAAAAAGTGATAAATACCTACACTATTGCATAGCTTATGAAATTCTACCCCATTTCAAAAAAAAAGCATCAAAAAAGACATTCATATGACCAAGATATGGCCATTTTAAGATTGACTATCAAAACACTAAATTTGAGGCTCTAAAACAGAGCCCTGAGGTGCTAAAACAGAGCTCTGAGGCCCTAAAACAGAGCCCTGAGGTGCTAAAACAGAGCTCTGAGGCGCTAAAATATTTAAGCGGCACGCTAAAACATCTGAGTGGCACGCTAAAACATCTGAGCTACGTGCTAAAAGAATTGAGTGGCACGCTAAAACAATCGGACGATGCGCTATAATTTTTCTTTGACGTGCTACAGAATCCAGTCAGCGCGCTATAAGAAACCACGGTTCTGCTAAAACAAACACGCTGATACCTGTTCACAAAAATTATGCAGAATATGGGGTTAGGCCCCAAGGTGGGCACCAAAATGTAAGCATGGGAATGAGTTAAACAAACTAAACATGCCTCTACACCTCTAAATAAGACATTGTATCTAAGATTCAAGAAAATTAAGCTAATTTAAACTAAGAATCTTCATAAATCTATCCTATTGCTCTCTAACTCTAAAGATCTCTCTAATCTACTTTGCTCTCAGATTTTAGAAGCTAATTAGACTATTGAAATGACACTTAGAGAATGAGAATTGAACTATTCTATTTCCTATATGATTAAATGATTAAAACTACTATGATTGCAGCCATGACTGCAAATGCTAAATGTTGGGTGAATGCTGAATGGATGTTGGAGGAATGTTGAATGCTTGAATGTTGGATGAATACTGGATGCTTGGAAAACCTGCAGAGTAAGATTGCACAAGTTGGGATCCATTTCCTGTAGTCAAAGAGCTGTATTTATAGCTTTCACGACAACACATTTGCATAGGGATACAGGATAAGAGGCTGGGATTCAATCTGGAGAATTGAATGGCATGGGATGAGAAGATGGATCTGATCATGGAGGATTGTTTCTCCCCATGAAAACACCAGGCAAGATGAGAGGGAAGGTGGTTGAGAGGACTTCCTACAGGTTTGTCCCTGAAGCTCTTCCCATGAATGACAGTAGAATTAATTGAATTTTGAAAATTTAATTTTATTGGTGAGTGATTAAAGGAATATGATTTATGCATCAATTTAAATATTTTTGATTTATTTAAATTTAGCAAAGAGGAATAAATAATTTAATAAATCAAACTATAGAATTTGTTTATTAAAGGAATATGATAATTAAATAACACAAATTATTGAAGTTGTGTATTTAATTTAAGATAGAATTAATAGTAAAAGTATAGAAGAAATAATAATGATAATAATTAAATAAAACAAAGTATTTAATTTTGTTTATTTAATTAAGAGGGAAATAATATGATAAAATAGAAGAATTAATAATGAACTTAATATAAATAAATATTTATATTTATTTACTAAGTAGATGAATTTAAGATTAATTAATCAAATAAGTCGTATTTAATTAATTAGATTCTCCAGACCATTTTTAGGTGTCTACACCTATATCTACATCTTGGCACATTTCCATAGTTAGAATTTTAATTTTATATATCTACTTTTGTTTCTAATTCCAAAACCCCAATTATAGAAGAAATTGACTTTAAAAACACACAGGTCACTTAGTTTAGTGCAGTTGGTCCCCCCATTAACTGAGTTTCCCATAAAGGTTGTTACCTTGCCAATTTTTGGTATCAACATGAGGAAATTGGCCTACTCATATTTCATTCACCTGAAAAAGCCATAATAAGTAGTCACTGAGGCTTGGGACATTATGTTTTGAAGAATTTATCGTGGTTGTTGAAAATGGCTGAGTTAATTGATAAAAGACTAGAACACTACAATCTTCCTAAAGGAAACACAAGGGAGAAGTTTGATCCAAAAATCTTGATAAATAATGTCAAAACAAGCAAGAAACTGAGAGGTTATCCTCACATACTATTTGAAAATGATGATTTGATAAGGAATATTGATGAGCATCATGCTGCCAGGAGAATCCTATATATAGTGTAATGATGGCAAAATCTTGGAGAGTAGGAAATGATCATTCATATGGAGGTGCCTTCTTCGACATTGAAGATCTTGTCAAGATATTGGATGCCTTATTTTCACATGAAGCTAAAATAACTAGAGAAGTACCATATTGGGTGTTTACAAAAGGAAGAAATGAAGGCATTGGAGAAATGTAGGCTGAAAATGAAAAATCCACTTTGTCAGCTCTCCCCTCAACCTACACCGAATATCAATTTTTTAATTGATACATTTTTTGAAGAGCAAGAAGAAGTGGGGAGTGAAGATGAAGGTGTACAAGTAGAAAAGCCTATGATTTGAGAATATGAACCCCCAATAGAGAGAAATATTGTTGTAATTGAATCCCCAAGTGATTTGTCAAATGATGTAAGACATAGTGTAGCAAGAAATTTGTTTCCGATGATTTTTTCAGAAATCCTAAATTTAAAACATTTATATATAAATATAAAGGAAAATTGGTTAGATAAGGGATCAAGGATGTTACACCTAAGAAAGAGGTAGAAGCCTTAAAAAGGCTATAAGAGGAAGTTGATAAATGAATGAATGACATCACACCAGAAAAAGGAAGGGAATTATTATAGGAAGAAGGAATAATGCTACTTCCTGGATGGGATATGAGATCATCCATTGTATTTGATACCTTTTGGAGAAGCTAGGATAAAAATGTGCAATTGAGCATAGAAGAGGTAGATAGGGAGTATATTGGATTAGGCTTCAATCCATATAATGCAACTTTGTTGATGTGGGCATTGTACCCACCTAACCAAAATCCTTTGGTCATTGATGATCCTAATAAAGAATTTGGTCACCTCCTTGTGCAAAGAGTCAAGGAAACTGATCTCTTGGAGACTACATAATTAAATGTTAATGTGGCTAGGTTTACTAAAGGCTAGATTGAAAGATTGGAGAAGAATAACAAAATGTATATGACTAAGAATGAAAAACTGAGAGAGGATATTGCTATCTATATAGATAGTTTTTCATCCTCTTCAAGTACTTACTCTCCATGGTTAGAGGGTGATAATAGGGTATTGGAGGCTATGGTTGAAAATACTTATTGGAAAAATAGGACTGAAATCATTCAAAAGAATAATGATAAATTAGAGAGGCAAATAAAGTCTGTCAAATTCAAAATGGTCTCAGAATTAATAAAAAGAATACTTGAAAGGATGCTCAAAAATGCTAATAAAGTATGGGCGATACATAGAAAAACACATGCTACTTACCATGAGCATAAAAGGCTACACCTTAGGATGATGGAGACAAAAGAAGAATTAGTGGCTAAGGAAAATACTGGTGAACAAGTATTCAAATTTTATGATGAATTGATTGAAAAGCATGAGAGGTTTTATACTATATTGACATAGTAACTTAGTGATTTCGATTAGCCTCTAGATATGGCCTTACCAAGCTTCTTTGAAGATGGGGGAGAACTAAAAGAACATGATATGTGGAAGGCTGAACTCACCTAATATTTACCAGTAGCCCTTGACAAAGTGAATAAGGTATCAATGGTGTTGGAAAATGTGCATGTAAAATTAGAGCATATCTTCACCTTGGAGTTCTTTATGAAGGATATAATCAATAATGAAAATACATATGCTAACCAGGAGTATATTGAGCACCTTTCTAGAATCAACATGTTCATTGCTTGAACAATATAGGGATCAAAGTTACTTAGCATCAGATACACCATCATGGAGAGAGGACCTTGAATAGGCCTTAAATGGTCATGGGTACCTTATGGAGACTAATAGATTTTTGTGTCATGATTTTTGAGGTCTTCATCGTTGTTTTATTAATTAATGTTGTTAAAAATTTTAGTTATGTTTGTCAAAATGTAAATGAAAAGTCACCACTTTATATGTAATGGCATGAAGCTTGTTGCTTCCCATATATAAGGGAAACCAAGGCCGACTCTTATCATAATCAACATTACTATCACTATCATATACAATTTTCATGACAATATATAGAATACTTCATTTACAAAATGTATTTATATTTTGAAGCAATATAATGGAGAAGAAGGTTTAATTTGGTGGCCAAATTCTTTGGTGTTCAATTTTTTTATTTATTTAGATTCACATATGGTTATCTCACTATCTCCAAAGTGATATTTTCTTGTTATTTAAAATAATATATCAATGCTATACTTAATTTATTAGGGTACATTTGTTGTTCTTGTGTGATTAATTTGATTGGCTCCTTCAAGGAAGGATTAAATTCTTTTAAGTAATCATAGTAACTTGAAAATATATCATTGGGATTCATAAGAAGAGCTTGGTAACCAACAACTTTACACATTTATACAAAGTATAAACCCCTAAAAGTGTCAAAAAAATTATAATTAAGACAAGAAGGAGGATCTGCATATCTTACATATCTTGACGTCATCCACCCAATAGGAATAGGCACTGATCACGCTCATCTCAAACCATATTTCACATAAATTTTATTCGCATCTTCAAATTTCAAACATTAGTGTTGTGTGGTCTCACAACATGCCCCATTTTTATCCTTGTAAAAATGTGGACCCCCTTTTTTTGCTACCTTTCTTTTATTTCCTTTTCCTTTGTCTACTTTGATGTGTTGTTTTTAGAGGAAATGGTAAAATGGAAGTTTTGTTTCACCTACCTAGTCATTGCCTAAATCCTTTTCTTTATTAGATTCAAAGTGTTGTGATTTTTTCTTAAGTCTTATCAGTTCATCAGACCCCTGGAGTCCCAAAGTTGATGTAGTTTTGCTAAGGATATTGTATCTTTGGCTGGTCCTAGTTTCTTGCCCAATTAGTAAGCCAAACCTGGTGAGTAATCACCAGGGTAAATCATCCCAGTGTGCACGTTCCTTTTCTTTATCAGTTAGCCTGATGGTTGCTTTTCATTTTCTTTGGCCAGAGGTTAGAAACTGGTGGTTTTGTTGCAAATATGTTTAAATCATTTTGGTCCTACTTGAACCTGGTTCCTAGTTCTTCCATTTGCAACTAGTTCTCATGAACCCAATGGGTAATCTTCTTGGTTCCCAGTAATCTTTCCAAGGTCTGGCACTAGAGGATTCAATCCTTCTAATCATTAACAGTCACATATCCAAAGTGGATTTTCCTTATAAAGTTTTTTCCTCATAAAGATCAAAGTGACACATAAGTGTGCCATGTAAGCTTTCAACACTGTTTTCTTCTCTAGTGGTGGGCCTACATAGCAACCAAGGTTTTCATGATTTGAACCCTAATCTACCATGATTGCACCTTTATTCAAGAAAATTAATGCATATTAATAGGGAATTAATGAAGGTGGCAAACTACACACATACTTGGCAACACCTCGAGCATGAAATTACTTTCACAACACTCTACCTCATGCTATACTGCTAATTTGTAAGGACATTGAAAGATCAAGATTGATATTGTGGCATAGAGAGAAAGGTAAACCTCGATAAACCAAGAACACAACTACCAAGGGTTTTGAAGTTGTATTTTGAAAACAATTGTGTCACTAGAAAAACTAGGTATGTTTCGGATAACCAAAATTATGGTAGCCATTTTATGCATGCATGTCTCAAGATAATGGTATTTCCTCTTGTAATTGAAATGTTAATTATTTTGAAATGAACTTAAAAAAATGGTAGATTGCAAGTTTCATGAATTGTTGAAGATAACTGGCTAAATTTAACCCTAACTCATACACAAGGCACATATCTATAAAAAAATGCAAGACACAAAAGTGAATATCAACACTTCCAAAGCAAGTCCAAAAGATGAATTTAAATATTTTTCTTTGCAATTTTTACCAATTGGTGGGATAATTATTGATACCCATTCAGGATGGTTTTCTAATGTTGAATTCATCACACGAGCCTAACAATAAAATGCTTCTCAGTGTACGAAGAATGTTATAGCAAGTGGATTACACTTAGTAGGAGGGTTTCTGTTAGTGATGGGGGCCCATGAAATGGTTATGGAATGTTTAAATTGTTATAACCCAGACAAGAGAATCATTGAAAAGGAAGGAAGAGTCTATGTAGACCTCTCTTTGAAAGGGATTGTATATACATTTGGGCCCCTTACATTTCCCCAGATGTATTTGGTAGATGCAAAAACAAAACATGTTATACAAAAGAATGTAGATGGAGGTGTTTGGTGTGAAGCCTAATCAATCTCCAAGTGGGAGATTGTTGTGGTATGTGGTGATTGATCATGCTAGGAAAAATCACTGAAAAGGGAAAAAATTGACTTTGTAAAAACCCTAATTCTAGAAGCTTCTAAAAAGCTTGTTATAACCAGTTTGGATGGGGGTTGCAATGTGGCATTATTAGCAATATTGTAATATGTTTTACACTAGATAATAAAATCATTGGATTGTTGTGGTTTTGTGGATGTAGCCTGGATTGGGTGAACCACGTTAAAATCTTTGTGTTGTCTTGTTTCTGCTATAAATTTTCTATGTTTTATTTCTCTATTTTATTGATCAAATCTGCATTTAACTATTAGATATCTACTTTCCAACCCTAATAGGAGGAAGAATGCTCCATATAGCTACCCTGGCAGTGGATAAAACAAACATGAGATAATGCCTAAGGATTACAGTGTAACAAGTATTAATTTTGGACATTCATACTGGGGACAGGAATTAGAAGAGATGAAAATGAATTTAGAAACAACTATCATCAAGGTGTAGAAAAGTAAACAGAAGAAAAGAGAGCTAAAAGAATGGATTGCCCACCTAGAAAATTTTATAATATCATTAGCCCAATTTGATCAAGTGCAGGTTAAATTGCCTCACAATCTAGTACTTATGTCCAAGGAGCAGGTGGATGCTATCACAACAATTTTCCATAAAATGATTGTGTTTGAAGAATGGATGGAGTACTTGGTGAGGCAAAGAGAAGAATTAATAATAGATGCAATTGGGTAGTATAAAGAGGCATACTGTTGGTGTGAAAATTCCAAGAGATTAGAAGGAGAATGTAGATTTTTTCAAGAACAAACTAATGCTGATAGGTGAAACTTAAAGGCTCTTTTTCAAACAAATGTCCAAGATTTGGTAAGTGAGAAGATAATCACAAAATAGGAGATTAGGATGTGTGGAAAATGGAAGAAACAAGTAAATTGGGAAGGTGACACCTTAGTACAATATGTGGAAATATTTGAGGAAGTCACCAAAAGATGCAATAAATTGATTGCTAGAGATCAAGGTTTCATTGAAATGCTAGCATGACAAGATTGTGATCCTTAGACTCTAGGGAAGGATGGTAAAGAAGTGAAATTTTTCAAGGAATGAATTGAAAGAGTGAATAATGGCCCTATTAATTCATTAAACTAGGAAGTTATTGATGAAATTATACAGTGTAGGAATTCCATGGTCAAATACGAAATGGAAAAGATGTAGAGGAATCCAAATATCCTTCAAATATAAGAAGATTATACCAGGCTCAAATATAGCTAGAAGGTAAGCCAAGGAGTTTCAAAAGAGTGTATGCATCAAGTATTGGTTGCCTTGTGATAGTATCAACTAATGGAAGGTGAAGAAGATTTTTTGGACCCAAAGTTTGGTGCAAGGAAGTGGCTAACTAGATATCAAATACTAGAACTTAATACAAGGATATGTTATTGAAATGAATTTTGTAGGTTGTTCCCGGTCCTGATGGAGGTGTCTTGTCTTAGAATTTGAAGAATACTAATGGCCTTATTTTATGTGGAGCATTTGTATACTAGAGCTTGGAATTGAAGACTAATGCTAATGAAGAATTCAAAGCTTTGAATTTTTCTAGAAGATTCTGATAACAAATGGCATCTACCACGTGCTACTTTTTTGATTTGTTGTTTATGATTCTCTTTGAGGGACTTAAGTTTAAAATTTGGGGCCTTGTTCCTATAAAATTTTGTTTACTTCTTTACTTTTATTTTTAATTTTAGAATTTTTGGATGGTAGAGAGTCAATACTTCTTTAAGTTTTGTTCTTTTTCTTGTTTTTTGAATCATTCCAGATTAAAAACTTGTATGCACATAGAGGCTAATCAATATCAAAACTAATTTGAAACTTATTTCCTAATATGAAATCTTACATAGTTGGTTATTTATTTTGGCTAGACAAGATTGTGTGCTACACCATTTAAGGGTGCATATATAACCTACCCGGTGTCCAAATAATCCCCCTTTCTTTAAAATATTGAATCATTCTATGCCTAGTTGTGAAGCAATTTGGTGAAGTATAGAGTGGTTTTCTTTGATTTAGTTAATTCTTGAGGCATACATGGATAATACCTAGGAGCAATTTCATTTTTCAACATTTTTGATGCTTTATTTTAGAATAGATATTTAAATTTCAGAAAATGTTTCAAAAAAGAGATAAATGAATGGAAATTTTATTGAAAATCTTTCGATTCCATGATATTGTTGAATGCTTAAAGCTAAATTTACTTAAGTGATAGAAATTTTTTTTGAAATTCATGAAATGTTATTGAAAATCTATTGATTTCATGAAATTGTTGAATGACCAGACCAAGAACATCTTTTACTTATCCTTATGATTCCTTTGAGAATTGGAAATTATTGTTTACCCCTCGTGATTAACAACATTATCACAACGAACCCTGATGCGGACCTAATACGGTCAAGACCTAACATAAATGAGCCTTAGGATTAAGCTAAGTTAGCCTAAGATTTAGGTTGCCCAAGTTTAGTCTTTCAATTAAAGGTAGGTTCCAATGGTCTATCTGTGACGATTTATCTACACTGTTGGTGTGTGATTAACATCATGATCAACAATTAGGAGTAGGAGTAGTTATTAATTTTTCATCTATTTCACATTTACATGCCAGTGTGGATAGATCTTGAAAGTTAGAGAAGTCACACAACCTCTAAAACTACATTAATTATTAAGGTACACTCACCTAGTTCTGGCAGAGCCTGAAATGTAGGAAACTTGATCCATATTGGTTATTTGTGTTCGTCATCCAAAAACATTGTAAGCCTGACCATAGAGTTTGGCATCCTCTTAGGGTTTGCAATCTAAATTTTGGAGACCTAACATATACATGGGAGTTTTATTGAAGGGAATCATAATGATGGTATAGGTCATGAAGGCACCATGTCCAAAACTAAGGGATAGGGAAAGTTATGGTAGAGATTTTTTTTTTTTTTTGATGATAAATTTCGTAAGGTTGAGGAATAATTCCTTGGTTCATCCTCAACTATGAATGAGATTTATTATCCTCCCTCCTCTTATATAATAGATAGTGTAGCTAATCTATATTATTGGCCAATATTTTTGGTGAAATAGGAAAGGAAATTTATATTCATCATAAAATTCTTAATTAGCCATTTTTAGAGATCAATAGAATGATCCTAGAAACCTATTTTCTTACTAATGAATCTTGGAGTTAAGTGTTGATACCAAAATAAGAGGACGAGTTTAATTATATGTTGGGTGAATATTCTGTAATCCCTTTATGGATTACAAAACATGAATTTCAACCACAGTTATGATGAGATAAAATATCTCCTCTCAAAAAGGGGAGGATCCCTTCTTACTGCTTTCTAGAATGAAAGATGAAAGCAAACTATTATAAACTTTACAATATTTACACTATTTTAACCATATGGGGGGTGTGTTACATTCATAATTCTCTCTTATTTCAGATAATATGTTTACAATATTCCACATTGTTACTTTGTGATGCTCTTCAAATCTAAGTAATAAATAAAGCAATAATTTCCAATATTCTTAATTTTTCAAAGCATAATCTAAGAATACTAGTTTAGTAAAAGATTCATAACTGGAAAACCAACAAAAGAACAAAGTATTTTTGTTGTCTTCAATGATGATTTCTTCAATGAAAAATGATGCAAATTGAAGCACAAAGTCTTTCAATCTTTTTCATGAACAGATCCACGAATAGAATGAATAATTCCAAGCAAAAAGTCTTGAAGATTGTTCACTAAAAAGATATCCACAACACATACACAATCCCAACTAAATGATATAGCACTAGTTCTATAAAATAAAGATTGAATTCCCTCCAACCACAATTAATAAAATACCACTAACACAATCATATAATAAGATAAATCAATGTGAAACATGTAAGAAAATTCACATTACTTTGAATTTGATCCAACACAAAGTTTGGTATGCAAGTTCACCTTCTTTATTGATTTAATTTAGTATCACAATTTGAACTTAAAGTTTCAAAGTTGCTTTAAAATTTTGCAACACTTCATTGCAATAGATTAAAAGTCACTAATACAAAATAGCTCTCTCATATTTATAGATGAGAGCTAAGAGCTATTATAGGAAAAATATTAACTAATTTTGACTTATTCAACAACACAATCCTTTTTTATTTAGGACTAGTGCCCTTTTTACATGTAGTTGCATCAACACAAAATGACATGTAAAAATGTCAATGCCTATTTACATAAAGCATGTGAAAAATACTGAGAAATAAACTAAGTGAAAATCAAGGCACGTTCAACTTTCTCCACCATCCTTCTCTAAGAAGTCTTCATATTTCTTCAATTTTACTTGAAATTATTTATCATTGAGACATATGGAATGTCTGGAGATGGCAAGAACTCATGTGAATGAGCCTTTGATAGTGTTAGATGATTTTTGGTTCCTAACAACTTTTAAATTATCCAGAGTTAGCTGGATATCCATCATTTTGTCCATTGAAGCTACTAAGAAAGCTTCATCTTCAAATTCCTTCTAAACCATGGATGTATATTCCTTGACAACTCATTTGGTGGGAAGAAATTTCTAGTTTCATTTCATGTATTTCTTTTTGAGTGAAAGGAAATAAATCAATCAAAACTACTCAATATTCTAGACACAAAAGATCAAAATGGCATGGAAGAGTCACTACAAAAATTTCATATTTTTCAATGTTCGAGAAAAAAACAAGGTTTTATGCACTAGTGGGAAAATTATAAGCAATTGCATATGCTTTAGTAATTTAGATGCAAAGGTTGATAAAATATGAGCTCTTGCATGGGCTATTACACTTCAGATGTAATGGATCAAAATTTTTGAGATACTACATGTTGGATGTAAAGGTGGAGAAATTTTGAGCTATTACATGGGATATTTAACTTTAGATGCAAGGGTGCTAAATTTTTGAGCTACTACATGAAAAAATGCAAAGGTGGAGAAAAACCTTGACATTGCATGAAAATATGCAAAGGTGCTAAATTTTTGAGCTATTGCATGTGACTTAGGAACTTGGATGCAAAGGGTGGAGAAAAACCATGACACTACATGTGCATGGGCGCTAAAATTCAACAACACTGCATGTGTACAAGCTCAGAACCCGACACTACATGTACATAGGCACTAAAATTTAGAGACACTACATGCACACAAGTGATAAAATTCAACGATATTTCATGTGCACAAGCTTAGAAAACCTCCAACACTATATGTGCATGAGCACTAAAATTTAGTGACACTACATGTGTTAGAAAATGGCTAAGGGAAAAGATACTATGCAAGGTTGTTGAAAACCCATGACATTGCATGTGGTAGAAAATGGCTAAGAAACAAGACAATATGCAAGGGTGGTGAATTTTTGAGCTTTTGTAACTTTTAATTTTTTGCATTTTGACTTGCAAGGGCACTAAAGTTAAGTGCTCCTGCAAGTTCTTAAAATTCTCTAACTCCCAGAACTAAATTTTCACAACTTGGTTTAAAATGTGAATTTCATGAAACCAACAAAGGTTAATGATTGAAATTAATTTTCAAGGATGGGGTACCACACATGAGGACCAATGCAATTCATCTCATTTTTCATGCTTAGAGTTCATGAGCTATGAAATAGACAAGTTTTTAGGGGTTATCCCATGAATTGAGCGTAGCTGAATTTAAGGATAACAACTAGCTCTAACTGGGGAGCTTCCTTTGGTCATTCTTTGAAACAATTTAAGGGAGAAGAATTCTAGTCTTTAAGTTCCTTCATCCATCCATTGGGCATAGAGTCAAGCAACAAAACACAAATACACAAAAAGACACAATGAAAAAGAAATTAATTTCACCAAAAAGTTGATGAATCTTGAATAGGTCCTCTCCTTTTGTCCCATGATGCATCATACAATGCTTATGCCAAGATCCCAAAAATGATTGCGATAATTCTATAGCCTTTCATTTTTGGTTTGATACTAGTTCCTCTTCTGACAACTCACTAACTTAGCATCACCTAGAGTGAAACTTTTTTTCATTCATTTCTTACTTAAAACTTCAATCCCTAACAACAATACTAAATATTCAACAATGTTATTAGCATTTTCAAACTATAGTTTGAAAAATAAAGAGAGAATATTTTCTTTAAGAGCTATGAGAATAATTCCTTCTCCTGATCTTGTGCATGAACAATTTTCATCAAATTCAATATTCCAAACATCATTTGGATCTAGTAAATTGATAGTTTCAAAATCTATGACTTCTTCATCCAAATAAGTTTCAACATCTGAGGAAGAATTTGAATCTAAGGAGGATGAGTCATCAGTTACTTGCTCTTTACTTGAAGCTTTATCTAAAGAATTGGATACTTCATTAGTTTGTAAAAAGTAAAATCTCATCCCAGGAGACTCAAAGATAATCTAAGCCTTTAAGTCATTTGATTTTGTTACAAATTAATTTGCTTCCCTTTCCGAAAACAATTGTTGCATCACACCCTTAATGGGCATTCTTTCTTTTGTCTAGTCCATATTTATCTCACCTTTTGCATCCTTGCAAAATTTGCAACCTAGCAAAATACCATATAATGTAAGAATGTCTACCACCAAGACTTTCATCTTAATCTTCTTCTCTAGATATGCAACAAATGCAAACTGCACATCTTTGATCTTCTCGATCAGAGGTACTTGTTTGTTCTCCATAGAGAAAAAAAACAACCAATTTTTTTCATGAGATTCAAACCCAAGGAAATAGCTACCTTGGTGGGAATGAAATCATCAAATGCACTAGAATCTATTACATAGTTTCTCAACTTGGAAGCATTAACAAGCAAAGAAATTTAGAATGGGTCTATTCTTCTAAGAATGGATGAAAGGATGGAAACTAAGTTACTCCATGGAAACTTAAATTTTGGAGTAGATATCAAGTTGCTTTGAGGAGGTGTAGGGTTGGAAGCAACTGGGATGCCATGAGAAGATTCTCAACTTGGATGGGATCCATTATCCTTAACAAACTTGACAAGTCTATCAAACCGATCAGGATTGGCTTTTAGATATTTAGCTTCAGACATTTGAATCTTGGTTTTCTTAGCATGGTCAATTATATCAAAATCCTGAAAAGAAATCATCAAAGAGGATTGAGAAATTTCACTGGTAGTTTTAGTAATTGTAATACTGGTCTTTGGAACTAGATTATTGGCCTTAGGTGTTGAAGAAGATACAAGAGAATGAGTAGCACTTAATTTGTTGTTGTTATATCCTTTGACTGTATTGGCAAAGGAGTTCCCCTTTTGTAAATAACCACTGGAAGTCATGGACTACCCTTTACTTTCATCACATCAACTTGAGGCTGAACAAGTTGATTTTTTTTTGCGAATGAGTAAAAACAACATAAGCATCAACCACCAAATATTCTTCATTTGATTCTTCTTTGTATTGCAAAAAGCCAATATTAGAGTTGCCAGCCGGGTCTACTTCCTCCTCCTAGAATAGATCGACATTTTCTTTAGTAGGATATTTTGGCTATGAATAATCCTCTTTCTCAGCTTCATAGTATCCTACTGTTGAATTTGTGGGTGGTGGAGCTTCAAGAGCAAGCCTTCCTTGTGGTGTAGGAAGACGATTTTGATTTTTGTTATTCGAATAATTGGAATAATTTGGGAAGGTCCTCCTAGGAACCTTGTAAGAATTATTAGCGACTTGCTTCTTCAAATCCAACAACTCATTTGATAGCCATTGTAGCATGGGATCCACAAAATTGGAATTGTTATTAGAAGATGAAGAATTAGATGCTTTCCCTCTTCTATTTGGGTTCATCCTTATTTTTCTAGAAAGTATCAAATCATCTTTGAAGCTTGTAGCCATCTGTTTAGCACTTCAAGATTAGGTAGGACTTCCCTATGCAACAATAAGCTTACCTTTGGAAGCTTTGTATTGATGAAAATTAACTTAAGATTATGGGCTATCAGTTTAGCCTCTACAAGAATCCTTGTCACTAACTTGTTGAATTTGGCCACAAACTCATGCATGGGTTCATGCACCTCATTCCTCATAGTTGTGAGTTGAGATAACAAGGCTTGTGCATCTTCTATAGGCTTGAACCTATCTTCAAACTTGGTGTGGAGAGTATTCCAATTGGTAACAACACCAGGAGCAAGAGTGTATAACCATTCAATAGCTACTCCTTGTAAGGTATCAATGAACAACCTTATAGCAATGTCCTTGTGCTCAATGCCAAGAACACCACAAATAATGTAGAAATCAATGATGTGTTAATTACGATGTTGCTTTCCATCACCATAGCAATTCAATATTTTTTTACGTGAAACACATGGAAGCTCATGTAAAGGAGCTTGCAAATTAAGAGGGCCAAAAGCATTACCCCAAGGTCCAAGAGGTGGATGAGGTTGAGCCACAACACTTTGAACAATAGGTACTTGACTTGAAACCCTATGAAAAATAGAAGATTCACTTGGAAACAGTGATCTTATTCTTCAAGGAGGATAACTTGTAGTATGTTGTAATAGTGACCTTGCTCACGAAGGAGAAGGAAGAATGTTATGATGTTGTAACAATTGGAAGAATGGATCTATAGAAACATAAATTATACTAATTGATCTTGTGCACTTGATCCTAATTTACTAACACCAGTTCATCCTAAATCATCTCTCTACTAACCATTTAATCAAATAATCTTTATTTGATTAAATTCATCACATTTCATCTTTTAATTAAATAAATCAATTTTATCTGATTAAATCATTATCTTCTATGAATTAAATAAATCATTTTATTTAATTAATCCTAATGTTCCTTTTTTAATTAAATAAATCACTTTATTTAATTAAATCATATGTCATCTCCTTTAAATTAAACAAACTAACCTTTATTTGATTTAAGTCTAACACCACCCCATTTTAATTAAATAAATCCAACTTTATTTAATTAAATCTAATATTCATTATTCCTCTCATTTTTATTTAAATAAATCCAAAAATCTAAGTCAAAGTGTTAAATAAGCTAAATTCCATCTAAGTTAATCAAAACATGATTAATCCTAACTCTAATCCATCAAATCCTCTAGATTTTTTAACTTGCACAAGTAAATCAATTTAATTAATTTATAAATTCTTCCATTTCATTCAAAAAGGGAATCAAGTTGGAATATTCTTCAAATTTGAATTCTCCCTCCCAAATGTCTTATCCTCCAACTTGGCATTTATGGCTCTTACAAGTCCTTTTTCTTGAGCCAAGTGGCAATAAATCCTCTTCCACATCCTCCCTCCAACATGTCACTTCAAATTCAAATATCCACTTGATAGCATTTATTTGCACATTCATCAAAATGTGCACCACCTCTCTCCACTAACATGTTGACAAGTGGCATTTTGCTATTGGTTGATCTTTAGTCCCACATTCATCCTTTTTGCTCATTCTTCTATCCTTCTATTCTATAAATGGAGAGCTATTTTACTAATTTAGGACCCCCAACTTAAAGAAAATTCATTATCTACAGGTTTTTGAGCAAAGTTCAGCCATTGTCATCCATTTTCATAGTTTTTCATCATTTCATAGCTAGGTTATGGAGAAATTTCATCAAGGAGCATCAATCTTCATCAAAGTTCATCATCAAGCTTGAATAGGAATTGGGAAAGGGCTATTTTCCACATCCAAATAGCACAAATTTCCCCATGGGATGTGAGGGCTTGAGCATTTGAATAGGATTTAGATTGCTTTATTTGTGTTCTTTACTTTATTTCTTGTTCTTTACGTTTCAAATGAATCTTATGGGGAATGATGTTTTTGGTTTGCATAATTGACTAATATTTTGTTTGTTGTTTATGTTTGTGCAGGTCTAGATCCATCATTCACATTTTGGCACTAGAAGGAGGGCGAATCTTGAGAATCTAACACATTTTTTTGTGAAAATTCTACTATTTTTCAAATTTTTGTGTCTATAGGAAACTGCAATGCTGTAAAAGTCAAATAGGGCCACTATCATTCTAGCAACACTATTTAGCAATGTTGTTAAACTTCAAACCATGGTGTTGAAATCATTCTCACTAGGGATTGGTCAACCAAACTCCAAAGTGTGTCACTTGGTGAAATAGTGATGCAATCGCAGTCTTTGTTTCTCCACAGAGCACCGCTAGTTTCACCAGAGTACCACTGACCTACTCCAAACTATGTCACCTTTGTAGATTGTGCTGCTGGGGTGGGGTAAATGTCATATTTCAAGTTATTTTTAACATGTGCTTTTTAGTTTTGATCACCTTTGACTTCTAACTATTTTTTAGCTCTATTTTCTGTAGTTTTTAACTAGTTTTTGTAGGTTGGAGTGATCAAAAGGGGAGGGAGGAAATGAAGACAAAGGTTTCTTATGGCATATGCTTTCTATTGTATCAAGTCTTTTTAAACACTTTGGGAGCAATTATAATCCCATTCTTAAAGGATTTTTTATCTTCAATTTTAGGACTCAAAATAAATTTCATTTGGGCTTAAAAGGAACAAACAAAGGGATTAAAAAGAACTTTAAGAACTTACTAGAGTTGGTTTTAGGATTTTAAAATTGAACAAGAAAACTTCACATTTCATCTTGGTGCTTAAAAAGAATCCATTCTTACTTTTGAGGTTAAAATGAACATGTGTATTTTGTGTTTTGTAATCTCTTTTACAAAGTAATATCATTTAAAAGGTGTTTGCACTTCTCTCGCACTTCATGATATCTTGAGAATCAAAATTATTTTGGTGATATTCAATTGTATGAAATATTTCCTCCACACTTCAATTGGGCTTTTAAAATTGAACAAAATCTTGCTAGTGTGAGTCGAGTATATCGTGTGTGTTCTCTCTTTGTTCACGTAAACAAGGATTGATCAAAATATGGATGTTCTTGCTTATTTTTTTTTACCCCTAGAGGGGCTTGCCTAAGAGACACATCTAAAAGAAGAATTCAAAGGCAACTCCAACTAGTTTTTCACTCAGGTTGGTATATAAAAGAATAAGACTAAACTGTCAAGTCCAATGGTATGTAGGCCTTAGCCATATAGTGTCTTTCAAAATGGGGTACTACCTTAAAAAGTATAATATCCCCTAGTAGGATTGATTAAATCCTTTAGTGGCTTGTTGGATGCTTGCAAGGCGTCATTTTCTTGATCACCCTGACTAAGAACCAATTTGTGTAGAAGCCAAAATCCTTCCTGTGTTGGTGCAAGAATAGTCATTCTGAAGACATCTAAAATTCTTGTGGTTATTGGTAGAGATGAGAAGTATTCCATGGTAATTTCATGGGTACTAAAGCTTGGCTGACCCATAGAAGAGAGTGTCGTGGAGGGGAGCCAGTGTGGTCAAGCTTTTAATCATCCACCAAGAATAAGCACAACTAGATTTATCCAAGTGGGAATTCTACAAATATTGTCTCTTTCCAACCATAGGGTTGTGCATTATCTTGGAATCAAAACAGTTTTCTTGGATCTAAAACATTGGAAAACAAACATTCAACCATGGTCATCAAATTTCAAACTCTTTAGAGGAAGCAAATACCTTTGAAAAAATCCAAGTGCTATTACTTTCCCTAGGGATTCCATCCTTAGATGCTTCTACTAATTTGAATTTATATCTCAATTTTCTCTCACTAAAGTCAAAATTAGGGAAATATTACCTTAATTTCCTTGATTTCCACATAACAGACCTTGTGGGATGAAAATAAATTGGGACATTAGACATTTAGTTTTAAAAGCTAATCAAGAAAGTGTTTGTGGTAAAAAGGACTCATTTAGAAAAGATAAGAAACAATTGAATCCCACACATGTGCTCTTCCAAATGATTTCCTGAAAGATCAAAATCTGAAAACCAAAGTCCAAAGGTCTTAGTAAAAAAGTTAATAAGAAATGTTTTTCTATGCTTACAAATTTAGAGAAATATTAACATTCAACTTTTACAAACGTGCATCAAAGAACAATCCAAATTTTTATTCATTTTACTATTGTCAAAATCCTAGAATTTTTCAAAGGTTTGAGTATCTCACATAGGAAGTATTAGCATGTTCTTCAACACCTAGGTCTAGTAAACAAAGTCTCTCTAAGTCTCTTAGGATCAAAATCAAAACCTTCATCCATCCCTCAAAACATCAAAATCAAAATCACCTTGTTTGACTAGGTGTGTGTAGATGAATCCTTCTTTACACACTTAGTTAAATTATCATCTTGTGGGAAAGTTTACTCTAGGAAAATATCCAACCTCTTATATTTTATCAGTTCATTATCCAAACCAAATCCAATCAAAATAAAATTAAACCAAATCAAAATCAAAATCCAAAATCAAATCAAACATCAATCCAAAATTCATAAAGTTTAGTATCTCCTTCAAGGTTGCCTAAGAGTTCAATCATTCACAAATCATCCATCCTTCATTTTCTCATCATCATCATTTGATCCTTAACATCTTAGACTTTATTTTTTGTACCTAAAGTTTAGATCAATCCAAGGAGTTAAGAGGTTCAACTCCCACATTCCTAAAAATTGATCTTCATTTTATGCTCCAAACTAAATCTCAACACAAGAAGAACATGGAAACAAACAAAGAAACATCCACTTTGAGTGACTTGAATCAAACCACACCCGAAATCAATCCCATTGGGCCTAGCCATCCCACAATCAATCTTCCTCCGCTTCCACAAGATTCTTGAGAAGGTGGCCAAGTGGAGGACATCACCAACAATGTTCTAGGGATGACTCAAGATGAAATCATTGAAATGGTCTAAAATCTCAAGACTCACAAAAATGTCAATTCCATGATGAAACTTAATCCCTCACAATACATGTTAGAATTGGAAAAAGAAGGGGATAAACTCCGTTTTGACTCTGATGTGAGCACTCGTGGAGAAACCTATTTGGATTATTTCATTGGTCTCATTCACACCATCCTCTCAAAGCATCACTCAAACCATCCCCCAAATCACATCATCCATTGCTCCAACTCAACCAATTGTCAACAAGGGGAGCTCATTACTTCATTCTCTTCAAACACACCCCCTTGTGAACAACCAAGATTTGGATGAAAACACCATCTTGGGTCAATCCATTCCTCAAAATATGAAACACCCATATGTCTTGCTCACCTTTCATGACCCCAATGACCCATCCTCTTTTCACGCAACACCAACATACTCTCTTAACACACAAATCTCTCTTCCCATGACTTCACAAGGAGAGGGTGGATTATTTGGACAATGGGGAATCTCATCATCATCATTCCATCAAGGGAACATACCACTCATCTTCCCACCATTTCCACCTCTACCATTAACATCCACACCCCTCCTCAGTTTATGGCAACCCCCTTTACCAAACCTCAATCAAAAAAATAAAAACAATCCCTTAGTCATGAATCAAACCATCGTATTGAATCCTTTGATCATACCATTGATATCGCAACAATAGGTGGCAACAATCCAAACAACACAAGTAATAACACATCATCTATGATACCTCAAAATGTGGTCTCTCAAGGACCAAACATATCAATCACACCATCTACCACACAAACCTCTATCATCAATCCAATGGCACCTCTCATCATGACAACTCACACTATTCTGAATCCGCCACCACCACCACCAAGACCAAACATGGCCAACCAAAATAGCATCACATTAAAAGCATCTCAACAAGCCTATCAAAAGACACTTTAGTAGTTCCAAGGTCAACAACCACAAAACACGCAAGCTGTACAACAAGCTACTTAGTAAGCACACGCAACTCAAGCTGCACAACAAGCTACCCAAGCTCAAGCTTTGTTGCAACAAAAAAAAGCCACACAAGCTTCCCAAGCTATGCAAGTAGATCAAGCTACACAAGTCGCACAAGCTACACAGGCTGCCCAACAAGTTCAAGCTTAGGCACATGCCCAATATCAAGCTGAACAAATGTAAGCACAAGCACAATACCAAGCAGCTTAGCAACAAGCATATCAACAAGCCTTGCAACAATATCAAGTGCAACAAGAAGCAGTCCAACTATTTTCCCAACAACAAGCATTATTGGCACAATAGCAACAAGACTAACAACAAGCATTGTTGTCAAAACAACAACAAGACCAACAAAAATCATTGTTGGCACAACAACAATTGGAAGCATATCAACAAGCATTGATTGCATAGCAGAGCTTGCAACAAACTCCCACCAACATAATCAACACTCCACCCATCACAAGAAAAATTCAACCAATTCAAAACACATTCACTCCACCTCTCAATCCACAAAATGATGTGACGACAAAATGAAATTCCTCTCATAGCAAGTGCTAGATCTCTAATCTAGGAAAATAATGAAAACACCAAGCAATTTGTGCCCCTATCCATTTGACAGGAGCCTTGTGATGGTACCATTCCCAAAGGGATTTGAAATCCATAAATTCGACAAATATCTAGGAATATGAAACCCTGAAGATCACATCAAGGAATTCCAAGTACATTGCATGGAGGTTGAATACAATGATACATATCTCATGTGGCTATTCCCTCAAAGTTTGGATAGGCCCACCATGGAATGGTTCTCTTACCTTCCTCCTAGAATAAAAAACTTCCAAGAAATTATGGATGCATTCATAAAAATCTGTGCATTCAACATTGGCATGGATGTTAGCCTAGAGGAACTATCTACGCTCAAACAAGCCAAGGGGGAATCATTCATGTCATTCTTGCAATGATGGAGATCCAAGGCCAACAAGAGAAAGTGGGACATTCCAAAGGAACAAAAAATTTGCACCATCATTTCCAATCTTGAGAAAACCTTGTCCTTCCATCTAAAAATGC
This sequence comes from Sequoia sempervirens, assembly GCA_007258455.2. NCBI lineage: Eukaryota > Viridiplantae > Streptophyta > Pinopsida > Cupressales > Cupressaceae > Sequoia > Sequoia sempervirens. Next base: position 577,875,486 of record VDFB02047230.1, read on the forward strand.
AATGTATCACCACATACGACTAGTTGATCGCCAAGGCGGTCAACATCAAATGAGCCCTTATTACACAATGGGGGACACCCACATATCAATAATATCAAGACAATCATCCATCCACCAATTACAATGAGAAACCTCACACTTGGGTGAAGAACAAAAATGTCATTAATGATGGGGTGGTTGATGCCAAGGTCATAATCAATGCTCCAAAATAAAACATGTAAACATACCAACAACCGCAAGGAAATAGTCAAAACAACACATGAGCCAACACGGTATCACAACGACCACCCAACAATCAATTCAACAATCTAAATAATCAAGGGGGACCACCTCCACAAAATAAATAAGCCCCCAAGAAAAAATACACTGCCCTTGGGGAACCAATTGAATCGGTCATGAAGAAATTGGTAAATGAGAATCTCATCAAAATTCCCACTTATGAGAATTATCAAGAGCCCCAAGTAAAAGCACCATGGTACAATGAAAACCATATTTGTGATTTTCATAAAATCAAAGGGCACACAATGGCCAGTTGCATGAGGTTGAAAATTTTGATCCAAGACCTCATCAATGACAGGATCATAAATGTTGAACAACCACCTAGAAATCAAGACCTTAAAATATACACGAATCTAATGTCAGATTATAACAAAGGGAGCAACCATGGAAAGACTAAATATGCCAATGTGAACCATGTGTATGATCATGTTGTCACATCCCTAGACAAATGAGTCACTATTTTTAACATCAAGGGAGCCAAAGCTGATTGTGGAGTCACCACACATGGTGGCAAAGTTACCATTTCAGGATCATCCTAGCCACCTAGAGCATCCACATCAAATTTAAAATCCATTCCCAATGGCTACAATGTCTTGGACCAGCTGAAAAGAACCCCTGCTTAGATCTCCATCATGGAGTTGCTCAAGATCTTGCCCACACATGGAAAAATCCTAGAGGAAGCATTGGCTTCATCCACCCTCTATATGGATCTTGATGCTAACCAGTTCCAAGCTATGGTTAGACACATCACCACCCAAAATATCCTAATGTTTTCTAATCAATATTTTCCCACCCAACTGTCTCATAATCGCATGCTCCATCTTGAAGTATTGGTTCATGAAAATAAAGTCAAAAGGGTCTTGGTGGACAAGGGGTACAGATCTAAATATTTGTTCCCTCAAATTAATAAAGAATATTGGATTCTCTGAGGATTCCATTGAAAAGGGTAAATGAATCACAATCAAAGCATATGATGATTAGGAAAGAGTGTCTCAAGGCACTATTCAACTCCCTATTCAAGTAGGGCCAACCATCATGGAAACCACATGCTAGGTCCTTGAGCTCGATTTACCTTAAAAAATTCTTCTGGGGCATCCGTGGATCCATGGGATGCAAGATGTCACATCCACCTTCCATCAGTGCATCAAATTTCTATATCAAAACTAAGAGGTCACAGTCCATGGTGATCTAGAGCCCTTTTATTATTGCAAAAACTTGGAAGTAAAGTACTACAAAATCCCCCAAGCATCAAAGAATGATGAAGGCCCTTCAACACCATATGTAGACCCAACTACTTTAGCCTCCACTTTTGAGACAAAGACACCTACCATTCCTAATATCTTTGAAGTCAAGGTCATTATCCAAGAAAATGGGTGTGGGGATTATAGAATGAAGAAAAGTGCTTTCATAATAGGAGAGTTATTTCAATCTCGTATGTCTCATGGGCAACCCCAACTATCCAAAACATCATCCCAAACCTTCAAAGCAGACCCCTCTCAATTCAAATGTTGGGGAGACCTAAGTCAAGAAGTGGTAGATGAAAAAGACATATCAATATTACTATACCAAGATGAAAGGCCCATGCCTGATCTTCCCATGGATAAAAGTAGCAAAGGACTGCAAATGATGCTTGGTATGGGCTATAACAAAAACAATAAACTTGGACAAAATGATAATGGCCTTCTAGTACCACTCATTCCAAAGAAGTGTATGAGAAATATTGGCCTTGAATGTACCCCTCTAAAGGTAACCATACGTGGAAAAGGTTCCCTAGTTAGAAACTTCAAAACTCCTCCTCAGTTATTAGTATCTACTCTACAATTACCAGTATCCATAGGTCGAGTCATAAATAACTTTACCTTTGACATAACCAATGTGTGTAGTGATGAGGATCCCATAATTAATTTACCTATGCTATTTGATGATTCCTCCCTTCTCATGATTAGTACCCTATCTTTTGATTCAAACAACCAAACCCATGAGATAAATTTAGTCTATCTCCAACTCATCAATTACGACCAACAAGGACCACCAATTTTGGACACATTCAAAAATGATGAGGCACTCTCAGAATTTATGGGATTGTAGGATACTATACCATGTGGATATCACAAAGCTATGCTCAACATTGTGCTAGACACACATGCCTACTATGGGGAAACAATTGAGTCCTTCAGTCACAAAAGTAAAAATCTGAGAATAATCTCTAGGTCTTTGAGTGAAAACCACACTATGGAACTCTTTGACCCAAAAAATAGTAAAAATAAAGGACATATTCAATGGTGAAAACCTCTTTGAGGTGCCAAAGGATGAAGGATTCAATCTTCCCCTTAGTTCTATTCATTAGGAGAAGTCAATAGTCTTAGCAGAGAAGTGCAATCCAGTCAACCTAGGAATAGAAGAAACGCAACATATAACCTTCTATGTAGAATCACTCCTGACAAAAGAAAAAGAACTCCTAGCTACATTTCTGAGAGAAAGAAAAGTAAAATTTGCATGGACCTATGCCAACATGCCTAGCCTTGATCTAGAGGTTGTGGTTCACCACCTAGCTATATATCCCAAAGCAAAGCCAGTGAGACAAAAGCTAAGGGAGATGCATCCCTAGATAGCATTGTTGGTCAAGATGGAATTACAAAAGCTCCTAGATGCGGGTTTCATTACAGCTGATTGATTATCCAGAGTGGGTCTCAAATCTCGTACCTATTTCAAAGCCTACTGGGGGCATACACATCTATATTGACTTCATAGATTTGAACAAAGCATGTCCCAAGGATGATTTCCCTGTCCCAAACATTGACATGATTGTGGATATGACAACAAGACATGAGATGCTATCGCTAATGGATGGATTCTTAGGTTACAACTAGATCATGATAGCTAAGGATGACCAACACAAAACAGCCTTCACTTGTCCATGGTGGACATACTATTGGAATATGATGCCATTCGGGTTGAAAAAAGAAAGAGCTACTTATCACATGGCCATGACGCTAATCTTGCATGATATGATTCAAAAAACAATGGAAGATTATGTTGATGATATATTGGATAAATAAAAGAGACGTTGAGATCACACAACTCTAGACTCCATATTTGACAGGCTACAAAAGTACAAGATCTGACTAAATCCAAAAAACTATCTTCATGGTACAATCGGGCAAGCTCCTAGGGTACATTGTATCCATGAGAGGAATCAAAGTAGACCCCACCAAAGTTAAAGAAAACCTCAAAATAGAGGTACCAAAAACATTGAAATAGCTAAGAGACCTACAAGGAAGACTCTAGTCCATCTGTCGATTTATAACACAATTAGAAGACAAGGCTATCCCATATTCTCATCTACTCTACAAGGGGGTAACATACAAATGGGACAAGAAATGTAATTAGGTATTCAATAGGATGAAGGAGTACTTGCTCACACCACTAGTTCTCACGTTTCCAATTCTAGGAAAACCCTTGATCCTATACATATTAGTAATAACAATAGCCCATGGCACTCTCCTAGCCCAACATGATGAAAATGGGAAAGAGATAGCCATTTATTACATCGGTAGAACAATGATGGGGCATGAACTGAATTACACATCCATTAAGAAATATTTCTTAGCAGTCAAGTTTACCGCATGAAAGTTCAGACATTACATGCTAGCACATCAAATAAAACTCATTGCAAAGATAGACCCTCTCAAGTATTTGCTTTCTAAAGCAATGCTCATAGGGCGAATGACTAAATGGGTTATGATCTTGATAGAGCATGACATTGAGTATGTGGAACATAAGGCCATTAAGGGACAATCAATTGTAGATCAACTAACAGAAGCACCGATATATGCAGAGAATCCACTTGTATCAGAGTTCCCCAATGAATCCATTTTTAACTTAAGTGTGGCAGATCACTGGAAAATGTCCTTTGATGGATCCTACACACAACATGGGCCAGGATTTAGAATCTTCTTCATCACTACACAAGGGGATTGCATACCAAAATCATATAAGTTTTCATTCCCTTGCACAAATAACATTGTAGAATATGAGGCTCTTGTCATAGGGCTAAGAATTGCAGTGCACTAGCAGATCATCACACTCAAAGCCTATGGAGACTCACAACTTATAATCAACTAGGTAAATGATGAGTACCAAACAAAGGATGACAAGTTGACTCCATACAAGAAGCCGGTGGAAAGCCTCAAAGAGTTCTTAATTGATGTCACATTTGAGCACATACCCAAAGCAAATAACATAGCAGCAGATGCTATGGAAACAATTAGATCACTATTAGATATCCCACGCAACATCCCAAAGCAAGAATTCCTCGTAGAGTGGCTTCTCATACCAGAATTTGAGGTACTAGAGTCTAAATTTGTGTGTGAAATCATTGGTCCTAGTGATCCCTAGCATCATGATATATATACCTACTTGAGAATATGAGTCCTCCCCGCTAATATAACACTGAATCTTAAAAGAGCCTTTATTAAAAATTCATCCCTTTTTTTCATATTAGGAGATACCCCATGCAACATCCCAAAGCAAGAATTCCTCATAGAGTAGCTTCTCATAACAGCATTTGAGGTACCAGAGCTTGAATTTTTGTGTGAAATAATTGGTCCCAATGATCCCTAGTATCATGATATATATACCTACTTGAGAATATGAGTCCTCCCCGCTAATATGACACTAAATCTTAAAAGAGCCTTTGTTAAAAATTCATCCCATTTTGTCATATTAGGAGATACCCTATACCATAAGAGCATTAAAGGAACCCTTTTACGATGCCTAAACACTGAGGAAGCTTGGATCACTTTAATTGAGGTACATAACAACATTTGTGGTTCACATTCGAGTGGTATGACCTTGGCTAAGAAACTAGTAAGGACTAGGTACTATTGGCATACAATGGAAAGGGAAGCTCATGACTATGTCTGAAGGTGTTTACATTGTCAACAACATGGGGATCTCATCCATGCACCAGCTCAGGAGCTCCACCTGATCATTACACCTTGGCCCTTTTCACAATGGGGGCTCGATCTCATCGACAAAATCATCCCCACCTCATCCAATAGACATAAGTTCATCATCATCGCCACTAAATACTTCAGAAAGTGGGTAGAAGCCATTCCCATGACCTATATCACAAGAAAGTAGATATCCAAGTTCATCTTGAATTACCTAATTTGTCACTACGGTGTCCCTTAGGCCATTATCTCAGATAACAAGACACCTTTCAAAAACTAGGATGTTTGAGACCTATGCCAAAAATTAAAAATCCAACATCGCTTTTCCATGCCATACTATCCCCAGGGAAATGGCCAAGCAAAAGCTACCAATAAGACCATCTTAAAAAATCCTCAAGAAAATAGTTAATGACATTGGTCATGACTAGCACCTGTAGCTAAATCCCACCTTACGGGCCTACCAAACAAGCATCCACACACCAACATGTGCCACCCCTTTCTCCCTGGTCTATGAATCAAAAGCCATTCTCCCCATTGAGATTGAGCTCCCATACTTGAGAATATCAATGCAGAATCTCATCACAAATGAAGAATATCAGGTATCACGATTGAACGAGCCTGAATTACTGGATGAGTGGTGCATGGATTCCTTAAACCATTTGCAAGTGTATCAAAATCATCTCAAGTAGAGCTCCAACAAGAAGATCAGGAGCTAGACCTTTCAAGTGGGAGAGATTGTACTAAAGGAGGATCAAAAAAATGTACCAAATCCAGATAGTAAGGGAAATTTTGAACCCAATTGGTTGGGGCCCTTTGTCATATCATTTATCAATGCTCGAAGGGGAACCTCTGCAAGAGCCCATAAATAGCTCCCATCTCAAAAAAAATTATGCCTAATCTTTCAAGGTGTAAAACCGAAAATACAAAAGAAAATAAAAAAACCCCAAAAAAATTAGAAAAAAGATTAAAAACAGTAAAGAAAAAAATCATCCTCTAGTGAAAACCACTGCGGTGGCACTTTGGGAAAGTACCTTGGTGAAAACCTGGAAAATAGGCACCTTGTGTAAATAAGCAGTCTCCATCCACCATAATCCCTATGGTTCATTCTACAACATCCACTCGACATGTTATGTATCTTCATCCATCACTTGTCGTCGTTCACATCATAGCTTGGCGCTGTGTTCATATCATGATCCCTCCTAGAACTAATCAACCCATTCTTAAGTTAAATTTTTCCTAGAAAAAATCCAAAAACATTCAAAACATATCAAAATCCAAAAATAGGTCAAAAGTTGGTTGAAAAAGTAAAAAACAGAGTCCTCTTGTCAAAATATGAGTCTCTAAGCTTTGAACATAGGAAAGGTTAATCTTTGATCATCCCCTGAGACACTTAGGTCAGTCCTTTAGGAGTCTATCATAATAAGTTGGCAATCCATTTGTTCATTTGTTTATATCTCATCAATAATCAAGTTTGTGTCAGTTGAACTATGTGGTCTCTGTGTGTATAATGTAGGCAAGGATAATCTTTGATCAGCCCCCGAGACCCCTAGGATAGGTCTTTAGGTTAGTCTCTTGGTCAAAATCTCAGAAAAGCTCAAAACATTGGAAAATTTGAAAAATAAAAACATTTGCAATATCTTGAAAATACCAAAAACAACCTCAAAAACATCCAAATATTTGAAAAAATCCATCCATCCCCATCTCACTTTCACCTGCAATAAAATTTCACCATAATAAACAATCATTAACCTCAACCTTTGGTGAAACAATCGGAAACAAGTCTAGCAGTTCAAAAGTGAAAACTCCAAATGTCAAGGTCTCAAGTCTAGGTCAGTAAGTAAACATGTTGGTTAACTCTTGGTACTAATAGCTTATCATCCAATCAATTCTAGATCATCTGATAACATCATGTCCTAGGATGTATCCTTCCTACAATGGACATCAACATCAGGCAGCACCATAGTTTAGTCTTGGCTAGCGGTATGAAGAACATTAGCTTGTTTGTTTACTTGATCTTTTTCTTGTTGATTTATCCTATTTTTCTCATTGTAATGACCTCTTGATGATGTCCAAATGATGGGATTTAGAGAGAAAAGAATGGGGAAATGATTATTATCTTTTTATCTGCTGTGATTTTTGGATATTATTGTAATATAACTATGATAATGTGTGCTTTGTTTGGGTGTAGGGAGGGTGTTTTAGGTGTCTTTTTGACCACAAAGGAAGGCTTTCCTTTCTATGTTTTGGTTTGAGATGTTTAGAATATCTGAACTATATTTTGAATGAGGTTTCGTATGCCAGGTGTGGACATGAGTACTCCTATCTGATTGTCGAGTCAAAGTCCATCACACTAGGTACAATGCAATCCTGGTTCTTTATACTCGATGCATCATGCCTATGTGTGTTATCAAACATAAGGTAAGTAACCCTTTTAAAATCCCAATTTCTGATAAGAGAAACATCTTCCATGTCTCATCATCATCTCTAATAAAGTCTCGTAGATCATGGAATTGTTGGATCCTCTTGTCATCATCTTATTTCTTCTCTCCACACTAACATGGTACCATGATAGTTAATCAAAAACATCACTAATGCATCCATCCTGCATCCACAAACCATCAGCATGTTGCATTTCATCCATATCATATTATATATGAAACATTGATCATATCACATGCATTCCATTTCATCATTAATCTAGATTGGTTATTCTAAGCATCTTATAAATCATACATTTGCATTCATTACATAATCATAGAAGCATCATCATATGCATCATCATATCATCCATTTGCATAATCATAGAGGCATCATCATATCATTTGTATATGCATCACCATATCATACGTGAAAAAGATACAAAAAAAGAAAAGAGCATGTACATCACATAACACATATCATAATCCATTAAGGGTATAATATAGATTTGGTATTCTAAGCATTTACATATCATAACATGTGCATCCATATCATCTATACATCATCATCATAAAAAGTGCATGGAAAAGATACTAAAAAAAAAATGCATTCATACATCCATAAGCATCTGCATAATCATACATGCATCACATCACATAATATAGAGTCACATCATGTCATCACATCACATATAGAAAAGTAAATACATCCATCCATAATGCATAAATAAAATAGGGCACATCTCATAATCAAATCATATCATATATATCAATAATGTAATTGTCATGGTACAAATTAGGATCAAATGTCATGTGTATCAATCAAATGTATACAAATTCCCACGGGGCTGTAAAAAAAAAATCCTGTGGATCTCAAAAAGAATATTACCAATAAAAAATGTGTGAGCTAGCTCTAATGGCTACTCCCCTCACCCATCTTCCTCTTAGGCTAATCCTTCTTGTACCCTATTTGCTAGGAAAACTCTGGCCTGAGTCGCGTGGAGGCACTGCTTGTTGATAATGAACCCTGTAGTACTCGGCCTGTCTGATGGCCACATGGTACATCTGCGTAGGTATTATCCTACCCTGTGTTGAAGTTGCCATGCTATCTAACTACTATTGTCTACCCACGTCCTGTGCTAGTTATAGCTTTGTTGCATGTCACTACTGTACAAACTAATCACACTTTGTTGTAAGGGCTTGGACCTGCTTCTTGGCTTGGTCCCTCTCCACTATCAGTGTCTGCACTTAGGCCTGAAGCTACTAAATCAGAATATCTCTTTGATCAGGCTGGGGTAGCATAGGCGGTGGTGGCAGTGGTTGATCTCTTTGTGGAGGCTTCTAGTCCCTAGAGGCATCCCTCTACTGATTCCCATCTCCCTGATTTGGCTAGTGTGGAGGTGGTCTATCTCCTCCTCCTCCTCATCTTTTCCCCCACCTTGTTGTCTAGCCTCAGGGTCTCCGCCATGGAAGAACTATCCCTAGAATAGCCAATTGGACTGGTGGCCTAAACCAATTAGTGTAGGCCTATGTAATCCTGAGATCTTCCTACCCCTAATCAAAGGCCCATGGCCTAGCTACTAGCTACCTAAAAGAGGAAACTGCATCCTTTGGTGGGATCATCCGACCCCATGTCGTCTCTCTAGTAGTCTAAGAAAAAATGGCCACATACTAATCATCTAGCCTATCTAGGACATCTTTGAATTGTCTGGCTATTCGATCAGGCAAGTAGCACTCAATCATAGTGTGCTCTCATCCCTGCATGAGTCTATCCTACCTAGCATAAAATAGCTATTGAACATCATCATACCATGTAGGAATCCCTAGCCAAGGTCTCTAGGTAAATGTAGCCATCTCATCGATAACCCTTTGCCATTGAGGAATGTCAACCTGTCCTATATGCATGAATATAAGGCCACCCCTGTACCACCAAAATTCTAGGTCATTGGGATCCATGTCGACCACTATGACTCTCAAATAGAGCATGGATATGTGCTCCCATGCCCAAATATGTAGAAGTGTGACCCCTGAGCTGATGGCTCTTCTGTCACAATATGCGAACTTGTGAAAATCATGATAAAGTGAGGATAGCATCACTGGTCCCCAAGCAGAGCAACACCTCTTGAAGAGCATCCTCTCCCAATCCATACCCCATCCTGGACTGAAATACCTACCCTGCTGATTTGGAGCTAAAAGTCCTAAGATAATAGCTACAACAATCAATAATTAATCGAAATGTCGACAACTGACCTCTGTGGTGCTCAATATCAATCTAACCCTTGGTGAAGACAATCTCATCTATCCCCATGATCTTATAGCATGCATCCATGTTAGTTTCTATGTCATATATCACCCTCTCGCCATGGATGGGAAATCATAAAATCCGCTAGATATCCTCTAGTGTGATGGTCACCTCACTGGTGGGAAGATGAAAAGATGATGTATCACTGTGCCATCTCTTTGCTAGCACAGTCATCATAGCTAAGTGGGTACTGATAGTAGGCACGCACGTGACATACCATAGATAAATTACTCCAAGATGCTCCTACAACAACTCATGTAACCCAATCAATCTTCTAAGCACTAGGGATTGATGCTTGTGTGAATGTATAGGCTCTTTGTCCTCCTACACCAATAAAGCCATGATGTCAAGTTTCGTAAAAAGATTGAATCCTGTTTGAAGTTTTTGCAATTGAAACAATAAAGGTGTCACTATTCGCAAAGGTGTCATTTGGAAACTCCAAACTGCACTGTTGGAAGCCCCAAAATTGCAAACTAAGTCATGATGTCACTGTTTGACTGCATGCCTATTTGACCTAAAAACCCTAAACACCTAACTAGACTATGGCAACACTATTTGCATGTGTGTTAGCCTTTGGAGTTTGCCCCCTAAATCCTAAAATGTGATGTAATGTCATAGGTCACAATGGTAGCATATTTTGAGGCCTAACATCACCGATTCTACCCTTTCAGTGGCACTAAATAGCACCGCTGGACAAGTTTGACTTTCAAACACTATTAAATGTAGACAAAAATTGAAAATACAAGTTGGGTTAGGGTCACATACTGGTGGTCCTGTGCCTAGAAGTTGCTGGTAGACTTGCACTCACTTGGAAATGTGTCAGGGAAGCACTCTTTGCACCATCTTACATGAAGGTCAGAGCTCAAAACAATGAAATTTCTAAAGGTGAGTGTGCAAATGAATTGAAAGTGACCCATCGAGGGCTATTTAAGCATGAAAACTAAGGTTTTTTGACCTTGTTTAGCCGTGAAACTAGGGTTTTTTGCCCCCAACCCTATTTTTTCCCAACTAGAGTTTGTTTCAAGTGTTTTGTTCACATTTTGGCATGTTTTCAGCATCTTGGAGCCTTTCTAGACCCATCAGGAAACTTTTCCTCCTTTTTCGAGAAATCACCCAAAAATCCAATTTTTTTTCCGATCTCTCAAGGGGGAAGTGTACTAGCATAATTTTTCTACTGGGGCAACAGTTGGGCATCTGAAAAAGTAAAAATAAAATTGAATTTTGATCTTGGAAAGTTTATTCTTTGAAGCAATGCAACAAGTACATTGCTTCAAAGAGGGGAAAAATGTAGACACGTATATTATACTAATTGATCCTATGCACTTGATCCTAATTTACTAATACCAATTAATCTTGAATCATCTCTCTACTAAAAATTTAATCGAATAATCTTTATTTGATTAAATTCATCATATTTCACCTTTTAATTAAATAAATCAATTTTATCTGATTAAATCATTATCTTCTATTAATTAAATAAATCATTTTGTTTAATTAATCCTAATATTCCTTTTTTAATTAAATAAATCACTTTATTTAATTAAATCATATGCCATCTCCTTTAAATTAAATAAACTAACCTTTATTTGGTTTAAGTCTAACACCATCCACTTTTAATTAAATAAAACTAACTTTATTTGATTAACTCTAATATTCATTATTCCTCTCATTTTAATTTAAACAAATCCAAAAATCTAAGTCAAAGTGTCAAATCAGCTAAATTCCATCTAAGTTAATCAAATCATGATTATTCCTAACTCTAACCCATCAAATCCTCTAGATTTTGAAACTTGCACAAGTAAATCAATTTAATTGATTTATAAATTCTTCTATTCCATTCAAAAAGGGCATCATGTTGGAATATTCTTCAAATTTGAATTCTCCTTCCCAAATGTCTTATCCTCCAACTTGGCATTTATGATTCTTACAAGTCCTTTTTCTTGAGCCAAGTGGCAATAACTCCTCTTCCACATCCTCCCTCCAACATGTCACTTCTTCAAATTCAAATATCCACCTAATTGCATTTATTTGCACATTCATCAAAATGTGCTCCACCTCTCTCCACTAACATGTTGACAAGTGGCATTTTTCTATTGGTTGATCTTTAGTCCCACATTCATCCTTTTTGCTCCTTCTTCCATCCTTCTCTTCTATAAATGGAGAGCTCTTTTACTAATTTAGGACCCACAACTTAAAGCAAAGTCATTATCTACAGGTTTTTGAGCAAAGTTCATCCATTGTCATCCATCATAGTTTTTCATCATTTCATAGCTAGGTTATGGAGAAATTTCATCAAGGAGCATCAATCTTCATCAAAGTTCATCATCAAGCTTGAATAGGAATTGGGAAAGGGCTCTTTTCCACATCAAAATAGCACCAATTCCCCCATGGTATTGAGGGTTTGAGAATTAGAATAGGATTTAGATTGCTTTATTTGTGTTCTTTACTTTATTGTTCTTTATGTTTCAAATTAATCTTATAGGGAATGATAGTTTTGATTTGCATAATTGACTAATATTGTGTTTGTTATTTATGTTTATCTAGGTCTAGATCGATCATTCACAGGATCAACCACACCTTGTACCCTTTGATCTTGTGTATAACTTATGTCTGCCAAAATGAAGCCTTGAATATGAAAATAAATAAATAAATAAGATATACACAAGCTTACAATAAGACACTAGAGCATTCGTCCACATCAATCAAAAGTGTGAGGCTTCGATTACATGCTTTGATCCCTGTAAAACTCACCAAAAAACTATTGGGTGAACATTCTGTAATCCCTTTATAGATTAGAAAACATGAATTTCAACCACAATTATGATGAGATAAAATCTCTCCTCTCGGAAAGGGGAGGTTCCCTTCTTACTACTTCCTGGAATGAAAGTAAACTATTCTAGACTTTACAATATTTACACTATTTTAACCATGTGGGGGGTGCGTTACATTCATACTCCTCTCTTATTTCAGAGAATATGTTTACAATGTTCCACTTTGTTACTTTGTGATGCTCTTCAACTCTAAGTAATAACTCAAGTAGTAATTTCCAATATTCTTAATTTTTCAAAGCATAATCTAAGAATACCAGTATAGTAAAATATTTGTAACCAAAAAAACCAATGAAAGGGAAAATTATTTCCATTGTATTCAATGATGATTTATTTAGTAAATAGTGATGTAAATTGAAGCAAAAAGTCTTTCAATCTTTGTCATGAATAGATCCACAAATAGAATGAATAAGTCCAAGCACAAAGTCTATAAAATATAGCTTGAACTCCCTCCAACCACAATTAATAAAATACCACTAAACCAAGCATATAATAAGATAAATCAATGAAAAATATGTAATAACATTCAATTCATTTGAATTTGATCCCAACACAAAGGCTGGTATGCAAGTTCACCTTCTTTATTGATTGAATTTAGTATCATAATTTGAACTCAAAGTTTCAAAGTCGCTTTACAATTTGGTAGCACTTCATTGCAATAGATTAAAGGTCACTAATACAAAAGAGCTCTCTCATATTTATAGATGGGAGCTAAGAGATATTCTAAGAAAAATCCTAACTAATTTTGACATATTCAATGGCATAGTCCTTTTTGATTTAGAACAGGTGTTGTTTATACATGTAGTTGTATCAACACAAAATGACATGTAAAAATGTCAACGCCTATTTAGATAAAGCGTGTGAAAAATACTAAGAAATAAACTAAGTGAAAATCAAGACACATTCAACTTTCTCCACCATCCTTCTATAAGAAGTCTTCATTTTTCTTCAGGATTGCTTGAACTTCTTTATAATTTGGACCTATGGTATGTCTAGAGAAGGAAAGAACTCATGTGACTAAGCCCTTGATAGTTTTTCACACTTTCTAGTGCCTAAAAAATTTCAAATTATCCCAAGTCAGTTGCATATACATCATTTTGTCCATTGAATCTACTGAGAAATATTCATCTTCAAATTCCTTCTAAACCATGGATGTATATTCCTAGACAACTGATTTGGTGGGAAGAACTTTCTAGTTGCATTTCATGGCTTTCTTGCTTGGTGATAGGAAAGAAATAAATCCAAACTATTCAATATTCCATACAAAAAAGATTAGAATGGCATGGTAGAGTAGGTACAAAAAATTCATATTTTCATTGTTAGAGAAAAATTAAGGTTTTATGCACTAGTGGGAAAATTCTGAGCAACTGCATATACTTTGATAATTTAGATGCAAAGGTGGAGAAAAGTTGAGCTCTTGTATGGGGTATTACACTTCAGATGTAATGGCTTAAAAGTTATGAGATGCTACATGTTGGATGTAAAGGTGGAGAAATTTTGAGCTATTACATGGGATATTTAACTTTTGATGCAAGGGCACTAAATTTTTTGAGCTACTACATGAAAAAATGAAAAGGTAGAGAAAAACCCCAACATTGCATGAAAATATGCAAAGGTGCTAAGTTTTTGAGCTATTTCATGTGACTTAGGAATTTGGATGCAATAGTGGAGAAAAACCCCAACACTGCATGTGCACGGGTGTTTAAATTCAATGAAACTACATGTGCATGGACGCTAAAATTTAGAGACACTACACGTGCACAAGCTCAGAAAAACCTTGAAACTGCATGTGCACAGTTCCTAAAATTTAGTGATATTGAATGTGCATGGGAACTAAAATTTAGTGACACTGCATGTGCACAAGCTCAGAAAAACCTCGACATTGCATGTGCATGAGAGCTAAAATTTAGCGACACTACATGTGCTAGAAAATGGCTAGGCAAAAGATAGTATGCAAGGGCACTGAAAAACCTTGACATTTCATGTGCCAAAAAATGGCTAAGGCACAAGACAATATGCAAGGGTGCTAAATTTTTGAGCTCTTAAATTTTTTTAATTTTTTCATTTTGACTTGCAAGGGTGCTAAAATTTAGCACTCCTGCAAGTGCCAAAAAATTTCTAACTCCCAAAATTGAATTTTAACAACTTGGTTTAAAATGTGAATTTCAACAAACCAACAAAGGTTAATGCTCAAAATGACTTTTCAAGGATGGAGGACCACACATGAGATTTTCTTACGAGGTGAGGTCTCGGTGAATCCTCTTTGTCTCACCGACATTCCTAGGAGACTTTATCGGTGAACTACAGGGTGATCGGTATGACATCTCCCCGACTTTGAAGGGTCATAGCGAAGAAATTTTGGAAGGGACAGAGAGTCCTGACTTCACCCAGACACCAAACCAATGCAGAATTTTGAAAGGTTTAACTCAGGACCGGTTAGGGATGGACCTCTCATAGATTTTATTTGTGTTTCAGGCTTGTTTTAAGACGAAATAACATGGAATGACACTGCCCTAGGTTTGAAACCTTGTTCATCTACCATTAGCACACAAGTAGGCTCAAAATTCAATTGTTTCAACTACTAATTCATCGCTAAGGTTTACTAATTACTCTTAGGAAAGATTCATCGAAATGAAAATAGATAAATGAGCTCAAAACTTACTTGGGAGATAACAAATAATGCAATACTAAACAACCCTAGTATGAAACAATGAAATACATAGGAATTCAAATCCCACAGGCTCTCATAACATCAACGTGCCATTCATAATTCTCAATCAAAGGCAAGGTAATAAAAACATACCATTATAACATGGAAATCGATCTCAGAAGCAGTAAATGCGAAGCCGAATGGTGTCCACAAAGAATAGATGCATAAATGCACAAGAATTTGCCACCAAATCGATCAATTCAAACCCAAACATCCCAAAATGAAGTCAATCAATCACAGGAAAGCACCTTTTAGCTCAAACGACAACAACAATCAGCATGATGGCACAAAAGATTCTAGAAATCAAGTTAAATACATCCCTTAAGGCATGCACGAAGCCATTAATGCAATTGATAGGATAGTCAGAAAACTCAGGAAGCTGACGACAAGGAAGAATCTAGCAAAATCTAGCCCACGCAGAAATCCGTGAAGACCAAGAATCCCCAAACCATAATGCATGGCCAGAATCCAAGTGGGATCCGGGAAAATCCGACCAGGGTGGAAAATCCTGAATCAGGGTAAAAACCCGAACTTTGTCTAGAACTTAGGATTTTCAATAAATAACCTAGGGAAACACTTAGGCAATCAAAATAAACTCTTAAGCACATGCCTAAATAAGACAAAGCCTCGAAAAGAAAGGGCCAAAAACCAAAAACTAAAGCGAAAGAGAGTCCCTGCTTTCAGTAGGGCGTGTACGAAAACTGCACAACAAATGGAGACTTCTGCTGGGAAAATGCTCCAAAGCATTTGATGATGAACAAGAATCAAGAACGCAAAATCTCTAGTTTCAATCTCACCATCAAACAAACAAGCCAGAATGCCAAGATTTAAAGAATCAAAACCAAAGGGTAGACCGAACTTTCCATAAACTAAAAATCCATGTGTGTGCACATGAGTTCATTTCCCTCCTTAAGCTACTATAGAAAACCAGTTCATACAAGTTAGGATACATAAGGATTCTAACTTCAAAAGCAACCTGGATAGGGCCTCGCTGCCAGACAAGCGTCCATATTCCTGACAAGGTTATCGTTGTGACTCTCCTGAACATAGCTCTACTACCAACCAGGCGTTCATAGCCCCGGTAGAGATATTCAGGTACCTCTGATAAGTTAAATTTATTCTTTTAATATTCAATATTTCATTTTTCTTTCTTTTGATATTCTTTATATGTCACTTTCATTTCAACTTGTGAACAATGAAGCTCACACTCAGGGCTAAGAACCATAGTGGTGCTGAAGCAAAAATAGGATTTTTCACTTGACAAAACCTCACAAGGATTCCTATAGTACCGTTAGGATTCTTAAGATGTATGAGAGATATAAGATTTTTAGAATACTTCAAAGTCAAATCAAAACCAATGACCAATCTTCTATAAATTCGAAATTAAGACTATTGGCAATAGCAAAGACTTCAACCATCCTTTCAATATGCAAGACTAAAGTCCACCAAGGAAGTACTTAGAACAATTCCAGAGAAGATAGATTTTCCATGCAGGTGTAACACATCTAGGTGAAAATAGAGAAAGCCCCAAAGCAAGAGCAAAGCAAAAAACAAAACAAAACAAAAGAAAACCCACAAACCAAACCAAAAGCAAAGCAGAAAGGGAAACCTAATCTAACTATATACAAGACAAGAGCTGAAGATAGCTCAAGACTTGAAATAATGCTTTAGATACTACCCATACACAGGCAGTGGGATATCCTCTCTAGTGAGATTTTTCAAACAGAAAGCATTATCTCCCAGAATTTTTGAGATCTGGTAAGGGCCAAGCCAAAGTTTATCAAATTTTCCATGCTCTCCCTTACGATCATGGGCTTTATCCTAGTAAAGAACCAAGTCAAAAATCCTAAAAGCTTTTACCTTGGCTCTTTTATCAAACCATCTCTTGACTACCCCCTGATGTTTAACAAAGTTTTCCAGGGCTTTGTCTCTCTTTTCCTCAAGGTGTAATAATTCAGCAAGTCTAGCCTCACATTTATCTCCCTCATCATAATATTCATTAATGAACTGCAAGGTGGGGATTTTTAACTAAATGGGAAACACATGCTCTAATCCATAAACCAGGTGGTAAGGTGATATCCCTATGGAAGCTTTATGTCTAGTGCGATCTACCCAAAGAGAAAATATAAGTTGGGTATTCCAATCCTTCAGATTTCTTTCTAATAGTTTGTGGATAATAGTTAAGAGATTTTTGTTGGATGACTCAGCTAACCCGTTACCCTGAGGGTAATAGTTGGAAGCAATTTTAATTATAATCCCATGGTCAAAAGCTTAGTTAGAAAACTTCAAAGATGAAAATGCAGGACCATTATCACAAACTAAAGACATGGGGCATCCAAAATGATTAAGAATACTAGATTCAAGGAAATTAATTACTACCTCAGAAGTACACTGCTTGCAAGCAAGGGCCTTAGTCCATCATGTAAAATAATTAGTAATGGTAAGGATATACCTATGACCAGCAAAGGAGGGTGGATTGATGGGGCCAATGAATTCCATTCCCCACTGTGGAAAGGGTTTTACCTCGAATACCAGATGGAGTGGTAGTGCAGCATACTTCTCTCTGGTGGCAGCAGTCTAACACACATGACAAGTCCTGACATGGTTGTGTGTATCTTTGAACAGTGTAGGCCAATAGTAACCAGCTTTTAGAATCTAGTTTACTATAGAAGGTGTTGATCCATGGCTTGTACCATATCTATCATGAAACTCCAACATTACTCTTGCGGATTCTACCTTTCCTAGGCACCTCAAATAAACACCCTCATGATTTTTCTTATATAGGACAGCTCCCTTCAACATGAAACTGTCACTCTTTAAGCGCAATTCCCTTCTTTGTACTGAATTGAGATGATCATGGCATCTCTAGGTCAGAAGGTAATGAACAATATGATCATAACACTCTCTAAGAGGAACATCCTCTAAATTATAACTCTGAGCCGTAAGGTCAGGGCCTGTCTCTGCCATTGTCTGCATAAGCCCTTGCCCTCTTACCAACTTCATGGGTTGAATTTCCATATCATACTCTTGTAACATAGTCACCCATTTGGCTCTGCATTCCCCTAGCTCATTCTGCATCAATAACAGCTTAACCGCAAGATTAGGAACTATTGCAAAGACTTTGTTTCTGAGGATATAATGCCTAAATTTCTTTACAGCCCTGACTAAGGCATAGGCCTGCTTCTCCACACTTGGGTATTCTCAACTATGCATCCTTCAATGGTGCACTCATGAATGCTATGGGATGCGCGTTTCCTTGATCTGACTTTTTAATTAACATAGCAGCACAGGAATGATCAAAGGCAAACAAATATATATAGATGGGCTTAGCATAGTATGGACTTACCAAAATAGGAGCTTTAGCAATAGCCCTCTTTATCTCTACAAATGCTTCTTTTTCCTCTGCATTCCATTCAACTTTGGCCTCCTGCTTTAACATTGTGTTCAATGGCTTAACTATTTATGTGAATCGAGTGATGAACTTCCTCACAAAGTTAATCTTGCCAAAGAATGATTTCATTTCTTTTTTACTGGCAGGCGGTGGAATCTTAAGGATGGATTCTATAAGTTCTAGATTAATGGCAATTCCCTTCTTAGAGAGAACATGTCCCAACAATTTACCTTCTGCTACTCCAAAGATGCATTTCTTTGGGTTGAGAGATATCCCAAACTCTCTACATTTCTAAAAAAAATTGCATAAATCTGAGATATGGTCACCTCTTTTCTTGGAAAAGACTGTTAGATCATCCATATAAATGATTATGCACTTACCAATTATGTCTTTAAAGGAAATGTCCATAGCTCACTGGAATGTGGCCCCAACATTAATTAAGCCAAAAGGCATCTTTCTATAGGAAAAAGTGCCCCACTTGGTGGTGAAGGCAGTCTTGTGCCTATCTTCATACTGCACCATAACTTGGTTATAGCTTGAATAACTATCTAGGAAAGACATCATCTGAGATCTGTTGATAATTTGGAGCATTGCATCCAGTGAGGGTACTAGATAATTATCCTTTTCTGAGGCTCTGTTTAGGTTCCTGAAATCTACACATAGCCTGATTTCACAATTTTTCTTTCATATGAGAACCAGGTTTGCTACCCAAGTAGAGTGTCTAACCAAAAATATTATCCTTGCAGACAATAGTTTCTGCACTTCCTTCTATATTATGGGCTCCAATAAAGCATTGATGGGCCTTTGCCTCTGTCTGAAAGGTTTTACTCTTGGATTGAGAGGAATAGTATGGGTTATGATTGATGTATCATAAGTCTTTAAGTCTTCATAACTCCAGGCTATCAAATCTGGATATTCATGTAATGCATCAATAATTCCTTGTCTTTCTTCTGGAGTGCACAATTTGCCAATGAGAACATTTTTTACATCTTCCTGGGATCCTACATTATATTTTTCACACTGTCCACTAATGGACTCTTTTCTAGTGTCTTGATCCTAATCTCTGATTTTGTCTAGATCAAATATCCTCTCCAGTTGCACCATTCCCCTGAGAATTATGTTGGTCTTCAAGTTAATTACCCCTTCCAAGTCTATCTCAGCTTCTTAAAGTTTAGTTTCATCAATGATTTGAGAGGCGAAGACATCAGTACTAGTAATGAAATCTAGGATATGCTTGTCATCTTCAAATACCTAGAAGTTGGTGATATTATCAGGTACTGATGGTACTGGGGTCAGTTCCACAGTAAACTTCTTTAGTCCCGAAAGAGACAGGGGCTGCAAGGTACTTGCTACCTGAGCAAGAGAATCAGTTGTCTAGTTCTTATTTCATGGAATTAATTGAATGTTGAAGGCATCAAATCATTCAATGAGGTCCCGCACCCTGTGTCTATAGTTAGTCATTCTTTTGTCATGACAAGAGTATTGTCTCCTAACTTGCTTGACTACTAACTCAGAATCTCTGAAAACTTGCAACATCTTAACCTTTTTCTTCAATGCCATTAACAGTCCATGGACCAGGGTCTCATATTCTACCACATTATTCATACAATGGAATTGAAGTCTATGAGAAGCAAAAAATGTCTTACCTCTTGGACTAATTAGCTTAAAACCAGCTCCAGCCCCATGCTTTGATTTGGACCCATTGAATCTCAAAGTCCAACAACTAGTAGCTGCAGAGTTTCCTGCTCTTTTGCTTGCACTATTACTACTGGATAGCTCTTTAGAAGGCATCACTCTTTTCCTCTTGGGATCTTTTTGAGCATTCAGGATGTTGCTTTTGACTGCAGGAGTGGGGTTGATACATTTATGTATTTGTTCCACCGCAGCCTGGCATAAGCAATAATCTAGCTCTGAACGTGAAGCATTGTGCACCCTACACCAATTGGGCAAGAGTAACTCTCCAAATTTCATCCCTCTTCCTAGCTGAACTTGATCTTCAATGCACTTCTGAATGAACTCTTGAAAATTATCTAACAAAGTCAGCTAACTATCTTCCAGACCACTATATCTTCAGTTGGTTCGACCAAGACTTTAGTACCACTGGATTCGATTGTAAGGTCAACAGGTGTTGTGTGGAACATAAGAACTTCCTCCATATTTGGCTCTTTAAGAGGAGTAGCAAGCATATAGTTACCCATGCTTACTTCTGATACCAGAATTTTAGCAGAGGTTTTCTGATATTCTGTAATCATGTACTTCATTTTGGGTTATCTTTCAATTCTAATCTAGTTTGGCACTCCCTTCCAGGGAAGCCACATATGAGAGTGGTTAGTCGAGACATATCCATTCAAGGCCCTGGTAAAGTCTCTTCCCAGGATTAGGCCATAAGTGTCAGGTATGTCAGCTACCTGTATATTGATAACCTGCTAAATTCTAGGATTAGAAGTGATCTGCATATGAATCATATTTAACTCTCCTACAACATTGATTTCAGTCCTATCTAATTGTGTGACTTTCTTCTATGATTCAGTAGGAGTAATTCCTATAGCTCGACATACATTGAAAGGCATAACATTAGTTGAGGCACCAAAATCCAATAGACAATTATGTAAATTCTTACCAAATAGGCAGAAAAAAATTAGGAATGGAGGTGTTTGTCTTCCCTTGAAATAGAGTTAAGGGGGTATCTACTTGAGCAACTTGAGATTTTTCCTTTTCTTTCCCAACATCTCCAGGGGGCATATGAAGTTGATTATGAGTTTGTTTTTGTCCTCCTACTAGCTGAGAACCAAATACTCCATTGACATTTTGGCTAATTGATTTATCTTGTGACATGGAATTTGCATTATAATATCCTAAGACTATATTTCTAATGGATGGAACTCTTAATAACTCAAATGCAAATAGATTTACCTTCAATTTTTAGAGTTCTTCAGCAACATACATGGCCAATTATTCTTCAATTTAAATCTGTAGGAGTCTCCCTTGGGTATTCCACCATCTTTTCCTTATTTGCTTCAGTGCTTCTTCCTTTTGGTACATCAGCTCCTAGATCTTGGGATAAATATTGCTTAGATACCAGAGGCAATGATGGATTATTGCTAGTATTAGGGTCTGGAGGCGTGTTGAAATTATTCGGTGGGATAGAGGTAGTAAAGGGACCTCCAGCTTGTGGGCACCTATGTGGCAACTCTCATAAGTCATACTTCTTGACAGGTCTCTAGAAAGTATGCACTTCTTCAATGTAAGCTTCCTCTTTGACATAAGCTTCTCCTTCATCTCTGGGACCATTATCATTCATTTGACTCTCATCAAATAATTGTGTCATTTTATCCCCATTGTATACCTAGTCTACCTCTTTCTTCAACTGGTCAGCTTCTTCTTTGGGTACATTTTCCTCACTTTGTGGAAAAGGGGCATGGTTTAATACCAACACCGGTGAATCATAAGGGTTGGATGGTACTATTTCTTGACAACTTGCATTGTTCTCCACTTCATACTGAAAGATTAAGGCAACTGTCTGGAACTCTTGACAATCTAACTCAGAATGCTGACTAGTCTTGTGGAGCCTACACCACCCTGATAAAGTAGCCTCAACTAGATATACACCACTAGGAGTCTTCTCTTGATTAACTAGTTGACTAGTAGACTGATTGATAGGTTGACTAATTAGTTGATCCAATGGGGTGGGGACTCCTCCATTATTGGGCCCTGTGTTCTAGATCCTATTTTGTCCTTGTTGTTACCTTCTCTCGAACCCTTGTTCACCACCTAGTCCTCTGTCAATCTGACCTAATGATTGTCTTTTATCATAACTTGGTCTTCTATCACTATTATATCCCCTATCATTGTTAAATCCTCTACCATTGTTATACCCTTGGTATTGGTTATATCCTCTATCATTGTTGTATCCTCAGTCCTGACATTGCCCTCTATCAAAGTGTTGTCCTTGTGAATTCTCTTTGTTCTGATTGGACTGCATATTTCTTTGAGTAGCTTGCAACTGATTGTTCTAGTTCCTTAAGTAAGTCACCTCTATATTTAGCTTCTTTATTTGTTCAAACAATTCATCCAGTCTTTCCTTATTAGGATTACTATATGGAGGTTGATTTTCATTATTTTGGGAATACCCTACTGCAGCATTAGCATTTAGTGACTGGTTCAAGACTTTAGAATTTTATAGGTATGAAGGATAACTAGTATGAGGTTGGATATGTAGAGGTTGATTCACATTTTGTTGAGGGTAACTAATTATGGATGAAACTTGTCCTACGGAAGGTCCTGCGTGAGGGACTAGAGGCAACTGAGGTACCTGATTCATGATTGGGGTATGGTTCACTAGAGCTTGGTTGAGAGCTGGAACTTGTCCAGGGTGAGCAACGGGTCCTAATGAAGGCAGAGGCCTAGACAAATGTTGCCTTAGATTTGTGCTAATTTTTACAGCCTCTATATATGCATCAAGTAGACTAGCAAGAGGATTATTACTCCACTTCATAAAAGTAGCTATCAAACTATCCAGGCCCTCATAATAAACTTCTAGAGTAGTGGGTTCATCAACAGCATAAGGGGTTTGTAATCTGGTATAAGCATGATGAAACCTATTGTTGAAAGATCCTATAGGCTCATTCACCTCCCTCTTAACATTAGTGAACTGACGGTAAAGCTCATTAGAACTAATGGGGATTCGAAACTTTTTCAAAAAGGCAACCTCTAACTCAGTCCAATGCCTGATAGATCTAGCAGGTAAATGGTTGTACCAATAAAATGCATCTTCCCCTAGTGAATAAGGAAAGAATCTACATGCTACATCCTCATGGTTTATCCCTCTGTCCTTAAGGCTAGTTTGAAAAATCTTGATGTGTTCCTCAGCGGTCCTATTTGGATCATTGATATGGAATTTTGAACAAAAGTGTTCAAGGTTTTTGGGTATGACATTAAAAATAGCGAAACTTAGTGGAGATGAGTTGGTTGCTAGGAAAGCCATTGGTGGAGGTGGGGGTGGTAATGGCTAATTTACGACTGGTTGAGGTTGTGGACTAGGAATGCCCTCAGACTCAGATGAACTCTATGAAGATGAGGATGATGGAAATGATGGGGGTGGATGGGATGATGATGATTCTTCCCTTCTGTTGGTCCTTCTTGACCTAGTATGGTCTAGTAATTCCTAAAATTCTTCCTCTCCTGGAGCAGATCCTGTTCTTCTTTTGAATCTCTTAGGAGACATGGCGTTCAAAAATTTATCCATCTTGCTTATTCAGGGCCCTCCTTCTAGTGCCAATTCCTATTGATCATGTTTTCTGCACAGCAACAACTCAGACAGAATATAATATCCTATCTCTCTTGAAAGGTAAATCTCTATCAGCAAGCCTCAAGAGATAACCCCAAGGTCTCTAATGTCAGGTCTATACAATGCATAAACAACTCAGTGATAAAATGTGAAAATGTTGGTAATCACAATGGGACCTTACTACAAGAAAAATACTAAATTGATTTTATCAGATCTAACAATCTGATGAGATTTTAATCCTGAATCTAACCCAATAATCAAAGAAAATAAAAAGGGGGTAAGGGTTTTCAAAGATATTTCTAAATCTAATACTACTTCTAAGATTAACAATGAGAATAACCAGCACTCGAAATAGACCAATCCCTCAAAACTGATCTCTACTTGACCTAGATAAATCTGCAATCTTATAGAGAACAGTGCAATCTTCTGAGGTGTTAAGATTTTCAAATCGTGAACATTAATTCAACAACCCTACTATAGTTGAAATGAACAAATCCTCACAATCGAACTAAGCACACTGAATATGAAGTCAAGGCTAACTTTGCAAAGCAACTAACAATCAGTTGGTTGTGAAAAGTATGGACTAAAGGATTGCTGCAACATTAAAGTATCAAATTACAAACATTATTAAATCAAATCTAATCTAAATATTAACCTCCTCAAAGCAATTCTAAAGATAGAATAGCAAGAACCATGCAAGACAAGAGAATACAATTATGGCACCAAATCACAATGTCATTATTTTCATTCGAATTATCCACAGTAGCAACAATTCCAATTTTATGTTACAATGTTTGCTTGAGAATACCTACTTGCTAACTTGCTTCTAACTACTTAACTCAATTCTAACTATCTCTGCCCTATATCAATCTCTATATTCTAATTACAAATTCTAACCCTTACAAATGAGGCAAAATTCCCAATATATAGAATCTCCCCAGAAAACCCGTTAGCCAAGCAAGAGCCTACGGCATTAATGGCACAACTCGGTCAAGAGAAACCCATGGTCAATCAAATAAGCATTAAATGCAGGTTCCATCCAAGTCAGCTAGGGATCCGCAATGCAGCTTGGACCAATGTACGGGAAGATAATAGGGAAGCACAAATCGCGTCGTAGCCTATCATTAGCTCCCTTCCCTATTATGCATATTTTGATCTGGCTCTTCATGTAGTTTCAAGAATGCCCCATCCAATATGGCTACTGGTGGCAAAGGAAAAACCCTAAGTTGATTCTCAATGGATGCAATCTCTTCTCTTGACCGTTTGACCAACTTATCCCAATCTACCTTATACGTTAGGTACTTATCATTAACTGCAATGTAGGTAGCTGCATCATCCAACTGGTGCTCAGAAATGGACCCATCATCAAGTGGTGCATAGACATCATGCCACCACTTCCTTAATTACTCTAGGCTCAAGTACTTGGGCGTGATCTTCCTTTTTCCCGTCATAATTTCAAAGAAGGCAATGGATCCATTGTAGACACCAGCTAGGGTATCATCAATCTGCTTCCTTTGTAAATCTTCTTCAATACCTTCTGCTGGATCTGCAACATCTCATACCACTCCCATGGTTCGGTAGCTCTAAAAGAAGGAAGGATCCCATCAGTCACCAACCTGTCATGGGTGTACTCCATTATAGTTCTGGTTTTCTGCAGAAGGAGATCTATATCTTCTTTATCCTATGCCAACACCTGCTTCAACCACTCAGTTTCCATGATAGCATCCTTTCCTGTTGATAGGATTTCCTTAATAGCTTTAGCACCCTTTATTTGCACTCCTTGCAACCAATTCGTAGTGGCAAGCGTGGAAGCTTTCATCTTTTCTAGCTCAGTTATGGTCTCTTGAGGTAGAGGTGCGTAGCAGAGATCAAAGGGTTAATGGACTGTAATGGTTTCAATAAGTCCTCCAAGCATTTCCTAAGATTTTTATTTTCTTTCTTTAGCTCTTGCTTGGTCTTTATTTCCTTTCTCAATCTACCCACAATAACTGCACTAGAACCCTGATAATCCTCAATGTCCTGCTCAACTAATGTAGGTCCTAGATTGAAAGTCTAAAAATTGTAGTCCTTTCCAACCACATCATCTTTGTTTTTATCTAGGGTAGGGGTGGAAATGTGAACAACTCTATCATGGGCTTCATCTCTCTCAATCCTAGAGATCACCCTAGCCTTCTTCTTACCTTTATCTTTTTCAATTTTGGCTAGTAGTGCATCCCAATTCGGTGGGTTGTCTTCCACAATAATTTCTTTTCTTTTTATTTCCCTGTCCAACCACTCTGGAACAGTGGGCTCCAATTGACCTTCAGCCTATTTTTCCTCTTCTTGTTGACTCTTAGGTGCCTCCTTAATCAAATTATGTTTATCAAAAGCTTCATTTGTCTTACTTTCTTCCTCTTCAACATGTTCCTCCTCTTGTTCAGGTGATGGATCCTTCACAAATTCTTCTTCTCTTGGAGGAACTTCTTCAGTTCTGACAGGGGAATCTGCATATGCAACCATAGGGGATTGTATTATCTTTTCAATTTCTGCCTCTGCATCATGGAGATCACCCTCATGAAATTCCTCCTTCTCAGTATCGAGATGATCCTCAACATCCTCTGACTCACCAGGAACACCGTGACCTCCATGAGCAGAAGGCACATCATCATACTATTCCTCATGAGAAACCACTGGAGGGAGATCTATCTCAGGCACACTGTCCCTGGGATGAGTCCTATACCTCCTTGTATATACCTTGGCCTTCTCCTTTGAACTTTCAACATTTATCACTGGAGGGGTAGCTTCTTCCTCCCCTACCTTGGAGCTTGCCTTCTCTGAAAATTTTATGATTCTTCTCCTCTTGGGAACTGACACATCAACCTCAGGATTCTGATTTTCAGTCCCTTTCTTCTCAGACTTCTTAGTTCTTGTCCTCTTCTTAGCCTTTGGCTTCCTCTATTTTTCTGTCTCTTGGGCCTCTGTTCCTTCAACACCTTTAATCTTGACCTTGGATGGAGAATCCAACTTACCCTTTCCCTGGGGATCCTGCTCAGTAGATTCCTCAGAGGTGGAGTGGGGATCCAAATCTCCCATTAGCGCATAGGTGCATTGTACACCATTATTTTCTAACTCCCGCAACTTATGTTTTAGCCACATCCTAGTGAATTTGAGTACTAGATCCACTAGTTGTTTCAATTCTATCTTTTCCTCCTCTAACCAATCTACATCACCAATTGGTTTGTCTTTTATGGCCTAATAAGCATAATCCTCGATCAAGTTTCCATCATCTTCCAATTGATCAGGAACTTCCTTCACATTATATAATCAAACTGACTCAACTGGAAGCTAGGAGAATTTCTTATTTCTGACATCAAATTCATCACTGCAGTTGGCCTAGTAGTCCTCCAAATTCACCTTATGGCAATACTCTTTACTGGCCTTCTTCTGAGCTTCTCCTGTAATATCAAACCTTGATCTCCTAGAATGAAAAGATAGACCAAGGGCACTCAATTCTTCCTCTGAAGCCTAGGCGGAACCAATGGAAGGACATACCTCTCCAATGCCGACTAGGGATTGTCTTGCTGATGGAGAATATGAAAATGTATGTCGACGAGAGATTTTCTTACGGGGTGAGGTCTCGGCGAATCCTCTTTGTCTCATCGACATTCCTAGGAGACTTTATCGGTGAACTACAGGGTGATCGGTATGAAATCTCCCCAACTTTGAAGGGTCATAGCAAAGAAATTTCAGAAGGGATAGAGAGTCCCAACTTCACCCAGACACCAAACCAATGCAGAATTTTGAAAGGTTTAACTCAAGACCGGTCAAGGATGGACCTCTCATATATTTTATTTGCATTTCAGGCCCGTTTTAAAACAAAATAACATGGAATGACACTGCCCTAGGTTTGAAACCATGTTCATCTACCATTAGCACATAGGTAAGCTCAGAATTCAATTGTTTCAACCACTAAGTCCTTGCTAGGGTTTACTAATTACTCTCAAGAAAGATTCATTGAAATGCAAACAGACAAATGAGCTCAAAAATTACCTGGGAGATGACAAATAATGCAATACTGAACAACCCTAGTATGAAATGTCCAAATACGTAGGAATTCAAATCCCACAAGCTCTCATAACATCAATGTTCCATTCATAATTCTCAATCAAAGGTAGGGAAATAAAAAAATACCATTATAACGTAGAATTCGATCTCAGAAGAAGCAAATGTGAAGCCGAATGGCGTCCACAAAGAACATATGCAAAAATGCACAAGAAATGGCCACTAAATTAATCTATTCAAACCCAAATGCCCCAAAATGAAGTCAATCAATCACAGGAAAGCACCCTTCAGCTCAAATGACAACAACAATAAGCATGATGGCACAAAAGATCCCAAAAATCAAGTTAAATACATCCCTCAAGGCACACACGAAGCCATTAATGTAATTGATAGGACAGTCAGAAAACCCGTGAAGCTAACGACAAGGTGGAATCTGAGAAAATCTGGACCATGCAGAAATCCGTGAAGACCAAGAATCCCTGAACCATGATGCACGGTCGGAATCCAAGCGGGATCTGGGAAAATCTGACCATGGTGGAAAATCTCGAATCAGGGTGAAAACCCGAACTTTTATCCAGAACTTAGGATTTTCAATAAATAACCTGGGGAAACACTTAGGCAATCAAAATAAACTCTTAGGCACATGCCTAAATAAGATAAAGCATCAAAAAGAAAGGGCCAAAAACCAAAAACTGAAGCAAAAGAGGATCCCCACTTTCGACAAGGCGTGTGTGCGAAAACTGTACAACATAGATCCAGGTACCACTCAGGCCTATAGGGATTGGTTCTGACCTCCACTTTGGTTGACTATTCCAGGTGTCGACCCAGATCTACAGAGAGTTAGAGGAAAATGGGGAGGATGAGGTTAGAGAGCTGAGATTCGACAGGACCCACCTTTTGTGCCTCCAATCCAGCTAGATCAAGTAGATGTGCACATGCAGGATCAGCAGCAGGAGCCACCATGAGATGAGGATCAGCCTCGAGTGCAACCATAGGTACAGCTAGCAGGACATGTAGATGCTCGAGATGCACTGATTGTGTAGTTGCAGGCTTAGATTCAAGCTGTGACAACCACGAGAGATCAGGCAAGGGTCGAGAGAGAGCAGCTCAGGGCCAAGATGGATTAGGCCATTTGGCAGAGACAAGTTGCAGAGCTATAGGCAGCTACTGAGCTAGGCCGAAGACAACATATAGAGAGCAAGACAGCCTCCTCCTCCCAGGGTAGAGTGTCAATTCGATCATACAAGGATGTCGTCTAAGAGGCAAAGTACTATCAGCAGTTTTATCACAAGACTATAGCTAGAGTAGAGTGAGTCCCAGAGTATTCAGAGCAGGCTAGCCACAAACTAGCAAAGGGTCATGGTGACAGAGGCAAGGGCAGAATTCACAGGGACCGAGTTTGATCAAGATGATATGATACTTTTTGTGCTTTATGGGCTCATTTTTGATAGCCCGATGGGCCTTTTGTACTAGTTGACACATATGTATAGTGATCTGATTTCCTTTGTACTATGACAGTTGTGTTGTTCATATATATATATGATCCGATGATGATTTTGATGTGATGTGATGTGTACTCTTTATTTATGCATGTATGATTCTACTTCTATATGTTATGCAATGATGTAATATGATGCTTTATAAGATGCATATTTTGATGGTATATGATGTATTTATGGATGCATTTATTTCTAATGATGTATGCATTATGATTATGACTAACAGATCTATATTATGCCACCCTATGATATGCAGATGTATTTACATGATGTGCAATGATGTTGTCTATATGATGATCTATTTATGTTAATGCAAAATGGAATAATCTAATATGTGATATGGATTGTAATATGTAAAATGATATGATGTATGGTATATGCACGAAATGATGTGTGGAATATGCTTATATATGAGATGATTATGGATGGATGTATGCTTTGTATGTGATGGATTGTGATATGATGCAAATGAGATGGTTTTATGTAATGCCAATGAGGTGGTTTTTAAGATGCTTAGAATAAAAAATGCTATTATCCTAAACATATTAAATGATGATGTAATGTATGTGTTGCATTTTAATAGGATGAAATGATATGTTAATGCAAAGTGATATGATGATGCGTAATATAATGTGAACGTAAAGTGGTGAGATGTCATGATGTTATGCAAGTATATATGTTAATGAATTAAGTGCCTATATATTTATTGTTTATGATTTATGAAAAAATAATTATGAAATGCTTTTGTTTATGCGATGATTTATGTGATAGGTGGTAATGTGAAATGCTTAAGCAATGCAAATGAATGTTATGCGATGATTGATATAATGCCATGCGATGCAATGAAATGGATGCACCTATCTATGAAGAATGTCTATGGTGACCTATTTATATGATGATTGCAATGCAATGCGTATGTTTCCTATATGATATGTTTGTGCAATATGCTAATGATTTGTGGATGCAGGATTGATGACTATGATGGTGATGATGATCAACTGTCATAGTACCTTGTTAGTGTGGTTAGCAAGGAAAGAAGAATTCATTTCAACAAGACACAAGATGATGCAAATGCAAATGACGATAATGATGATTACTTGCCGAGGAATTGGGATTTTCAAATGGCCAAATTTTCTTATGTTTGATAACACACGTGGTACGATACATCAAGGTATAGAAAACTAGTATGGTGTTGTACCTAGTGTGATGGACTTTGACTTGACAGGCAGATAGGAGTATTCTTGCTTACACTTGACATATGGAAACCTTGCTAGGATGCACTTTAGAAGTTTCAAACATCTCAGCCCAAAACATGGAAAAGTAAACCTATCCATGCAATAGTCAACAAGTTTCCCTAGACCTCTTCCATACATACCTAACAAAGCAAGTATTTTCCAAGGTTATATTACAAGAACGTCCAACAAACGTAACAAATAGAAGATAATGATCATTGCCCCATTCTTATTTCTCTAAATCCTCTATTTTGGGATATCATCGAGAAGTCCTTGGAATGAGTGCAAATAAGATAAGTCAAAAGATAAAGATAAAGCACACAAACAAGCTGATGTTCTTCAATACCGCTAACAAAGGAGGATGTGTTTTCTAAGGATAAGAACTGAAACATATTGCCAAAAGATAATGTCCATTGTAGGAACCTATTCATCCTAGGAAATGTTAGTGGATGGTGGCACGTCATTTCATTTACCCAAAGCATTCTAAAAGATGATTGATATGGGACCGAATGGGTGATGAGTTATCGATACGAAGAGATGACCAACTTGCTTATGCACTGACTTAGACCTAAGATTTGACGTTTTTAGTTTTTCACTTTCGACCTGCTAGGTTTTCTTCTAACTGTTTCACCAAAGGTGGAGGATGATGATTAGTTTATTATGAGTGGTGTTTATTGTGGGTGCAAGTGAGATGAGATGGATGGATTTTTTTCAAATAGTTGGATGTTTTTGACATTTTGAAATGTTTTGAGGCTATTTTTGGTATTTTTTGAGATTTTCCAATGTTCTTGGGATTTTCTAAAATTTTGACCAAGAGACTAACCTAAAGACCTATCCTAGGGGCATGAGGGGCTGATCAATAGATTAGCCTTGCCTACGTTACACACGCAGAGACCACGTAGTTTGACTGATGACTTGACCGATTTATAGATGACGGTATACATGATGAAGTTTCAGTTTATTATGATGGACTCCTAAAGGACTAACCTAAGTGTCTCAGGGGATGATCAAAGATCAACCTTGCCTACATTCAAGCTTAGAAATGACGTAGTTTGAAAAGATGACTCTATTTTTGATTTTTTGATTGACTTTTTGGATTTTTGATATGTTTTGATGTTTTTGGATTTTTTGATATTTTGATTTTTTTGGATTTTTTTGATTTGAGGACTTTAAGATAATACATGAATCTGATCCAATAAGAACATGCCCCCAGTGTGATGCAATAGACTACTTTGATAAAGGTAGGACAAACTAACCTTGAGGATGGGTCAAGTAGTACTAGGAAGGATCATGATATGAAAATAGGACCAAGCTATGGTGCGGATGTGAGTGGATGAGTGAAATGGATGGATGATGTAGAACAAGCCATAAAGATCCTTGTGGATGGGAAGTGCTTATTTACGCAAGGTGCCTGTTTGTCAGGTTTTCACCAAGGTACTTGCCCAAAGTGCCACCAAAGTGGTTTTCACTAGAGGACGATTTTTTCTGTCAATCCTTTTTCTGATTTTTTGGATTTTTTGCTTTTTTTATTTTTTTGTTGTTACCAAGACGTCTGTTTGCTAGGTTTTTGCCGAAGTGACCATTTTTTTAGGACATTTTCTAAGTTTTTGGATTTTTTGGTTCTATATGTTGAAATATTTAGGCATAAAACCTTTTGAGATGAGAGTTATTCATGGGCTCTTGTAGAGGTTCCCCTTCAGGTGTTGATAACTGATATGCCCTTGACTTATAACTTGCTATGATGACAAATGGTCCCAACCAATTGGGTTCAAACTTGCCTTTGCTGCATGGGTTTGGGACATTCTTTTGATTCTCCTTTAATACTAGTTCTCCAACTTGGAATGTCCTGCTTCTGATTTTCTTATTGTAGCTCCTTTTGAGTCGATTCTAATAGACTTGCAAATGATTCAAAGAATCTATATGTCACTCATCTAGTAGCTCCAACTCATTTAGTCTTGATACTCAGTACTCTTCATCTGTGATGAGGTTTTGCAGTGATATTCTGAGTGATGGGAGTTTGATCTCAATGGGGAGTACGACTTCTAATCCGTAGACCAGGGAGAAAGGGGTGGCGCCAGTGGGTGTGCGGATACTAGTTCGATAGACCCAGAGGGCGGGATTAAGTTGTAGGTGTCAGTCACGACCTATGTCCTTGATTGTTTTCTTAAGGATTTTCATAATGGTTTTGTTTGTAGCTTTTGCTTGGCCATTGCATTGGGGATATTATGGGGTGGAGAAGTGATGCTAGATTTTGAATTTTTCGCATGTCACAAACATCCTGATTTTTGAATGGTGTCCCATTATCCGAGATAATGGCTTATGGAAAACCGTACCGACAAATGAGGTAGTTCATGATAAACTTTGAGATATGCTTCCCAATTATATACGTCATGGGTACAGCTTCCACCCACTTAGTAAAGTAATCCATTGTTGTTATGATGAATTTGTGGCTGTTAGATGAGGTGGGTGTGATTTTCCCAATAAGATCGAGTCCCCACTGTGAAAAGGGCCATGGTGTGATGATAGGATGAAGCTCTTGAGCTGGAGCATGGATGAGGTCCCCATGCTACTAAAATTGTAGACACTTTCTGGCATAATCATGTGCTTCTCGTTCCATTGTGGGCCAATAATACCCCATCCTCAACAATTTCTTAGCTATGGTCATTCCACTCGAGTGTGAACCATAGATACCATTGTGAACTTCAGCTAGAGTGATTAATGCCTCCTCAGCATTTAAGCAGTGCAGTAGGGTTCCTTCTATGCTCCTACGATATAGGGTATCTCCTAGGATGAAAAATCTAGATTCCTTTTTAACAAAGGTTTGTTTTAGATTTGAGGGTAGGTCAGTAGGTATGACTCCTATGTGAAGGTATGTGTAAATGTCATGGTACCAAGGATCACCAGGACCAACAATTTCACACAAAAATTCTAATTCTGGTACCTCGAATGTGGGCACGAGAAGCTGCTCTATCAAGAATTTGTATTTTGGAACATTGTTGGGGATGTCTAGTAGGGACCCAATTGTTTCCATGGCATCTGTTGCTATGTTGTTGGTTCTAGGTATCTGCTCAAATGTAATTTTGATGAAGGATTCTTTGAGAGTCCACCAATTTCTTGTATGGAGTGAGCTTGTAATCCTTGGTTTGGTATTCATCATTCACTTGATTTATGATCAGTTGGGAGTCTTTGTACACTTTGAGAGCCATGTTGTTCCACTACACTACTATTATGAGACCTATGGTCAAAGCCTCGTATTCTGCAATGTTATTGGTGCAAGGAAATTCTAGTTTGTAGGATCTTGGTATGCAATCCCCTTGTGGAGTGATGAAGAATATGCCTGCTCCTAATCCATGCTGTGTGTATGAGCCATCGAAGTATAGTTTCCAGTGGTTAGCTATGTTGAGATTAAAAATGGATTCATCTAAAAACTCTGAGACAAGAGGGTTCTCGGAATAGATTGGTGCTTCTACCAGTTGGTCTCCAATGACTTGGCCCTTTATTGCTTTCCTCTCCACATATTCAATGTCATATTATAATAATATCATCACCCATTTAGCCATTCTGCTAGTGAGCATTTCCTTTGATAGTAAATATTTGAGGGGGTCAATTTTGGCGATGAGCTTTATTTTATGTGCCAACATGTAATGTCTGAATTTTTGAGATGCAAACACTATTGTGAGGCATGATTTCTTGATGAATGAATAGTCTAGCTCATGCCCAACCATTGTCCTGCTACTATATTAGATAGCCCTTTCCGTTCCATTTTCGTCATGCTGAGCTAAGAGAGCTCCAAGGGCTACTGCTATTGCTGATACATATAGAATCAAAGGTGTTCTTGGGATTGGTGGCATTGAGACTAGTGGTGTTAGTAGATATTCTTTGATTTTCTTAAATGCCTCTTCACCCTTGGTGTCCCATTTGTATGCTACTCCCTTGTGGAGTAGGTGAGAGTATGGGTTTTGTTTGTCTGCTAGTTGTGCTATGAATCATCGGATGGATTAGAGTCTACCTTGGAGACCTCTCAATTGTTTTAATGTCTTTGGTGCCTCCATCTTGAGGATTGCTTTTAATTTTGTTGGATCCACCTTGATACCCCTCATTGATACTATATATCCTAGGAGATTTCCTGATTGTATGCTAAAGATGCACTTCTTTGGGTTTAGTCTGACCTTGTACTCTTCTAGTCTGTCAAAGATGGCACCTAGGGTTGCTATGTGATCTTTTCTCTTTCTTGACTTGGCTAGAATGTCATCAACATAGTCTCAACCGTCTTATGAATCATATCGTGGAATATCAATGTCATAGCCCTTTGATATGTTGCTCATGCATTCTTTAAGCTGAATGGAATCATATTCCAACAATAGGTCCCCCACAGACAAGTGAAAGTTGTCTTATGTTGGTCCTCCTTAGCTATCATGATCTGATTATACCCTAAGAATCCATCCATTAGTGACAACATCTCATGTCCCACTGTCATGTCCACTATCAAATCAATGTTGGGAAGTGGGAAGTCATCTTTTGGACATGCCTTATTCAAGTCCCTGAAGTCTATGCAGATTTTGATGTTCCCATCTAGTTTTTAAATAGGTACCAAGTTTGATACCCATTCTAGATAGTCTATCAATTGGATGAATCCTACATCTAATAGCTTCTTTAGCTCCATTTTGACTAATAGGGAAATTTGAGGATGCATTTTTTGAAGCTTTTGTTTGACCGGCTTTGCTTCTAGATACACTGCTAAGTGATGAACCATAGTCTTTGGATCAAGCCCTCGCATGTCATCATAACTCCATGCGAAGTTCATATGTCTTTCCCTTAAGAAGGCTGCTAGGAGCTCTTGCTCTTTTGATAGTAGTGATTCTGCATAGAATGTTATATGTGGGGTTGCCTCTGTTCCTAAGTTGACTGGATTGCATTTTTCGGCCAAGACTACTTACTTTTCTTGATGAATAGCTCTTAAAGGAAGATTGAATCTCTCATCCTCGGGCACCTCAGAGAGGTTTTCACCATTGGATATGTCCTTTCTTTTTACTTTTTCCTTGTTAGAGAGTGCCACAGTGTGGTTTTCACTCAAGGACTTGGATATTATTCTTAATTGCTTACTTTTGCAACTGAAGGATTCAATCGTTTCCCCATAATAGGCATGTGTTTCCAACTCTATTATAAACCTTGCTTTGTGATCTCCATGTAGAATGTTATCTCGCAATCCCATGAATTATGAGAGTGCCTCATCATTTTTGAATGTATCGAGAACTAGTGGTCCTCGTTGGTTGTAGTTAATGAGTTGGGGATATACTAGGCAGATCTCATGATTTTGTTGGTCTGGTTCAAAGGATAGGGTACTAATCATGCAAAGAGTGGTATCCTCAAATAGCCTAGGTAGATTGGTCATGGTATCCTCGTCATAACTACTATTATAAATGTCGGTTATAAAGTTATGTATGTCTCTACCTGTTTATATTAGTAAGCATACTTCTATTGCGGTTGGATGAGGAGGATTGTTAACCATTCTAACTGGAGGACTTTGGCCACATATGGTTATACTCAGAGGGGTACATCCAAGGCCAAGATTTGTTATTGGTCATGTCTCTGGTATGATAGGTGTTATGAGCCCATTGTCATTTTGTCCCAGTCTTTGATTTTTGTCGTAGCCCATTGCGAGCATCATTTGCAGACCCTTGTTTCTGTCATCCATTGGTAATTTAGGTGTTGGTATTTCATCTTGATATAACATGTGAGATGGATCTACCTTAATAACTTCTCATCCAAGATCTCCCCAGCTTGTGAATTCGGGATAGTTTTTAGGAAACATTTGGGAAGTGGAAGCCTCATTTATTTTTGGGCATCCCCATGATCTAGGAGATTGTGGTAATTCTCCTACCACAAAATCATTATTAGGGAGCTTGTAATTTCCATAGCTGTTATCTTGGATAATGAGCTTGATGTCAGAGATGGTGGGGATGGTGGAGGCGGTGAGTGTCTCTATCGCAGAAGTGGATGTGAGAGTGGTAGGATCGATGTATGGTGTGGATGGGCCCTCATCATTTTTGGGTACTTGGGGGATTTTGTAATATTTTGCTTCAAAATTTTTGCAATACAAGAAAGGTTCGGGATCTCCATGGATGGTAACTTCTTTTCCATTATGTGTAAATTTCACACATTGATGGAAAGTTGATGCTACTGCTTTCATCTCATGGATCCATGGATGTCCTAGGAGGATATTATTGGGCAAGTCAAGGTCCAAGACCTGACAAGTGGTCTCCATGATGGCAGGCCCTACTTGAATAGGGAGTTTGATCATGCCTTGAGACACTCTTTCTTGATCATCGTATGCTTTTATCATGATACCCTTCCCTTTGTCAATAGAATCTTATGATATTTTCAAATGCTTGATGAGGCTGAGAGAACAGATATTTAAACCTGCACCTCCATCCACCAAGACCCTTTTGATTTTTCTCTTATGCACTAAGGCTTCTGAGTGAAGCGCACAGTTGTGAGATGGTTGAGCGGGGAAATCCTGGTCAAAGAATGTAAGGAGATTAGGCATAATGATATTTCTGACCATAGCTTGGAATTGCTTCGCATCGAGATCGGCAGGGATAGTAGATGAGGCCAACACTTCTTCAATGATTTTTCTATGGGCAGATGAGATTTTTAGTAAATCCATGATGGAGATTTGCGCTGGCATTCTCTTGACTTGATCTAGGACATTATAGCCATTAGGAACAAATCTAGATGTAGGGATTTTCTTTGGCTAGGATGATCCTACGATGGTTACTTTGTCACCTCTTGTGGTGACTCCACAATCTTCGGCATAGGCGCCTTTGATAGTAATGACCATGCAGTCTTCATTTAGGGAGGCGACGACTGTT
The DNA here is from genome assembly GCA_007258455.2 of Sequoia sempervirens. NCBI lineage: Eukaryota > Viridiplantae > Streptophyta > Pinopsida > Cupressales > Cupressaceae > Sequoia > Sequoia sempervirens. The sequence goes on from VDFB02047230.1 coordinate 577,913,299, forward strand.
TCATACACATGATTTACGCTTGAGTGGGTGCCTTTCCATTTATCATTTTTATTCCCTTTGTTGCCATGATTCGGCATCAGATTTGTATATATCTTAAGATCTTGATTTCCTATGACTTGTTCCACGTTTATGATTCTTTTATCGATGAGATCTTGGATGATTTTTTTCAATCTCATGCAACTTTTTGTGGTATGGCCTTTGATTTTATGGAATTCGCAAATTTGATTTTCATTATACCAAGGAGGTTTTACATCTGGTTCTTGGTAATTCTCAAATGTAGGAGGCTTGATGAGTTTTTCATCTATCAACTTTTTCATTATGTCCTCAAGTGGTTCCCCCAAAGTGGTGTATTTTCGCTTGGGATAACTCTTGCGTTGGGGTGGTCCTCTTTGCTCATTAAGATTATTGATGGTTGGATTGTTGTTTGGTTGGTGTACTGTGTGATGAGTGTTTTGGTGTTAGATTTGGATTTGTGTTGTTGGTGTATGTTAGCGAGGAGCACTAATGACCACCTTGGCATTGACAACACCATCATTAGTAATGTTTTTGTTCCTTGCCCGTGTGTGAGGTTTATCGTTGTAATTGGATGGTGGGTGGTTGTTTTGTTGTTCATGGTATGATGTTGATTCCGCGGTTGAGTTATGAGGGATCTTTTGATGCTGAGCGCCTTGGAGATCAACTGATCATATGTGGTGATGCCCTTAACCTTGATATGAAATGCCAAGCAGCCTTCAAGGTTGGCTATGATGGTGTAAACTTGTTTTTCTTTTGGCATGGTCCACTTGCTCTGATTGGACTTGGATCGCCATCGTTTTAGGAATGAAGTGAATGATTCACCCTTTCCTTATTTCAGAGCTGAGAGTTCTTCTAGACTAACATCCATTGCAATGTTGCATGCATAATTTTTAATGAATTCATCCATAATTTCTTGGAATGTTCTAATGCCTGAAGGTAAGCGAGAAAACCATTCCATAGTGTGGCCTGCCAAGCTCCTAGGGTATATTCGCATCAGATAAGTATTGTCATATGCGACTTCCATGCAATGTACCTAGAATTCCTTGATGTGATCTTTAGGGTTTCCCATCCCTTGATATTTGTCAAATTTTGGGATCTCAAACCCCTTGGAGAATGGTTTCACTACTAAGCTCCTATCAAATGGATAGGGACACAAGTTGCTTGGTGTTTTGGTTGTTTTCCCTGATTGAAGATCGAGCACTTGTTGCGAGAGCAACCTGATTTGTGTCGTCACATCATTTTGTGGATTAGGGGGTGGGATGAAAGTGTTTTGGGGTGTTTCAATCGTGGCTTGGATGGGTGGGTTAGTCGGTGTATTGTTCGATGGTATCTGTATGTTTTGCTGACCAAGGTAGGATTCCACTTGCTTTTATATGAACAACACTTGTTGTTGATCTTGTTGTTGTTGTGCTAAGATTTCTGCTTGCTGTTGTGCTTGTTGTTGTTCCAGCAATGCTTGTTGTTGTGTTTGTTGTTGTTCCAACAATGCTTGTTTTTGGGCTGCCAATTCGGCTGCTTCTCATTGCTCTTGATATTGCTTTATTGCTTGTTGATATGCTTGCAATTGCACTGCTTGTCTTTGTGCAAGAAGTTGTGCTTGATATTGGGCTTGTTGTGCCTAATATTGAGACTACGCTTGAGCTTGCACTTGTGCTGCTTGTGCTTGTGCTACTTGTTGTTGCAATAAAAGTTGTGCTTGAGTGTCCTTTTGCAATGCTTGTGTAGCTTATTGTTGTTGTTTCAATAAAGCTTGGGCTTGTGTGGCTTGTTGCACTTGTAATGTGGCTTGTGCATCTTGGGCAGCTTGCTGAGTAGTTAGTTGTACGGTTTTTTGTTTTTGCACTTGTTGGTATCCCCTTTGAAAAGTAGCTTGCAATGCAGCATTGTATTGACTTGATGTGGTGGAACTTGGTGGTGGTGGGGGTGGTGGTGGATTCAAAATGGCATTTGATGATGTCGTGTTGGTGTTTAGAGTGATGGATGGTGGTATCGATGTGGTTGTTTGATTAATAAGTAGTGTCGTTGATGTGATTGGTCCTTAAGAGACCATGCTTTTCTATGATAGGGGGTGTTTGATGATGATGCAATTGCTTGTGAATTTGTTGTTTGTTGTTGCGATATCAATGACAAATTTTGTGTTTGTCATAATGCTTTGATGGGTATTTGGGATAGTGGTTTGATTGATACTCGGTAGAGGGGGAAGCCCTAAACTAAGGAGTGGTGTGGATGATAATGGAAATGGTGGAAGATGTGGAAATGAAAGCTCTTGCGAGAATGTTGTGGTGTCAAAAATGCCCCCTAGTCTAAACATATCTCCCTCTTCTTGTGAATTTGTGAGGAGAGGTGTTTGAGGTGTTGCATGAAAAAATGATGATGATGGATCATGATGGAAAGTGAGAGGAACATTTTTGTGTAATGTATTTTGGGGTATGTTTTGTTCCAATATGGTGTTTGCATTCAAGTTTTGATAATTAACAAGGGGGTGTGTTTTGATAGCATTAGAAAATGCATTTCCCTTATTAACATTAGGTTGGGTTGGAGCAAATGATGTCGTGATCTGCAGAATGTTTTGAGATAGGGGTGTAGATGAGATGGGAATGGTATATGAGATTGGAGGAAAAGATGTCTCCACTATGGTGCTTACATCAAAATTCAAAGGTAACTTGGCCCCTTGTTTTTCTAGTTCAAGCATGTATAATGAAGGGTTGAGCCTCATTATGATCTTGATGATTTTATGGTTCTCTAGATTTTGGAGCATTTCAATTATTTCTTTGTGAGACATTCCAAAGGTAACATCCTCTCCTTGGTTTTCTTCTTGCATATTTTGGGATGATGAGATGGTCAAAGGATTGCTTGATTCGGTGGGATTTATTTCAACGTTTGTTTGGCTAAGATCGCTTGAAGCGGGTGTTTCTTTGTTGGCTTCCATGCTCTTCTTGTATTGATATCTAGTTTGAACCATAAAACAAGGATCAATTTTTGAGAATAGGAGAGATGAATCTCTTGGTTCTTTGGATTGATCCTTACTTTATGCCCAAGTAGAAATTTTTAGGATATCTTAAGGATCGAAAGGGTGATATAATGATGATCCAAGGGATGGATGAACTAGGTGTTATAATATTTTGGTAAATCTTGAAGGATATACTAGGCTCTTGGGACTTTTGGATATGTTTTGGATTTTGATTTGGATTTGATGTTGGCTTTGGGATTTGTCCTTGGTTTTTATTTTGATTGCTTTTGATTTTGAACAAAAGGACCCTAAGATGTTGGATGATGATCTAAGGGATAGATTTGTTCAAAGTAAAATGATTTGAATATGTGCAGGGAGAAGGATGCATCTACCCACACCTACCCAAAGAAGATGATAGTTTCACTAAGCATATGAAGAAGGATTCATCTACACATACTAAGCTAAACAAGATGATTTTGATAACTTTGACTAAGCATATGCAAAAGGATGCATCTACACATACCTAGCCAAAAGTGATTTTGATAATGATTTCAAGGATTTAATCTCAAGGATTTTGATGATTTTGATTTTGCCAAAAAATCCTAGCATTTAATGATGATTTCAAGATTTTCCCAAAAGGTGATGGTGAGATGATGTTTGTTTTTGATGTTTCAAAGGATGGATGAAAAGATTTTGATTTGCTTTGATCCTAAGATGAACCTAAAAAGGACACTTTGTTTTCCTAGACCTAGGTATTGAAGAACATGCAAATACTTCCTAAAGACCTTTATAACCAAAGAATGATTCAATTTGGACATAAGTTTCCAACCAATGATTTTCATTTTTGAACTTTTTCAAGAATCATGAGGCTTCAACACACATGAAAGTTCATTTTTCTTAGCTTTGCTTAATGGCTTCATTTTATTAAAAACACTTTCTTTGAATAAGTTTTCAAACTAAGATGTCCAATGTCTTAATTTCTTCAAAACCCCACAAGATATATGTGGAAATTCGATGAACTTAAGGCAAGGGTTTTCCTATTGTTTACTTAAGTAGACAAATTGAGATGTAATCCAATGTTTAGAAACCTCTAAGGATGTAAATCCCAAGGGCAAGCAATAACATATGGATTGAGTCAGTTGTATTTGTCCCCAAAAGGGTTTGAAATTTGGATGATGATGTTAAGTGTTTGTTTTCAAGATGTTTTCAATCAAGCAATGCATTTTGTAACCCAAGAATAAGTACAATCCTATGGATGTGTAAGATAATATTTGTTGGATTCCCACTTGGACAAGTCTAGCTACACTTATCTTTAGTGAATGGTTAGATGCTTGACCCCATTGGCTCCCCTCCATGACACTCACTTATACGAGGCAACTAAGCATCAACACCCATGAAACTCATATGGCATGTTTTCCATTTCTACTAAAAGACCGTAAAAGTGTGGGGTAGCTTTAGAATGACTGTTCTTGCACCAACAAATAGATTAAAGGATTTTGGAAAATTCTAGCATATGGGTTTTAATAAGGACTTTCCATTCGTGGAGATTGACCCATATGACAAGAGTCCCCTTTTGGATCCATCTTGTCAGAATCAACCGCATGATATTGGCATTTACTCTAATACCCACATTTATATACTAGTTGGAAATACTCTTGGCTTTAGAGTGTTACCGGTTGAGTCGTTCCCTTGGGTGAGTACCTTTTCCCCAAGGCAGACCCTCTAGGATAAACAAAAGCAAGTGAAAATAATATTCTTAACTCGATCAATCCTTGTAGGTAACAAAGAGAGAGAATATACACAACAATGCCCCCACTCACACTCGCACAAGATTTTGTTCAATCTTAAACCCAAATCGAAGTGTGGAGGTGATTGCTTTGTCTCACCCTTAAATCATGAAAAAGGCCTTTTGATTCTCAACATCACTATAAAGCGCGAGAGAAGCACATATGTCCTTTTTCAATGCCTTTAGTTTAAGTAAGCCTTCATGAAAAACAAAGTTTCACTTGTTCTTTTTAAATCCACAAAACAAAATGTGAGTTCATTTTAGAGCACCAAAAGATAAATGATATACATTTTGTTCAATTGTTAACTAGAAACAAACTTTAGTATGTTGTTGTCCTAATGTTCATTTCAGCCCTTTTGCAAGAAATGAAAAGATCCTTTTTAAACCCAAATGGAAATTAGTGTCCTAAGAAAGAAGGGATAACAATTTCGTGAAAAAGTGTTAAGCAAACACTAAAGTGTTTAAAAACACTTTGACTTGATGAAACATCCTCTTCATGCTTCTCCTTTCTTCATTTTTGATTTCCAACCTACAAGGAAGAAAAACTAGTCAGATTCTAGAAAATATAGAAATTAAAAAGCAGAAAATAGAAGATAAATTAACCATCAATCAAAAAGTACGTGCTAAAATTAAATTTTCCCTTTTTACTCCCTTCCAGTGTCGCAACTCGTAACTACGTCATAGGTTGATTTCTAAGTGGTGCTCTCACAACGCCACTTGCCAGTAAGTGTCGCTCTGTGTCGGGACAGAGAGCTGAACTATGTCGCACTTTTTTCCCAGTATCACAGTTTTCTTCCAGCATCATAGTTTAATACTTTTTGAAATTTTTTGTAAGTCAACGAGTCCAGCAGTGGAGTTAGAAATTCAAATATTTTAGCGAGACGAGTCCAATGTCGCAGTTTTAATTTCAAGCGGTGCCATATAGCGACTCTGAAGAATTAGTGGTGCCAAAACAGCGACGATGAGCTCCCAACATTGGAATTTTATGTGTATGAGTAAAAATGTGGAAATTTTAAGAAAAGATGAGAAAGAATGATATCCAGCCCTCCTTCTAGTGCCAAATGTGCGAACCCTTTTCCTAGTACTTGAAAAACAACATGAATAAACAAGTTAGACAAGAGATTGCAAGCTAAAACAAGGATTCCCCATGAAATCCATTTACAACATTCAAACTAGTAAGAAAATAGTGAAGAACACAATGGAAATGATAAAACAAAGATTGAATCCTAATTTAAATGTACAAACTCATGTTCCCATGGGGGAATTAGTGCCAATTTGATGTGAAAATTGGCCCTTTCCCAATTCCTAAGATGCAAGCTTGATATGTTGATGAGATTGACCCACTTTGTTGATGAAGGATGAGAGCTCCAAGGCAAAAATCTACAAAAAACATAGCTAAGAACTCAATGATAATGGATAAAATTTGAGAGATATTTGAGCATGGTAACTTTGCATAAATTGTGGATGATCAAATGAGGATATGAGCTCTTTATTTATAGATTGACAAGATGGATGAATGTCCAAATTTGAGCAATGTGGGACTAACATTCATCCAATGGCATGTGCCACTTGTCATTCTATGAATGGATGGAGGATGTGCAAGATTTGGGGATTGTGCCAATAAATGCATATTTTTGAATTTCAAATTTGTTGAAATGACTTGCAAGAGGGAAGGGAAATTGCAATAAATTCCACTTGGCTCAAGGAAAAGGACATGTAAGAGGAAGTTATTGCATTGTTGGATGTACATGTTGACTTGGAATTTTTGAATTCAAATTGAGAGAATATTCCAAAAGATGCCTTGTGAGGAAAATAGGGATTTAATAAATGAATTAAATCTATTTTCATGTGCAACTTGCAAAATATAGAGGATGAGACATGGGATTAGATTAAATTAATCAAGGATTAATTAATTTAATGAGAGAGGTTAGATGATGTGACCTATTTGACTCAAATTTATGGATTTATTTAAATCAAATAAGAGAAGAATATGATAAGAGATTAAATAAAGATTTTTGATTTATTTAATTGAGAGAGATGGTGTTAAATTAAATCAAAATAAGGTTTTAATTTATTTAATTTAATGGATAGACTTTAGAAATTTAATCAAATAAAATTGATTATTTAATTAAATAAGGATAATTAGATCAGATGGATTGATTTAATTAACAAAAGAGATTGACTTAATTAGATAAAATGATTTATTCAATCAAGAGAGAAATATTGATGAATTTAATCAAATAAGGGGTTTGATTAAATGGTTAGACCGAGGGATGATTCAAGGTGAAATGATGTTAGTAGTTGGGATCAGATGCCTAATGTCAATTGGTATATTTTACGTGTCTATAATAAGATACTTGTAAGTGAACAATGTTTGTTGAAATTGAAGATAGGAAATTACTATGATGAAGTTTTGTTTGATATCATGCCTATGGATGTATGCCATGTTTTTTTGGCAATACCTTGGCAGTATGATAGACAAGCTATTCATGATGGAAATAAGAATACATAAATCATTGTTGCTAATGGGATGAATTAGACTTTGTTGTCATTGGAAGATGTTACTAGAATTGAGGTTTGTATGAATGCTAGAATTTGTTTGGTTGATGGAAGAAGATTTTTGGATGGATTGAGACATGAGAACATGCGCTATGCCTTGGTTTCTAAGAAGGTTGAAGACTTGAAGCATGTAGAAGAACAACCAGAGGAGATAAAGGAGATGTTGGCAGAATATGAGGAGATCATTTTGTTGGATGTTGTGGTTGTGTTGCTAATATGTGGTTCTAATTGATGTCAACACTATTAGGATTTGATGTATTGAAGGTTGTCTATGTCGAGGATATTGAGAAAATTGTAAAAGAAAGTATTGCAGGTTCCCAGTGGAACTGCAAAGGTCATGAAGGTTTCTTGTTCTATACGTTGAAGATCAATTGTTGTGGACTAAAGGGTTTATTTTTTAGTGTATCTAGTCCATCCACCGGAAGTTTCAGAGGTCCATGTGAAGATTTGTTTGAGTTTTGAAGATATATGTTCTAACAATGTTTATGTGGTCTCTATCAGTGTTCTTGATTAAGGTTGGTATAATTCTAGTAATTCTAGTTGTTGTGGATGTTTCTCTATTATTTCTTGGTTTTCATGGATGTTTCTAGATCGTGCTTGATATTTTTTGCACATCCATGTTGATCAATGTGCTCATGGTCGAATATTTTTTCTTGATATGTTCGAGTTTTCATGTTTTTGGCTGGCATGATGGTTGTAACATGTTGTGGATCCTTGGAGATTAAAATTTGAATGTTTGGCGCACTCGAGGATACTGTTGTGGGTCTCATCATGATATTAGCTAACGGTGTTTGATCCACATTGAGAATTTATTTGTAAATTTGGGCCGACATTAAAAATATGTTTCATATTTCTGGCTGACTAGGTTGTTGATGTAAATCCATGTTGCGGATATATAAGAGCGGTTGTTTGAGCGAAGTTAGTTTGTGCATAAGAGCGAATGTATGCAAGAGAAAATGTAGATGTTTGAATAATGTTCTAATCATTCGATTGCAGAGCAAAGTGAGAAGAAATTTGAGCAAAGTGTGAAGAAGGTTTTATGTGCTTAACTAGAACTGTAATCAGGCTTGTGTACAAGGTATTTTCTTAGTTCATACTTTGTCAATTTAATCCATAGTGTTGTGTATTGTTGGGCAGTGATCCCTCTTGTAATTGAGCAGTGAGCTCTAGGCAGTGTGCATGAATGCATGTGCATTCCCATTATTTTTCATTATACTTTTAACAAGGTATAATCTTGTGGACTAACATCCACCATGGTTTTTCCCCTAACAGGGTTTCCACATAAAAAATCTTGGTGTTCTCTATGTTTCTGATGTGTTGATTGTTTATGGTTTATTGTTCATTCATCAAATCTAAGATTGAATTAATTAAAGTTTTAAAAGTTTAAATAATTTGTGACAATTGATTCACCCTCCTCTTAGTTGTTTGTCCTTGTTTTTCCAACAATTGGTATCAGAGAAGGTTCCTCTGAAGAAGTTTAAAAGCTTGAGGTGATCCGAGATGGCATCATACAAGAAGGAAAGTCCTAGATTTGATGGAACAAATTACTCATTATGGAAAGCTAGGATGGAGTGTCATTTGAAGTGTATTGGTGAACTCTTCTGGAAATTACAAAAAATAAATATGTTATTGTTCAGAATGGTCCTTCCACTGCTGATGAGATTAAAGATGTTGAGAATAATGGTAGGGCTATAGAAGCTTTGTTGAGTGATCTAACCGATTTACAAATGACAAATGTGTTAGGTCTGAAAACAACTCATGAGATGCAGATAAAGATGGAAACTTTGTATGAAGGAGATGTACATGTGAAGATGGCTAAGCTACAGAGTTTGAAAGGAAACTATGAAAATTTAAAGACGGGTGAAGATGAAAATATTTCTTCTTTTATGCAAAGAGTAAATGAACTAGTGATGAGTATTAGATGCACTGGTGGTACCCTAGATGAGAAAGAAACAAGCAAAGATATGATCTGAGAGAGAGTTCTAGAAAAAAATTCAAGTATGAGGAAGAAATGAAACAACTTGAACATGAAAAAAGAGAGGTAGAAGAGTTGGAAACACTGATTGTGAAGAAAGAAGGTAGAGGATAAGGTAAGTATAAAGGAAAGCTTCCTATTAAATGTTTTTCTTGCAGTAAAATATGTCATTTTGCATCAAGGTGTCCTGAAAGAGTTCCTAGATCTAAGCCTTACAAATCTAGATTCCAAAAGACATATTACTTTGATGAAGAAGGTGTGACTGATGATGAGTCTGATAAAGATAATGGAAATGAAGATGATTGGGTTTTCATTGCTATCAAGGAAAATAGTCCTATGGCTATTGAATATGCTAAAGTTGAGAAAGCTCTTGCAGCCCAAATTGAAGAAAAGTAAGAGTGGGTCATTGACAACGGATGCTCACATCATATGACTAGTGACAAAAGAAAATTTGTAAGTATAGAGAAGTATGACAGTGGGGTTGTAAGACTTGGAGATAACAATGCTTGTGTGATTTGTGGTAGAGGATCTATTTGTCTTGGTGGTAAGCATAACACAGATAATGTTCTTTATGTTGAAGGCTTGAAGCACAACCTATTGAGTGTTGGAAATATGGTGGACAAGGGATATGATCTTCAATTCAAAGATGGAAGATGTAGGATATATGGAAGTTTTGGAAATGTAATTGCCTCAAGTAAACAAACAAAAGGTAATGTTTTTCACCTGAATGTTTCCAGTGAAAGTTGTTTAATTGCTCAAGTAGATGAAAGCTAGCTATGGCATAGAAGGTTGTGTCATGTGAATTTTGATAACATTGTCAAAATAAGTTCCACTCAAGCAGTAAGAGATCTACCTAAGCTAGTGAAGCCTACTAGCACAATTTACAAAGAGTGTTAGATGGGAAAATAGACTAGAGTTACTTTTTGGAGCAAACAACATCATTCAAATGGATTATAGGAGCTGGTGCATACCGATCTATGTGGTCCCTCCAGAGTTAGAAGTCTCCATAGTGAAAGTTACTTAATGCTACTTATTGATGATTATTCTAGAACGATAAGGGTTGCTTTCTTAAGAGAAAAATGTGAAGCATTAGAAAAGTTCAAAAGTTTCAAAGCTATGGTAGAGAATGAGAAAGGTCTAAAAATCGAATGCTTAAGGTTAGACAGAGGTGGTGAGTTCACCTCCAAGGAGTTTAATTATTTCTATTAAGAGCATCAAATCATAAGATAATTATCTGCTCCCCGAACCCCTCAATAGAATGGTGTTGCAGAAAGGAAGAACAAAACAATTTTGTATGTTGCTAGAACAATGATGATAGAAGGAAATGTGCCTCACATCTACTGGAGTGAACCTATAAGTATTATTGTGTACACTTTGAACCAGGTAAATGTAAATGTTAATTTTGTTAAGACTCCTTTTGAACTATGGTTTGGTTATAAGCCTACTGTTAAATACTTCAAGATCTATGGAAGCAAGTGTTACATCAAGAGAAATGACAATATAGGAAAGTTTGATGCAAGAAGCGATGAAGGAATCTTTCTAGGTTACTCTACTAGAAGCAAGGCCTATCAGTGCAATAATAGAAGACTGAGAAAAATGGTTGAGAGTGCAAATGTCAGAGTTGATGAGGATTCTGCTAGATCATCCAGATATTGTGGATATGATTCAGATGAAGACAATACAAACAAAGGGAAGCATGTTCAGACACAAAATCAACTTCAAATTGTGCCATATGTTCTGGTAAGACAACTTCAATTTGTTTTAGTAAATCAAGATAGTCAGGAAGCAGAGACAAGTGCAAGTGTAGAAGAAATAATAGAAGAATGAGAAGTTTGAGAGAATCCTAAAACTCTGAGGTATGTAAAGCTAAATCATTCCAAAAATAAAATTATAGGAGACAAGAATAAAGGTGTGCAAACTAGAAGAAAGATTGTAGAAGAATATTGCCTGATTTCCAAAACTGAACCTAAAGATGTCAATGAAGCTTGCAATAATGAACACTGGATGGAAGCTATGAAGGAAAAATTAATGTAGATTGAAAAGAATAATACATCGATACTTGTTCCCAGACCTAAAGATAAGAATGTTATTGGTACTAAATAGGTCTTTCAGAATAAGTTGAATGAACAAGGTGAAGTGGTCTAGAATAAAGTAAGACTAGTATGTAAAGGGTATTCACAAATGGAAGGTATTGATTTTGAAGAAACCTTTTCCCCTATTGCTAGAATTGAAGCTGTAAGGTTATTTCTTGCTTATACTGCATACAAGGACCATAAATTCTATCAAATGGATGTGAAGTCATCTTTTCTGAATGGTGAGCTAGAAGAAGTATGTATTGAACAACCAGATGGATTTCAACTAACTAATAAGGAAGACATGGTTTTTCGATTGAAGAAAGCTCTATATGGACTCAAGCAAGCCCCCAGAGGTTGGTATGCTAGATTAGACAAATACTTACTGAAGCTTGGACTCAATAAAGGTACTACTGAAAACAACTTATATTTCAAATTGGATCATGATAAAGAATTAATTATTGAGGTCTTTTTTTATGACATTATTTTTGGAGGAGATGATAATCTATGTATGAAGTTTGCTGATAAAATGAAGAGAGAATTTGAGATGAGTATGATTGGAGAGATAAAGTTCTTTCTGGGATTGCAAGTTACTCAATTAGACAAGGGGATCTTCACATCTTAGTCCAAATATGTGAGAGAACTATTGAAGAAGTTTAGCATGGATGACTCAAAACCTATTGGTACTCCCATGATAACCGAATGTAAGTTAACATAGAATGATGATTCTACTAAAGCAATTCAAACAAGATACAAGTCAATGATTGATGGATTGCTCTACTTAACTCAGACCAAACCAAACATTATGAATGTTGTATGTATGGTTGCTAGATTTTAGGCTGATCCAAAAGAGTCTCATGTGACTGTTGTTAAGAGAATCTTCAAGTATCTGAAAGAAATAGTTGATTTTGGACTTTGGTATCCTAATGATGATGATCTTACTTTGAATGCATATACTGATGTAGATTGGGTAGGAGATGTAGATGATAGGAATAGTATAAGTGGTGGTGCCTTCTTCCTAGGAAAGAAGTTGGTGTCTTGGTTGAGCAAAATGAAGAATTCCATTTCTCTATCTACTGCTGAAGCAGAGTATATTGTTGCTACAAACAACGGTACTCAAGTGATGTGGATGAAACAGATGTTGAAAGATATCAAAGTAGTATATGATGAACCTATTGAAATATACTGTGACAACTCAAGTGCAATTAACATATCAAAGAATCTGGTACTACACTCTAAGACCAAGCATATATCAATCAAGTTTCACTTCTTGAGGGAAAAAGTGAGTGAGAAAGAAGTCAGACTGGAGTATGTGCCTACCAAAGAATAGATTATAGACATTTTCACCAAGCCATTATCGAAGGATACTTTTGATTATCTCAGAGGGATGTTGAGGGTGATTACCCCTCCTTATTTGAGCTAAAGATTCATTTTCTTGCATCAATCCATGTGCTTCATAAATATTTCCTTATCCAAATTGATGTTTATGTGGCTGCTACTCAAGGGGAGTAGTCAATTGTGCATATATGTGGTTCAGAGCTTGTATGTGGGTAGATAATGCTTATCTTTGCCATTGATTTCAAAGGGGGAGAAGATTCATGTGAAAAAATGTTGCTTATCTAGAGTAAAGAATCTTGTGGGGAGAAGATCATGCAAAAGAAGTCAAGGAAGATGAGTTAGAATTTAAGGAAGAGTAAGTGTTGATGGTGTTTTTCTCATCATGTGTTGCCATTAATGACAAAGGGGGGTATTGTTGGATGTTGTGGTTGTGTTTTTTTATATGGGGTTGTCATTGATGTCAACACTATTAGTATTTGATGTATTGAAGATTGTATATGTCGAGGATATTGAGAAAAATGTAAAAGAAAGTATTGTAGGTTCCCAGTGGAACTGCGAAGGTCATGAAGGTGTCTTGTTTTGTACATAGAAGATAAACTATTGTGGACTAAACGGTTTATTGCTAAGTGTATCTATTTTTATCCACTAGAAGTTTCAAAGGTCTGTGTAAAGATTTGTTTGAGTTTTGAAGATTTGTGTTCTGATAGTGTTTTTGTGGTCTCTATTAGTGTTCTTGATTAAAGTTGGTATAATTCTGGTAATTCTAGTTGTTGTGGATGTTTCTTTCTTGTTTCTTGGTGTTCATGGATGTTTCTAGATCATGCTCTATCTTTGTTGCACATCTGCATTCATCGGTGTGCTCATGGTCAAATATTTTTTCTCGGTATGTTCGGGTTTTCATGTTCTTGGCCGACATGATGGTTGTAACATGTTGAGGATCCTTGGAGATGAAAATTTGAATGTTTGGCACACTCGAGGATATTGTTTTGGGTCTCATCATGATATTAGCAGATGGTGTTTGATCCACATTGAAAATTTATTTGTAAATTTGGGCCGACATTGAAAATATGTTTCATATTTATGGCCGGCTAGGTTGTTGATGTAAATCCATGTTGCAGATATATAAGAGCAATTGTTTGAATGAATTTAGTGTGTGCATAAGAGCGAATGTATGCCAGAGAAAGTGTAGATGTGTGAATAATATTCTAATCATTTGATTGCAGAGCAGAGTGAAGAAATTTGAGCGAAGTGTGAAGAAGGTTTTATGTGCTTAACTGGAACTATAATCAGGCTTGTGTAGAAGTTATTTTCTCAGTTCATACTCTATGGATCTAAGCCATATTGTTGTGTATTGTTGGGTAGTGAGCCCTCTTGTATTTGAGCAGTGAGCTCTAGGAAGTGTTCCTAAATTCATGTGCATTCCCCTTATTTTTCATTATACTTTTAATAGGGTATAATCTTGTGGATTAACATCCACCGTGGTTTTTTCCCTAATAGGGTTTCCACATAAAAAATCTTAGTGTTCTCTGTGTTTCTGATGTGTTGATTGTTTATGGTTTATTGTTCATTAATCAAATATGAGATTGAATTAAGTAAAGTTTTAAAATTTTAAATAATTTGTGACAACTGATTCACCCCCCTCTCGGTTGTCTATCCTTGTTTTTCCAACACATTTTGGATAATGTACCTAAAGGATTACAACTTGTGAGGAGTATTAGTCATTGCATGGATCTGATTCCTAGAGCTAGTTTTCCTAATAAAGCAGCACACCGGATGACACCTGCAGAGAATGAAGAGTTGAATAGACACGTGCAAGAGTTGTTGAGGAAGGTTTTGATCAAAGAAAGCTTAAGTCCTTGTGAAATACTTGTTTTGCTAGCACCTAAGAAGGATGGAGAATAGAGGATGTGTACAGACTCTAGAGCCATAAACAAAATCATAGTGAAGTATAGATTTCCTTTGCCTTGGATGGATGACATTATGGATTGTTTAAGTGTGTTGTGCAATTTTTGCACACACGCCCCACTGGAAACAGGGACCCTCTTTCGCTTCGATTTTGGTGTTTTGGCCCTTTCTTTTGAGGTTTTGTCTGACCTAGGAATGTACTTAAATTGTTTATTCTAAATTCCTAAGTGTTTACCCAAGTTACTCATTGAAAATCTTAAGTTCTGGATGAATTTTAGGCTTTTTCCCTGATTTGGGACTTTCCACCCTAGTCAGATTTTCCCGAATCTTGCTTGGATTCCGATTGGATCTTGTTGCCCAGAAATTCTTGGTCTTCGCGGATTTCCGCATAGGCTGGATTTCCTTGGATTCCACCCTGTTGTCAAATTCCTAAATTCCCTCTATGGTTGTCTTATCGACTGCATTAATGGCTTCGTACATGCTTTGAAGGCTAGACTTTACTTGCTTTCTGAGATCTTTTGCGCCATTATGCTCACTTTTTTCCATTGTCTGAGTTGAGAACCGCATCCTTAGAGTTTGTTCTTTGAGCTTTTGGTTTTGATTTTGGCATTTATATTTGAATTGGTCTCATTTGGTGGTGATTTCTTGTGCGTTATCGCTTGTGTTTGTTGTAGATCCCATTGAGCTTCACATTTGCTTCTTCTGAGATCAATTCCTGCTTTATCATGGTATGTGTCTGATTGCTCTGCTTTGAATTGAATTATGAATGGCACATTGGTATTGTGAGAGCTTGTGGGATTTGAATTCCTATGTATTTGTTTATGTCGTGCTAGGGTTGTTCAGTATAGCATCATTTTTCATCTCCCAAGCGAGTTTTGAGTTCATGTTTCCATCTACATTTTAATGAATTTTTCTTGAGAATAATTAGTAAACCCTAGTGATGACTTAACAATGGAAACAACTAAATTTTGAGCTTTCCTATGTGCTAATGGTGGATGAATAAGGTTTTGGACCTAGGGTAGTGCCATATCAGATGATTTCATCTTAAAATTGACCTAGAGGGCAAAGGAAATTCATGAAAGGTTCGTCCCTGACTTGCCCTAAGTTAGAATTTTCAAAATCCATCGTTGGTTCAGTATCTGGGTGAAATCATGACTCTCTGTCCCTCCCAAATTTTCATCGATGTGACTCTTCAGAGTCAGAGAGATGTCATACTGATCACCAAAACATTTCACTGAAAACCTTCCTGAGTTCATATGTCATTGTTGTGGCAGTATCATTTTCATGCCGATAAAGTTTCCTATTTTTGTCGATGAGACAAAGAGGATTCACCGAGACCTCACCCCATAAGAAAATGTCTCATTGACATGCTTCGTTCATATTCACTTTCAGCAGGACAAGCCCAAGTCGGCAAGAGGTCATAGTGGTATCTAGTAGCTTTACCAATATTCATCTCGCTTCACCAAGACATCCATCCTTTGGCGAGACCTCCCACTGAGCACCTTTGGCTTTCATCGAGCTCTATTCTTTTAGTCGCTGTAACCCTTCGAGTTTGGCGAGATGTCATGTAGATCTTTCTATGTCATGCCAAAGCCCTTCATGGGTTTGCATTTGATCGCCCAGACACTGCAATTCTCATGCCGAAGTTTTTCTATCGGCAAGACAAACCTCATCGCCAAGAGCTCATAGAAAATTCCTTTTGTCTTGCCAATCTTTTGTTCTGTCACTGAGACCTTCCCCTTTTAGCAAGACCTTTTGCTGAACATATCCTGCTCTTGTCGAGTGATCTTCTATCAAGGAGAAATTCATGCTTCGCTGAGACCTTACCATGAGCTCATTACTCTTTCTGAAGCCTTCACTTTTGGTAAGACTCCTAATGTTCACCAAGACTTCATAGTGAAACCTTTCTCTTGGTGAGCCTAGATCTTCTATCGGGGTGACTTCATAATGTTGGCAAGAGGTTATGCTGATGGAACTCTTCATCGGCGAGACATAACGTAGTCGCTGTGACCTCTAGCCAAACTCAAATGCTTCACCGAAAGTCCTCCCAAGTCCATATGTTCACTCTGACTGTATCTTTCTCACACCGAAGGTCTCAAATGTTCTATCGCTAGTTGGAGAGACCAAGGGAAATCACTAAGACCTTACCCTAACTACCCGCTAGTCACATCGAGATGTTCCTCATTGACGTTCGGCAAGACATCTCAACTTCAGTAGGACCTTGTATCAAAAACTTTAGTCTAGTTGAAGTGATTACTTAAACTCTGATGGTTGGTGAGACAAGGGTGATTTTCTGTGATTTTATACCGAAGAAAATCTCTCATCGACATGACTTTCCTCATTTCCGGTCGGCAAGACGTGCCCCACTCGGCATGACCTCATCCCGAATGGAATTTGTTTGGCTGAAGTACTTGCCTTTGCACCATTTAGTTTAGAATTGTGCCTTAACCATGGATTTATGTCGAGTCTGGATTTCTCCAAAATCTGTCGTCCCTCTAATTTCCCAAAAATCCTCTTGGCTCGTTCTTTGCGGGAATCCGTCTTTGGCGGATTTTCCCAAAAATTGATGAAACATGAAGGAACATGAGATAATTAGATCTATTTACAATTCATGATGCATTTGATGATTATTTCATTTCATGTTTGGATCTACCATGTCAATTTAACGATGAAAAATGATCAAGTTTAATGATTAAGTAGGCGTTTCCTTTTTAGTCCTTTGGAATCTGATCTGTCTAGAATTTCCCAAAATTCCTCTCTAGTTCAGATTCCGTGGATTGTCTTGAAACCCGAAATCTATTGTGGTCATTTTATATGGATTTTAAAAACACCTTGAGCATATCAAATGCATTCTAATGGTGTTCTAATGGAATAACCTTGCTTTCCTATGGTTTTTACTATGTTTTTCATGTTGAGTGCAAGCTGAATCAAGCAAAGCAGCAGCTAGTTCATCATTATCCAATGCAAAGAGGATTAAGCTGGACATCAAGAGCAAGGTCCTTGAGAGTAAGATAAATTTTGTCTGGTCAAAAGTCACTGATACAAATATTGGCCTCTGGGACTATGAGTAATTGAAAGCTAGGATGGCAGCCAAAGATCCTCCTTTGGTGACTAGAAGAATGATGGAATCAGGATTGTCACATGTTGTTGGTTTCCCTTCTATGGTGCAATGCTATGAGCTGGTCCTTGAGTACACTAGGCACTATGATCAGGACACACAGAGGATTATTGGGCCTCAAGGGAGAGTTGTTGCAAATCTCAACCCAGTCTCCATTGGCCACACCTTCGATATGCCAGACAGATCTCATGTGGTGGCATTCACCTTTGAGGTAGCTCAGGAGTTCTACGATGAACAAACTATGAAGTCATAGCAGCTGATCAACTCCTTGCTATAGAAGCCCAAGTCCCACTTTTCCAAGTTCCCTAAGCAGCTATATAGAGCAAAATTCAAGGAGTACTATGATGCCGTCACCGTTCTTAGTAGGGTGCTTGGATTGAGGAGTGTTGGTACATTTAAGAATTGGATGTGCCATGCGATTGTGAGAATGGAACAACAAAAGATTAATTACCATTGGGCAGGGGTCATCAGCCAAGTAATTCACAAAGAATTGTCCAATGTGTTCCAAACAAAGACCTTCACAATGACCTCATATTTGGTTTATGCACTGGCTAGATTTCATCCCTATAGGGGATTGGATACAAAGGGAATTTTTGAACAGGATATTATTTATGAAGTTTTCCCTCAGTTGCATTGGGAAGGTTCAAACTATAGGAGGGAAAATGATGCATTTACCATGCATATTACCAGAATGCTTCAGGAAGCAGAGCATGTCAAAATTTTAGATCAAGCAAAGGAACTCATCAAGAAATATGGAGCTTGGTTTATTCAATTCCCAACATTTTCCTACATTCGGACTGATGGCTGCAAAAGGGCCCCATACAGATTTCCAAGGTATCCCACTGACCACATTATATTGTTGGAAGTAACAAGACATATTTGTAATTTTGATGCCACTATCAAGAAGGACAAACATAAGACTAGATTTGGTGGAGACTTCCCCTTGAGGATTGGCACAGGAGAGGTTTTCCCTTCCATTGGTTTTTCCCAGGCTTCAGAAGAAGAAATGAGTACTCTTGGTTTTCCTTTCCACTCCAAGAGATCCAGATTTGATATCACAGGCAAGGCTCAAAAGAAGGCTAGTAGAGAATATAGCCATAAGGTTAATTTAGAAGACTATTGGGCAAATTGTGGTGATGAATATGAGGTCAAAAAGAAAAAATTCTCTTGGGTTCTAGTGGATGCAGTCCGATTGTATAATGTAAGGGCAGTGCCTGATCAATTGGAGGATGATGGGAACTTAATTCAGGATCATGCCTATGAGGCAATAAAAGATAGGCCGATTGCTAATATAGACTGGTTAGAGGATGAGAAAACATAACTGATGTAGCTGATGGATCTAGTTCTCAAGGTTACCAAGATGTGGCTCAAACACACTATGTGGGAGTTGGAAAATAAAGGAGTGAAATGCACATACAACCTGATGGGAGACTTAGATTCCCATTCTACTTTTGAGGAGTCCATAGCATAGCAAGATCCTAAGGGTAAAGGTAAGTTGGACTCCCCATCCAAGATCAAGAAAAAAGGTATTCAAGAGGAAGAAGCCTAGGAAGCAGAAAAATAGAGGAAGCCAAAGGCCAAGAAGAGGATGAGGACTAAGAAGTTTGAACAGAAAGAGACTGAAAAATAGAATCCTGAGGTTGATGCTCCTGTGTTGAAGAGAAGGAGAATTGTAAAATTATCAGAGAAGGCAGGCTCCAAGGCTGGGTAGGAGGAAGCTTCCCCATTGGTGGTAGATGTTGAAAGTTCGGGAGAGAAGGCCAAAGTATATACAAGGAGGTCTAGGACTCCTCCAAAGAACGGTGTGCCTAAGGAAGATTTTCCTCCTACCACTCTTTATGAGGAGCAACATGATGATGTGCCTCCCACTCACGAAGCTCAAAGCAAACCAAGTGAACCTGGTGAAGCTAAGGAAGTTGATGAACATCTAGACATGAAAGGAGAAGAGTTTCATGAAGGTGAACTCTACCGTGCAGAGGCCGAAATTGAAAAAGAAATACAATCTCCCTTGGTTACATATGCAGAGTCACTAGTCACAAATGAGGTAGTTGAATCTCCTCCAAGGGAGGAGGAAGCAGAAAAGGTCTTGTCACTAGAACATAAGGGAGAGCATATTGAAAAGGAAGGCAAGATGGATGAGACCCCTAAGAAGCACAATTTAGAGGAAAGGATATCAAAGGATCAGCAAGGAGAGATGCAAACTGATTCACAATTAGAGCTTGTTGTTCCAGAATGGATGGACAAGGAGATAAAGAAAAAATAGGTTGTGGTAGAAGACATGCCACCAAATTGGGATGCACTCCTAGCCAAACTTGGGAAGGTTAAAGGTAAGAAGAAGGCTAGAATGATCTCAACGGTTGAAAGGGATGAGGCGCATAACAAAGTTGTTCACATCGCCACCCCTACTCCAGGTAAAGATAGAGGTGATGTGGTTAGAAAGGATTATAGTGTTCAGACTTTCAATCTAGGGCCTACATCAGTTGAGCAAGATATTGAAGACTATGAGGTCTCTAGTATAGTTATTGTGGATAGATTAAGGGAAATGAAGACCAAGTAGGAGTTGAAGAGAGAAAATGAAAATCTTAGGAAGTGCTTGGAGGAATTAATGAAGCCACTACAGTCCATTAATCCTTCTTCCTCTACTACAAATCCTCTAACTCAGGAGACCATAACCGAGTTAGAAAAGATGAAAGCATCCACTATTGCCACTGTGAATTTGTTGAAAGGAGTGCGAGTAAAAGGTGATGAAGCTATTAAGGAGGTCCTATCAACTAGGAAGGATGTTGCGAGGACAATGGAGTGGTTGAAGCAGGTGTTGGCATAGGATAAAGAAGATACGGATCTCCTTCTATAGAAAACCAAGACTATTATGGAGTACACTCGAGATAGGTTAGTGAGTGATGGGATCCTTCTTCTCGAGCTACCAAACCATGGATGTATTGCAAATTAGGAAGAAAGTATTGAAAAAGATTTACAAACAAAGAAGACACATTGATGACACCCTAGCTGGTGTCTACAATGGCTGCATTGCTTTCTTCGAGATAATGACAGGAAGAAGGAAGATTGCACCCAAGTATTTGAGTCTAGAGCAGTTGAGAGAATGGTGGCAGGATGTTTATGCACCACTTGATGATGACTTCATTTCTAAGAACCAATTGGATGATGTGGCCACCTACCTTGTAGTTATTGATAAGTATTTGGCCTATAAGGCAGATTGGGATAAGTCGGTCAAACACTCAAGGGATGAGATTGTGTCCATCGAAAGATGACTTAGGGTTTTTCCCTTGCCACCAGTAGCTGGCCTAGATGGGACTTTCTTGAAAATTCATGAAGCGCTGGGTCTGAATATGGATAATAGGGAAGAGGGTTCATGATAGGCTATGACATGTTTTGTGCTTCCCTTTTATCTTCCCGCGCATTGGTCTGAACTACACAGTGGATCTCCGGCCAACTTGGTAGGGATGTGCATTTAATGCCTATTTGACCCATTTCAAAGAATCTCTTGGCCGGATTATTGTGTTGAGTTATTGTTGTGAAACCCTTGCCTGGCCAATGGGTTTTCTGGGGAATTCTATATATTGGGCATGTCGCCTCATTTGTAAATGGTTAGAAGATTAGAATTTATAACTAGAATATAGGGATTGACATAGAGCAGAGCTAGTTAGAAGTAGAGTAAGTTAGCATGTAGTTGTGCTCAAGCAAATATTGTAATAGAAAACCAAAATTGTTGCTACAGTGGATAATTCGAATACAAGTAATGACATTATGATTTGGTGACATACTTGTGTTCTTTTGCCTTACATGGTTCTTGTTATTCCATCTTTAAAATTTCTTTGAGGAGGTTAACATTTAGATTAGATTTAATTTAATAATGTTTGTGATTCGATACTTGAATGTTGCAGCAATCCTTCAGTCCATACTTTTCGCAACCAACTGAATGTTAGTTGCTTTGCAAAGTTAGCCTGGACTTCATATTTCAGTGTGCTCAGTTTGATTGTGAGGGTTTGTTCATTTTAATTGCAATAGGGTTATTTGAATGAATGTTTATGATTTGAAAATCCTAACACCTCAGAAGATTGCACTATTCTCTGTAAGATTGCAGATTTATCTGGGTCAAGCAGAGATCGGTTTTGAGGGATTGGTCCATTTGAGTGTTGATTACCTTCATTGTTGATCTTAGGAGTAGTCTTAGACTTAGAAATCTCTTTGAACCCCTTATCCTTTTTCTATTTCTTTGATTATTGAGTTAAATCTAGGATTGAAGTATCACCAGTTTGTTAAATCTAATAGAATCGATTTAGTATTTTGCTTGTAGTAAGGTCCCATTGTGATTACTAGCATTTTCACATTTGTCACTTAGTTGTTTATGCATTGTCAAGAACTAACACTAGAGACCTTGGGGTTATCTCTTGAGGCTTGTTGATAGAGATTTACCTTTCAAGAGAGACAGGATTTCATATTTTGTCTGAGTTGTTGTGCAGAAAACACCATCAACAGGACTGGCACTAGAAGGAGGGCCTGAATAAGCAAGCTGGATCAATTTTGAAATGCCATCTCTCCTGAGAGATTCAGAAGAAGAACAAGATCCGCTCTAGGAGAGGAAGAATTCTAAGAATTACTAGACCCCAATAGGTCAAGAAGGACCAATAGAAGTGGAGAATCATCATCATCCCATCCACCTCCCACACCCCCATCATCCCCATCTTCATCAAGTTCATCCGAGTCTGAGGACATTCCCAGTCCACAACCTTAGCCAGCCATAAATTAGTCATTACCACCCCCACCTCCACCAATGGCTTTCCTGACTAATAACCCATCTCCATTGAGTTTTGTTGTTTACAATGTTATGCCCAAGAACCCCGAACACTTCTGTTCAAAATTCCATGTCAATGATCCCAATAGGACTATTGAGGAACATGTTAGAATCTTTCATATTGGCCTTAAAGATAGAGGGATAAACCATAAGGATGTGGCTTGTAGATTATTTCCTTATTCATTAGGGGAGGATGCATTTTACTAGTACAACCATTTACCTGCTGGGTCTATCAGGCATTGGATTGAGCTGGAGACTGCATTTTTGTAGAATTTTCGTATTCCCATCAGTCCCAATGAACTCTATCTTCAGTTTACAAATGTCAAAAGGAAGGTAAATGAACCTATAGCATCTTTCAATAATAGGTTTCATCAGGCTTACACCAGATTGTAGGCTCCTTATGTTGTTGATGAACCCACGGCCTTGGAAGTCTATTATGAGGGACTTGATAGTTTGATGGCTACCTTTATGAAATGGAGTAACAACCCCCTGCTAATCTACTTGATGCATATGTAGAAGCTGTGAAAGTTATCACTAATCTAAGGCAGCATCTGTCTAGGCTTTTCCCTCGTTAGGACCCGTTCCTCACCTTGGACAAGTTCCAACTCTTAATCAAGCTTTTGTGAATCATACCCCAATCATGAACCCATTACCTCAGTTGCCTCTTGTCCCTCACCCAGGACTACCAATGAGACAAGTTTCCTCTGCAATTAGCTACCCACAGCAAAATGTGAATCAACCTCTACATTCACAGCCTCAGGCAAATTATCCCCAATATTTGCAGAATTTTGAAGTTTTGAATCAATCACTGAATGCCAATGTTGTAGTAGGATACCCTCAAAACAATACAAATCAACCCCCATATAGTAATCCTGACAAGGAAAGAATAGATGAATTGTCTGAACAAATAAAGAAATTGAATATGGAGGTGACCTACTTGAGAAATCAGAACAGTCAATTGCAGGCTGCTCAAAGGAATATGCAGTCCAATCAGAACAAAGAGAATTCACAGGGACAAAACTTTGATACAGGACAACGTCAGGACTGAGGATACAATAATGATAGAGGATACAACAATGACAAAGGATATAACCAAGACAGAGGTTACAATAATGATAGGGGGTTTAATAATGACAGAGGATACAATAATGATAGGAGACAGAATTATGATAAAGGACAATCCTCGGGCCAGAACTTTGACAGAGGGAAAGGTGGTGGACAAGGATTCGAGAGAAGACAGCCATCAGGACAAAATAGGACTTGGAACACAAGACCCAATAATGGAGGAGTCCCCACCCCATTAGACCAGCCTATCAATCAACCAGTTAATCAGGAAAAGCCTCTTGGTGGTGTATATCTAGCTAAGGCTACCATGTCCGGATGGTGTAGGCTCCACAAGAAAAGTCAGCATTCTGAGTTGGACTGTCAAGAGTTCCAAACAATAGCCTCAATCTTTCAATATGAGGTGGAGAATAATGCAAGCGGTTAGAAAATTGTACCCTCTATTCCTTATGATTCACCAGTGTTGGTATTAAACCATGCTCCTTTTTTGTAAACAAGGGAGAATGTACTTGAAGAGGAATCTGGCCAATTGGAGGAAGAAACAAACTAGGTGTGCAATGGAGATGAAATGATGCAATTATTTGATGAGAATCCAGTGAATGACAATGGTCCTAGAGATGAAGAAGAAGCTTACATTGAAGAAGTGCAAACCTTCCAGAGACCTGTCAAGAGGTATGACTTAAGAGAGTTGCCACACAGGCGCCCACAGGCTAGAGGCCCCTTTACTACTTCCATCTCACCAAACAATTTCAACACACCTCTAGACCCTAATGCTAGCAACAATCCCTCATTGCCCCCAGTTTCCAGGAAATATTTATCCCAAGGAGGACATGTTGATGTACTGAAAGGAAGAAATGCAGATGCCAGTAAAGAAAAGATGGTGGAATACCTGAGGGAGACCCCCACTGATTTAAATGAAGAGCAATTGGCCATGTATATTGCTAAAGAACTCTACAAATTTAAGGTAAATCTATCTACATTTGAGCTATTAAGAGTTCCATCCATTAAGAATGCATTCTTAGGTTCTTATGATGCAAATTCCATGTTGCAAGATAAATCGGTTAGCAAGAATGTCCATAAAGTGTCTAATTCTTAGCCAATAGGAGGGCAAAACCGAGCTCATAATCAGGACCATGTGCCCCCTGGAGATACTGGGAAAGAAAAGGATAAATCTCAAGTTGTTCAACTAGACACTCCCTTAACTTTGTTTCAAGGGAAAATAGATACTCCTCCATTCTTGATTTCTGTCTGTGTATTTGGCAAGAATTTGCATAATTGTCTGCTAGATTCTGGTGCCTCGACCAATGTTGTGCCCCTTGGTGTCTGTAGAGCTATAGGTATCACCCCTGCTGATTCTCAAAAGAAATTCACACAATTGGATAGGACTGAAGTGAATGTTGTAGGAGAGTTGAATATGATTCATATGCAGATTGCTTCTGATCCTAGGATTCAGCAAGTTATCAAAATACAAGTGGTTGACATCCCTGATGCTTATGGCCTAATCTTGGGAAGGGATTTTACTAGGGCTTTGAATGGATATGTTTCAACTAATCACTCCCATATCTGGCGTTCCTGCAAAGGAGTGCCAAATCATATTAGGATTGAAAGAGAACCCAAAATGAAGTACATGATTACAGAATATTAGAAAACCTCTGCTGAAATTTTGGTGTTAGAAGTAAGTATGGGTAGTTACATGCTTTCTGCTCCCCTTGAAGAACTAGATTCGAAGGAGGTCCTCATATTGAATTTTGTGTCTCATGGCCTTACAACAGAGTCTAATGATGTTGAAGCCCTAGTGGAACCAGTTAAAGACAATGGTGAACCAGCTGAAAGTAATGATGATCCAGAAGATAATTAGTTGGCTTTGTTAGACACTTTTCAAGAGTTCATTCAAAAATGTATTGAGGATTAGATTAAGTTAGGAAGAAGAATGAACTTTGGAGAGTTACTTTTTCCCAATTGGTGCAGGGTACATAATGCTTCACATTCAGAATTGGATTGCTGCTTATGCCAAGCTGCAGTGGAACAAATACAGAAACATATCAACCCCACTCTTGCAACCAAAACTGATGTCCTAGATGTCCAAGAAGATCCTAAAATGGAAAGAGTAATGCCTTTTGAAGAGCCATCCAGTAGTAACAATGTAAGTGAAGAAGTGAAGAAGTCCACAGGTGCTGTTTGCTGGACTTTAAGATTCAATGGGTCCAAATCAAAACAAGGAGCTGGGGTAGGATTTGAGCTAATTAGCCCAAAAGGTAAGACATTTTTTGCTACTCACAGACTTCAGTTTCATTATACAAATAATGTGGCAGAATACGAAGCTTTGGTTCATGGATTGTTAATGGCCTTGAAGAAGAAGGTTAAGATCTTGCAAGTGTATGGAGATTCTGAGTTAGTAGTTAAGCAAGTTAGAAGACAATATTCTTGTCATGACAGAAGGATGACTAGCTACAGACATAGAGTATGGGACCTTATTGAAGGATTTGATGCCTTCAACATTCAACTAATTCCTTGAAGTAAAAACCAAATAGTTGATTCCTTGGCCCAGACAGCCAATACTCTGTAGCCTCTATCTCTTTCTCGGTTAAAGAAGTTTACTGTAGAACTAACCCTAGTACCCTCAGTACCTGATAATGTCACCAACTTCCACGTATTTGAAGATGACAAGAATATTCTAGATTTTATCACAAATACATATATTTTTGCTTCTCACATCATTGATGAAATTGAGCTCCAAGAAGCAGAGATGGATCTCGAAGGAGTAATCAATTTGAAGACCAACATAATCCCCAGGGGAATGGTGCAATTAGAAAGAATCTTTGATCTAGATAAGATCAGAGATCAGGATCAAGACACTAGGAAGGAGTCTATTAGTGGAAAATGTGACAAATATAATGTGGGATCCCAAGAGGATATAAAAAATGTTCTTATTGGCAAAGTGTGCACTCTAGAAGAAAGACATGGAATCATTTATGCATTACACAGATATCCAGATGTGATAGCCTGGAGTTATGAAGATTTGAAGACTTATGATACATCAATCATAACCCATACTATCCCTCTCAATCTAGGAGTGAATCCTTTTAGACAAAGGCAAAGGCCCATTAATGCTTTACTAGAGCCTATAATACAGAAGGAAGTGCAGAAACTATTGTCTACAAGAATCATATTTCTAGTCAGACACTCTACTTGGGTTGCAAACCTGGTTCCAGTATGGAAGAAAAATGGTGAAATTAGGTTATATGTGGATTTTAGAAACCTAAACCGAGCATCAAAAAAGGATAATTATCCAGTGCCCTCACTAGATGAAGTCCTCCAAATCATCAACAGATCTCAGATGATGTCTTTTTTGGATGGTTATTTAGGGTACAACCAGGTCATGGTGCAATATGAGGATAGACATAAGACCGCCTTCACCACTAAGTGGGGCACTTTTGCTTATAGGAGAATGCCTTTTGGCTTGATTAATGCTAGAGCTACATTTCAGAGAGAAATGGACATAGCCTTTAAGGATCTAATTGGGAAGTGCATAATCATCTACATGGATGATCTGACAGTATTTTCAAAGAAGAGAGGTGATCACATCTCAAATTTGTGAAATTTTTTCCAAAAATGCAGAGAGTTTTGCATATCATTCAATCCAAAGAAGTGCATCTTTGGAGTAACAAAAGGTAAATTATTAGGGCATATTATCTTTGAGAAAGGGATTGCAATTGATCCAGAATGTATAGAGGCCATTCTCAAGATCCCGCCACCTGCTAGTAAAAAGGAAATGAAATCATTCTTTGGCAAAATCAATTTTGTTAAGAAGTTCATCACTGGGTTTGCAGAGATAGTCAAGCCATTGAATGCAATGTTGAAGCAGGAGGCCAAGGTGGAATGGAATGCAGAAGCGAAGGAAGCATTTCAGAGATAAAAAGGGCTATTGCTAAAGCTCCAGTTTTAGTAAGTCCCGATTATGCCAAACCATTCTACATATATTCATTTGCTTCTAACCACTCCTGTGCTACTATATTAACTCAAAAATCTGATCAAGGAAATGAACACCCAATAACATTCATGAGCACATCATTGAAGGATGCAGAGCTAAGGTACCCAAATGTAGAGAAGCAGGCTTATGCCTTAGTCAGGGTGGTTAAGAAGTTTAGACATTACATCCTTAGAAATAAGATCTTTGCTATAGTTCCTGATCCTGTAGTCAAGCTGCTATTGATACAAAATGAACTGGGAGAACGTAGAGCCAAGTGGGTAACTATGCTATAGGAGTATGATATGGAAATTCAGCCCATGAAGCTGGTAAGAGGGCAGGGGCTCACAAAGACAATGGCAGAGATGGGCCCTAATCTTACAGCTCAGGCTTATACTTTAGAGGATGTTTCTCCTGGTGAGTGGTATGATGATGTTGTTCATTATCTCCTGACTTAGAGGTGCCCTGATCACCTCAATCCAATACAAAGAAGGGAATTGCACTTAAAGAGTGATAGTTTCATGTTAAAAGGGGTTGTCCTATACAAGAGAAATCACGAAGGTGTGTAGTTAAGGTGCCTAGGAAGGGCGGAATCTGAAAGAATGATGTCAGAATTCTATGATAGATATGGTACAGGCCATGGCTCAGCACCATCTACAACAAACCAAATTCTCAGAGCTGGTTACTATTGGCCTACGTTATTCAAGGACACCCACAGTCATGTCAGGACATGCCATGTGTGTCAAACTACAGCAACCAAAGAGAAGCATGCTGCACTCCCACTCCAGCCTGTCTTTGAGGTAAAACTTTTTGCACAATGGGGAATGGACTTCATTGGCCCCATCAATCCACCCTCCTCTCCTGGTCATAGGTATATTCTCACCATTACTAATTATTTTACACGATGGACAGAAGCCCTTACATGCAAATAGTGTACATCTGAGGTAGTAATTAACTTCCTTGAATCTAGTATTCTTAATCGTTTTGGATGTCCCGTGTCTTTGGTTTGTGATAATGGTCCTGCATTTTCATCATTAAAGTTTTCTAACTAGGCTTTTGATCACAGAATTATCATTAAATTTGCATCCAATTACTATCCACAGGGTAATGGGTTGGTTAAATCCTCTAATAAGAATATTCTAACCATCGTCCGCAAGTTATTAGGGAGGAACCCTAGAGACTGGCATACCTAGCTCAAATTTTCTCTTTGGGTAGATCATACAAGACATAAAGCTTCCATAGGGATGTCACCCTACCACCCGGTTTATGGGTTAGAGCCTGTGTTTCCCATTCAGTTGAAAATCCCCACCTTGCAATTCATTAACGACTATTATGATGAGGGAGATAAATGTGAGGCAAGACTTGCTGAACTATTGCACCTTGAAGAAAAGAGGGATGAAGCCCTGGAGAACTTTGCTAAACATCAGGGGGTTGTCAAGAGATGGTTTGGCAAGAGAGCCAAGGTTAAGGCTTTTAGGATTTCTAACTTGGTTCTTTCCTAGGATAAAGCCCGCGACCGTAAGGGAGAGCATGGAAATTTTGACAAACTTTGGCTCGGTCCTTACCAAATTTTAGAAATCCTGGGAGATAATGCTTTTTGTTTGAAAACTCTCACTGGAGAGGATATCCCACTACCTATCAATGGGTAGTATTTGAAGCATTATTTCTAGTCTTGAGCTATTTTCAGCTCTGGTCTTGTATATAGTTAGATTAGGGTTTTCCTTTCTGCTTTGCTTTTGTTTGCTTTTGGTTTGTTTTGGTTTGTTTTGTTTTTCTCTACTCTTGTTTTGGGGGTTTCTTTATTTTCACCTAGATGTGTTGCACCTACATGGAAAATCTATCTTCTCTGGGATTGTTCTAAGTATTTCTTTGGTGAACTTTAGTCTTGCACCTTGAAAGGATGGTTGAAGTCTTCACTATTGCCAATAGTCTTAATGTTAGATTTATAGAAGATTGAGTCATTGGTGTGGATTTGAATTTGAAGTACTCTGAAATATTGTATCCATCATATATCTTAAGAATCTTGGTGTCACTATAGGAATCCTTGTGAAGTCTTGTCAAGTGAAAAATCCTATTTTTACTTTAGCGCCACTGTGGTTCTCAGCCTTGAGTGTGAACTTCATTGTTCACAAGTTGAAATGAAAGTGACATATAAAGAATATTGAAAGAAAGAAAAATGAAATATTGAATATCAAAAGAATAAATTCAACTCATCAAGTGTACCTGAATATCTCTACCAGGGCTATGGATGCTTGGCTAGCAGTAGAGCTATGTTCAGGAGAGTCACAGTGATAACCTCATCGGGGCTATGGATGCCTGACTGGCAGCGAGGCCCTATCCAGGTTGCTTTTGAAGTTACAATCCTTACGTAGCCTGACTTGAATGAACTTGGTTTCTGTAGTAAATTAAGGAGGGAAATCAACTCATGTGCACACACTTGGATTTTCAGTTTATGGAAGGTTTGATCTATCCTTTGGTTCTGAATCTTTAAATATTTGCATTCTAACTTGTTTGTTTGATGGTGAGATTGAAACCAGAGATTTTGGGTTCTTGATTCATGTTCATCATCAAATGCTCTAGAGCATTTTCTCAGCAAAAGTCACCATTTGTTATGCAGTTTTCGCACACATGCCCTGCTAGAAGCAGGGACCCTCTTTCACTTCGATTTTGGTGTTTTGGCCCTTTCTTTTAAGGTTTTGTCTAACCTAGGCATGTGCTTAACTTGTTTATTCTGAATGCCTAAGTGTTTCCCCAAGTTACTCATTGAAAATCTTAAGTTCTGGATGAATTTCAGGATTTTGCCCTGATTTGGGACTTTCCACCCTGGTCGAATTTTCTCGGATCTTGCTTGGATTCCGGTTGGATCTTGTTGCTCAAAAATTCTTGGTCTTCACAAATTTTCACATGGGCCAGATTTCCCCAGATTCTACCCTATTATCAGATTCCCAAATTCCCTCTCTGGTTGTCTTATCGACTGCATTAATGGCTTCGTACATGCTTTGAAGGCTAGATTTTACTTGATTTCTGAGATCTTTTGTGCCATTATGCTCACTTTTTTCCATTGTCTAAGTTAAGAGCCGCATCCTTAGAGTTTTTTCTTTGAGCTTTTGGTTTTGATTTGGGTGTTTGGATTTGAATTGGTCTCATTTGGTGGTGATTTCTTGTGCGTTATCACCTATATTCATTGTAGACCCCATTGAGCTTCACATTTGCTACTTCTGAGATCAATTCCCACTTTATCATGGTATGTGTCTAACTGCTCTTCTTTGAATTGAATTATGAATGGCACGTTGGTATTGTGAGAGCTTGTGGGATTTGAATTCTTGTGTATTTGTTTATGTCGTGTTAGGATTGTTCAGTATCACATCATTTTTCATCTCCAAGGCAAGTTTTGAGTTCATGTGTCCATCTACATTTTAATGAATCCTACCTGAGATTAATTAGTAAACCCTAGTGATGACTTAGTAGTGGAAACAACTAAATTCTGAGCTTGCCTGTGTGCTAATAGCGGATGAATAAGGTTTTGGACCTAGGGCAGTGCCATATCAGATGATTTCATCTTAAAATTGACCTAGAGGGAAAAGGAAATTCATGAAAGGTCTGTCCCTGACTTGCCCTAAGTTAAACATTTCAAAATCCATGGTTGGTTCAGTGTCTGGGTGAAATCGTGACTCTCTGTCCCTCCCAAATTTTCATCGCTATGACTCTTCAGAGTCGGAGAGATGTCATACCAATCACCAAAACATTTCGCCGAAAACCTTCCTGAGTTCATATGTCATCGTTGTGGCAGTATCATTTTCACACTGATAAAGTTTCCTATTTCTATTAGTGAGACAAAGAGGATTCACTGAGACCTCACACCATAAGAAAATGTCTCATTGACACGCTTTGTTCGTATTCGCTTTTGGCAAGACAGGCCCAAGTTGGCAGGAGGTCATAGCGGGATCCGGTAGCTCTACCGATATTCATCTTGCTTCACCAAGACAACCGTCCTTCGGCGAGACCTCCCATTGAGCACCTTTGGCTTTCATCGAGCTCTATTCTTTTAGTTGCTGTAACCCTTCCAGGTCGGCGAGATGTCATGTAGATCTTTCTATGTCATGCCGAAGCCCTTCGTGGGTTTGCATTTGATCGCCCGGACACTGCAATTCTCACGCCGAAGTCTTTCTGTCAGCAAGAAAAACCTCATCGCCAAGAGCTCATAGTGGGTGACTTTCTTCTTGCAGATCTTCCATTATGTCACTGAGACCTTCCCCTTTAGGTGAGACCTTTCATAGAACATATCCTGCTCTTGTCGAGTGATCTTCTCTCAGGGAGAATTCATGCTTCGCTGAGACCTTACTGTGAGCTCATTATTCTTGCCGAAGCCTTCACTTTTGGGGAGACTCCTAATGGTCGCCAGGACTTCATAGCGAAACCTTTCTCTTGGCAAGCCCAAATCTTCTGTCGGGGTGACTTCATAATGTCAGCAAGAGGTTATGCCAATGGAACTCTTCATCAATGAGACATAACATAGTCACTGGGACCTCTAACCGAGCTCAAACACTTCACCAAAAGTCCTCCCAAGTCCATATGTTTGCTGTGATTATATGTTTCTCACACTGAAGGTCTCTCATGTTCTATTGCTAGTCGGAAAGACCAAGAGAAGTCGCTGAGACCCTACCCCAACTACCCGTTGATCACATCAAGATGTTCCTCATTGACATTCGGCAAGACATCTCAACTTCGCTAGGACCTCATATCAAAAACTTTAGTCTAGCCAAAGTGATTAATTAAACTCTGATGGTTAGTGAGACAAGGGAAATTCGCTATGACTTTATACCAAAGAAAATCTCTCATCGACATGACTTTCCTCATCGCCGGTTGGCAAGACGTGCCCCACTCGGCGTGACCTCATCCTAAATGGAAGTTTTTTGGCCTAAGTACTTGCCTTTGCACCATTTAGTTTGGAATTGTGCCTTAACCGTAGATTTATATCGATTCTGGATTTCTCCAAAATCCACCATCCCTCTAATTTCCCTAAAATCCTCTTGGCTCGTTCTTCACGGGAATCCTTCTCTGGTGGATTTTCCTGAAAGTTGATGAAACACAAAGGAATGTGAGATAATTGGATCTATTTACAATTCATGATAAATTTGATGATTATTTCATTTCATGTTTGGATCTCCCATGTCAATTTATCGATGAAAAATGATCAAGTTTAATAATTAAGTAGGCATTTCCTGGTTATTCCGTTTGAATCCGATCGGTCTGGAATTTTTTGAAATTCCTCTCTGGTGTAGATTCTGCAGATGGTCTTGAAACCCGAAATCTATTGTGGTCATTTTATATGGATTTTAATAACACCTTGATGATATGAGATGCATTCTAATGGTGTTCTACTGGAATAACCTTGCTTTCCTATCATTTTTACTATGTTTTTCATATTGAGTGTAGGCTAAATCAAGCAAAACAGTAGTTGGTTCCTCATTATCCGATGCAGAGAGGATTAAGCTAGACATTAAGAGCAAGGTCCCTAAGAGTAAGATCACTTCGGTCTAGTAAGAAGTCACTGATACAAATGTTGGCCTCTGGGACTATGAGGAATTTCAAGCAAGGTTGGTAGCCAAAGATCCTCCTTTGGTGACTAGAAGAATGATGGAATCAGGATTACCACATGTTGCTAGTTTCCCTTCTACGAAGCAATGCTATGAGCTGGTCCTTGAGTGCACCAGGCACTATGATTAGGACACACAAAGGATTATTGGGCCTCAAGGGAGAGTTGTTGCAAATCTCAACCCGGTCTCCATTACCCAAACCTTCGATATGCCAAATAGATCTCATGTGGTGGGATTCAGTATTGAGGCAACTCAGGAGTTCTTCGATGACCAAACTATGAAGTCATAGAAGTTAATCAACTCCTCACTGGAGAAGCCCAAGTTCCACTATTCCAAGTTTCCTAAGCAGCTATATAGAGAAAAATTCAAGAAGAAGTACAATGATGCCATCATCTTTCTTAGCAGGGTGATTGGATTAAGGAGTGTTGGTACATTTGAGAATTGCATGTGCCATGCAATTGTGAGGATGGAACAAGAAAAGACTAATTACCATTGGGTAGGGGTCATCAGCCAAGTAATTCACAAACAATTGTCCAGTGTGTTGCAAACAAAGACCTTCACAATGACCTCATATTTGGTCTATGCACTGGCTAGATTTCATCCCTACAGGGGATTGGATACAAAGGGAATTTTCAAACAGTATATTATTTCTGAAGTTTTCCCTCAGTTGCATTGGGAAGGTTCAAACTACAGGAGGGAAAATGATGCATTTACCATGCATATTACCAGAATGCTTTAGGAAGTAGAGCATGTCAGAATTTTAGATCAAACAAAGGAGCTCATAAAGAAATATGAAGCTTGGTTTATTCAATTCCCAACTTTCTCCTACATTTAGATTGATGGCTGCCAAAGGGCCTCATATAGACTTCCAAGGTATCCCACTAACCACATTATATTGTTGGAAGTCACAAGATAGATTTTTGATTTTGATGCCACTATCAAGAAGGACAAACATAAGACTAGATTTGGTGGAGACTTCCCCTTAAGGATTGGCACTGGAGAGGTTTTCCCTTCCATTGGTTTTGCCCAGGCTTCAGAAGAAGAAATGAGTACTCTTGGTTTTCCTTTCCACTCCAAGAGATCCAGATTTGATATCACAGGCGAGGCTCAAAAGAAGGCCAGTAGAGAATATAGCCATAAGGTTAATTTAGAGGACTACTAGGCCAATTGTGGTGAGGAATATGAGGTCAGAAAGAAGAAATTCTCTCAGCTTCCAGTGGATGTAGTCTGATTGTATAATGTAAGGGCAGTGCCTGATCAATTGGAGGATGATGGGAACTTAATTCAGGATCATGCCTATGAGGCAGTAAAAGATAGGCCGATTGGTGATATAGACTAGTTAGAGGAGGAGTAAATAGAACTTAAGCAACTGATGGATCTAGTTCCAAAGGTTACCAAGATGTGGCTCAAACACACTATATGGGAGTTAGAAAATAAAAGGAGTGAAATGCACATAAAACCTGATGGGAGACTTAGATTCCCATTCTACTTCTGAGGAGTCCATGGCGCAGCAAGATCCTAAGGGTAAAGGTAAGTTGGACTCCCCATCCAAGATCAAGACAAAAGGTATTCAAGAGGAAGAAGCCTAGGAAGTAGAAAAATAGAGGAATCCAAAGGCCAAGAAGAGGACGAGGATGAGGACTAAGAAGTCTAAACAGAAAGAGACTGAAAAATAGAATCCCGAGGTTGATGCTCCTGTGCTGAAGAGAAGGAAAATTGTAAAATTATCGGAGAAGGCAGGCTTCAAGGCTAGGGAGGAGGAAGCTTCCCCATTGGTGGTAGATGTTGAAAGTTTGGGAGAGAAGGCCAAAATATATACAAGGAATTCTAGGACTCCTCCAAAGAACGGTGTGCCTAAGGAAAATTTTCCTCCTACCACTTTTCATGAGGAGCAACATGATGATGTGCCTCCCGCTCACGAAGCTCAAAGCCAACCAAGTGAACTTGGTGAAGCTAAGGAAGTTGATGACCATCTAGACATGAAAGGAGAAGAGTTTCATGAAGGTGAACTCTACCGTGCAGAGGCCAAAATTGAAAAAGAAATACAATCTCCCTTGGTTACATATGCGTAGTCACCAGTCAAAAATGAGGTAGTTGAATCTCCTCCAAGGGAGGAGGAAGTAGAAAAGGTCCTATCACCAGAACATAAGGGAGAGCATATTGAAAAGGAAGGAAAGATGGATGAGACCCCTAAGAAGCACAATTTAGAGGAAAGGATATCAAAGGATCAGCAAGGAGAGATGCAAACTGATTCACAATCGGAGCCTATTATTCCAGAATGGCTGGACAAGGAGATAAAGAAAAAATAGGTTGTGGTAGAAGACACACCACCAAATTGGGATGCACTCCTAGCCAAAATTGGGAAGGTTAAAGGTAAGAAGAAGGCTAGAATGATCTCAACGGTTGAAAGGGATGAGGTGCATAACAAATTTGTTCACATCGCCACCCTTGCTCCAGGTAAAGATAGAGGTGATGTGGTCAAAAAGGATTACAATGTTTAGACTTTCAATCTAGGGCCTACATCAGTTGAGCAAGATATTGAAGACTATGAGGTCTCCAATACAGTTATTGTGGATAGATTGATTAGAGAAATGAAGACCAAGGAAGAGCTGAAGAGAGAAAATGAAAATCTCAGGAAGTGCTTGGAGGAATTAATGAAGCCACTGCAGTCCATTAATCCTTCTTCCTCTACTGCAAATCCTCTACCTTAGGATACCATAACCGAGTTAGAAAAGATGAAAGCGTCCACTGTTTCCACTGTGAATTGGTTGAAAGGAGTGCGAGTAAAAGGTGATGAAGCTATTAAGGAGGTCCTGTTGACTGGGAAGGATGCTGGAAGGACAATGGAGTGGTTGAAGCAAGAGTTGGCTTGGGATAAAGAAGATACAGATCTCCTTCTGTAGAAAACCAAGACTATTATGGAGTACACCCAAGACAGGTTGGTGAGTGATAGGATCCTTCCTTCTTCTCGAGCTGCCAAACAATGGGAGTGGTTTGAGGTATTGCACATCAGGCAAAAAGTATTGAAAAAGATATACAAATAGAGAAGACATATTGATGACACCCTAGCTTGTGTCTACAATGGTTGCATTGCTTTCTTCGAGATAATGACAGGAAGAAGGAAAATTGCACCCAAGTATTTGAGTTTGGAGCAGTTTAGAGAATGGTGGCAGGATGTTTATGCACCACTTGATGATGACTCCATTTCTGAGCACCAGTTGGATGATGTGGCCACCTACCTTGCAGTTATTGATAAGTATTTGGCATATAAGGCAGATTGGAATAAGTCAGTCAAACACTCAAGGGACGAGATTGCGTCCATCGAAAGATGACTTAGGGTTTTTCCCTTGCCACCAGTAGCTAGCCTAGATGGGACGTTCTTGAAAATTCATGAAGTGTTGGGTTTGAATACGGATAATAGGGAAGAGGGTTCATGATAGGCTGTGGTGCGTTTTGTGCTTCCCTTTTATCTTCCCGCGCATTGGTCTGAACTACACTGTGGATCTCAGGCTGACTTGGACGTGATGTGCATTTAATGCCTATTTGACCCATTTCGAAGACTCTCTTGGCCAGGTTGTTGTGCCTAGTTATTGTTGTGAAACCCTTTCCTGGCCGATGGGTTTTCTGGGGAATTCTATATATTGGGCATGTCACCTTATTTGTAAAGGGTTAGAAGATTAGAATTTGTAACCAAAATATAGGGATTGATATAGAGCAGAGCTAGTTAGAAGTAGAGTAAGTTAGCAAGTAGTTGTGCTCAAGCAAATATTGTAATAGAAAACCAAAATTGTTGCTACAGTGGATAATTTGAATACAAGTAATGACATTGTGATTTGGTGCCATACTTGTGTTCTTTTGTCTTGCATGGTTCTTGTTATTCCATCTTTAAAATTGCTTTGAGGAGGTTAACATTTAGATTTGATTTGATTTAATAATGTTTGTGATTCGATACTTGAATGTTGGAGCAATCCTTCAGTCCATACTTTTCGCAACCAACTGATTGTTAGTTGCTTTGCAAAGTTATCCTGGACTTCATATTTTAGTGTGCTCAGTTCGATTGTGAGGGTTTGTTCATTTTAACTACAATAGAGTTATTTGAATGAATGTTTATGATTTGAAAATCCTAACACCTCAAAAGATTGCAATGTTCTATGTAAGATTGTTGATTTATCTGGGTAAAGCAGAGATCGGTTTTGAGGGATTGGTCCATTTGAGTGTTGATTACCTTCATTGTTGATCTTAGGAGTAGTATTAGACTTAGAAATCTCTTTGAAACCCTTATACTTTTTCTATTTCTTTGATTATTGGGTTAAATCTAGGATTGAAGTATCACCAATTTGTTAAATCTGATAGAATTGATTTAGTATTTTGCTTGTAGTAAGGTCGCATTGTGATTACCAGCATTTTCACATTTGTCATTGAGTTTTTTATGCATCATCAAGAACTGGCACTAGAGACCTTAGGGTTATCTCTTGAGGCTTGCTAATAGAGATTTACCTTTCAAGAGATACAGGATTTCATATTATGTCTGAGTTGTGCAGAAAACACCATCAACAAAGTGGAGCTAAATACTTTATGAAGATAGATTTGAAGAGTGAATATCATCATATTAGAATTAGAGAGGGGGGTGAGTGGAAGACATCATTCAAGACAAATGAAGGATTGTATGAGTGGTTGGTGATGCCTTTTGGTCCAACAAATGCATCAAGTACTTTCATGAGGTTGATGAACAAGGTATTGAAGAAATTCTTGGGTATGTTTGTGATTGTTTATTTGGATGACATCTTGATTTTTCAGTAAGACTAGAGAAGAACATTTGTTGCATATAAGACAAGTTTTGCAGAGGTTGAGAGAAGAGCAGTTGTTGATAAACATTAAGAAGTGTAGTTTCATGAAGGAAGAACTGGTATATTTGAGATTTATGATATTTGTGGATGGATTGACAATGGATCCTGAGAAGGTAAGAAATTTTTGAATGACCTACACTGAAAAGAATTAGAGAGGTAAGATCATTTCATGGATTGTCTAGTTTCTATTGGAAGTTCATTAGGAATTTTAGTTCTAGTTGTAGTCTTATTACAGAAACAATGAGAGGAGATAAGAAGGATTTTAGGTGGACGTCTAGAGCAGACCAGAGTTTTGAGTTGTTGAAATAGAAGGTGACTGAGCAGCCTGTGTTGGCTTTACCAGACTTTAATAAGGCATTTCAGGTAGACTGTGATGAAAGTGGAAATGCAATTGGAGTAGTATTAAGTCAAGAAGGAAGACCAGTAGCTTATTTCAGTGAGAAATTGAATGATGCTAGGAGAAGATATTCTATGTATGACCAAGAGTTTTATGCCATAGTTCAAGGCTTGAAGAAGTGGAGATATTACTTGTTTCCTAAGGAGTTTGTGTTGTATACAGATCATCAGGAATTGCAATATTTGAATAGTCAAGGTAAGTGGAATCAAAGACACATGAGATGGGTGGAATTCTTGCAGAGTTATACTTTTTTTTTAAAACATAAGAGTGGAAAGTCAAATATTGTTGTTTATGCTTTGAGTAGAAGGAATTTACTAGTGAGATGAGAGTGGAGGTATTAGGCTTTGATGAATTGAAGAATTTGTATGAGGAAGACCCAAATTTTGTAGAACCTTGGAGAGCTTGTAAAGAACCAGTCTTGGAGGATAGGAGTCAGTGGTTGGATTATTTCATTCAGGAGGATATATTGTACAAAGGAAATTAGTTGTCTATACCCCGGAGTTCAATGAGGGATAGCTTGGTGAAAGAAAAGCATAGTGGAGGATTGTCAGGACACTTTGGAGTTGATAAGATAGTAGCATTGGTAAGTGAGAATTAATTTTTCCACTAATTCATAAGGATGTTAGGAAATTTGTGCAGATTTGTAGAGTTTTCAAGTTGCAAAAGGGAGTAGTTAGAATGTTGGATTGTATGTCTTTGACAATTCCGGAGAGACCTTGGGAGGATATCAACATGGATTTTATACTTGGTTTTCCAAAGACACAAAGAGGTAATGATTCTATATTTGTGGTGGTGGATAGATTTTCTAAAATGACACATTTCATACCTTGTAAGAAGACAACAGATACACTACATGTAATAGACTTATTTTTCATTGAAGTGGTTAGATTGCATGGATTACTTAGGAGTATTGTTTTAAACAGAGATACAAAGTTTGTTGGTTACTTTTGGAGGAAACTTTTGAAGAAGTTAAAGACATATTTAAAGTTCAGTTCTACTTTTCACCCATAGACTGATGGATAGACAGAGGTAGAAAACAAGATTTTGGGGAATTTGTTGAGATGTTTGGTTGGAGAGAAGACCAGAGTTGGGATTTAGTCCTTGCACAAGCAGAATTTTCTTACAATAATTTAGTAAATAGGAGTATTGGAAAGACACCTTTTGAGATTGTTATTGGATTTCATCCTAGAGGTATATTAGAGTTGAGAAACATCAGTAAGGAAGATAAAAGGAGTGTAGAAGTAGAGGAATTTGCAAAACATATGAGGAAAGTGCATACTCAAGTAAAGCAGCACTTGGAAGATATGAACCGAAAGTATAAAGAGAAAGAAGATGAAAAGAAGAGACATAAGGAGTTCAAAGTTGGAGATGAAGTGATGGTGTATTTGAGAAAGGAAAGATTTCCAGTTGGAACATAAAATAAGCTCAAGATGAGGAAGTTTGAACCTTGTAATATTTTGAAGAAATTTGATTCAGGAAATGCATATGAAGTGGAGTTACCATATGACATGGGTATATCACCTATTTTCAACATTGCAGATCTACATCAGTACCAGGAAGCAAAATTCAGTGAAGACAGTAAAGAAAAATTAGAGAATTAGTTTCCTAAACAACAATTAGATGAGATGGAATACATTTTGGATATCAAAGATGGGAGGAAAACTCGTGGAAGATAGTACAAAGAATATATTGTGAAATGGAAATGCAGACTAGTGGAGGATTCTTCTTTGATTTCTCAGGCTGAGGTAGACTGTATTGGTTTTCCTTTAGCCCCAGGAAAGTGAGGGACTCACTTTTCACATAACCCCTGATGTCTAATGCAGGAGTATCCTTAGTTCTTGGAAATCTTGCATCAACCAAAAAAAAAATTCTTTTAGTTTTTGTTCTTGTTCAATTCTTGTTCAGTTCAAGTTGGTGGATTCATCATATTTGCTCACTATACCTTGCAGATCTATATTTGCATCGTGGACATGTTCATTTTCCTTATTCCAATATTTGAGCACGATTGGATATTTTTCTGACAAGTTATCGCTTCCAAATTAAGTGGAAGTTTATTGAACCAACACCGAAATAATTTTCAAAACTAATGGCTAGTTTGATCGCTGGAGGATCTTTCCTATAACTTCCAAATTTTGATGATGTGATTCGATTTATTTTGTGGAGTTTCCCCAACCTTAATTATAGGTCCACATTTCATCCTATGCCCATATTGAGGATAAATTTAAATTTGAGGCTGACCTATTCATGCACACATTACATTTTCTTTCATTGGAGATTGAATGATCTTTAGCCGACGCAGAAGATTATAGATCTGCAGATATGATATAAATCTTGTAACATTAGGATGGAAAGAAGTTGATTAAGTATATCAATATAGAATTGATGTGTAATATTTTTGCTCATGTTAAGGAGCATATAGGAATATTGCATTTGAGCATGTTGTAGCAAGCTTGTGAGCCGAATTTGTAAGCCTGGATGTTGTCATCTGATTGTAATAAAGATTTATGATAATAAGAATGTTTGAATCTACATTTTCCTCCATATTCTATGTTGCTTCTATTGTGTGACTCTTGCTACATGGTCCATATTTTTCTCTTTGAGGACCCTCCTAGCATGGTTGCACCACCAGGACAAAAAATGAATCTTAAAATCCATTGTACTAATGCATATCCTTATACATCTAGTTTAAAGGAGGGGTAATAACCCCTAACTTCTTTCATAGATACTCAAAAGTGTCCTTAGGAAGAGCCTTAGTGAATATCAGCAACCTAATCCTTTGTAGGCATATACTCAAGCTTGACTTCCTTCTCTACAACCTTCTCTCTCAAAAAGTGATACTGAATTGAGATATGTTTTGTCCTTGAGTGCATCACTGGATTCTTTGAAATGTTAATAGCATTTGTATTATCAAAAAAGATAGAAATTGGTTCATCATATACAACTGTAATATCCTTCAAAGTTTTTCTCATCCACAACATTTGTTTGTAGTAAGATGTTGCTACAATATATTATACTTTTGTAGTGGATAAGGATATTGGATCTTGCTTCTTGCTTAGCAAAGACACCAATCTACATCCAAAAAATAATGCACCACCACTTGTAATTTTCTTGTCATCCATACAACCTACCCAATTTTCATCTATATAAGCACTTAGAGAGAAATTTGTATCCTTTGGAAACCAAAAACCATGTTCTAGAGTTCCCTTCAAGTATATGAATATTTTGTTTACTGCTGCAACATGTGATTCTCTAGGATCTTCTTGAAATCTAGCCACAACAAAAAATACATTCACGATATTCGAACTAGTAGTATTTAGATATACCAATCCTCCAATCATTGATCTATGCCTACACTGATTAACCTTAGGAGATTCATCATTCTTACTTAGCTTGTAACCATAGGAGTACACACCATTTCATCCATTTCATCATTGATCTATATTTGATCTAATTAGCCTTAGGAGATTCATCCATTTCAAACTTATTCAACATTTCCTTGACATATTTTTCATGTGAGATGAATATACTTTTCTCTATTTGATTGATTTTTAGCCTAAGGAATATATTCATCTTCCCAACATAGACATCTCAAATTCTTTATGCATCTCTTCTACAAATTTCTTACACATAGCTTCATTTCCTCCAAAAATTGTATCATCAACATACATAGCCACAATTAGAATTTAATCTTTTCAACTTTGGAATAAATACTACTATTTTTGGTACCTTTATTGAATCCTTGTTGTATCAAGTTCCTATCTAAACTTGCATACCAATCTCTGGGAGCTTGCTTTAGTCCATAAAGTTCCTTTTTCAATCTGCAAACCATATCTAGTTTGTCTGATAACTAAAATTATTTCAATTTTTCAATGTATACTTCTAATTCACCATTCAAGAAAGCAGACTTCATATCCATTCAATAAACTTTGAAATCTTTATATACTATAAAATCCAAAAATATCTCAATAGCTTCCATTCTTTCCACTAGAGCAAATGTCTCAAAATCTATTCCTTCTACTTGCGAGTAGCCTTTACACACAAGCTTTGCCTTGTTTCTTACTAATTTTGCATTATCATTAAGTTTGTTCTAAAATACCCACTTAATTCCAATCACATTCTTACTTGTTGGTCTTGGAATAAGTTCCCAAGTCTGATTTTTCTCAATCTACATTAGTTCTTCCATAGCCTTGATCCAATATGAATCCTTACATACTTCAATCACTGTTTTAGGTTCAACTTTAGAAAGTAAAAATAGATTTACCTATTCTTCAGTAGCTTTTCTTCCTATCAAAACACCCTTGCTTTTTTCACCAATGATATGATCTTCAAAATGATTCTTTTGCACATACTTTGTAGTTTTAGGGATCTTTTCTTGAGCTTCTTCCTCTTCAATCTGAACTTCTTTTTCCATACCTTCATCTCTGTCATTTTCTCTACAAGAGGACTCATTTGATTCATATCCATCTATCACCACAAAAATATTTTGTAAGTCTTCATCCACCTTAACACTTGCACTCTCAAAAATCTTCTTCAATATCTTGTTATAGCACCAGTAAGCTTTGCTTCTTATAGAATATCCAAGGAAGATATCTTCATTGGATCTTGTATCAAACTTTCCTAAGTTTTCTTCATCTCTTTTGATATAGCATTTTCTTCCAAAAAATTTGAAGTATTTGATAGTATAAATTCTTCCATACCACAACTCATAGGGAGTCTCTACACTATTTTATCTTGCTTGAACTCTATTAGATAGTATTTTATGTAGACAGTAGTGTGAATTTCTTCTCTCAAGTAGACTTACAACATATTTTCCTCTTTCATCATTATTCTCGTAGCTTCCTGAATAGTTCTATTCTTTCTTTCAACCACTCCATTCTGTTGAGGAGTTCTAGGGGTAGATAAATTTCTCTTTATCCCATGGTTTTCACAAAATATATTGAACTCATTAGAGGTGAACTCTCCACCTCTGTTATGCCTCAAACACTTTTTTTCATATCCATTTCATTCTCAACCATGACTTTGAATGATTTAAACTTATCTAGAGATTATAATTTTCTTTGATAAAAGTAACCCATGTCATTCTAGAATAATCATCAATCAGTAGCATGAAATACCTATCACCTTGAAGACTTATTACTCTAGTAGGACCACAAAGATCTATATGCGCCAACTCCAATAGTCTATTAGTAGATTGATCTTTGACTTTGAAACTTCTTCTTGCG
This sequence comes from Sequoia sempervirens, assembly GCA_007258455.2. NCBI lineage: Eukaryota > Viridiplantae > Streptophyta > Pinopsida > Cupressales > Cupressaceae > Sequoia > Sequoia sempervirens. Next base: position 577,956,922 of record VDFB02047230.1, read on the forward strand.
TGCTTCCCAATTTGACATTCCTTGCAAACAGCATTGATGGGCTTTGTAATCCTTGGAAGATCTCACATAGCTTGAACTGAATTGATTCTCACTAGGCTATCAAAATTGATGTGACACATCCTTATATTCCATAGCCAACTTTCATTAATTTGAGTTGTAAAGCAATGACCATCAACACGTTTGAGATGATAAACATTTCCATATGTCTTTCCAATAGCAGCCACAGTTCTAGACCCTTTTCTAATCTCACATCCATCATCCTAAAACATAATATTATAGCCTTTTGCTACACATTTTTCCAACACTCAAGGGCTTATGTCTCAAACCCTTAACATAAAGAACATCATATGTATTATGTTTACCATCAAAATTCATAGAACATTTTCTACATATCTTAGTAGATATATCATCTCCAAACTTAAGTAGACCTCCATAATTCTCAAGTCTAACAAACTTACTTTTGTCATTGGTCATATGATTTGAGCAAGCATTTTCAATAATCCAGTAGTTCTCCTTTCTATCATGTAGAGTGGTCACCATAGCATTATAACCTGATTTTGGAGTACTTTCCTTCACACATCTCTTAGAGTTAGAAAAATTAGATTCAAATTTTATATCCATCAATAAGCATTCAATATTCTCACCATCACCATAGTCGGATTCATAGTCAAATATACTAGCATCTTCTCTAACATAATAGCTTTTACTAATTTCTTTACATTTTCTTTCCTTATTTTTATCATTTAAAGCTTTGTTTAAACATCTTGAAGCATAACGGCCTATGTTTCCACAATTGAAACATTTAAAATACAACTTTCCTTTGTATTTACCATTACCCTTTTTTATTCTCCTCACAAATTTTTCTTCAATATCATCAAGATCCTTTTGATCTGATTCTTCAATCTTTTATGATTTTCTAGCCTTAAAAGTAGTCTCAAATTTTGTATTACTTAGACCAAATTATCTCATTTCAAAAGAAGATAAAGCACCATACAACTAATCTCTAGAGTATTTTCTTAAATCTTGAACTTCCTCAATAGCATAAACTTTATGATTATAATATTTAGGGAGAGTTCTTAGTACCTTATTTACCAATTCTTCTTCTTTAATTTTTCCACCAAGAATTTTGATGGAATTGACAACTTCATCCACCTTCTACATGTAACTTGTATTTTTTTCATCTTTAGACATACGTAGGTTCTCAAATGTGATCATTATATTCTACATCTTAGCTTTCTTGACCTTATCATCTCCTTCATAAACACTTTCCAACTTAGTGTAGATATCTTTAGCAAATTTCAAATTCATAACTTTCATAAGTTCGCTATTAGAAATACCACTTAAAAGAGCATACCTTTATTTACCATTGTTCTCATAGGACTTGATCTCATCATCAATACTCAAACCACTAGTAAGCATAGTATACCTAGTCTCAATACACTTCCAAACTCCAAATCCAAGAGATACTAGGAAACCTTCCATCCTTGTCTTCTAGAAACCATAGTCTGATCTGTCAAAAAAAGGTGCATCCCTTTTGTGTGTCATCCTAGATCTACCTCAAGTGGTTAATATTTCTTTCAATTCTAACCTTGCTCTAATACCAATTGTTGAATGCACAAGCCAACTAAGAGATGGGGTGAATTAGTAGTACATTAAAATATAAAAAACCTCACAAACATTCAAATCCACATCAACTTCATTAACCCTTAATCTTTTAGAATGATTTAGCATGAAAAAAAATAATCTAGAAACTAAAACACATCAACACCATGTACATTAGAACACCAGGTTTACATGGAAATAATAATAAGGGAAAAATGATAGTGAGGATTAGCTCACAATAAAGTAATTATAGTACTGAATACAATGGGCTCACTATTGGAGGGCTCACTACCAAAGGCTCACTACCATATTACAAAAAAGAAGAAAGAAGAATGTTACAATGAGAAATCCATCTCAATACAACAAAAGATTCCACCATAGCATCATGAACACATTTGTAGCCTTTCTGAAGATTGTAGACATATTTTTCTCACTACTTCTAGTAGTTTAACTCATTAAAGATCATACTACACTTTGTTGAATGAACAAGACAACTAAGAGGGAGGGTGAATCCATTGTATCAAATCAAAACATCAAATCCCTCAACAACAATCAGATCCATGTATGCATTCATTAAACCCTTATTCTGTTATAATGATTAATCACGAAATGTAGATAACAAAAACTAAAATAACAACACCATACACAAGATAACACCAAATTTATGTGAAAAACCCAATGAGGGAAAAACTACGGTGAAGATTAGCTCACAATATAAGTAATTTCAAAATTGGTACAAAATGGCTCACTTCTAGAATAAGACACACTATCCAAAAAGGCCCACATCTAGGGATCACTACCATAGAAATAAATACAAGAAGATAGAAGATAAATGTTACATAGAGAACACTTTCTCAATGCAACGTGGAATCCACCACAATGCTCCAACACTTTTGAAGTCTTGTTTGAAATATTCTAGATACCTTTTTCTCACTACATTCAGGAATCCAATACTTTGAAGTTTGCACTGCTCTGCTCAAATTTGCATCACACACACATCACTTGCATTAATCTTGCATCTATCTTTTTTCTCTCTTCATGCACACCCAACTCACAACAACTCCACTCTTATTTATATCAACTTCAACCTTAAACATCTTCTCCAAGGTCAACATACTATCTATTGTATTTACAAACTCAAATCAGGTCATTACCCAAACATTCCCACAATGGATAGGAATGAATGGGGACCAAACCAATACCTAACCAACACCCAAAATTAAATCTCACATGCCACGCTATGCATTCATTAATACTTGAACATTTTTGAATGTAGTGTAGACACTAGGTCAGTTGTTACTTGTGAAAACACATTTAAAAATTAAGTACACACTTATGAAACTTTTGATACACCTAACCATGAATCTCTTGACACAAACAAGAGAAAAATGTCATTAACTCTCCTTCAAAACCACAATTCCTAAAAAGCAATTGCAGAGAAATGTGGAGCAAGTACATTTCTCTCCTTCACCTCTATGCGGCACTAGAAAACCAATTCTCATACTAGTAAACACAATTTCCTCTCACCAATGATCTAGAACCCAAAATTCTAAATATAGCAACCTTTGACAACCTCAAACAACATACTAAATATTCATAGGCATAGCATCAATATAGAAGAAACATGAAGCATGATTCATAGAACATTCTAAACATTTGCACAACACTATTTTCTCTGTTTATCAATTTTTTTCAAAATTACTTGGAAATCAAGTACTAGATACATCATCTTAGCTTATTACTTCATTCCAACTCATCTCTAGACACTATAACAAAAGATAGCTCCATGTACTCACAACACTTAATATCTCAACTACACATGAACAACTTGCAACAACCTGAAATCAATGACAACACCATCATACTTGCAACAATCTCCCCCATTTTCATTGACTGCAACACATGATGAGAAAAACATCAAAGACAACACAACAGCTCTGAATGCACTTTCTTTTCTCCCACTAAATGATTTGGTAATATACACAACTTTCTCCACTAATACCTTACAATTTTTCACATGATACTTGTAACGTCTGAAAATGAAACAAGCCTTTTGCACAATAGACAACAAGAATCAGATTAGAAGCACACATGCATACAAATACTAAAATCTAACATGAAAATTCATACGTTAAGCAACAAAGAACATGGGAAAGTAAAAACGTAATTAAAACTAGAACAATCTCACCAATTTTCAAACGTATTTCCATGAATTATCTCGATTGCCCTTCTCCATTTTGCTTGTGTAGTATAATTTCCCTCAGATTTTCAAGTAATTCGTGCAAGTATAGCCTAAGATAGTGATTAGCAAAATATCAAAGATTCAAGACAAAAGTGCTCTCCAAAGTTATCAAATTCGCGAGAGAGATTGGAATGAAGAATGACAAATCAATTTATAGAAAATTGATTATTCAAACGACAGGTCAAGATTGAAAGATCAACAGACGGTTGAGATTGACTGATTAGACATGCAATTAGATAACTGATAGTATTGACATGAGTCATTCGAATTACGTAATAGAATTAAAGATTAAATAAATGATTTAATCTTCAGTTCGGCATTCGAAAATAGAAGAAATATCTTTGCATGACAAAGATAAAGATTGATTATAACGACTGCTCGAATGCACGCACAACATTTAATTAATTAAATAAGAATATTTAATTAATTTGCATGTACACGCAAATGAGTTAGAACTGGAGGATTGCATGATCTGAAGAAGAGATTACTCAAGACACGACATCAAATCAATAGTTAACTGAACGATTAAAATAGATGTCGAGTGAGTAAAAGTGAATACTTAGATAACTCACATAATTATCTAAAATATAGAAGAATGTGTTAAAATAGAATTAATGAATTAAATAATTCATTTAATTCAAGACTTCGATATTTGAAGAATAATTAAATAAATAAGATTTATTTAATTAAATGCGAAGGGATTTAAATGAATAATTAAATAAATTATGAATTTATTTAATTATAGTTGAAATATGATAAAGAGTAAATTAAATAAGAATTTATTTAATTTGACAAGATGAATAAGGTTAATTAGTAAAATAATTAAATAAAAAGCGTTTATTTAATTAATCAGATAGAATAAAGAAAAGTGTGAATTAATTAAATAATTAAGATTATTTAATCAATAGAAGAATTAATAGAAGATGAATTAATTAAATAGTTAAGATTATTTAATCAATAGAAGAATTAATGTTAAGATGAATTAATTAAATAATTAAGATTATTTAATCAATAGAAGAATAGGAATTTTGAAGAATATTGAAGTCGCAGGCTTAAACCAGATTTTGATGTCTACATTTGCCCCTCTTTGATACAATGTCATTTAGGCGTTGTGTCAAAGAAAATCAATGAAAATATGCCCCAATCAAGCTCCGGATTAGAACAGGTGAAGGTATGCCCCCTCGGGAAAATTGACAAATTTTTGAAATGTTAAGAAAAATTTGGAAATGCGCCCAATTAGTCCAGTAGATAGGCAGAAATGCAATGCAGTTGATGGAATTAGGTTCGGAAATGGGAGGGATGGGTACGGGATGATAGAAAATGGAAGTTTACATGGCCAGTAGGAAGAAAATGCCACCTAAGCCCTAGGTATATATTGGAATTGGGGTGAAAAACTATTCATTTGCACCCACCTAGCTTAGAGATTTGAAAAGTTTGCTCTGACTTTCAGCGAGGATGTCTCCAGTTCCAGCCACCCATCATCGTGCCTACAGGATCAGGACATTCCAAAGACCAGCCGGCGCGGACCCCCCGGTATGGACCTAAAACTTGCCTTTTGAAAATTTTTAATTTGGGCATATTTTAAGGTATTTATTGTATTTTTCATTATGCGTCGCTTTTCATTTTGCACCGCATCTGTATGCGCGAACGACGCATGTGCTTGCGAAAAGCCGCATTTGTAGTTTAACGCCAAGTGATTTAGACTAGTTTAGAAAAATAACCGCATGTGTTTCTTTTGCTACGCATTTGATAATTTTGATACGCATTTGAAATTTAGCTACGCATGCGCATTTTAATATATGCATTTGTTTATTTTGATACGCATGTGATTTTATGAAACGCATATGCATATTTATCGCCGCATTTGCTTATTTCGAAACACATTTGCATTTATGGAATGCAAATGTTAATGTTAGCACGCATTTGAGAATAATTAACCGCATTTGATTAATAATGACGCACTTGTAATTTTAGAACCGCATTTGTAAAAAGCGACGCATGTGTTAAAAAAGTGACGCATTTGCAAAATAACGACGCATTTGCATTTTATGTTAAAACATTCATTTTTCACTAGGGTAGATGATTCAGGCTGACATGAGGCATGTTGTTGCAGGTTGTACTTGACCCTATCTACACACATGAGTCGAGACCCACGACGTTTCGATTTAGAGACAGCCTACGGCCGGCTGAGCGATAGACTCTATGGCATTTGGGTTTGTTGCACGTGACCGATATGCCCCAGATTAGGGAAAATCGGGGTTTACTGACAGCACTTTGCGAGCGGTGGCACTCGGAGACGTCTTCCTTCCACCTTCCGACTGGAGAGGCCACGGTGACTTTGGAGGATGTGTATAGGATTTTGAGACTACCTATTAGAGGGACACGGGTAGTATATGATACCCAGAGGGGTATAGCCGAGATGTGTAGATATTACCCCCATGCTAACGTTAGATAGCTAGGGGTTGATGACTATGAGATTAGATGGAGGGTATTGGCCCAGAGATATAGATAGTTAGACTATCTAGTAGCGACACTGATAGGTGGTATTGTACTGCCTGATCGCCGAGGTCATGGATTCCCTGTGGGATGGGGTGAGATGCTAGTGGGCATGCTAGAGCGCCGAGTTGTATATGCTTGGGGTTTGTGTGTGCTGGGGATGCTATACTTCCACCTTCATGACATTGCCTATAGAGAGGCGCAGTTGATGAGCTGCGGCACCACGCTCCTGATGGTATGGGCGTGGGAGCATATTGCTATTTTTAGACCACCGATGACAGTAGATCTAGCTCGTGGAGCGCCATATGCCTTTCGGTATGCGGGAGCCACCACACAGCACCACATTGGAGACACGGGCTATTATAGACATGCTATAGACCTGATGCAGGGGTTTACATGGAGACCATACCTAGGCTACGAGGTGTGGTCAGATGAGGGCGAGCATTTTCCATTTTGTCGACAGACACAGTATTTAGTGGGACGAACAGTGTCCCATATGCACATCATAGAGCAGTAGTTTCCAGACCAGGTCTTGAGACAGTATGGAGAGGTACAAGATGTACCTCGAGGGAGAGCATATTTTGCTCGGTCTTCACAAGAGGTCCTGCTGTGGGGGCCAGAGATTCCAGTTGCCACTACAGAGGTAGATATTGATGGTTTACAGGCACAGCCATGGGGATGGAGGGATGGACCAGCAGATGCAGGGATGACTCCAGCCTATGATCAGTGGTGGGAATTACACAGGCCAACTCCTTTGACAGATCCAGGGTAGCCAGCACTAGTAGAGCGGTGGGTTAGAGGTCCCAGAGGCAGATGCGACAGAGGAGGTGGTCGAGGAGGCAGAGGAGGCCGAGGTGATGGTGGGGATGATGGCAGAGGTGGCCGACGCGGAGGCAGGAGAGGGAGGCGTGGTCGATGAGGACGAGGAGTAGCCTTGTCACTGATCCGAGAGGAGAGGGGAGGAGAGGAGGATGTGGCCATGCTAGATGTGGCCAGAGGTGGCGAGGAGGAGCAGCCAGCTGAGGCAATTATCCCAGACATCCCTGACATCCCAGCAGAGGCAGAGGCAGGTGCCGAGGAGGTAGTTGCAGAGGAGGCTGTTGGAGAGGAGGCAGTGGGAGAGGAGGCAGAGATTGATGCCCTTGGATTGCTAGGTGCCTACCAGGAGGATGATGAGGAGGAGAATGATCACGAGAGAGAGATCAGGGATCAGATCCTGGAGGAGATGGATGAGGAGGAGGATGGGCGAGACAGGGTCCGCCAGGATGAGACAGAGGCAGAGGTGCCCGACACTGATATATTACGAGCCCAAGTTGCCTCCTTGGAGGAGAAGATGAGGGTGTTGATGGCAGAGAGAGATGCCTACAGGGTAGAGAGAAACAAAGCCTTGATGGAGAGAGATCAGGTTGTAGCCCAGCGGTAGGAGACTAAGCAGAGATTCACAGAGCTCAAGACATTATGTACAAGACCGTCAACAGCATTTGCCAAAGAGTTGGTTAGAGCCGGTGAGAGGGAGAGATACTACCGAGACTTGTATGAGGCAAAGGTTCCCTTAGAGAGATGGGCTCCAAGATTTTCAGCAGCACAGAGTAGTAGGTCTCAGACCAGGACCCACACACGGACAGTGAGCACAGAGGGAGTGGATCAGCCACATAGAACAGGGCCATATGACAGACTTCCCACAGCTCCGAGATCAGCAGGTTCCCAGCATCAGTCTCCTACACACTCCCGACATGATGGTAGTGGCAGTTCAGGATAGAGATACAGTTTTGAGGTCCATTTGAGACATTGTATTTTGATCCGATAGCCTGCGGGCTTCCATGTATTTATGATACATTATGACATTGTGATGTGACACATATGAGAGATATGTATATATGATTTTGGCGATGATTCTTATGATATGCATTGTCTATTTATTGATTATGCAGTCTTGATTTATACATGTGATGTTTATATGATATGCCTATGTGATGGATGGTTGTATGTACTTTATGTTGTTTATGCAACTAATGCGATAAATTTGATTCTATATGACATACGATTCTATATGATTATGAGATGCAATGTTAAATGATGATTATTGTCTATTATGCCATGATAATCTAAATGTGACATATGCCTACATATATGTATGTTTCTAACATGTATGTTGATGCAGGATAATGCATACCATTTTGTGTCACAGGACTCTGTCATAATGCAAGAAAGAAGAATTGTTAATACGGAATGGAAGATCAACAAAGAATGAAAAGACAGAAGATAAATGTTAGTGTTAGGAATCTTCGATATTTTACCATATCACAAAAGGTATTGCACTTTATCATCATTGGGTGGGACTAATACAAATGGATAAAAACACCAAGATATGACATAAATCAAGGTGTGCAAGGTCATCCACTTGCTAAAAATAGACAATCGCAGACAAGGATTGTCACTAACTCATACTAAAGGCACAAGTTGCCCCAGTCTTTTTGTCAGGACAAACCACAGATAGCAAACAAAAGAAAAGACAGGTCATAAGACATCATTGCTCCTCTAAATCCTTCATGGGACATCCTTGAGGAAACTAGTAACATAACTCAAAATCAAATTTAAAAGACAATCGATAGACAGTAATCAAAGAAAATAGAATTCTGATACGTCGTTGCTTCTCTAAATCCTTCATGGGACATCATTGAGAAAGCTAGTAACATGAATCCTAGTCATCAATTCAAGATAAATGATAAGATAAATAAGCCAATAAAGTCAAAAAGCCAATGAAAATATTTGCCAAAACATGATTTGTTTGTTTGATTTGTTTGATTGATTGAGCCTGATTGCAGGAGATACACATACCGGATAAGACTGTGAGTCTGGTTTCGATGTTATGACTATCGTATAAGGCATGACAAAGCCTAGTTTCAGAAAGACATGTATCGTATAAGACGTTGAGTCAGATGCCGTTGATGTGATAACCTGTGTAAGGCTACGTTTGATTGTTTTGACCTTGTCGATTATACAGGAAGGACTCATCCTGTATAAGACATAGGTTGATTGTTTTGATAATGTCTGTTTCCAAGAAGGACACATCTTGTAGCAGACTGTTGGTTGATCTATTTTGAATTGTTTTGTTTGGCCAGTTGTTTGATTTGAATTAGAGACATTGCTGACTTGTTCACTAGATAGATGCATGACTTGAGATGACGTGTTGACAATTGACCGTGTGTGACGACAAACCCTAAAGGACTGACCTAGTGCGGCCTCGGGGGCCCATCGTGTGATGGCCTTGCCTACGTTGTACAGCAGAGACCTCGTAATTCGACTTGACGCAACCGACAAGACTGACTACAAATAAAAGTGAAAGTGAAATGATGAACCCTAATGGACTGACCTAGTACGGCCTAGGGCTCATCGTGTGATCCTTGCCTACATTGTACCGTAGAGACCTTGTAGTTTGACACTACCAATGACCTTGTTATATAGACATATGGATCGACGCGAATTTGCAGACAAACCTAAACGGACTGACTAATGCCTCAGGGGCACATCGGCAGATGGCCTTGCCTACGTCCAGTCGCAGAGGCAACGTAGTTCGACATGACGACAAAGACTGACAAGTGCGACTGACTCTGACTCTATTTTTTGATTTTTGAAATGTTTTGATTTTTTTTTTGTCTTTTTGAAGTTTTCCAATGTTTTTGTGTTTTCTCAGGTCATTTTGCGATGTTTTTGGATTTTCATGGTTTTACGTCTTCAACACAGCCAATGTAAGAACCAATATGACACATGTCAAGTGTTTTCCCCCAGTCGAGTATAAGACCAACTGACTATGAATAGAGTAAGATGGGGGATATGAAATGCTCTCGATGTCAATCGTTCCAAGCTATGGAAAAGACTACCACTTATTAGGACTGATATATACAAGTGATGGACATAAAAGGTAAAAGATATATACAGGATAGTGGACTATGTACACGAATGTGGGCTATGTACATGGATAAGGGACTATGTATAATGAGGTGTGCTATGTACAGGGAAGTGGTGTATATACAAGATAGATTAGAATAATAGTAGACAAAGGAGCAGCGTTAAGTACACATAGCGCCTGTTTGCCAGGTTTTCACCATGGTACCTATCCAAAGCGCCACCGAAGTGGTTTTCACCATTGGATGATTGATTTGTCTTTACTATTTTCTATATTAACTAATTTTTTTGGTGTTACCAAGACGCCTGTTTGCCAGGTTTTCACCTTGATAATGATTTTTTTTTTTTTTTTTAAATAAGACAAAGGCTCCCAGAAGCTATGCGTAGAACTTCTTCAGATGCATACTATTGATTGGTGAGGACAATGGTTCACCTTCAGGAGTAGAGAGTTGATACGCTCCTGATCCAAAAGCTTCCGTAACAACATAAGGTCCCAACCAATTAGGTTCAAACTTTCCTGGTTTGTCTCTTTCTACTTGATTCTTTGGGTTCTCCATTAAAACCAGGTCACCAATGTCAAAATTTTTGTTTAAGACCCTCCTGTTATAGCTACGATGAAGGCGATTCTGATATGCTTGAAGATGGTCCAGTGCCTTTTGTCTTCGCTCATCCAGGAATTCTAGTTCATGGAGTCTCGACACTCGATACTCTTCATCATCAATGTGGCCTTTCAGGGATACCCTTAGGGAAGGAATCTTGACCTCAATAGGAAAAATGGCTTGAGATCCAAAGACAAGTGAGTATGGGGTAGCACCAGTGGGAGTACGGATACTTGTACGATAAGCCCATAAGGCAGGGTTAAGCTGTAAATGCCAGTCACGACCAGCATCATTGACAGTCTTCTTGAGGATTCTAATGATGGTCTTGTTAGATGCCTCTGCTTGGCCGTTACCTTGGGGGTAATATGGAGTGGAGAAGTGATGTTGGATATGAAATTGATCACACAAATGGTGGACTTCTTGGTTCTTAAATGGGTGGCCATTGTCAGTGATTATAGACTGAGGGACACCATACTGACAAATGATATAGTTTAAGATAAATCTAGAAATCTGTGTGCCGGTAATGTATGTCATAGGAATGGCTTCAATCCACTTCGTAAAGTACTCAGTGGCAGTGATAATGAACTTGTGTCCATTAGATGAGGTGGGGTGGATCTTACCTATGAGGTCGAGTCCCCATTGGGCAAAAGGCCATGGTGACATGATAGGACGGAGCTCCTGTGCTGGGGCATGTATCAAATCTCCATGAACTTGGCATTGGCGACATTTTGTTACAAAGACATATGAGTCTTTTTCCATAGTAGGCCAATAATAACCCCGCTAGAATGGGAACCACATATACCCTCATGCACCCCACACAAGGTTGCTTGTGCTTCAGTAGAATCAAGACATCTCAGTAGGGTATTATCTAAAGCGCGTCTATATAGGGTGTCTCCGACGATGGTATATTTGGCTGACTTGAGAAGGAATGTCCTACATTGGTTATTGGATAGGCCAATGGGGATGACTTCGGCATGAAGGTAATCATAGATTTCTTTGTACCATGGGGAATCAGGACCAACAATGTCACACACCATTTCAAAATCTGGGATATCATAGGCGGGGACCAAAAGCTATTCGACCAAGAACTCAAACTTAGGCACGTTGTTAGGAATGTCAAGGAGTGAGGCAATTGTAGCCATAGCGTCTGCTGCTTTGTTTAAAACATGAGGTATCTGATGAAACTTGACTTTGTCAAAGTACTCTTTAAAACTATCAACCATGCGCTTGTACGGAGCAAGCTTCTCATCCTTAGTCTCATAATCATCATTTACCTGTCTTATTACTAGTTGAGAATCACCATAAACCTGTAGGTTCTTGATTTTCCACTTGACTACCATGCGTAAACCTGTCACTAAAGCTTCATACTCCGCCATGTTGTTCGTGCATGGAAATGCAATCAATGATTTAGGATAGAATCACCCTGTGGTGTAATAAATAGGATACCATCCCTTGAGCCATGATTTGTATGGGATCCATCAAAGTATAATTTCCATGTTTTATTTGTGTCAATGGCGAATATGAACTCATCAGGAAAATCTCCGCTATACTAATGGGTGATTCGGTCAGATATGCGGTCACTTAATTGACGCGAATGACTCTATCCTTTTACTGAAGCCTTTCTTTTCATTATTACCGATATCATACTCACTAAGTATCATCATAACCCACTTAGCCAGACGGCCATGTTAATGTTGCCCTTATCGTAGAAGATATTTCGTGAGGATCTATTTTAGCAATCAACATTGTTTGATGATTTAGCATGTAGTGCCTCAGCTTTTGGGTAGCAAATAATAATACATGATGTGCACGCTTCACGTTACTATAGTTAAGCCTATAACCAAACTTCAAAGTCCGACCGGATATAATAGATCAGCCTGCTCATGACCTTTCATCATTGGCTATAAAAGCAATGCTCCAAGTGATGAATGGGTTGTTGTGATATAAAGAATCAATGGTCTTCCTTCCACAGGTGGCATTAAGACAGGTGGTGTAAGTAAATATTCCTTAATCAATTGAAAATTCTCTGCACACTGAGCTGTCCATGCAAATGGTACTCCTTCCCGAAGAAGATGTTGAAAAGGATGTGTCTTGTCTGCTAGTTGCACTATAAACCTTCTGATAGATTGCAACCTTCCCTGTAATGTCCTTAGTTGACTGAGATTGTGGGGTGGTGGCATGTCCATGATTGCTTTCACCTTAGCCGGATCCACTTCAATACCTCATCTTGAAATGATATAACCTAACAACTTTCCTGACTTGACTCCAAACACACATTTCTTTGGGTTGAGTCTCACATTATACTTCTCCAGTCTCTGAAATACCTTGTCTAAAACCTGTAAATGTTCTGCCCTTGTCTTGGATTTTATAATAAGGTCATCGACATAATCCTCCATACAAGTGTGTACTAGATCATGAAAGATAGTAGTCATGGCACGTTGATAGGTTGCTCCTGCATTTTTGAGTCCGAAGGGCATAACATTCCAGCAATACGTTCCCCAAGGACAAGTAAAAGCCATTTTATGTTGATCTTCAGCTGCAATTTTTATCTGGTTATACCCTAAGAATCCATCCATAAGGGACAACATCTCATCCTCACGCCATGTCAACTATCATGTCTATATAGCAAAGGAAGTCATCCTTAGACAAGCCTTGTTGATATCTCTAAAATCAAGTGTGATGCTGGCGTCCCAGCCTGTGTTTCGGTGGATCGTACTAGATTAGAAATCCAATCAAGCAGAGTCAATAGGTCTGATAAAACCAACGTCTAAGAGTTTCTTAAGTTCTGCCTTGACTAATAAAGCAATCTGTGGATGCATTTTTCTCAACTTTTGTTTCACTAGTTTGGCACCTGGTTGTAAAGGTAAATGGTGTAGAACAAGTTCAGGATCTAACCCTGGAATGTCCGCATATGACCAAGCAAAATTTATCTATCTCTGTGCAAAGAAGTCATGGAACTCAGGCTTTTCTTCTGTTTTCAATGACGCTGCAAAATAAACCAGTCGTGGATTCTCTTTTGTGCCTATGTTGACCTCTACAGTTTCTTCCACGAGCATAGGTGACTTTTTCTGTGTAATGGGAAGAATGTTCAAACCTCCATCCTTAGGCGCCTCAGAGAGGTTTTCACCTTCGGATGCGTCCTTTCTTTTTACTTTTTCATGGTCTAGAGATGCCTTGCGGTTTTCACCTAGAGACTCATCCTTTTTATCTTGTTTATTCTTTTTCTCATTTTTGCGACTGGAGGGTTGAACAGATTCCCCAAAATATGCTTTATTGTCCAAGTCAATGGTAAAACCAGCTTTATGATCCCCATTAGGTATGCCTTCACGTAATCCCAGGAACTCAGCAATCGCTTCATCGTTCTCAAAAGTATCTAAAACAGGTGTATCTTGTTGATCCCAATCAATGAGTTGGGGATAAACTAAGGGCATGTCATCGTCAGAGTTATCAAAATCTAATGGGGTCAAGGTAAGGATTGAACTATTCATGTGATCACAAAAGTCTTGTACTAAGTCCTTTTTTCTTTTGGGTTTGGGTCTAGGTGGATGAATAGGTGGGCCTAATGCCAAGGTTTGAAAATCAAAAAGAGGTGGCTCAGGTTGCCAAGAGGTAGGATCAAGCGATTCCCAATAGTAGTGTTTAAACCACTCCTCTTTTGTCATTTTCTTTGGTGGACAGGAATTTAAAGGATTTGGTGAGGAACTTAACAGCAAGTCAAGTCCTCCAAATAACTTGTCAAGGTCCATGGAAGAAGTAGAGGATAAGGAATCCCACTCATAATCATTAGAGTTAGGTGAGTTAGAATTATTTTGGTCTATTGGTTCGTGAGATGTCTTAATGTCTTCTGAAGCATGTACTTCCTCAAGTAAGGGTAATGGAGTACTAGGAACGCCAATCTAAATCGGTTGAAACCCTAGCCCTACTCCTTTTGGCCATTGAGAAACAAATATTGGTTCAATTCTGCCATCTTGGTTTAAGCCTAAACCACTTTGTCCATCATATCCTTTGCTTTGCATGATTTTGAAACCCTTTCCATATAGTCTTGTAGGAATATGAGCAAGTAAAAGGGGTTCTTGATTATCTTCCTTATACAGCCAGGAAGTGACATCTTCTGTATCTACAACCTCTTTGCTTAATTCACCCCATTTAGTGAAAGTTGTTGTGGGGGGAACATGTATAGTGATCATAGACTGTCCCCTACCTATTGTAGGCAAACCATATGACTTAGGAGGGACCAAGTGGCTAACACAATAGGAAGTCTTCATATAATATTCTCCACAACCCTTGTCTTGGATCTCAACCCTAGGAGTAGTGGGAAGTGAAGGTGCAATAGATGTTCAAGTGAGCGTGGAAGGGTCAACATAAGAAGATGGTTTAGATGGTGAGGCCTCTTGGTTGACCAGCACTTTACATTGAGGGATGTCCTTTAGATTGGTGCAATACTGGAAAGGATCGGGATCACCATCTATAGTTATTTCGGTGCCATTGTAAGGGAATTTAAGACACTGATGATATGTGGAAGGGACTGCCTTCATGGCATGAATCCATGGTCTACCTAGCAAAAGGTTATAAGGGAGGGTGAGATCCAAGACCTGGAACTTTGTCTTCATTACCGCAGGACCAATTCTAATAGGAAGTGTTACCACCCCCTTTGATTTTCTGTCTTCATCATCATAAGCCTTAATGACAATACTCTTGGTGGTGTCTACGCATGCTTCTGAAATACCTAATGCCTTAATTAGTTTTAAAGTGCATAGATTTAACCCTGCTCCTCCGTCTACCAAAACTCGTCTAACTTTGGTGTCATCAACAAGGACTTCTAGATGTAAAGGTTCATTGTGGTTCGTCTTATCTGTGGCATAGTCTTGTTCAGAAAACATGGCATGATGATTATTGGTCAAGTAGCCCACCATCTCCTAGAAATGATTGACATCAAGGTCATTAGGGACCGTGGTATTCTGTAAAGCCTTATCGAGGATAGACCGATGTTCGGAGGAGATACGCAACAATTCCAAGATTGAAATTTGGGCTGGGGTCTTCCCCAACTGGTCAAGTAGGTTATATTGTAACTTGGAAGGTTGTGATGCTTGCTGTGATGGAGGGCCTTGGATAACAAACTTAGTACGATGAGTATTGACCGCACATTCCGGATTAGCCTTGATAGTAATGGTATTGATGTTGTCGTTGGCGGCGTGAAGGTAATGAATGATTTTGCCACTATCATAGTCATGTTTTATATTCGCATAATTGGCTGACATATTGGTCTTAGTAGTCGAACTGGGGACAGTTCCTTTCCCATGGTCATGTAGTGGGTCTGAAAAGACTTGATGATCAGTGTTCGATGCCTTTTGTTTTTGTCCACTAACTTCAATGATTCTCTTGTCAACAAGATCATGTATGATGTTCTTCAGTTGTCGACAGTTTTGTAGGTTGTGTCCCTTTGTCCTATGATAATCACAGAAGGCATTGTCATCCCACCAAGTTGGTTTAAACTGTCCTGGATCGTATTGTCTTGGTTCCTACAGTTGTATGAGGTTGTGTTGTAACAATTGTTTGAACACCGACTCAATGGGTTCCCCTAAGGGAGTGAACTCATGTTTTTGGAATCTCCTTGGTGGTGGACGTTGAGTGTTTGAGACCATGTTAGGAGGTTGATTGACAGCATTAAGCGTGTTAGCAAAAGTATGAGGTCCTTGTAATGTGAGGAGGGGTCTTGCTTGTAATGTATTAGCATCCACCACCCCATCATTGGTGACATTTTTGTTGTGAGACCAGAATCTGTTTCTATCGGTGGGGGCATTTTGTACGACCGTGTTTCGATTGGGTGTTGTCATCTTGAGTTCACCCTTTTCAATGAGATCCTTCTCTATTATCACCCCCTTTTCCACTAGTTCCGAAAAAGATATGCAACAATGTACCCTTAAGTTACTCCTAAGTTTTGGATGAAGGTTTTCTTGAAACATTGTAACCTTTTGTTTTTCAGGTATCTCGACAGGACATCTACTAGTAATAGTTCTCCATCTCTAGAAGAAAGCAATGAATGTTTCACCTTCGTCTTGTGTTGTGTGGCACAAGGTTGCTATATTTATCTCATGGTCAATGTGGAAGGAGAATTGCTCCACAAATTTCTCGACTAGCTCTCCCCATGATCTAATGCTAGAATCTAGACCCGAAAACCATTCTAGTGCAACCCCTACAAGACTTTGTGGAAATAGCCTCATAAGGTACGTGGGGTCGTAAGCGACATCAATGCATATGGTAGAAAATTCCCTGATATGTTCTACTGGATTGCGTTTTCCATTGTACTTAGGAAGATTTGGTATGACATATCCGTGAGGGAAAGGTGTCATGTACAATGATCTATCAAAAGGGAATGGGCATATGTCCTTTGGTGAAAATGATTTCTTAGTTGACACTGACATGTTATCCATTTGCGTTTGTAATGCCTGCATTTGTGTTTGTAGGACGTCAACTTGAGTCAAAGATGTGCTAGAAGGATTATGCGGATCCATGTATGTATTCTGAAATCCAAAGTCTCGCGATGGATTTTGATTGAACGTTGGCATCTGAGGTGGATTTGGATTCAGAATGTTGGTAAATGTATTCTGGTTTGGAATCGGCATAGATTGATGTTGTCCTGGATTCTATGTAAATGGATTCTGAGTACCACTCTGTACAAAGGGATTCTGATTCGGAACCAATGTGAAATAGTTTTGGCCTAGAATCTGGGTAGACAGATTCTGACTACCAATCTATGAAAAGGGGTTCTGATTCGGAACCGATGTAAATTGATTTTGACTGCTAGTCTGGAAAGGTGGATTTTGATTGCCATATTGGAAGGAGGGAATGCCCCCTATTCGTGTAATCCTTGGTATAGTACTAGTGACCTGAGCACTAGGTATGGCCATCAACTGTGGCAAGGTACCCATAATGCTAGCAGTAGGTGTGGTTGTTGATTGCGCACTTGTGACACCGACATAAGATGTATGGGCTGATGTTTTAGGTTTTTTACTCCCACTAAGAGGACCGAAGGGGGTAGATGATGAAGCCCCTGTAGTGAAACTAAATCCCGATGTCATGGTAGGTGTACCAAATGGGGATGTATGGACTGTCGTACTCTGTGTAGACGTGCTAGATGGCATAGTCGTGCTGACTTGAGGTATAGGAGTACTAGCAGTCATGGTATTTGTCCCTTGTGTAGGTTGAGTTTGTAAGGTGCTAATGTCAAATCCTGAAGGTAAGGTAGCACCTTCAGCTAGCAATTTTCCTAAGAACCGTTGACGATCATTTGCTAGGTACTCATCTACAAAAGAGGCAAACTCAGGGTCCTGTGCGGCAGCCTCTATGTCTTCTGTTGTAACATGTCCTTGTGTGTTTCTAGTGGTAAATTTGTCTAATAGAGTCTTATGAGGTATTGAAGAAAATGGGTTGATGAACTCGCTTGGGTTCGACATGTTTTCTCTCTCTCTTCTCTTAGACCTAGTTTCAACCATGTAAGACAAGCTCAATATGTGGGAAATGCAAGACTATATCTAGAAACAGTATGACTCTATGCTATGTTTTTGGGGTTTTCTTATGCAAAATAAGGGATGTCCTATGATGATACTAGTCTAGACTCTAAAGGTGCAAGAAGTCTAAGTGAGACCCTAAAATGATCAATTCTATAAACCCAAGGTGAAGGGACCAACTACCTAAAGTCAAACCAAAGTTTCAATTTAGATAAGTCAAGGAACCAATGTAGGACAAAGATCAAAGACACGCTGAGTTTCCTAACTAGACTGATGAGCTAGGACAACTCTCTGTAGGACAAAGTATATGATGATAAGACTAGGTTCAATGACAGATTTCGTTGGAACTATGACCTTTCTAGAGTATAGATGGTGGACTACTCCTAAAGTTTATAAAAGTGACCTCTCTAAAAGTCTAATGCAAAGTAATATGCTCCCTAAAATGAAGGTAAACTCTAACTGAAGACAACTATGGTAATGACTAAATGAACCTAAAGGATGCAAAATTGAGCAAATCATTTCAGGTTTCTGTTTTTGAAGACTGTTTGTATGAAGACCACTAAAACTGGTATAACCTTGCTAACTGGACAGTGACAGTGAATTTTGGTTTTTCTGGTAATCAGACAGATGCGTTTCAAATTTAACAGTTGCGGTTCAAACTGACAGATGCAACTCAAAATTACCAGATGCGACTCAAGCTGATAGATGTGACCCAGAATATAACGCATGCGGTGTTTCTAAAACAAATGCGAGTCAAACTTACAGATGCAACTCATAAATTACAGATGCGGCTCAAAACAACCAGATGCGAGCCAAACTGACAGATGCGACTCAAAAATTACAGATGTGACACAAAACTTATAGATGCGACTCAAAATTAACAGATGCGACTCTAAAAATCAGATGCGTGTTTCTGGTGAACAATTGCGACTCTCTGTGAATTTTTAGTGAAATGAAATTTAAACTGACCCGGTTTTCTATGATCAAATTCTAACAATCAAAGACAATCGTAAGACAAAGTGTTTTCAGTTTCAATTTTGGACTCAAAGAACGTTTAAAGTGATAACAGACAAGCACATCCTAATAGGCCAAAGGCCTAGGGTTTGTATACTTGGTATAGCCCACCAGTTATACCCCGGATTGGTGATGAACACCTTTCCTTCTCGAGAACGGATAGCTTAGGAATTTGGTGGCATTGGCTCCCCTCCACGGCTCATTAACATTTTTCGAGCACACCAATTCTGAATTCATTGGGTAGTGATATCCCAAGAACCGCTTATCTCTACTCAAGGATCAAGAGTGAGTAATCTTCGCATGATATCGCATCGCATTCAATACCAAGCAACGCCACAACAGTTTTATTCTACAACAAAGCGGCATTTAATCGCATTCCGCTCGTGATCCATCATGTCCTCTTCGATCCATCTCGTTTTAACTATCGACTCGTGATTCTTTTTTGGCTTCTTAAGAACCCACTTTGCATACCTGCTTAGAAGTCCTCACCAGTGGTGCTACCTATTCGAAGTCGTTTCGGGTATACTTTTCCACCGTAATAGGCCCAAGTTCTAGAAAGGTTGGTAACCGCTTCATTAACTCGTGATCGCATAATGCTAAGGAGAGATACTTCATATACCAAATCGTAAGGGTAACCAGACTTGTGATTTTGCACCAAACACGGTAGACACTTGTTAATTTTAACCAAATGAAAGATTTCCTACGCTACCAAACAATCTGTTTCAAAATTTAACTAGGGTCTTCGACAAGCATCCTGCAGAAGATATCATTAGTAATTTTCAATTTTGTCTTCGCCAATCGTCCTGCAAAAGCTTGTTAACTCCAAATGGCCACACGCTGAAAATCAAATATCAGTAACACGAAAATCAATTGAAAATTCCAGATTGCTGAAAGTAGAAATAAAATTTTACCAGTCAATTGCGTCGTTTTGTTACCAGTCAGATGCGTCGTTTCTTTTTTAGTTGCGGCTCGGGATATCACTTGCGATTCAGGAATTGTCAGATGCGTCGTTTCTCTGTCAGATGCGGTTCATAAACTCAATTGTGGTTCAAAAACTTCACATGCGGTTCCGGAAAATCAATTGCAGTGCATAAACTTCACATGCGTCGTTCCGTACAAAAAATCTACAAAATCAAAAATTAAAAGATCTACGGATTCGCGAAGATGGTGTCTTCACGTCGGGTTCACCAAAATGTAACATCTGAAAATGAAACAAGCCTTTTGCACAATAGACAACAAGAATCAGATTAGAAGCACACATGCATACAAATACTAAAATCTAACATGCAAATTCATAAGTTAAGCAACAAAGAACATGGGAAAGTAAAAATGTAATTAAAACTAGAACAATCTCACCAATTTTCAAATTTATTTCCATGAATTATCTCGATTGCCCTTCTCCATTTTGCTTGTGTAGTATAATTGCCCTCAGATTTTCAAGTAATTCGTGCAAGTATAGCCTAAGATAGTGATTAGCAAAATATCGAAGATTCAAGACAAAAGTGCTCTCCAAAGTTATCAAATTCGCGAGAGAGATTGGAATGAAGAATGACAAATCAATTTATAGAAAATTGATTATTCAAACGACAAGTAAAGATTGAAAGATCAACAGATGGTTGAGATCGACTAATTAGACATGCAATTAGATAACTGATAGTATTGACATGAGTCATTCGAATTACGTAATAGAATTAAAGATTAAATAAATGATTTAATCTTCAGTTCGGCATTCAAAAATAGAAGAAATATCTTTGCATGACAAAGATAAAGATTGATTATAACGACTCTCTGTTCGAATGCACGCACAACATTTAATTAATTAAATAAGAATATTTAATTAATCTGCATGTACACGCAAATGAGTTAGAACTGGAGGATTGCATGATCTGAAGAAGAGATTACTCAAAGACGCCACTCAGACATCGAATCAATAGTTAACTGAACAATTAAAATAGATGTCGAGTTGAGTAAAAGTGAATACTTAGATAACTCACATAATTATCTAAAATATAGAAGAATGTGTTAAAATAGAATTAATGAATTAAATAATTCATTTAATTCAAGACTCAATATTTGAAGAATAATTAAAATAAATAAGATTTATTTAATTAAATGACGAAGGGGATTTTAAATGAATAATTAAATAAATTATGAATTTATTTAATTATAGTTGAAATATGATAAAGAGTAAATTAAATAAGAATTTATTTAATTTGACAAGATGAATAAGGTTAATTAGTAAAATAATTAAATAAAAAGCGTTTATTTAATTAATCAGATAGAATAAAGAAAAGTGTGAATTAATTAAATAATTAAGATTATTTAATCAATAGAAGAATTAATAGAAGATGAATTAATTAAATAGTTAAGATTATTTAATCAATAGAAGAATTAATGTTAAGATGAATTAATTAAATAATTAAGATTATTTAATCAATAGAAGAATAGGAATTTTGAAGAATATTGAAGTCGCAGGCTTAAACCAGATTTCGGTGTCTACAATACTTTCTCCCCCTTTGACATCAATGGCAAGAGATAAAATATTATTCTCCCCTTTTGACACTAAACCAACATACCTACTATAAATACTCCCCCGTAGGAGTATACCCAATCAAATCATCAACTAAAAGACAACACATGACACTACCTACTCACCCTGAGAGGTAGCCACCAACATCAGTTTAGACAAGGAATGGATCCATAGATCCATTAGATTGATGTATTAACCCCTATCCTCTCCCAAAAATACTCAAAAGTATCCTTAGGAAGAGCCTTAGTAAATATGTCAGCAATCTAATCCTTTGTAGGTACATACTCAAGTTTCACCTCATTCTCCATAACCTTCTCTCTCAGAAAGTGATACCTAATAGATATATGCATTTTCCTTGAATTCATCACTAGATTCTTTGAAATGTTAATTGCACTTGTATTGTCACAAAAGATAGATATATGACCGTCATATACAACTCTAATATCCTTTAATATATGTCTCATCCACAACACCTATAAACAACATGATATTGTTGTAATATACTCAACCTCTATAGTAGACAGAGAAACTGAATCTTGCTTCTTACTCAACCATGTCACCAATCTACATACAAGAAAGAATAGACCACCACTTGTATTTTTCTTACTATCAACACAACCAACCCAATCTACATTTGTATAAGCACTTAATGTGAAATCAATATCCTTAGGATACCATAATCCATAATCCGAAGTGCCTCTTAAATATCTAAATATCCTCTTCACTGCTACAACATGTGTTTTTTTAGAATTTTCTTGAAATATAGCCACAAGACAAACAACATGCATAATATCCAGTCTAGTATTAGTTAGATATAGTAGTCCACTAATCATAGATCTATATTTTCTTTGATCGGCCTTAGGTGAATCATCATCTTTTCTCAATTTACAACCAATCACCATAGGAGTGCATACTAGTTTGAAGTCATCCATTCCAAACTTATTCAACATCTCTTTGACATACTTATATTGTGAAATGAAAATCTCTTTATCTGTTTGATTGATTTATAGCCCAAGGAAGAAATTCATCTCCCCAAACATTGACATTTCTAACTCTTTATGCATTTCTTTAGAAAATTTCTTACATATAGCTTCATTTCCACCAAAGATAATATCATCCACATATACTACTACTATCAAGATCTTGTCTTCCTCAATTTTGAAGTAAAGATTACTATCTACAGTGCCCTTATTGAATCCTTTACATATCAAATATCTATCCAATTTTGTGTACCAATATCTCAGAGCTTGCTCCAATCCATATAGTGCCTTCTTTAATTTACATATCATATCTAATTGATATGATAACTGAAATAATTCTAGTTGTTCCATGTAAACTTCTTCTAATTCACCATCTAGAAAATCAGACTTCACATCCATCTGATAAACTTTAAAGTCTTTGTATGCTACAAATTCCAAAAAAAATCAAATAGCTTCCATCCTAGCCATAGGAGAAAATGTCTCCTCAAATTCTAGTCCTTCCACTTTTGAGTAACCCTTACACTCAAGTCTTGCCTTATTCCTTACCACTTCTCCATTCCCATTCAATTTGTTTCTGAACACCCGCTTAGTTCCAATTATATTCTTGTTTTCCGGTCTAGGAACCAATTCCCAACTCTGATTTTTCTCAATTTGCATAAGTTCTTTCATCACCTTCATCCAATGTTCATTATCTCATGCTTCACTCATTTTTTTAAGTTCAACTTTAGAAAGTGAGCATAGATTTACCTCAACTTCAGTAGTTTTTCTTCTTGTCAATACACCTTTCCTTTTGTCTCCAATGATTTATTCTTCAGAGTGATTCTTTTACACATACTTAGGGATCTTAGGGGTCTTCTCCAAAGCATCTTCCTCTTCATCCTACACTTCTTCTTCATCATGTTTTTGTTTTTTTACTTCTCTATAATTAGGTACATCTGACACATACCCATCCACTGCAATTGAATTCTACAAGTTTTCATCAACCTTAACATTTGCACTTTCAACTATCTTTCTTAGCCTTTTTTTGTAACGTCTGTAAGCTTTTATTTTAGTAGAATATCCAAGGAAGATACCTTCATCAAACCTTGCATCAAAGTTTTCTAAGTTTTCTTCTTCTCTTTTGATATAACATTCGCTTCCATATACTCTAAAGTATTTCAATAGGAATCCTTCAAAACCATAACTCAAGGAGTCTTTGTGTTGTTAGCTTTAGCTTGAACTCTATTAAGTATGTAAACAATAGTATGAATAGCTTCTCTCCAGTAGAATTTTGGTAATTTTCCTCTTTCATCATAGTCCTAGCAACTTCTTGAATTGTCTAGTTTTTCCTTTCATCAACTTCATTCTACTGAGGAGTTCTAGGGGTAGACAAATTCCCATTTATTCCATTAACTTCTAAACATGTTAAAATCATTGGAGGTGAATTCACCACCTTTGTCAGACCTTAAACATTTTATTTTTAGATTCATCTCATTCTCAACCATAGCTTTATATGCCTTGAATTTATCTAATGCATCAAATTTTTCTCTAAGAAATGTAACCCATGTCATTCTAAAATAATTTTCAATCAAAAGCATTAAATACCTGTCACCTTCTAAACTTCTCATGCAACTTCATTTTTCTAGCATTTTATCAGCAACTAAATTATAGTGTTAATTTATTAAAATTTAGTTTAAAATAATTTTTTAATTTCTTTTAAAAAATACAAACATAAAATATGTTAAAAAATACACATTTTACTAGTTTATATCATTTCAAAATTCAAAACATATATGCCACTTTTTAGTGATTCAAGTTTAAAAGTTGGATTAGTGTTGGTCATTTCTTTATAAAGTGTGACACATCTTTGTGCTTTTACCCAAACAACAATATGAATAGCTTCTCTCCTGTAGACTTTCGGTAGATTTTCCTCTTTCATCATAGTCCTAGCAGCTTCTTTAATCATCCGATTTTTCCTTTCAACAACTCCATTCTACTGAGTTCTAGGGGCAAACATATGCCTGTTTATTCCATGAACTTCACAAAACATGTTAAACTCATTGGAGGTGAATTCACCACTTTTGTCAGATTGTAAAACATTTTATTTTTTAGATCCATTTCATTCTCAACCATAGCTTTATATGCCTTGAATTTATCTAGTGCATCAATTTTTTCTCTAAGAAATGTACCCATGTCATTCTAGAATAATCTTCAATCAAAAGCATTAAATAAATGTCACCTTGTAGACTTCTCACCCTTGTAGGACCACGAATATTTGTATGTACTAATTCCAATATTCCAATAGTAGATTGTTCCCTTCCCTTGAAACTACTCCTTACTTGCTTTCCAAACTAACAATCTCTACAAGAAACATTGATAGGCTTTATGATTCTAGGCAGGTCTCTCACTACATGAACTGAACTAATTCTCACCAAACTATCAAAATTCATATGACACATCATCTAGTGACATAACCAACTAGCACTAATCTACGACATAAAGCAATGACCATCAGTACCCTTAAGCTGATAAATGTTTCCATCTATTCTCTTACCAGCAACAATCATAGTTTCGTACCCTTTTTTATCTCACATGTTTCATCCTTAAACACAATATTATATACCTTGCTACATATTTTTCCAACACTCAAAAGGTTATGCCTTAAACCCTTAACATAATAAACATTATCAGTGTTAT
This sequence comes from Sequoia sempervirens, assembly GCA_007258455.2. Taxonomy (NCBI): domain Eukaryota; kingdom Viridiplantae; phylum Streptophyta; class Pinopsida; order Cupressales; family Cupressaceae; genus Sequoia; species Sequoia sempervirens. Next base: position 577,982,475 of record VDFB02047230.1, read on the forward strand.
GATTGCCATCAAAATTGATTGAACCTATTCCACAAATCTTAGCTTTTGAATAATCTCCAAATGTAACTAGTCCTCCATCATATTTTTTAATTTTAATGAACTTAATCTTGTCTTCAATCATGTGATTAGAGCAACCACTGTCGACAACACAATAATTATTATCCTCTTTGACATGAAAAGAAAATACCAAAGTACCTTCAACCTTATCTCACTTCTCCAGAATACATTCCTTCACATAAATTTCAGAGTTAGTAGAACTAGATCCTTCTTTAATAGCCAAGAACAAGCAGTCATTGTCATCAAAGTCTCCATAATCATATTCATCATCAAAAATAACATCTTCTCTAACATAATAAGCTTTATTAATCATCTTTCCTTTATTATCCTTGTTATTATTATTTATAGCTCTCCTTAGACATCTAGAAGCATAATGATCTATTTCACCATAGCTAAAATATTTGAAAGGTAGTTTACCTTTGTACATACTAGTGCCCTTCTTCATTCTTCTTACAAATTTAGCTCCCAAATCATCAAAATAATCCTTATCTAAATCTTCAACCTTTTCTAATACTCCAGCTTTGAAAGCAGTCTCTACAACTATACCATTTTTCAAACCTTTTTCCTCATTTCAAAAAAAGTTACTATACCAATCATCTAATCTCTAGAGTAAGTATCAAGATTTGTAATTTCCTCAATAGCATACACCTTTTCACTATAAGAATTGGGAAGATATCTGATAACTTTCTTTACCACTTTCTTTTCACTATAAGCCTTTTCAACCTCAAATCTTTGAGCTAACAAATGTCCTATTTTTTACTTCTAGAATGCATAATTTGTGCCATCGAATCTAGGGCTTTTCAAAGTAACCTTGTTCACCATCCTGGATCTACCTCAAGTAGTTAATCTCTTCTCCAAGGAACCTTGCTCTGATACCAATTGTTGAATGAACAAGAGAACTGAGAGGGGGTGAATTATTTGTATCTAATCAAAACATCAAAACCCTCAATAGTAATTAGATCCACATGCATTCATTAAACCCTTATTTATTTATACTAATTAATAATGAAATACAAATAACAAAAACTGAAATAACAACACCATACACAAGAGAACACCATATTTACATGGAAAACCTAATAAGGGAAAAACCACGGTGAGGATTAGCTCACAATATAAGTAATTGAAAAATAGGTACAAAAGGGATCACTACCATAATAGGACACACTATCCAAAAAGGCTCATAGCTAGGGCTCATTTCTATAGAAAGAAATACTTTGAATACTTTGAATTTTGCACTGCTCTGCTCAAATTCACATCACACACGCATCACTTGCATTGATATTGCATATATCTTGCTTCTCTCTTCATGCACACCCAACTCACAAAAAATCCACTCTTATTTATATCAACCTCGACCTTAAACATCTTCTCCAAGGTCGCCATACTATCCATTGTATTTACAAATTCAAATTAGGTCAACACCTAAACATTCCCACGGTGGATAGGAATGAAAGGGGACCAAAATAATACTTAACCAAGACCCAAAATTAAGTCTCACATGCCATGCTACGTATCCATTAATACTTGAACATTTTCAAATGTAGTGTAGGCACCAGGTCGATCATTACCCATGAAAACACATTTAAACATTAAATACACACTTTCAAAACTTTTGATACACCTAACCACAAATCCTCTTGACAAAAAAAAGAGGACAACACTATTAATTCTCCTTCAAAACCACAATTCCTAAAAAGAAACTTTCAAGAAATGTGGAGCAAGTACATTTCTCCCTAACACCTCTATACAACACTACAAAACCTACTCTCATACTAGTAAGCACAATTTCCTCTCACCAATGATCTAGAACCCAAAATGAATATAGAAACCTCTAAAACCTCAAACAAAATACTAAATCTGCATAGGCATAGCATCAATATAGATGAAATGTGGAGCATAATCTAGAGCACATTCTAAAAACTTGCAAAACACTATTTTTTCTATTTATCAAATTTTCTTAAGAGCACTTGAAAATCAAGTACCAGAGACATCATCTCAGCTTATTACTTCATTCCAAATCATCTCTAGAAACTACAACAAAAGATAGCTCCATGTACTCACAACACTTCCTTAATATCTCAACTACACATGCACAACCTACAACAACCTATTTTCCTCTTCTTCTCAATTTTCTCAATATCCTCAACATTTTCCTCATGCAGCAACACAATTGAAATCAATGACAACACTAGTCAGTAGAAATCCTATTGACATCAATGACAACACCTTCATACTTGTAAGAAACTTCACTTATTCCCACTTCACAACTCTAAAATTTGCATCACACACTTCACTATCATTCTCCATCAATGCAATACTTATTTATACCTCTTCAACCTTGAAAACTTTATCCAATGTCGGCTACGCACTTCAACAGTGAAATTTCAAATTAGGTCAGCAACAAAACATTCACATAGTAGAAATGAATGAAAGCATACCACATCACACCTTATCTTGGACCTAAATCCACTCATACACACCACACCATGCTTCCACAATTATAGAAACAAATGTACAACTAGTGTAAACACCCAAGGTTGGTTGAACCTATGTAAACACCATTTACATTTAAGTACACACTTCCTCAAATCCAAATACAGCTCATGGATCACACACAACATTTAAACACAATCTAGAATATTCCACAAACACCTTGAAATTCAATAAATTTCTATGCAACAAATTCCACTTGAAGAGCAAACTCATCCTTTTGACCTCGTTAATCTTCCACATACTATAACTCAAAAATCAACTTGCAAAGCACCAAACAATGAAAAAATTCAATTGAAGGTAGATATGAACCTTATCCACACACTTTCATAACCGAAAGATAAAAAAATAAACTATGGAGAAATGTGGAGCAAAACCATTTCTCTGAGAGAGCACTGCAACATAATTCACACATTGGTGAACACAAATCTCTCTGCACAATGATCCATACCAAAAAAATTTGGATATAAAACCTTTGAATACCTTTGACCAACGTATCTAAACCACACAAGCATATCTCCAACATAGAAGAAATGCGAAGTAAAACCAGAACAGCACTTTGTATACCAGGACATCTCTACACACACTATTTCCTCTTTTATTCAAATTTTCTCAAAAGCACTTGGAGACCAAGAACCAAAGACACATTCTCATTATCTTCATCATTTCCTCATCATTACCAGACCAACTGCAACACAACAACTCAACCAAACAACATCCACAAACAAAATTTTATCAAAGCAACACTAGATATTGACACTAGTAGCACTTACTGATGGCAACGTAATGATACTAATCAAAGCATCACCATAAACAACCTTCTCAAACATTACTAGTTGAAATTAATGACAAAAAAATAATATTGTTGACATCAAGGACAACACCAATTACTCATACTTGCAACAACAAGATCATACAAATGTGAGAATAAATGAAGCCGATAGGGATTTTTTATGATGCCATCTCTCCATTGTTTATAGTTAAAAGTAAATAGATAGTACATGGGGCTTAATTGGAAAAAAGTGCATGGACAGAATTATAGAGCTCTTAATCACCTTCATAATGCTGTTGGAATCTCCAAAATCCAACAATCTAGAGAAAAAGATGCGAGCTCGAGAGTCCAAAAAAGAATCTTCACTTCAAGCTGAAATAAATGCTATCAAACAAAAAAATACTAAGAAATAAACTCCACCATAGTGACATTGATAGAATCATCTTTCCAATGATATATTGTTTGCAAAAGAATCACCTCCTGGATCAAAAGTTATCTTAGTTTGTAAAAAAGTGCTCAATTAGGCCCTGGTAGGCTAAACAGGTGCAAAAATAAACACCTTCTAGCTTTAGGTATTAGTTGCTAATATGACTACTAGCAATGTGGTGGGGGGGAAAATGCACTACCATACTAGGTGACAATAGAGCTCAGATGAATGACAGCCAAGGTGGCACCGCTCCATTGGTAGAGCCCCTAATCATAATATGACCATGGGTTATGAGCGCCCACAGTGAAAGGAATGACAACAGGGAAGTGATTGTTGATGGGGCTAGAAGATGTGGCAGTGGTTGTTAGTCATAACCCTTGGCAAAAAGTTGATAGAACTTACAAAGCAATAAATGTTATCTGACAACAATGAAAGATACTTAGGCTGACAAGAATTTAATGCACTATCAAATCTGCAATGGTTGGCCAAATAAATACGTGGAAAGAAAAAAAAATACCTATAGGTACATTAATGTGTGCCAATAATAAAGTCATTGAAACAAAGAATTATCATAAGAATAAATCTAAACCACCAATATAATAATATTAATCCGTCAAAAATAATGATCCCATGGATAATAAATTCAAGCTGCAAAAAATGATTTTTGAGCTCCAATAATAGAATGCCCACAAATATTAATATTTTTCCCAAAGAAATAAATATAAGCTCACATATTTATAAAAGCTACCAATAATATATATTAATTGACCCACTTTATGAAATATTGCTCGAAATAATAAAATTTCAAACTTTATAGCTCGAAAAATAATTTAACCTGCAAAAAATTATGATTTCCCATAAAAAAAATTTCCATGAGGGGGATTTTTTTTCTCGTAGGCCCATACGACCATATGGTATGGAAATCTTCCAACTACTAAAAAACCTCTAATGCCTGTGAGGAAAAAAGTGTCAAATTTCGACGATTTGACAAGTGTTTTAGGGGTTTTTGGGCCTCTGAAATACTTGGTGGGGTCAGATTTGACCCACTGTGCTTCAAAAATTAGCTACCTCCCAAATGACGACAACTAGCCTAAAATGAAAACCCTTCGACCTACAATCAAAATCTCTTCTAGCTCAACTCTCCAATTGGATATGAACTTTTCAAGGCCTATGCTCTAATAACATGTTGGAAATGTTGATGAACAATAAACCCAAATGAAGTTGTAGCCTTCAATGGATCAACCAAGAAAGATGTCATCCACAAGAAAGTGTTGCAACATGAGCTTACATGAAGATTGAGAATTGATATGATCAAGTTATGATATATTGATAGATATGAGATGCCATGAGGTGATTTACAATGTACAAGAAACTTGTATATATAGGCAAGGTGTGATAAGGGATGATAACTACCCTTGATACAAAAATTAAATACCTAAAATAGATAATAAATGTGTGGGAAAACTATTAAATTCCTACATGACTAAAATTAAATAATAAGATATGGCCCATTATAACTAACTTCTAGAAATGACACCTAAGATAGCTTAACTCCTAAGTAAACTTATAATGTGAATAGGTCCTCACTAATGATTAGTTATGAAATGATCCCATTTACACCAACATGAAGAGATTCACAATCAACACTTGCAAATATAATTAACACAACATATAGACATAGAAAATGGTAAAATAAAATTCATACATGAAGGTAAGAGAGATATACACAACATATCAAAAGGAGAGAAGAGATAATAATGAAAATTTTCATTAATATAGAGGCATAAGCTTGTTTCTAGTTGCAAAGTGCATAAAATTGTAGTTTCCACTAAAGAAACTAAGGAAGAACCCTTTATAATGAGCACAAGAATTCCCTATATACAAGAGAGAAACTCAAAAAATGTACCTAGGAAGAGTGCTCAACACTCTTCTAACTTACACCATGCCTTTGTATTAATGACTCATGGGTATGCACACCAAAGGATAGATATCACTAACAGAATCCATGGTTTGGGATGGAAAACTAAAAGAATGGATACTTGCAAGAAATAAATGAAGCATGGGTGCCACATTCCTTCCTCTAAATATGTACTCAAAGAATTAAATACCATTTTCATAGCCTCAGAAACTGAGATTGGGCATCTGATCAGGAGATTCGCTAGGCATTAATGGCATTCACAACCTGAAAGCACACCTTTGAGAATGTCATCAAAGTTTTGAGATTGAACTGACCATTAGATTAATATTAAATGGTTTGTGACCTCAAAAGGTCACCTCCATTGAACATCAGGCATCAACACAGTTGCAAGGAAATGCTTATCAAAAAAGTCCAAAGAGAAGAATATCCACAAAATAGAAACCCCAAAGAGAAAACCTTTATCAGGCATCAGCCATTAGATCAATCACATATCACATACCACATCAATTAAGAATATGGCATGAAGAAAATTTCAAAACTATGACCCTCAAAAGACAACTTCTATCAAACATCAAATGTTATGTCTAATGCTCGTTAGAAGAAGGGAAGAAAGAAAAAGCCAAAAGTTCGGTGGAAATATGGAAGAGTGTGAAGGAAGGGAAGATTTAAGGGATTAGAGATCAAGAAGAAGGCTTAAGTCTTATCACAAAATTAAGACATAAGATAAGAGGGAGGCCAAATCACCAAAGACCAGAGATATGACACCAAGCATCAGAAGGAAGGATTTTTTCTTATCATAAGAATAAGAAAGAGATAGAAGAAAGACCTGATCACCAAAGGTCAAAGATATGACATTGAGGGTCAAGGATCAAAAAGAAATCCTATGGTTTCAAAACACCTGTTGGGGGCCGAAAGTGGTTCCAAAACCTTTGTCAAAGTTTGGAAGTGGTTTTGAAACCTCTGTTAGAATTCAACAAATTCTCACAACCTTTCTTAGTTCCATAAAAACTCTTGTGTTTTGAAAATTCAAAGTGCTATTTCTCATCTATCGATCCATGAGCCCAATTTCAAAACCTTTGTTAAGGCCTAACAAGGTTTCCATGACCATGTCAGAGTACAATAGATTTTTTAAAATCTTTCTTAGTCCCAAAAAAAATTGATCATTTGTGGCTTCATTATGAGGTTTCTCCACCCTCGGATCTCGACAAGCTTTTCCAAACCATTGAAATATTTGATTAGTGATTGGATAAAAGATTTAAGTCTTATTGCAATAATAATACATAAGATAAGAGTGAGACCCAATCACGAAAGACTGAAGATATGACATCAGGGATCAGGGATTGGAAGGAAGACTTAAGGCTTAAAATAAAATGGTAAGAGTTAAGGAGGATGATTGATCCTTGAGGCCCAAAAATTTAAGACAAGTCATGCTTTGAAGGATTCCATCAGAACTCTGGTGATCGGGGGATGGCTTATGGGTTAGGAAGGGAGCAACAAGGGTTAAAAGTTAAGACCGATTCATACCAAAACCCAAAACACTTATACTCAAGAAAATGATGGAAAGAAGGGTCGAAGAGGTAGGAACTTAGGAGTGATAGAGATGGTATGCAAGTATGCACACAACCAAAAACTTGAAAGCCCAAAAAGGCTAACACACAACCATTTTTTGGTTTCTTAAGGCCTAGTTCATGCAAGATGGCCCATATAATATCTCTCAAATCATATAAATAAGGTTTTCCTATTAACAAACCACAACAATCCATAGTGGTAACATCACATGTTATTTCATCAATGAATTTGGGACCAAAAGTAAAAGGACAATAACTAAGGTCTAGACACAAGACAATAAGGTAAGTACATGTATGTTTTGGGGTCTCATGTGCCTATGTTGAGAAATAACACCTACATATTCATGTATATTTCCTTACCCAATGGGGAAAATACTTAAGTATCTACAATTATATAGGCACACATAGAAATCCAATGATGATACAATAATCTAACATACAACCTTTGTGGTGTAAAAAGAATTATCTCATCCTTTTTTACTTGATATAAAAGTATAATTGGCTCTTAGGATCCTCCTTATTTCTCACTCCGTCTTTCTTGGTTATTTATCTTTCTTGTATGCATCATTATTTGAGATAACACTAATTTTCAAACTTTATGTGATGAAATTTCAACTTTTGTATTGAATCCTTTAGATATCTATAAATCACCTAGATGATGTAGGAATTTCCTTGGAATACTAGAAAGATTGGTGATTTCACAAATTTTGATGTTGTGTCAAACCTCCTAGATCCTACCATTTTGAATTCATTTTTGGACCTTAACATAAAATTATTCCATCATTTATTGTGCATAGGCTTTGTAAACTCTTAGTTAGAGCTCCTAATTGTGGTTCTAATATTATCAATATACCCCAAATGATGTTGCATGAGTCATTTTTTGCTTCTTCTTATAAAAATAATTTTTACCTCTCCACACATATCAACTAATTTGGGCACTCATTCGAGGGAGTTTCAAAAAAATAAAATCTTCATTCACAACATAAAAAATCTATACAAGCCTCTAGTTTTCTTTGTATATTATTTTTATATGATATAAATATTCATAGTCAATAATTACAATAGTGTTATCCCTCATTGATACCCATTTCCTCAAGTATTGTTTCTTTTCTCTATTTTCCATTTAATCTAGAGGAATTTTGCATGAAAGAAAAGGAGATAATCATGTTAGATCCTACAAAAAGAATTTCATCTACATACAATAACAATATAATAGCCAATGTTATATAGTCTCTTAAAATAAACATAGTGGTTGAACTAACATATACTATAACCTTATTCTATCATAAGTGTCAAATTTCAAATACTACTATCTTGGAGCTTTATTTAGGCCATAAAATCTCTTCCTCAACCTACATGCTAATTTTTCCTTTTCTTTGACTTCATACCCTTGTGGCTACTACATATAACTATCTTCATCCAAATTCCCATGAAGAAAAGTTTTCTTTACATCTAATTTTTCAAGATGCAAATTTTCTACTATGAATAGACTTAAAATAGTTCTAATTGAATTCATTTTAACAATAGGAGAAAATATTTCATCAAATTATATTTCTTTCATTCGAATCCATTTACAACAAGTCTAATCTTATACCTCTTTTTGCCTCTATCTTTTTCCTTCAACTTGTAAAGGTCTATTTATTCTACAATGCTCTTTTACTTGCAATAAATTGAATGAAGTTCCAATTATAGTTATGTACTAAATATTACATCTCCTCTATCATGCCTTGCTACCACCTCTTCTTAGTTTCTACTAGTTTTGCTTCTTCATATATTTTTGGTTCACTAAAAATCAATCAATAATACCTAATAAAGTGAAGGATAACATCATTCAGGAAGTGCATTTAAATTTGTATATATTCTAACAACACTTGCAAGATTTTGAGGTACCTATTGATGTTGTTGTTGAAAATTTTGATTTTTCTAGCACCTTTGGAATTTTATTTTTTGTGATTTCATCAAGCAATATGTATTATTTGTTTTCCTTTCCCTATTTATTTCCTTGCAATTGATATTTGCATAAGATCTACTCCTAATGATTTCATGATTTTCATAATCCCATAAGTGATAACCAAATTATTAATTCCATATCCAATAAAAGTACACTTCTTTTAATTTTAGTCAAGCTCCATTCTATTTTCTATATCAATATATATGCTTCACAACCAAATATCTTCAAAAATGAGTGGCTTACCTTTTTACTTGTCCATGCTTCCTATACAATACCACCATCCAAGGAAATTGAAGTCTCTCTATTTATTAAATAAACAAAAATATCTAATACTTTTCCCAAAACTATAAGGGAAATCCTTCATACAATCTCATACTCCTTGCATGCTCCATTAGTGCTCTACTTGTCATCTTCTCTCTATGAATTCTATGACCGTATGACTAGTAACTATCAAACTCCTTGTTGCAGTATTCACCTCCATTATTTGATTTGAAAAACTTCAACTCATTTCATGTCTCATTCTAAACCAAATCTTTCCATTTCTTAAAAGTATCAAAGACATCTTTTTTAATGAATTAAACCCTATTTTTCATCATTTTTTAATGAAATAAACCCTATTTTTTCTATTCACATCATTAATAAAACTGGCATAATAATAAGAGCCACCAAGAGATGATACATGAAATATTCCTCATTTATATATGTATACACACACAAGTTGTAACTTTTCACTCTTCCTTTTCTTTCCAACTTTGAGAAATTTGACTATGTTATATTTTTCGTAAACACAATGATCACATAAATCTAAATCAATATGCTTCAAAACTAGTAAAAAATTCCTTGAGTGGAGAATTTGTATCCCCTTCTCACTCATGTGTCTGAGCCTATTATGCCACAATATTTTATTTTCTCTTGTAAAATCTAAATAAATAGAAATTAGAATTACTAATACATAAATACAATGTACCTACCTTCTTTCCTTTTACTATTATCATTTATCCTTTAGTAGCCTTCTATGACATTTTTATAAATGTAACTATACAACCTTTACTTCCCAACTAACTTGCAAAAATTATATTTTTTTCTCAAATCAAGAATGGTCATCACCTCTGTCAGCAACTATTAGCTTCCATTATATAATTGTATCTATATCTTTCCCTTTCCAACAATTTTGCATGGTTCATCATCATCCAAATAAACCTATCAAAAATCACCTTGAACATAGTCATAAAAATATTTCATATCTAGGGTGGCATAAAATAAAGCCCCTAATTATAACACCTAATAATTAACAATATTATCTAATGAAAGGATTAAAGTATCTTGCAACACCACCTACTACATTTTCTTCTTGATTATTCTATTTTTTCCTTTTTGAGACTAATAGTATTTCTTCAAGTTTCCTTTCTTCCCATAATTCCAGTACTCTAGCTTCCCTCTATATTTGGATCTACCTTTCTTAGACTTCACACAATTCTCTAGGAAATTTATTCTCTCCCTTTGTCTTCCCCTGTTCTCCATACTCAAAGCATTATCTAATGTCTCACCTATTATTTTCCATCACATTTCCTCACTGAGGATAAAACCAACATCATTAAATGTTAAAGTATTTGAACCAAAGATAGAATTACTCACAACCACATGACCAATCCATTATAGCTTTATGGTAATGATCACAAAATTAAAAGAACCCTAATTTTATCATCAAATTTTACTCCTATATAACTTAGTTGACTAGTGACCATGTTAAACTTGTTTAAATTATCATCAATAGACCCACCTTTTAACATCTTCATATTAAATAAATGCTTCATAATAAATTATCTTGTTGGAGGTTGAGGGTTTTCATAGAGTTTATTCAATTACTTCATTAGATACTCCATTATCTTTTCTTTTGAAATGTTGAAAGCCACTAACTCTTCCAAACATAACCATATTTTTTCTAGTTCCTTTTTAAAAAGAACCTCTCATTCTTCATCTTTCATAGTTGCCAACTTATTTTGTATTCCACCCAATTGTAATAAGATATTGTTATGATATAGATATTCCTCCATCTATTCCAGTCAAACTAAGAATCATTCTTCCTTACAACTTTATCATCCAAATAAAAATTCAACCCCACTACCAACTATTAGGAATAGGATCATGAAGCAATAAAATAAATACAAAAATAGAACACAAGAAAAAAAAAACATAATATACGAGAGACATAGATATATGTGGTTCACCTAATATGGGACACATCCATAAATAAATATCCCATCATTTATAGATATATGTGGTTTTGTGATCTTGAAGGTATGTTCTTGTATTGGATCTTTTCCTTTGTTGATGTGGTTTCTCATCTTAGGAACTTTTGAATTGTATCTTGAAGAGATGTGGGGTCAAAATCACTTACTAAACCACGAATTGACTCTGATAGTCCTTCAATAAATAGGTACGATAGCCTTTTCTTTGTAATCCCAGGTACCATGACTAAGACCTTTTGAAATTCAGTATATAGTATTCTACAGATCCTTGTTTTAATTTTTTTAGTTCTTTAAAGTGTCTTTCAAGGTGTTTTTTGTCAAATCAGTCCATAAAATTTTGCATAAATTTATCATAGGTTTTTATGTTTTGGTGCCCTTGATTAATAAAACCATGGTGATATTAGTCGTGTGCAACCCCTTCCAAATGTAAGATGGAAAATTTGATGGAATCTTCTTTAGACATGGGACTGCGTATGGCCACCCGATCTATTATCTTTAAGGGGTTACAAATAAGATTAGAATTATAATTGTTATAAGTTGAGTATTGGTTAAATTTTAATAATTCTATAAAAGATAGACGTGAAGAAAATTTTAGTAATAATGGCATTTAGATTGATCATCAATTTTGTCAACAATGTAAATATTGACATTATGGTAGAATGTTAATATGAAACTAAAACTAACCACCTATAGATGGAAGTAGTATTAGCACTGTGAAATGACTAGAAAATTGACTCTTTGATTATCTTGCTCAAGAAATTGGATATTCCTAGGGTTATTCGACAAAGCTTGACAATATTTTTATAGAAAATAATTATAAAGGGTTTCTTTTTAAATTTGAGAAACTTGTATGTACAATATACCAAAAAGCATTTAAGGTTCCTTTAGAAAATTGAAGTGTATATATATATATATATGATTAAGTTTTAAAATAAATTTACAAACATAAAAGTAGATAAATAAGTATTTCTTGTGGTAAATATTTAAAGTATATTTTTTTGTTTTATAATATATATTAAAAAAAAAACATTGATTTGTTCTTGTTTATAATTAAGAATAAAATATAAGATTTTGAAATATCATTGTCCATAATATTGATAGATTGGACTTCAAATCTTAGATAGTGTATTAATAATGTTATTCAATTATCATAAGTTTATATTTTAAAATATTAGTTTCGTACATAAAATAATTTATATCTATATATTTCAGGTACACATGTAATGTTCTTCATCCAAATGCTATGGAGTTGTTAAAGTGGGACAAATTTTACGTTAAAGATAAAATAGGTTCATAGAAGAAATTAAAACATAAACTTATTTTATACATGAGGAGAAATATAAATATAATTATAATTACTATAACTTTTCAATGTGACAATAATAATAGTGATCTTGGTATTTTAAAATTAGAATATCAATGTCCAAAGTATTAATAGTATTAAAGATATTTTTGTTAACGTTAATAGCAAATAAGATTAATATTTGCATAGTGGATAACCTTGACTGACACAAAGTTAATAAACATCCATTTAAAACAATTGTTTGACATCGATGAGGTGAGCAGTAATCCAAATTAATTTCGGTAACCTTATCATCCCATGAATAATAACAAGCATAGAGTTGGATCAGGCATTTATGATGAGCAAGGGTGGTGTTGTCTTGGGCACACTAACAGATTTCATTTAATATCTGACAGCAAATTGTATCCTACAATAATTACAGCCTTGAGAGCTCTTTTCCTAAGGCATTCTGTCAAACACGTGCCTTCTCTATGCGTCCATATTTTGCATGCATATCTGCCAGGGCAGTTGCATCTACAACATCTGACAAATTGCCTCTATCCTTTATGATTTGAGGGATGTCTATATCCTAGAAAGAAGGGAAAATAGCATGGCAGAAACAGGGCGTTTTAAAATTATCTGGATCTTGTCACATCCCACACTCAGCTCTTTCCACAGCTGCAACAGGGCGTTCACCAGAGCTACATGGGGATTACAGATAAACACCAGGGCATTCACCAGGGCTGCACGGGGTTTGAAGTTTGCTCCGTTTTTCAGGCTCAGTGCCAGACTAAAAGTCACGAGGAGGTGGGATTTTGTCGGGAAAAGTAGACTAAAAGACAAAGCAGAGGCTAGGCCCCGAAAGGACAAAGTGGAAAAGTGGGGTGCGATCAAACAGGTCTACCAGTCGCTTTCCCTACTTTTGTTTGTTTCCTTTATAAGCTATAAGTTTGTTTGTCTCATTTCTTCATAACAGAACAAAACTGGCATACTGGCATATTCTGAAAACCTACAGCAAACACATTCCATATTCAACACAATACCCGCATATTCTGGAACCCACAACAAACACATACTATATTTAACACATGACAGTTAAATAAGTGGAAATGGGGGAAAACCTAGGTATGGCATGTCTGAGTGTCACGACAGGAGGACCACAAACCTCGAATACAAACTCAATATCAAAGCAAATGGGGACACTAGAATGCATTGTGGGTAACAATAAAATGGCAAGTAAGTCTCAAGTGCAACTGAATGACCTCTTGAATCTTCTAGGTCAAGAGGGTCTAAAATTTTCAAGCTCTCACACTCCTCAATGATCGAACGGGTGGCCCACTTTTCAAGACGGGGGTTTAGCAAACCTGTTGGCACCTTTGCTAACGAGATCGCCTTTGTCAAGCATACTGAACCTTATAAATGTAGAAGAAAGGCTGATCTTTGTAAATGCAAAACAATACAATGGGATTCTAAGGCGAAGGTTGGCTCAAAAACGGAAACTGAAACAAAACCAAAAGAAAAAATTTACTTTGATTCTACCAAAAGCTAGTAACAACAAGGCAGACATATCTAGTGTGTTACCCCAGAAAGAAGAGCAAACAATCCAAGCAGAGCACAAAAGCAATGGGAAGTTAATAGGTGACATAGGGAACCTCAAGCCAAACATGGACAAGTTGGATGAGGGCATGGGCAATACAAAAGAGCTCACTGCAAACAAGAATGTTGCGGAAAATGCATCTCAAGAACTCTACAGCCCTACGTCCTCACCCTTATTATGGTCATCAGGGTTATAAGTAGAAGAACTCATGAGAATGAAAAGTAGGCTCGATGTTCTAGAAACAAAGGGGATATACGAAGACAACAGGTTTAAAATAGTCACTGAGGCAAATTACAGGCTGGAAAAGGACAATAAAATGCTGCAAGAACAAATATCAAATCTACAAGTGAACATGGAGAGGGGACAGCAAGAATTGGTCACTCTAAAAGAAGAGTTAGCCCAATTTAAAACAACAAAAAGCGATAAATCAGTAATCGAGGGAGGAGAAAACATAAGGTAATTAAAGGTGATTCAATCAGCATTAGCAGACTTGGAGACAAAAGAGAATCAGTTAAGGGATCAGATAGAAGAAGCCAAATCATGGTCACAAGTGGTGAATAGTTCATCAAACGAGCAGAAAGGAATCATTGAAAAACAAGTTAAAAGGCAGCTAAGGGAAGAAAAAGATAAACAAAGCAAGGCTGCAAACATTATTATTAAAGGTTTGAGAGACTATGGAGAGACGGAGAGAACTGACATTCTAACAAGGAATTTCCTAAACGATAAGTTGAAGTGGACAGGACATATTCAGCAAGCTAATAGAATCGGAAAAAAGGTAGATGGAGGAAAAGATAGACATGTAAGAGTCATCTTGAGAAATATTGAAGACAAAAATAAGATTCTAAAAAACAGAGGGCTACTTAGAGGCACACATATTTATCTAGATGAAGATTTGACCTTTGAGCAGCAAGAAGAACAAAGGAAAGAATGGGAGAAAGTGAAGACAGCAAGAAATGAAGGTAAATGGGCTTGGTTGAAGAATGGGAAAGCTCAAATTAGTGATCGGTTCTCAAACAAGAAATAGGAATTAGTGGCCCCACAGGAATATTTGCATGTTGTAAGTTGGAATTGTAGAGTTATCCATGGAGAAGAGGACCTGGATTGGGGCCCATAGCGGAAGGAAAGGATATTATCATTCTTACAGAAACACATGAACACGATGGCTGCAAAGTACCAGATTTCGAAGGGTATAAAAAAGTGTCAGTTTGGAATGAAGGTAACGAAACGGGCAAAGGCAATGGAGGGGTTACAGTGCTAATAGATGAAAAGTGGCAGGGAATTGTTAAATTGGCAAAACAAGACACAAATAAACAGTACATATGGCTGCAAATAACAGAAAATGGAGTAACTTTTAGTCTAGCCGCTTGCTACTTTGCTCCAAAAAATTCAAAGTTTTATAAGAAACGAAATTTAGACAACAAAGACCCGTATGCATCACTAAAAAAAGATCTCTTTTTTTAGCACACTTGGAGATGTGGTTTTAATGGGTGACTTTAATGCAAGGACAGCTAATAACCAATCTCTTCAGTTGAGCAATGAAACCAAAGGGGAGAACAATCCTTTGTGGTTAGAGGAAGGAGGTGGTCTCCATTGGGAAAGATCATCTCAGGATGGTAATGGCACTATCAACTCATTTGGGATAGAATTATTGGGGCTTTGTAGTCTATTTGGCATGGTTATATGCAATGGTATGAGGGATTGGCCGAGGTCTGGAGGTATTACTTGCAAAACGTATAATGGTCAGAGTGTGGTGGACTACGTGGTTTGCTCCCAGAGTTTTAGTTCTAGACTGTTGGAATTTGATATTGAGGACTGCCCTATCGGGATGAAATCTGATCACTTACCTCTTCGGGTCAAACTACGCATTTCACCAATCAGCCAACACAACAAACAGGTTATGCACACGCAAAAAAAAGCCCTTCCTAAGGGTAAAATCCTCATAAATCAGGAAAATAGAGAATTATTCAATGCTGCTCTTAAGCAACAATTCCATGATTTGGAAAATAATGTGGAGTCTAAAGCAGCAAAAAAGGTTGATGTCCTTCACAATAATTTGCTGATCCCGATAATACACAAGGCATTAAATGCGTGCAAAAGGTCTCATCCCAAGATGGGGACAGCAAACACTTTTCCGGCAAATCCGTGGTATGATGAAGAATGTAAGGCAGCCAAGAGATCGCTAATGAAGAGAGGTAGGGGCAAAGAGCTTAAGAAAAAATATGAAAAGTTAGTGCAGTCCAAAAAAATAGAGTATGTAAACGAAAGAAGGAAGGAACTAATCACTCTTGGGAAACATAATCCTAAAGGCTTTTGGAGGGAATTGCAACAAAAGAAAAAGGTGGTGGAAAACAATATTACAGATGCCCAATGGTTAGAATATGCTAGACTTCTTTACGAGCGGGCCCATGAGAAAGACTACCCTCCTGTCATTAACACACCAGCGGAATTATTCAATGTGGATGATATTAAACAAGGAATAAAGAACTTAGCAAGTGGCAAAGCACAAGACATAGATGGGGTACAGTCTGAATTTTTAAAATGGGGGACTGAAATTCTTGCCCCTCACATAAAAAGAATCTTCAACAATGTCAATCGGGAAGGTTTTCCTAGGGAGTGGACTACCAGTGTGGTCATCCCTTTATTTAAAAGTGGTGATATCAATAACCCATCTAACTATCGCACAATTATGGTCAACTCTATCTTTGGCAAGCTATTTGGGAGCATGATTGAACGTAGGATCAGCAAATGGGCAGAAAATGAGGGCAAAAGAGCAAAGGGACAGGCAGGTTTCAGATCCAAGCACTCTACCATCGATCACTGCATCACCCTTAGACACTTGATTGAGAAAATTTGGGATAACCAGGGTGAGGAAGCTTATTGTTGCTTTGTAGACTTTAAGAAAGCTTTCGACACAGTGCCTAGAGACAAATTATGGTCTCGGATGGAAGAATTAGGCATTCCAAATGCATATAGAGCAGCTGTTCATAGGCTGTATGAGAAGGTCAGTGCTAAAATCAGAACAAGTGAAGGTATGTCAGAATGTTTTGACAGCGACATTGGAGTTAAACAGGGCTGCCCTCTATCCCCCACGCTTTTTGGGCTATACATTGATAAGTTGGAAGCGTGGTTAAGCAAGGAAGGCGGGGATGGTATCCAATTGGCAGGTTATGTAGTAAAATTACTTCTATATGCTGACGATCTTATCCTAATCTCAAAAATAGCTCATGGGTTAAGAGAACATCTAAAAGCCCTAGAACACTTTTGTCAGGAAGTTGGGATGCAAGTGAACACATCCAAGACCAAAATCATGATTTACTCATTGAATAGAAAAATTAAACAGCATACCTTTCTTTTTGAAGGCAGCCCACTTGATATAGTGAAAGAATACAAATATCTTGGGATTGACTTCCATTATAAGCTCAGTTGGGAAACCTGTAGAACGAAAAGGATACAGGGAGGTTGGAAAGCCTATTATTTGCTCCAAAATAGGTGTAGAAAAGCTGAACTTTGGGATTGGAAAACCAAGAAAACCCTTTTTGGTTTACTTGTCACGCCGGTTGTGCTTTATGGGTGCGAAGTGTGGGGAAGCAACACATCAAAGTGCAGTTGGAGACAGATAGAAAGAATCCAGAAACACCTAATAACAAATAATCTCAAAGTTAAAGCTACTGTTCCTTATGAAATCCTGCTAGCTGAGGCGGGAGCTTTTCCTTTGGAAGCTTCAGCGATAACCCGGTTGTTAAGTTATCTAAAAAAGGTTGAAAACATGGATAACCACCGGTGGCCCAAAACGGTTATGGAGGAGATTCTAGTCCGAAGAAAGAAAACATGGATGAAACAGAACATCAAGTGGCTGAACAAGTGGAACATCAAATTACATGAGTGTCCTGACACCAACAGTGAAATAAAAATCTATGTGAAGGAAAAATTCAGGACTGCCATGTGGTCAAATCAGATCGGACGAAAAAAAGCATATTACATCAAAGAGTTTAACCCAGCTAAGGAACATGGTGAAAAACCATATTTAGGTGCAACTATTAAAGGGAAAGCGAGGCTATTAATTGCTCAATTGAGAACGGGGTCCCACCATCTTAGATGTGAGACTGGTAGGTGGAAGACTCCTAAGGAAACTTGGGAAGAAAGAACGTGCTTATTTTGTAATAAGGGAGTGGTGGAAACGGAGTGGCACTTCGTCATGGAATGCACAGCGTACGAAAATATCTGTAATCAGTACTCAAGTATTTCAGATGTGGGCAATATGCAGCAGTTATTTGAGGAGGATAAGATAAATCAGACGGCTAGCCTCCTAGTCAAAATTAATAGTAGGAGATCTGATCTGGAGAAGAGTCTGGAGACAAACTAAGTTGTTGAACGTCTTGGTCCCATAGGCTGTTTAGTCTCGTGGACGTCATTAAAATCTTTCATTCATTCATTGAAAGTTGACAACGTTGGGATTTAATCTTGGTCCATTAGGAGGCGGATGGGATGAGCAACTAGTTATTTTCCATAAAAGCTCACTGTTTGGCATCTTTACAAGGGTAGTTTCCAACGCCCTTTAGTAGAACCATCTTGCGCATACTCTGCAAGGAGGGGCATCCCATGAGATCACGTCTTAGAGACATTCTGTCAATAGTTCTCATGACTTTTTCATGCGTCCACATTTTTCGCAGACATATCAGCAAGAGCATTTCCAACTATAAAATCTGGAAGAAATCCTTTTCTAATTATGCTTGGAGGAACGACTGTACCTGGGTCCAAAGCTCCCGTTTGTGTACAGAAGGGAGGATGCTGGCAAGGGTCGTGGAGTCTGGTATTCCGTATAGAATAATCAGAATCTGGAGGGTAAATTTTGCGTTGGTTTTATGATTGCAAATTTCTCTGTTTAATTCTCTGTTCTTACTGTAAAACAATTCCCATGAAACAAGGGCTTCAAACTTTCAATATTGCGGAAAATTTTAAATTATTTCCATGCCAATCTGAACAAAACACTTCTTTTCTTCTTTCAGTCACCTTTATTTGAGTTTCTTAGACATAGTTTTCTGTGTGACCTGTGTAAGGGATTCTATTGATAATATCATCATTATTAGTTGCCTAACCTAATGCTGAGCCGAATAATTTTCTGACTTATGACCTTGTATAGATATATTACCTCCAACAAAGCCAATAGGATTTGATAACAGTGTGAGTGCTAAGTCTTCAAATTTATGTGCATCTGTTGGGTCAGAAAAAAATAACAAAAAAAATGTGGAAAAAATGATGTGTATGACAATCCATAGGAAAGCATATGAATCTCATAAATTTGGAATGTTGCTTAAAACCTTACATTGCTCTTGTACAAATTAAGCTAACTAATAAAGCCACAATTCTTAAAAGTAAAACCATAGACATAGTTGGATGGAGGGGTGATGGGCAACGAAGAATCCTAGAACACATTATGACAGGGTCTAATTTTGTTACATTCTGATCTCCACCGAAAATCACCCAAGAAGGCATTTAATACAACACTACTCGATTTCCAGGAACTTACAGCTTGCTGTTTTCTGGGAATGCACCAATGCCGGCTGGAGGTGCTGATTAAGATATTCTTAAATTAAAACTTCAAGTAAAATAATATTCTGATTTCTTGTTTCCACGAACAATGAATAAAATTTCGTTGAAATGATCATGACCATTCACTGTTGTTTCTAGACAAATTTCTTTAATATGAGCGTGGCCATCGGCTGCTGTCAACATTCTGAGTTGTAAATAATAAAGAGATTTCCCCTATATATGGGATTTAAGATATTCATAAAAGTGGTTAGGTTTTAGAATACTTGGAGTCATTTTGATTTTTACATAAATCTGTTATGGCATGTACTTTTAAATAAGGAAGCTTTAGCATCCTATGACCTTTTATATCTTACCGTTGCCTTTAGTTACCGTCAACATCCTAAATGTTGAGTGCTTAGAAATTTCCTAAGTATTCCAGACATTTACTTTTCATAAGTGAGAGGATGCTATGGTTGCCAGTTTTCTTACTCTTTGCAGTATTATCTTTTCTTTTGTATTAATTTGTTTCATTTTGGTATTATTAAAATATGTAAATAAGAATTTTAATCTGTAGATCTGTAAATAAAATTCATTACTAACTTTGCTATTTCCTTTGTATTTTTAAAGAGAAGGTAGATTTATTATATGAAAATTGAAACTCATAATCCTTGCCATTCATTGCTGTCAATCTTATGATAAATTTAATTTACATAATTAAATTTTTCTGCTGTGCTCCTCTTTTGTAGCTGAAAATTTTAAATTTTATTTACATAAATAAATTCTTCTGTCCTCCTCTTTTGCAGCTAGAAATGATAAATTTTAATTACAGAGTTAATTTTTTTTCCTGCTGTCCTCTTTTGCAGCTAGAAATGATATATTTTATTTACATAGTTAAATTTTTCTGTTGTCCTCTTTTGCAGCTAGAAATGATAAATTTTATTTGTGCTTTTTTTTATGACTAGAAATGATAAAATTGATTTACACCACTAAATTATTTTCATGCTCTCTTTTGCGCCTGAAAATGATAAATTTTTATTTACCATAAGTTTGTTTTGAACAAAAATATTTTTGTGCATGTAAGTGGGTAATTACTTACCTTCATTTGTAGCTATTTGTAGCTATTTGAAGACCTACGAGAGAAGTAGGAAATGCAAACAAATTAAAGTTAATATATATACTTTTCCTGTTGCTTAGACCAGGCATTCCAAAATATACATATGTTTTATTATTATTTTCAAATGTATTTATTATGAGATCTAGAATGTTACTTATATTGAATCCTTATTTACAAGTAAATGATAGAGAAGCTAAACAACAATTAGATATAAATTAATAATCACATATTAGGTATAATATAAGTAGATATTTTCCAAAGTTTGCCATAATTTGATAATATAGAATAGCGGAATTTAGAAATATTTTAATTCCTTAGATTATATGATATAGCGATGAGATACTTTCGCATCTGGTAGTATGTGAAGAGTTACATGTTTATTTTCCTTATAATTTCCATATTAGATCTTATTTATTTATTTATATGGATCTAAAATCTAGAATGATTTGTTATATGATTTTACTTAAGAACTTTAGAAATAGTTCAAATTTTAGAAAAACTCATCTCACTATCTCATATTTTAAGGTATCTTTTTCTTGAAGATGGCAGTGAATACTGATAAATGGTTTTCAACTTCTATTGGCAGTGGTCCTAATTCTTGAAAATTTAGAATTTTTCTTAAGGGACCAATCCTTTATGTAGAATTCACTTGGAAATTTTATTTGAATCATTATAGTTATAAATATTTAACTTATGGAATTACTTTGTTAGATGATTAGTATCTTGGTTTCATCTTGAGGACTATCTAAGAGATATTATGATAAAATATTTTTTTGGAGTTCATTCTATAGTTAGTGGACTTGAAACGTAGAGTGTGTAACCCTAATTCCAAAATCAAAATATAGGGAGATATACCTTGAGTCTTGAAGAATGTCAGAACAAAAGCATGTGTTATCATTTATGCATGATAGTGTGGCTTAGATTTTGTGCCATTATGTTTGGGAATGACATTTATAGATGTCGTTTGAACCTAGAATATAAGTAAACCTATCCAACTTTATTTTCCCTTGCAAGCTCAACATTTTAGAAAACCTCCTTGGAATATGTCACCTGGTATATCCTTATCGAGTTTCCGATTCCTGGCTTCACCTAAGTGGGTGGCAGCTAACTGTTAAATTGTTTGGGGTAATGGACCCTAGAAAGGGTTGCATACCCACTTTGACAGTATGTAATTGCATCTTGAGTAGAGGGTTGAATTTTTAGCATGTACTTGTGGTATGTTGTTATGAGTATGAATGAAGTTGAGTATTCTATTGAAAACTAATCGTTATGCCCTATGAGAGTGAGTCAAATGAGTTGGAGCAAATCATGTTGTCAAACTACGATGCCTCTGTGAAATATATACGTAGGCAAGGTCATCAAGCAATGAGCCCCCGAGGCATTAGGTCAGGCCCTTAGGACTAGTTTTCTAAGTATAGTTTTGTTCTTGTTGATTCTCTCCCAATGTTGTAAACTATAATTAATTTGTATAACTATGTTGTTATATCGCTTATTATAGTGATCATGTACTTATGACCTATTGATCTAACATGTGCACCAAGCCATGTAGACCTTTATAGGTACAGGTGTTAGGAGCGAGAAGATTTTGACGCGATGGAACACAAGAGATGTCACGTAGATAAGAGGTATGTTCTAATGATCCACAATAAGTAGATATTTAGTTTTAAACTTAAAAGAAAAATATACTCATAACCACATTTATTCTTAGCTAATGAGACCATTGTCTATTGACATAAGTATTGTAGTATGTTAGTTCTGTTTTAAAAAAAAATATTAGCAAAATTAGTAATAGTTGTTGAAGATTAGTTGGATTGCTAGTGTCCTTTTTGGGGTTTAGAATATGGGCATGATAGACTGAGAGATAGATATGTGTCCAATTTTTAGATCCATTAATGGGAAGTGACCTTCCTTGACCCAAGAAAGTTGGGGAGAGGCATTTTACCCACCTTTTGGCATAAATTTTTATTAGTTGACCCCTTTCTCTTCTAGAGTTAATTCTTGTTCCAACCTCACAATACTCTCTAAATGGAATATTCCTCTTAATTTCAAGGTCAAGACTTGGGTAATTTTTTTCATACTTGTCTAAGTTATTATTTGGTGTATTCATTTCTTCTTCCTCTCTTGATGGTCTCTCTCTAGGTAAGAAACATGGTCTGGTTACCCTAGGTGTTAACCCTAGTGGAGCTCTATTTTTAGTTTTTGAATGGTTAGAAGTGGCATCCCTCCCATTAGTTTGGTTGGGTCTCAGAGTGTTAATTGTGTTGTTTATATTTTAAAGGATTGGTAAGAGTAATTGGGTTGTCTTCCCATTTTTCTCCATGAAATCCCTCAACTCATCTCTCAATTGGTCACCCATTTTATTACTTTGAATAGAGTTGTTACTTTCTACAAGTTGTCTTCTTTCCATTTCCAACGCCCTTTGAGCCCTTTGGCTTAGTTGCATCCACTATATTCTATCTCACAAGCTGGCAAGAACAAGGCTCTGATACCAGTTTTAATGTCCCCTTTGGGAATATTCTGAGTATTTTCCCTAGGACAACAATTCCAATTAAAATAAGAAATGTAATACATGTAAGAGTAATTTACCAATTGAAATGTCCTTTATAAGATAGATCCTAGTTTAGGTCTTGCACACAATATTATTCATTGTAAATTGATGTTAAATTATAAGCCATGATAACATCTATTTTACTAACATTAGTAGGCACAATGATATCATATAAAAATTATTCATATTGAAATCCAATTAAAGCAATAGTAGTCTCATTAGGAATTCATTTCAAATGTTTGCAAACCGCAATCTCAAGGTTGGTCGTCCTTGTATTGTAAGAGCATGGAAGGTGGGCCACCCTTCCATCCCTAAGTTCAACTTGGAGGTTGGTCATCCTCCTTAATCAAGCCTAGAAGAACGAAAGGATTTCTAATCCATTCCATCCCCCAAGCCTAAGAGCATGGAACTTTGGTCGCCCATTCCATCTCAGGATGGTATACTTGATAAGAGCATGAAGGTTGGTCATCCTTCATCTCTCGTGAACTTGGAAGGCTAGTCGTATTTCCTATTTGTAATATGTTTCTGCTAAATTCAAAATGGACTATCATATGAATCTATTATCACATATTTATAACAAAGGAAGCATCTAGATTACTCACAATAATTATTGTAAGTATCACTAGATTGCATGATCACACACACACTAAGAGTTATATAGTTATATAGTTATTCCTAATTATATTTAAAACTTACTTCCCAATAATCTTCTTGCTAGAAAAAATATTTATTCCAATAGATTTCTTATAATTACCAATTCTTATTTCTCTTTTTTTTTTCCAATCTACCTAATTGATTTTCTCCATGCCTCTCCCCAATAGTTTTTTCTCCCTTTTATATTTTCCATGGTGGGGAGAGTCACATATTTTCATTACTATTTTTATCTTGGCAAGGGATACATCCCTTCATAACCAAGCGCTACCCCTTAATAATTTTTAATTATCAATTACACATTTTTCTTGTGGAATCGTTGCAATTAGTTTTCTTTGCATACCATGGAATCATTGTCTAAAAACATTCCTTAATTAATCTCCAAAAATAACTTCGTAGAATCACCACTTTTTGTATCTCTTTGGTCAAGGATGAAGGAAATGATCTAGAGTTATAATACTGTAAAGAAATTTTTCTTTTTATCTCTTTTTGGTTTTTGACCCTTACTCTTTTCGGCTTCGAGATCAGTCTATGCCCAAAGGTCGAAGATTGCTACTGCATAAGGTGTGCAATGCACCATGTGGTGGTTATGCGGCTTTATTTACATATCATTTTCCTTTTGGGCATATGTCCAGGCACGTGTCAGCTTGGCGGGGATTTTTTTCAACGTTATTCTCACAATCTAAGATTGCCAACTCGCTTGATAGGTCATCTATTTGCTTCGGGTAAGTTGTACTTTTTTTGGAGTGATCTCTTTGGGTGGAGGTTGTCGGGAACATGGTGGGCATCTTGCTTTCGAGGTGGAACCTTCAAGTCAACATCATCAATCTCTATGGTTGGTCAATCAATTTTTTCCAAGATGTGTCAAAAATCCAATTTTTTTCTAATAGTTATCTTTGCTAATTATCTAAAAGCCATTAATGAAGTAGTTGGGATTTAATGAGAAAAGATTGTTGTGATCTAATCAAGATCTAAGATCAGATTGTGGGCTATCAAGATCAGACATCTTACAGATTCTACTTCTGGAATGTTTGTGGCGGTGCTCTCTTCTTCCGGTTATAAATAGGGGTTGGTGGCATAAGCAAAAAAGTGAGAAAAATTGCTTCAAAAATATTTTTGAAGGATTATAGATCTATTAAGGAGTTTCTATTTTCTCAGAAGTAGAAGGTTTTTTATAGAATACTGCTATTCTCTTTGGCATGTTATATTTTAATTCAAATTATCATCAGATTGGCATTCAACCTTTGTTTTTCAATTCATGTATTATTGAAGTTCAATCTACTTGGCAGAAATTCTTGAAATTGTGCATGCTATGGCCTTTGTCAAGCTTCCATTTTTATATTTCATTCATGTTAAAATAATTGTTTTAAGTTTTCTTTGGTAGTTTGGCTAGCTAATTTTCATGATATTAAGCTTCTATGTTGAATGCAGCTTTTGGAAATTGGATTATGTCTATTGAACTTTTCCAAATTTTGTAAAGAGTTTGACATTTTCATATTATATTTTGAAAGGAGAAGTTTTATGTAAGTTTCTAGATATTTATGTTAATCTTTAGAGTTTTCTTATGTCTGATTGGACCTTAATGGGTGCTTCTCACAGGGAGATTTAAAAGAATGAATTGTGTTTTTTTAGCCTTTGTTGCTCGTTCTCTTCCCAACAATGAAGGGTTTGTGACATTCTGTGTCTATCATATTAGTTATAAGGAATAATTAAGGTTTGAAATGTTGTAAAAGCTTTGGCACATTGCCATTTTTATGTTTTGTTTGCATTTCTTTCTACCTTTTCCTCCAAAACAAAAAGAAGAGTCAGCTTTCTATAAAAATCCTAAAGGTCATTCAGTGAGGTGTAAATTGGTCCCCCACTCGCTGAATTTCACATAAGGTTGTCGAAGAAGCGTAAGATTTGATGATCAAAAGTTCTTTTTCTGGAATGTGTGGTGGGATATAGAAGTTTTTTTGAATGTGTGATTAGAAGTCAAAAATATTTCTTAAGTTAGACCAAGAAAAAGAGGTTGGAAATTTCATGCCCTGAATCCAAATAAGAGTGTCTTCAAGAGGTCGTTTCCAATCATCCCAGTTACCTATCTTGGTATCAAGGACAAGAAGACTTATAGATTTTGTATCACCTGTAAGAAGCAATAAAGCAAGAAGTGTTATCCCACAATCCAGAGCTTTATCTACTCCACTAAGAGGTCGAACTTTCCAAATCAGAATACCCATATACCCTATCCATAGGAATCTGTTTACAATGGCTCATCTAGGTGCCCCCACTCCTAGAAATTTTGTAACCTAGAATAGTTGCAGTCTGGTACAACCACCTACACCCCTAGACATATGGCCCGCCATACCTGCCAATACCCTCAAGGCCATCCCAAAGTTTTTTGGGGAGGATTTCAAGACCCCCTCTAAACATCTCCAAGATATAGTGGAGGTATACAAAGTACATAACATTGTAGAGGAGAATGTTGCTCTCAAGTTACTAGTCGCGTCTTTCAAAGGAAAATCTTGGGACTGGTATAGGTTTTTGGCTTTAGGTTCTATCCGCTCTTGAGACCAACTCGAAGAGAAGTTGTTTGAGCGCTTCTCCAAAAAGGGAGATCGCTCTTCTTTGATGTAATAATTAATCAACATCAAAAGGGCCCTGCAAGAGGCCATGAGCGACTTCAACACCAAGTTTCACAAAACCTAGCAAAGAATTCCAAAAGTTATAGTGTTCATTTTTTATCTAAAGGATTTCAATTTAGATATCATAGTCATGGTGCAGTCTATAGGAGGAGATATTCTACCCAATGCATACGATCTAGCTGTGTGCACAGAAAATAGTCTAATCCACATTGGGAAGCTTCCACTACATTCGTTGATACCCATGTTCACGAAAACCTCTAGTGGCTCCTAGGAAGAAGTAACTTTGAGCACCTTTGCTCCACAAGAAACCATGTCAGCTACACCACAATCTGTGTATGTATATCTTGGTGCACAACCAAGCATGTCAGGCTCATCTTCATTAGCAATGGATGTCAATGATATGAAGAATCTCATGTGGTCCTTTGCGAATGAGCTAGTCCTCATCCAACGATAGCAAGCAGCACCTCCAAAGCCTCCCATGGAGACCTATCAAGGAGGAAGGCCATCTTATCAATAGAATGCATAATAAGGAGCCTCAAAAGGAGGAATTCAACAACCAACACCCACAAACTAGTTAGTCTCGATTACCATGCCACTTCAAACCACCAGGAACAATCCAAGCAAAGATTTAGTCCCAGGCCAGAACAACCTGGTGGAGGAAGAGAATGCATGGTGCTTCCCATGTAATTATAGCCACATGCCCTAGAATTTTCCAAGGGGAAATCTCTAGTAGAAGATAGTGGAGCAAAGGATCCAGGGCATGTTCTCAAATGTGGAAGAATATCAGTCTCCCGAAATGGAGAATGCCTGCTTTAGAGTGTAAATGCAAGGAATGTCCTTAGAACAAGAGTTGGATATCACACCAGACCAAGCACTCTTCTCTTAGATGGAAGAAGATGCAGTATTTGCAAATGATGCTCCAATGACTAGTTCCCTACAAGTACAATTGGACTACAACATGAGGTCCAAAAGAAGGCTCACTGGAGAATAGGTCAAACAAGCCCCACAACGTCCACAACCACGTCAATCATAGCTGCAAGAAAAGAAAGCCATGCAAACTCGACCCACTCAGTAGTTGAAAGCTCCACTATTGCTAGAGAAGGAGATAGACAAATCATCAATCCCACCCATGTCGAATCAACCTCTCCCAAAGAGGAAAGACATACCACCATTCAAACCCAAGGTCCCACCAGTTGGAATGCTCAACATGGTTGAACAATTGAACAAGGCGCTCACTAATGTATCTCTTTGGGATGTTATATCAATTCTAGAACAAAAGATGTTGCTCAAGGAAGAATTAAATAAGGAAGAACAAACACCATAGACCAATGTGATTCCATCGCGTGGTCAAGTTAAAAGCCAAGAGCTCGTGTCAAACCCCCAATCTTCAAGAGCCGCGACGTATGTGAACATCACTGACAATGCAAATGTGAAAGAGGTAAGCAAGCCAAAACTCACAACCTTCTTTTTAACACTTATTGTGGGAGATAAAATTTTACACAATAACATGATTGATTCAAGATCCAGTACTACGGTCATGCCTAAACAAGTGGTTGATGCCCTAAAACTCAAGTATGAGTGTCTTTAGAAAGGGATCATGCAATTAGATGGGAAGAAGGTTTCGACCGTCGGTCGCATCAAGGATCTATCTTTAACCTTCTTCTCATGTCTAAGCCAAACAGTCATACAAGAAATAGTTGTAATATACATTCCCCTAGTATTTGGGATGTGCCTTTCAAGGGAATTTATATCAAATCTTGGCGGATATTTAGCGCTCGATTGGTTTCATATGATATTGCAGACCAAGCATGGGGAAAAAAAGATCTCGTATGAATCCTTGCACCTAGAACATATAGCGACGATGTGGTCCTATGCTTTGAAGCAACACATACCTCCTTTTCAAAAAGGGAGACATATTGTGTAGAAATGTTAGAAGACGAGGACATGAGTGATCAAACCCCTGAAGAGGAGGTCCTCCTCAGCTAGTTTATTTACTTTGACCCATTTGAGAACTTCCATGCTATTAGATTAGGTACCTATGTGATCTTCAACGATGACCATGACCAAGTATTCCCAAAATTGATGAAAGAATAGGAAGAGCCTAGTGGTCCGTTCGACAACAATCTATGGACATTATATTTTGATGGCACCAAATGCAAGGTTGGTTCTAGAGCAGGTGTCTGATTGGTATCCCCGACTGGATTAGAGACCATCAAATCTTTCAATTTCTAGTTCCCATGCTTGAATAATGATGTTGAGTATGAGACCTTGGTCCATGGTTTGTTTCTTGCAAAACGGATGGGCGTGAAGAAAGTACAAGCATTCAAAGATTTAGAGTTGTTTGTAAGCTAAGTCTGTGGGTAGGAGGCTACCAAAAATGTAAGAATGAAGTATTATAGACACAAAGTATGGGATCTTATTGAGAGATTTGAATCTTTTAATATACAAGTTATCCCACAGTCCCAAAATAACGTTATTGATTGGATAGCTTCGATTGTTTCACAATTTGAGCCAATTTTTAGATCAACAACAAAGAATAATGTAGTGCAAATCATTTTCTGACCTTCAATTCCCGACAATAATTAGAACTAGTAGCTTTTTGAGGATGACATTTAGATTGCCACTTTTTTTACAGAAATCAGAAAAAAATTCTGACCATTCACAATCTAAAGCTAGAAGAGCTACAGAAGGGCAAGTGATCCAATTAAAAGGCAATAAGCTCCCTTGAGGCCTGATTTCTCTTGAAAATATTTTCAACTGTGAGGATGTGAGAAATAGAAAACAAAGATTCACTTTTGATGAGAAAGACTATAAAGATCTCGATGTCAAAAATGGCAAAAAGTTCAAAGTCGGAAGGAACGTCCCACAGAAGGCTAAAGAGAGACTAACATGGCTATGTTCTAGATATGACGGGGTCGTAGCTTGGACCTATGATGATCTAAGAGGATATGATCTGGGCATAATCCAACATACTATTGACTTGGCCGAAGGCTCAAAACCTATCTGAAAAAAACAAAGGTCAGTCAATCCAAAAGTCAAAGCTTTGATGGCACAAGAGCTCACCAAATTAATCGAATCAAGGATCATATACCTGATCAAACATTCCACCTGGGTGTCTAATCTTGTACCAATGCAAAAAATGAATGGTGGTATTTGACTCTACATGGATTTTAGGGATTTGAATACAGCTTCGCTAAAACATCACTGCCCTTTGCCCTCAATGGAGCAAATTCTGCA
Organism: Sequoia sempervirens; assembly: GCA_007258455.2. Taxonomy (NCBI): domain Eukaryota; kingdom Viridiplantae; phylum Streptophyta; class Pinopsida; order Cupressales; family Cupressaceae; genus Sequoia; species Sequoia sempervirens. The sequence continues at coordinate 578,012,492 of VDFB02047230.1, forward strand.
GACCATGGCTAGATTGGAGATGTTCTCATTGCTCAATGGTTTTTTGGTTTTTAACCAAGTCTATGTAAAGGAAGAATACCAACATAAAACAATGTTCACTACTAAGTTGGTAACGTTCGCATACTCAAAAATGCCCTTCGGGCTCTCCAATTCTAGTGCGACCTTTCAATGAGCAATGGATATTGCTTTCAAGGGGTTGATTAATTAGATTATTTTAATATATCTAGATGACCTAAAAAAATTTTCAAAATCAAAGGATGATCACTTTGATCATCTAGAAAAGGTCTTCCAAAAGTGCCAATAGTTCGGGATTTCCTTAAATCCCAAGAAATGTGTTTTCGGAGTGCCCCAAGGAAAGCTAGTTAGTTTTGTGGTATCAAAGGAAGGAATAGCTATAGATCCTGAAAGGGTAAAAGCTATAATGGATCTACCACTATCAATCAATCAGAAGGGGCTATAGTCCTTTTTGGGGAAGATTAATTTTGTCAGTCAGTTCATTTCAGACTTTGCAGACATCACAAGACCTATCACACTAATGTTAAAGAAGAATCTAGTATTCAAATGGACTCTCGAAGGCAAGACTGCTTTTGAGCGAATAAAGGAAGCCATCTCTGTGGCCTTGGTGTTAGTTAACCCAAACTTCTCCAAATATTTCCTACTCTATGTCTATAGTGGCCAACACAGCATAGCTTCGGTGCTCACTCAGAAAGATGAAGACAATAGTGTTGAGCATCCCACCGCATTTCACTCTAGGACTCTCAAAGGATATGAGGCTAGGTACAATTTTTTTGAGAAACAAGCTTTTTATATTGTTAAAAGCCTCAAGAAATTCTGATACCTGGTATCAACCAACATAATTACCATCCTTGTCACCCATCCTAGTGTTTGGGAGTATATCATCAAAGGCGAAATAATTGAAAAGAGGGCCAACTAGATTACCAAGATCCTAGAATATGATGTAGACATTCGACCAACAAAGTTGGTTTAGGGAAGAGGTCTTTGCAAATACCTTGCCCAAGAATTAAGCTCCATGGTAGAGGAAGAGGTTGACCATGCCTATACAAATTAGTTTGAATCCGACAAGTCGTGGGTGATGGATCAAACATGATATATGCAAAATGGGTAGTACCTGATGAACATTTCAAATCACAAAAGGCACTAATACTAACTGCAAGGCACTAGGTATGTACTTATTGAGGGGATTTTGTTTAAGAGAAATTATGATGGAGACCTACTCCATTGCTTAGATAAGCCACACGTGGAAAGAGTTTTGAATGAATTCCATAGTAGTCCTGAGGGAAGACATTTCTCTACCAAAACTACTACTCTAAAGATAATGCAGGCAGGATATTACTAGCCTTCCATGTTTTTCGAGGTGCACCACCTGGTGTGAAAATGTACTCAATGCCAATATTTCGTTGGAAAGCGCAAGAACTTTGCCATGCCAATGAGCCTAATCGTAATTGAAGAACCCTTTGCTCAATGGGGATTTCATTTTGTCGAGATGATAAATCCCATCTCCAACGTTGGACATAAGTGGATACTTACGACAACCGATTATTTCACAAGATGGATAGAGGCCATTGCCCTAAAAAATGCCACGAAAATTGAAATTGTCAATTTTCTCGAGGAGCTGGTTGCAAGGATTGGTTCGCCAAAAACTATCATATCTAATAACGCACGAGCTTTTGTGGGTTTTGGGATGTCGAATTTCGCTCTCAAGCATGGGATCTACCTCATGATTTCATCAAATTATTACCCACTAGGAAATGGGTTAGCAGAATTGACCAACAAGGACCCGATTACATTAATCAAGCGCATTGGGTCAGAACGCCAAAAGGAGTGGCACAAGCACTTGTGAGCCACACTATGGGTCGATAGAATTCTGCGTAAACAAATCTTGAAGGCCTCTCCTTGTGAATTAGTGTATGGTAAGGAGGTAGTTTTACCTGTCTCTATAGAAATTTCAGCATTGCAACTGTTAAAGGCCTTGGAAATCGAAGAAAGTAGTGGAATGGAAGTGAGATTGGCAGAACTCCTGAATCTTGAAGAGAATAGGGAAAATTCATATAACGCTATGATCGAGCGCTAGGAGGTAGTCAAACGATGGTTTGATAAAAAGGCTTCCAACCCAGATTTCTAGGAGGGAAGCCTGGTGCTACAGTATGATGAGCGCGCTACGAAGCCAAGACAACATGCAAAATTTGAAGCATTATGGAAGGGTCCCTTTCGCATTCACACATGCAAAGAAAGGAATGTGTATGAGCTAGAAGACATGGATGGAAATGTTCTAGATATATTGGTAAATGATATTTATCTAAAATTGTTCCATTAAACATACAAGTTCTTTAAAAAAATCATAGTTATGTACCATATGTAATTTTTTTGTAAAATACGATATTTTTGCGAATAAGCCATAAGAATAGCACAAGAATAAGTAGAGAAGTATTATATTATATTATATTAAATGGAATATTTACACTATAATACAATCTTGAAGCTCTGAGAGAAGCTTGAACCCTTCTCGCGCAAACCCAAAAGGAGTTACAATGCAAAAAGAAAAAAAGGGGAGGTGACGCACAAAAAGTAGTAGATTTGAAGCCTTCATCTGACACTAAGCAGTCAAAACAGTGTTTCTTTGGGTTTTTCTTCATCAAGGTGATAAGGGGGGTTGACACACAACACACACAGGCTCGGCATGGCATGGACCTCACTCCTCATTGCCACGGCTATACACCAAAAATTCAAAGTGATTTTTCTACTCAAGCCCAAGAATGTGCTCCATGGCATACTCCCTCAACAAGGAGGCCATAGGTTAGGACAAAAAATGATGCCTCTTAAGGTCCATGGTACGAAAGTCAGTAAGGAGGGGCAACCAAGGCACAACCTCCCCATAATCGTGCATGTGAAGGTCCATGGCGCTCGAAATGTTGCCACCAAGGATAGCCACTTGCACAATCTCACTGAGCCCATCCAAATACAAAGAATCAAACATGGCATGGCTCAGTTCAATTATCTAGGGTTTGGAAATGTCCAAATCAAGTAGAGAGGCCATGAAGCGAGAGATGGCATTGGAGTTGCACTTCAACATGGCTAATCTTCATCCTTCACATAGTCCTTTTCAAGCACCCATTTGAACGCCACAACAATGAGGCGATCATTCTTCTTCACTAGGTGCTTAATTCTATCACTGCTAATCTCACCCATGAAGGAATATTGCGGCCTTTGTGGTAAGAGCCAAATAGGGGTACCTAGGCCAAGTGTCATAGCAACAAACAATCTAAGGAAAGCAAATGAAGGACACAACAAGGAAATATTGCTAACTAAAGAGCTCATTCAGGTGAATTTTTGCTAAGGTGGCGTAGCTATTTATAGAAAAGGTGTGCCAATGAGCTCAACAGACAGAAAATCCATCTCCCACCAGATGGAAATGGAGAAAATATCAAAGCAATCGGAGGTCAAGAGATGAATCATACGAAAAATACTACACCAAGCCTTGATAAATAAATTTGGGTGTTGAGAGTAAATTCTCACATGTACAAATTGCCACCATGTGTAAGTTGGTGTCATCAATGCCAGCTTTCTTTCTTATACAAAAAGATGTTTAATGTGCTAAGCTATCACAAATTAAAAATGAACGTCTTTTCGGAGTACCTTACACCACCTAAAGCACGCTTCCCATGGATAAAACACGCTTTCCAATACATAAAGTTTATTTGTGAAAAAAGCTGCAAGGGGAATGTACTAATTACATTCTCACGGTGAGGTTGGAATTCCTGAGGGATACGAATCCCTAATCCATAGGTATTGCCTCGTTGGCAACATTTAGTAAGCTTATGGTAGCGGCAACACCTTACTTCATGTACGTGAAGGAAAATTGAATGCACCCAAAAAGCAAAAATTTTGCTAAGTAACAAAGACAAGAAACAGTCATTTCTCTGAGGAAGCTCTTTGCAAAATTTTCAACGCAACAATGGTGGAAGAATCATCTTCCTGTCGACAGGTTGGATCTTCATGTAAAAAACTAGGCTACACCAACATTTTCGGCAAGGATTCATTTGCTAATGCCCCAGTGATGGAAGAGCAACATTTTTCCCATACCAAAACTATATAGGCAGGAGACCACGTTAAGAAAGAAGTCGTCCTAGATTTTGTAGACAATATTTTTGACCCACTTGTTTGGTGGTGAACCCTAAAAGCCTTAGAGAAGGGGCATTACAAAGAATGGTAAAATATGGGGGAACCGAAGGTTTTGCATCACGGCTCTAGAATTGTGGTTTACCACAATTAATGTTGCATGTTGTACACCCATGTCCAGAGTTGGTGGATGTATGTGTTAGGAGGTTTGACAAAGAAGCAGGGGCTATAATCGGTTGCAACATACGGGTTACAATCAATGCAACAACCATCTTGGATATGTTATGTATCCCTACAAACTAGGGTCCTGAAATATTCGAGCTAAAAAATATGGAAGAGTTATTCAAGATAAAAAAATATGGAAGAGTTCTGGAGGACCAGAACTAAGAAGTTGAATTTAAGAAGTTGAATTTTTATGAGGATGAAACAAATGAGAAGCTAGAAGGAAATCAACTCCTCTTCCCTCTGTCATGCAAGAAGTTCAAACCAGATACACAAGTTTTTTTCTCAATGTTGGTCTATATCTACGACCATAACGACGATGAAGGGGTTTATGCTTTCCAAATGGGCTTGGATTTCATGCTCAAGAAGGAAAAGAACCAGAAATATTTTGATTTTTCTGAGATAATAGTTGAAAAGATGTTGGAACAATTAAAAAAATATGGCACTGAGTATAAGTTCAGGTATTCTTCTTTCCTGGAACATTTGATCTTACATAAAAACTTTGAATTTCTCAAAAGGCATATGTTGTTGTTTAAGTTTGATGTAAAGGGGTCATACCAGCTAATTTCAGTCTAGACCCATGTGCTTTCAAGGACATGGGATTATTACTGGTTTGTGGATTACTTCATGAGGCCAGTGCTCATAGATTTTTCCCCACACCCCTCGAGCCATTTTTCCCCTGAAGTCTTGCAATGGGTGAAAAACTCACAAACCCTGATGGATTATTTTTTGGGAGTTGAGTTTACCTTCATTAAATTACATGGTTTTTTTGGGGAGCCTTTTAGGCTCCCTAAATTTGTAACAAATAGGGTTTTTTCTTTGGAGGCATTCCATCAAGCAACTAT
>VDFB02047230.1:578017795-578211770 GCA_007258455.2 Sequoia sempervirens
TGATCAAAAGCCCATTTAGAAAACTTTAATGATGAAAAGAAGGTGACCATTGTCACAACCAAAGACACAAGACATCCAAAATGATTACATCACCAGATCCAAGGAAGTTAATTACTACCTTGGAAGTACACTGTTTGCATGCAAGAGCTTTTGTCCATCATGCAAAATAATCAGTAATGGTGAGAAAATACCTGTGAACAGTAGAGGAGGGTGGATTGATGGGGCCACTGAAGTCCATTCCCCATTGTGCAAAAGGTTTTACCTCGACGACTGGATGAAGTGGGAGCAATGCATACTTCTCTTTGGTGGCCGCCGTTTGACACACGTGGCATGTCCTAACATGGCTGTGGGTTTTTTTGAACAATGTGGACCAGTAGTAACCAGCTCTAAGAATCTGGTTTGTTGTAGATGGTGTTGACCCATGGCCTGTACCATATCTATCATGAAATTCTGACATCATTCTTTCAGATTCTGCCCTTCCTAGGCACTTTAAGTACACACCTTCATGATTTCTCTTGTATAGGACAGCCCCTTTTAACATGAAACTATCACTCTTTAAGTGCAATTCCCTTCTTTTTACTGAATTAAGACGATCAGGGCATCTCTAGGTCAGGAGATAATGAACAACATCATCATACCACTCACCAGGAGAAACATCCTCTAAAGTATAATCCTGAGCTGTAAGATCAGGGCCTGTCTCTGCCATTGTCTTTGTGAGCCCCTGCCCTCTTACTAGCCTTATGGGCTGAATCTCCATATGATACTCCTATAGCATAGTTACCCACTTGGCTCTTCATTCTCCCAGTTCATTCTATATCAAGAGCAGCTTGATTGCAGGATCGGGAACTATACCAAAGATCTTATTTCTAAGGATGTAATTTTGAATTTTTTGACTACCCTGACTAAGGCATAGGCCTGCTTCTCCACATTTGGGTACCTCAGTTCTGCATCCTTTAATGGTGTGCTCATGAATGCTATGGGGTGTTCATTTCCTTGGTCAGATTTCTGAGTTAATAAAGCAGCACATAAGTGGTTAGAAGCAAATGAATATATGTAGAATGGTTTGGCATAATCAGGACTTACTAAAACTGGAGCTTCAACAATAGCCCTTTTTATCTCTACAAATGCTTCTTTCGCTTCTGCATTCCATTCCACCTTGGCCTCCTACTTCAACATTACATTTAGTGGCTTGACTATTTCTGCAAACCCAGTGATGAACTTCTTGAAAAAAATGATTTTTCCAAAGAACGACTTCATTTCTTTTTTACTAGTAGGTGGTGGGATCTTGAGAATAGCCTCTGTACATTCTAGATCAATTGCAATTCCCTTTTTAGAGATGATATGCCCTAGTAACTTACCCTTTGTAACTCCAAAGATGCATTTCCTGGGATTGAGTGATATGCCAAACTCTCTGCATTTTTGGAGAACTTTGCACAAATCTGAGATATGATCGCTTATGTTCTTTGAAAATACCGTTAGGTCATCCATAAAGATGATTATGCATTTCCCAGTTATATCTTTAAAGGCTATGTCCATTGCTCTCTATAATGTAGTTCCAACATTAATCAAGCCAAAAGACATTCTTCTATAAGCAAAAGTGCCCCACTTCGTGGTGAAAGAAGTCTTATGTCTATCCTCATATTGCACCATGACCTGGTTACATCTTGAGTAACCATCTAAAAAAGACATCATCTAAGATCCGTTGACGATCTAGAGTACTTCATCCAGTGAAGGCACTAGATAATTATCTTTTTCTGATGCTCAGTTCAGGTTCCTGAAATCCACGCATAACCTAATTTCACCATTTTTCTTCCATACAAGAACCAGGTTTGCAACCCAAGTAGAGTGTCTGACTAGAAATATGATTCTCGTAGACAATAGTTTCTATACTTCCTTTTGTATTATAGGTTCCAGTAGAGCATTAATAGGCCTGTGCCTCTATCTGAAAGGTTTCACTCCTAGATTGAGAGGGATAGTATGAGTTATGACTGATGTATCATAAGTCTTCAAGTCTTCATAACTCTAGGCTATCACATATGGATATTTGTGCAATGCATCAATGATTCCCCATCTTTCTTCTGGGGTGCATACTTTTCCAATAAGAACATTTTTTACATCCTCTTGGGATCCCACATTATACTTGTCATATTGTCCACTAATGGAATCTTTCCTAGTGTCTTGATCTTGGTCTCTGATCTTGTCTAGATCAAAGATCCTCTCTAGTTGCACCATTCCCCTGAGGATTGTGTTGGTCTTCAGGTTGATTACCCCTTCCAAGTCTATCTCTGCCTCTTGAGGCTCAATTTCATCAATGATCTGAGAAGAAAAAACATCTGTGTTTGTGATAAAGTCTAGAATATGCTTATCATATTCAAACACCTAGAAGCTGGTAACATTATCAGGGGCTGAGGGCACTGGGGTCAGTTCCACTGTAAACTTCTTCAACATAGATAGAGATAGAGGTTGCAGAGTGTTGGCTGCCTGGGCCAAGGAATCAGCTGTTTGGTTTTTATTTCATGGAATCAGCTGAATGTTAAAGGTGTCAAATCCTTTAATAAGGTCCCATACTCTGTGTCTATAGTTAGTCATTCTTCGGTCATGGCAGGAGTACTGCCTTCTAACATGCTTGACTAGTAATTCAGAATCTCCATACACTTGCAAGATCTTAACCTTCTTCTTCAAGGCCATTAACAATCCATGAACCAAAGCTTTGTATTCTGCTACGTTATTTGTAAAATGAAACTGGAGTCTATGAGCAGCAAAAAACATCTTACCTTTTGGGTTGATTAGCTCAAATCCTTCCCCAGCTCCTTGTTTTGATTTGGAGCCATCGAATCTTAGTGTCTGATAGCCAGCACCTGCAGACTTCTTCGCTTCCTCACTTACATTGTTGTTGTTGGATGGATTTTCAAAAGATATCACTCCTTTTCCTTTGTGGTCTTCTTAGACATTGATTAGGATCACATGAGTAGGATTACTATACTTTTGTATTTGTTTTATTGCAGCTTAGCATAAGCAACAGTCCAATTTTGAATGTGAAGCATTATGTACCCTACACCAATTGGCCAAAAGTAAGTCTTTAAAGTTCATTCTTCTTCTTAACTGAATCTAACCTTCAATACATTTTTTAAGGAACTCTTGAAAACTATCTAACAAAGCCAGCTGATTTTCCTCTGGATCATCATTACTTTCAGTTAGTTCACCATTGTCCTTAACTGGCTCCACTAGGGCTTCAACACCACTAGACTCTATCATGAGGCCATGAGACATTGTATGCAACATGAGGACCTCCTCTGAATCCAGTTCTTCAAGGGGATTGGAAAGCATGTAACTACCCATACTTACTTCTGACACCTGAATTTTAGTAGAGGTTTTCTGATACTCTATAATCATATACTTCATTCTGGGTTCTCGTTCAATTCTAATCTGATTAGGCACTCCTTTCTAGGGAAGCCAAATATGGGAGTGATCAATTGAAACATATCCATTCAAATCCCTGGTAAAGTTCCTTCCCAAGATTAGGCCATAGGCATCAGGGATGTCAGCCATGTGTATATTGACAACTTGTTGAATTCTAGGATTAGAAGCAATCTGCATGTGAATCATATTCAACTCTCCTACAACATTGACTTCAGTCCTATCCAATTGTGTGACTTTCTTTTGAGAATCAACATGGGTGATACCCATAGCTCTATAGACACCAAGAGGCATAACATTGGTTGAGGCACTAGAATCTAGCAGGCAATTATGCAAATTCTTGCCAAATACATGGACATAAATCAAGAATGTGGGTGTGTCTGTTTTCCCTTGAAACAGAGTTAAGGAAGTGTTTACTTGAACAACTTGAGATTTGTCCCTTTATTTCCTAGTGTCTCCAAGGGGCATATGGACTTGATCATGAGACTGATCCTATCCTCCTGCCAACTGAGGACTAGGTACTTTGTTGACACTCTTGCTAATTGATTTATCTTGCAACATGGAATTTGCATCATAAGAACCTAAGACTACATTCCTAATGGATGGAACTCTTAATAGCTCAAATGCAAATAGATTTACCTTCAATTTTCAGAGTTCTTCAGCAACATACATGGCCAATTTTTCTTCATTCAAATCAATGGGGGTCTCCCTTCTACTCTACCATCTTTTCTTTTACCTGCATCTACATTTTTCCTTTCTCGATCCATCAACATGTCCTCCTGGAGATAAATATTGCCTGGAAATCGGGGGCAATGAGGGATTGTTACTAGCATTGGGGTCTGGAGGCGTGTTGAAATTATTTGGTGGAATGGAAGTAGTGAAGGGGCCTCCATCCTGTGGGCGCCTATGTGGCAACTCTCTCAAGTCATACTTCTTGATAGGTCTCTAGAAGGTCTGCACTTCTTCAATGTAAGCTTCTTCTTCATCCCTAGGACCATTGTCATTCACTGGATTCTCATCAAATAATTGTGTCATTTCATCACCATTGCATACTTGGCCTATCCCTTCCTCTAACTGGTCAGATTCATCTTCAGGTGCATTCTCCCCACTTCGTAGAAAAGGAGCATGGTTTAATACCAACACTAGTGAATCATAAGGAATAGAGGGTACTATCTCTTGATAGGTTGCATTATTCTCCACCTCATACTGAAAGATTGAGGCTATTGTTTGGAACTCTTGACAGTCCAACTCAAAATACTGACTAGTCTTGTGGAGCCTACACCACCCTGATAAAGCAGCCTCAGCTAGGTATACACCACTAGGAGGCTTCTCTTGATTAACCGGTTGACTGGCAGACTGATTAATAGGTTGAGTGATTGGTTGATCTAATGGGGTGGGAACTACTCCATTGTTGGGACCAGTGTTCCAAGTCCTATTCTGTCTTGACTGTTGTGTTCTTTTGAATCCTTGTCCACCACCTGGCCCTCTGTCAAAGCTCTAACTTGATGATTGTCCTTTATCATAATTCTGCCTTCTTTCATTATTATATCCCCTATCATTATTGTAACCTATGTCCTGGTTATATCCTCTGTCGTTGTTATATCCTCTATCATTGTTATACCCTTTATCCTGATGTTGCCCTCTATCAAAGTGTTGTCCTTGTGGATTCTCTCTATTCTGAGTGGACTATATATTCCTCTAAGTAGCTTGTAACTGACTATTCTGGTTCCTTAAGTAGGTCACCTCCATATTTAGTTTCTTTATTTGTTCTGACAATTCATCCAGTCTTTCCTTGTTAGGATTACTGTACGAAGGTTGACTCGCACTATTCGGGGAATACCCAACTATAGCATTGGGATTTAGTGACAGGTTCATGACCTCAGAATTTTACAGGTATGAAGGATAACTAGCTTGAGGCTGGATATGTAGAGGTTGATTCACCTTTTGCTGAGGATAACTAACTGCGGGTGAAACTTGTCCGCCAGGAGGTCCTGGGTAAGGGACCAGAGGCAACTGAGGTACCTGGTTCATGATCGGGGTGTGGCTCGCAAAATCTTGATTGAGAGCTGGAACTTGTCCAGGGTGAGCAATGGGTCCTAATGAGGGTAAAGGCCCAGACAGATGTTGCCTTAGATTCATGCTAACTTTTACAGCCTCTGCATATGCATCTAGTAAACTCTCAAGGGGGTTATTACTCCATTTCATAAAAGTAGTTGTTAGACTATCAAGTCCTTCGTAATAGACTTCTAGGGAAGTGGCTTCATCAATAGCATACGGGGTCTGTAATTTGGTATAGGCATGATGAAACTTTTTATTGAAAGACCCTATGGGCTCATTAATCTCCCTCTTCACATTAGTAAACTGATGGTAAAGTTCATTGGAACTAATGGGGATTCGAAACTTCTACAAAAAGGCAGCCTCTAGCTCAGTCCAATGTTGGATAGATCTAGTAGGTAAGTGGTTATACCAATAAAATGCATCTTCCCCTAGTGAATAAGGAAATAATTTATAGGATACATCCTCATGGTTTATCCCTCTATCTTTAAGGCTAGTCTAGAAGATCCTAATGTGTTCCTCAGCAGTTCTATTTGGATCATTGACATGGAATTTTGAATAGAAGTGTTCAAGGTTCTTTGGCATAGCATTGTAGATAGTGAAACTTAGTGGAAATGGGTTGGTTGCTAAGAAAGCCATTAGTGGAGGTGGGGGTGGTAATGGCTGATTTATGACTGGCTGAGGTTGTGGACTGGGAATGGCCTCAGACTTAGATGAATTTGATGGAGATGGGGATGATGGAGATGTGAGAGGTGGATGGGATGAGGATGATTCTCCCCTTCTGTTGGTCCTTCTTGACCTAGTAGGGTATGGTAATTCTTGGAATTCTTCCTCTCCTAGAGCAGATCTTATTCTTCTTCTGAATCTCTCAAGAGAGATGGCATTCAAAAATTGATCCAACTTGCTTATTCGGGCCCTCCTTCTAGCACCAATTCCTATTGATTGTGTTTTCTACACAATAATACCCAAACAAAATGTGATATCCTATCTCTGTTGAAAGGTAAATCTCTATTGGCAAGCCTCAAGAGATAACCCCAAGGTCTCTAATGTCAGGTCTTGATAGTGCATAAACAACTCAATAATGAAATGTGAAAATGTTGGTAATCACAATGGGACCTTACTACAAGCAAAATACTGAATCGATTCTATCAGGTTTAACGAACTGGTGATACTTCAATCAATAATCAAAGAAATTGAAAAAGAATATGGGTTTCAAAGAGATTTCTAAACTTAATACTAAACCTAAGATTTAACAATGAGAGTAACCAACACTCAAGATGGACCAATCCTTCAAAAATTATTTCTACTTGACCAAGATAAATCTACAATCTTATAGAAAACAGTGCAATCTTCTGAGGTGTTAAGATTTTCAAATTATGAACACTCATTCAACAACCTTATTGTAGTTATAATGAATAAATCTTCACAATCAAACTAAGCACACTGAAATATGAAGTCCAGGCTAACTTTGCAAAGCAACTAATAATCAGTTGGTTGCAAAAAGTATGGATTGAAGGATTGCTGCAACATTCAAGTATTAAATCACAAATAGTATTGAACCCAAATCTAATCTAAGCATTAACCTTCTCAAAACAATTTTAAAGATGGAATAACATGAACCATGCAAAACAAAAGAAACAAGAATGGCACCAAATCACAATGTCATTTCTTGTATTCAGATTGTTCACTGTAGCAGCAATTCTAACTTTCTATTACAATATTTGCTTGAGGGAAACTACCTGCTAACTTACTCTACTTCTAACTAGCTCTGCTCTATGCCCTAGTTACAAATTCTAACCTTCTGACTATTTCTAATTGTTCTAACCCTTTACAAAGAGGCAACATGCCCAATTTATAGAAAACCCCTAGAAATTCGTCAGCAAGGCAAGGGTTTTGCAACAATAACTTGGCACAACCACCTGGCCAAGAGAGTCTTTGAAATGGGTCAAACCAGAATTAAATGCATATCCCATCCAAGTCGGCCCGAGATCCATAGCTTGGATGATGCACGGGAAGATAATAGAGAAGCACAAATCGTGACGCAGCCTATCATTAGCTCCCTTCCCTATTATCTCTACTCTGACCTGGCTCTTAGTGTACTTTCAAAAACATCTCATCCAAGCCCACAACTAGTGGCAAGGGTAGAACCCTAAGTCTATTCTCAATGGACGCAACCTCATTTCTTGAGTGTTTGACTGACTTATCCCATTCTACCTTATACGCCAAATACTTATCAATAACTGCAAGGTAGGTGGCCGTATCATCCAGTTGGTGCTTGGAAACGGACCCATCATCAAGTGGTGCATAGACATCATGCCACCACTTCCTCAACTGTTCCAAGTTCAGATACTTGGGCACGATCTTCCTTCTTCCTATCATTATCTCGAAGAAAGCAATGCATCCATTGTAGACGCCAGCTAGGGTGTTGTCAATGTGTTTTCTTTGTTTGTAAATCTTCTTCAACACCTTTTACCTAATTTGCAATGCCTCGAACCATTCCCATGGTTCGACAGCTCTAGAAGAAGGAAGGATCCTGTCACTCACCAACCTATCCCAGGTGTACTCCATTATAGTCCTATTTTTTTGAAGAAGGAGATTGGTGTCCTCTTTATCTTGTGTCATTACCTACTTCAACCATTTAGTGGCCCTTGCAACATCCTTTCCAGTTGACAAGATCTCCTTGATAGCTTCATCACCTTTTACCTACACCCCTCTCAGCTAATTCATAGTGGCAATAGTGGATGCTTTCATCTTTTCTAGCTCGGTGATGGTCTCTTGAGGTAGAGGATTTGTAGCAGAGGAAGAGGGATTAATGGACCATAGTGGCTTCATCAATTCCTCCAAGCATTCCTTGAGATTTGCATTCTCTTTATTTCGCTCTTGCTTGGTCTTCATTTCCTTCCTTAATCGATCCACAATAACAGTACTGGAGACCTCATAGTCTTCAATATACTGCTCAGTCGATGTAGGCCCTAGATTGAGAGTCTGAATACTGTAATCCTTTCCAACCACATCATTTCTATCTTTTTCTAGAGCAAGGGTGGTGATATGAACAACTTTGTTATGTGCTTCATCCCTTTCAACCTTTGAGATCACTCTAGCCCTCTTCTTACCTTTATCTTTCCCAATTTTGGCTAGAAGTGCATCCCAATTTGGTGGCGTGTCTTCTACCACAACTTGTTTCCTCTTTATCTCTTTTTCTAGGCACTCTAGAACGGTTGGCTCCAATTGTGAATCAGCTTGCACCTCTCCCTGTTGATCCTCTAATATCCTTTCCTTTAAATTGTGTTTCTCAGGGGTCTCATCCATCTTGCCTTACTTTTCAATATGCTTTCCCTTATGTTCAAGTGATGGATCTCTCATTACCTCTACTTCTCCTATAGGAGACTGAACTTCCTTAGTCCTAATAGGAGAATCTGTATGCGCAATCAAAGGAAATTGTATTTCTTTTTCAATTTCGGCCTTCGCATTGTAGCGTTCACCTTCATGAAACTCTTCCCCTTCAGTATCTGGATGACTCTCAGCATCCCTTGATTCACTTGGTTTGCTTTGAGCTTCATGAGTGAGAGGCACATCATCATGGTGCTCCTTATGAAGAGTGGTGGGAGGAAAATCTGCCTTAGGCACATCATTCCTGGGAGAGGGATTACTAGACCTCCTTGTATATACCTTTGCTTTGTCCTCTGAACTTTCAAGATTCACAATTGGTGGGGAAATTACCTCCTCCCCAGCCTTGGAGCTTGCCTTCTCTAACAATTTCACAATTCTTCTTCTCTTCAGCACAAGAGCATCAGTCTCAGGATTCTATTCTTCGACTTCCTTCTGTTCAGACCTTTTAGTTCTTGTCCCCCTCTTAGCCTTTTGCCTTCTCTATTTCTCTATCTCTTGGACCTCTGTTTCCTAAACACCTTTTATCTTGATCTTGGATGTGGAGTCCAGTTTTCCCTTACCTTTAGGATCCTATTGCCCCGTGAACTCCTCAGAAGTGGAATGGGAATCTAAGTCTCCCATCAGGTTATAAGTGCATTTCACTCCTTTATTTTCCAACTCCCACATAGTTTGTTTGAGCCACAACTTGGTAACTTTAATGACTGGCTCCATCAGTTGCTTTGATTTTGGTTGCTCCTCTTCTAACCAGTCTACATCACCAATTGGCCTATCTTTTACTGCCTCATAGGCATGATCCTAAATTAAGTCCCCATCATCCTCCAATTGATCAGGCATTGCCCTTACATTATACAATCGGACCGCATCCACTGGAAGCCAAGAGAATTTCTTCTTTCTAACCTCATATTCATCACCACAATTGGCCCAGTAGTCCTATAAATTCACCTTATGGCTATATTCCCTACTGGCCCTCTTTTGAGCTTCCCCTATGATGTCAAACCTGGATCTCTCAAAATGGAAAGACAGGCCAAGAGTACTCATTTCTTCTTCAGAAGCCTGGGTAGAACCAATGGAAGGACAAACCTCTCCAGTGCCAATCCTTAGGGGAAAATCCCCACCAAATCTAGTCTTGTGTTTGTCCTTCTTGACAGTGGCATCAAAATCACAAATCTGTCTTGTTACTTCCAACAATATAATGTGGTCAATGGGATACCTTGAAGTATGTATGGGGCCCTTTGGCAGCCATCAATCCAAATGTAGGAGAAGGTTGGGAATTGAATAAACCAAGCTCCATATTTCCTGATGAGCTCCTTTGCTTGATCTGAAATTCTAACATGCTCTGCTTCCTGAAGCATTCTAGTAATATGCATGGTAAATGCATCATTTTCCCTCCTGTAGTCTGAGCTTCCTAAATACAACTGAGGGTAAACCTCATAGATAATATCTTGTCCAAAAATTCCCTTTGTATCTAATCCTCTATAGGGATGGAATCTAGCCAGCGCATAGAACAAATATGAGGTCATTGTGAAGGTCTTTGTCTACAACACATTGGACAATTGTTTGTGAATTACTTAGCTGGTGACCCCTACCCAATGGTAGTTAATCTTTTCTTGTTCCATCCTCACAATTGCATGGCACATCCAATTCTCAAATGTACCAGCACTCTTCAATCCAAGCACCTTGCTAAGGAAGGTGATGGCATCATAGTACTCCTTGAATTTTGCTCTATATAGCTGCTTAGGCAACTTGGAATAGTGGAACTTGGGCTTCTCTAGCCAGGAGTTGATAGACTATTGTAATTTCATAGTCTAGTCATCATAGAACTCTTGAGCTACCTCAATGGTGAATCCCACCACATGACACCGATTTGGCATGTCAAAGGTTTGGGCAATGGAAATCGGGTTCAAATTGGTGACGAATCCCCCTTGAGGACCAATTATCCTCTGTGTATCCTGATCATAGTGCCTGGCGCACTCAAGGACCAACTCATAACACTGCACTATAGAGGGGAAACCATCAACATGGGACAAACCAGATTCCATCATTCTTCTAGTCACCAAAGGAGGATCTTTGGCTGCCATCCTTGCTTTAAATTCCTCATAGTCCCAGAGGCCAACATTTGTATCAGTGACTTCTGACCAAACATAAGTGATCTTACTCTCAATGACCTTTCTCTTAATGTCCAACTTAATCCTCTCTGCATCGGATAACGAGGAACCAGCTGCTACTTTGCTTGATTCGGCCTGCACTCAACATGGAAAACACAGTAAAAGCCACATGAAAGTAGGGTTAATTCATCAGAACACCATTAGAATGCATCTCATATAGTCAAGGTGTCATTAAATCTCATATAGAATGACCATAACACATTTCGGGTTTCAAGACCATCTGCGGAATCTGAGCCAGAGAGGAATTCGTGAAATTCCAAACTGATTGGATTCCAACAAAATAACCTAGAAACACCTACTTAATCATTAAACTTGATCATTTTCCATCAATAAATTTACATGGGAGATCCAAATATGACATTAAATAATCATCAAATGCATCATGAATTGTAAACGAATCCAATTATTTCATGCTCCTTTATATTTCATCAAATTTCGGGGAAATCCTTGAGGGACGGATTTCGACAAAGAAAGGGCCAAAGAGGACTTTTGGGAAATCTGGGAGACGGCGGATTTTGGAGAAATATGAACTTGGTGGAAATCCACGGTCAAGGAAAAGTTTTGGACAAATGGAGATTCCCGGGACGAAAGTTTCGGCAAGGGTCAATCATCTCGCTGAGAAGTCTTGGTGAAATCATCTTGTCTCATAGACTCCCAGGGTCTAAACAAACACTTTGGGCAGACTAAAGATTTTGATATGAGGTCCCAATGAAGCCATGGTGTCTTGCCGATAGGTGTTAGGTTTTGAATTCAGCCAGAGGTCCTGCCGATTGCACAGTGTTTCGGCGATATGAAGTCCAATCGGCATAACCTCTTGCCAACATTATGAAGTCACCCTGATAGAAGGTCACTCGACAAGAGTAGGATATGCTCAGAAAAAGGTCTCGCTGAAAGGGGGAGGTCTCAGCAAACTTACGAAAGATCGGCAAGACGAAAGGAGCCTGGTATGAGCTCTTGGTGATGAGGTTTGTCTTGCTGATAGAAAGACTTTGGCATGAGAATTATGGTGTCTGGGCAACCAAATGCAAACCCACGAAGGGCTAAAGTGTGACACAAAAAGACCTACATGACATCTCACTAACCTCAAAGGGTTACAGTGATTAAAAGAACAAAGCTTGATGAAATAAAAAGTGCTCGGTGGGAGGTCTCATCGAAGGATGGATGTCTTGGCGAAAAAAGGAATATTGGCAAAACCATTGGATCCCGCCATGACCTTTTAGAGACTAGGACTTGTCTGGCCAAAAGCAAGTATGAACAAGCATGTCGATGAGACATCTTCTCATGGGGTGAGGTCTCGGTGAAAGAAAAGGTCTCACTGACTAATATGCATGAAGGATTTCATCGGTGTAAAAATGATAGTGTCACGGTGATCTAACATGAACCTAGGAAGACCACTTCGGTGAACCTCAAGGTGGTCGATATGATATCTCAGCGATCTCGAATGGTTACAGCAAATAAAATTTTGAAGGGATGGATTACCCCAGACTGCGACACTGAGCCACGACTATGGATTTCAAAAATTTTAACCTAGGGAAAGTCGGGGATGGAACTTTCATCAATTTTCTTCACATTCTAGGTCAGTCTTAAGATGAAATCACCTGATATGGCTCTGCCCTAGGTATAAAAACCCTACTCATCCACCATTAGCGCACAAGCACATTCAAAATTTAGTTGTTTCAACTGTTGAGTCATCACTAGGGTTTACTAATCACTCTCAGGTAGGATTCATTAAAATGCAGGTGGACACATGAACTCAAAACTCACCTGGGAGATGACAAAGGATGAAATACTAAAAAACCCTAGCATGAAACAAACAAGTACACAGGAATTCAAATCCCACAAGCCCTCACAATACCAACGTGCCATTCATAATTCAATTCAAAGTAGAGCAATTAGACACATACCATTATAAAGCGGGAATTGATCTCAGAAGCAACAAGTGTGAGGCTCAATGGTGTTCACAATGAGCATAGGTGATAATGCACAAGAAATCACCACTAAATGAGACCAATTCAAACCCAAATGCCCAAATCAAAGCCAAAAGCTCAAAGAAAAAACTCTAAGGATGCAGCCCTCAACTCAGACAATGGCAAATAGTGAGCATAATGGCACAAAAGATCTCAAAATCAAGTTAAGTAAACTTCTCAGAACATGCACGGAGCCATAAATACAGTCGATAAGATAGCCATAGAAGGAATTCAGGAATCCCACAAGAGGGCA
This sequence comes from Sequoia sempervirens, assembly GCA_007258455.2. Lineage (NCBI taxonomy): Eukaryota > Viridiplantae > Streptophyta > Pinopsida > Cupressales > Cupressaceae > Sequoia > Sequoia sempervirens. The sequence goes on from VDFB02047230.1 coordinate 578,031,043, forward strand.
GAATCTGAGAAAATCTGGCCCACACAAAAATCCATGAAGATCGAAAATCCCAGAATAACAAGGGTCCAGCTGGAGTCCAAGCAGGATCCGGGAAAATCTGACCAAGGCAGAAAATCCTGAATCTGAGCAAAAGCCTGAAATTCATCCAAAACTCAATATTTTCAATGAATAACCTGGGGAAAACACTAAGGCATTCAAAATAAACAATTTAAACACATGCCTTGGTCAGACAAAACCTCAAAAGAAAGGGCCAAAACACCAAAACCGAAGCGAAAGAGGGTCCCTACTTACAGCAGGGCGTGTGTGCGAAAAATTGCACAATAGGACTCTATGTAGGTGTTGGTACTTTCACCTCTCTCCTTGTATATTTTCAACAATCCCACTCACTCCCTCTATAGAATTATTTCCTTTTTTATTAGATTTCTCTTGATCTTCTAAATTGACCTCTTATTTATAGGAGCATAATATGAATCCTCCTCCTCTCTCTATTGTAATAATAGCCTAGTTAATCCAACCTATCATCATGTACCTCCTCCCTTTCCCATGTAATAGGTACCTTAGGTGTTAAATGGTTCCATCTTGGTCTCCTTATTGATTCATTTCTATCCTTCCACATCCATCTATATAGTTTCAAAATATAGGTAATTTTTTGTTTATCATCTCCCTTAATTGCTAAAGAACCCATTATGCAAGGTACATCTCATTTTTCCTCTATATGTTTATTAGTAAAGTGATCACTATACAAGAATCCTAAATGTTTCCATCCTTCTCCAAAATAAATCTCATTTTTATTAAAGGATCAATAATAATTTCTCCTTTAAGCATGACTCCAATTATTGTGACCACTCTAATGAATCTAGGTGGTCTATACCTTCTCATTATTTGAGGTGTGATCAAGTATTGGATATGCATTCCTCCTAGTAGGGGATGAAATCTGTCGAGATATATCCCATGAGCAATGATGGGTGGATTATTATCTAGGATCACATCTTAAAAATACTATAGAGGTCATGGTATTTGAATCTTAATACATATATTCCCATACAAACCTCTTTCCATGTATTATCAACTCTCCTATAATAGACACCTTACTAAAATTTCATATGATATATACCCAAGTGTTTCCAATTGGAATTGCTATAATTACACTTTTATGGTATTCTAGATATTCATAATAATTTTAATAAATCTACCAAATAGACCCATTCTTGACATTGAACCTACATAATTTTAGGTATCTCCAATGAAAGAAACCCATATCACTCTCACTCGCGCTCTCCTATCTTGTGGAAATACTAGAATAATTTTTTCTTCCAATGATTTAGATCCCTATTGATCATGTAGGTGTCATAGAGAGTGATCATCCACTCTTCATAAACTTGTAGAAACCAAAAGGTTTTATATTATGTGTTCAAATAAGTGAAAAAATTACAAAACTCTCTACTGGATGGTGACAACAGAGGGTTTTTTAAGGAAACAAAATTTCATTTTAAGGTCCTAAGAAAAAATGAATACTTTAGTGTTAAGGTTTTAGATTTTAGAGTTTAGGGTTTAGGGTTTAGCGAACTTAGGGTGAAGTTTGGGTGGCCCTTGAAATAATGGACTTGCAAGTTAGTGCCAATTGGAAATTGATTCTACACTTGAATTTACAAATTTGCTAACTAAATTTGCAACCAAACATTGATGAAATTTATGAATTGTAACTATTCTTTAACATATTATTTTCTAATCTAATTATAATTTAACATTGAAACTAAAGTTTAACATATAATTTTCTCCATGCAATGCAAATGAAAATTAAAACATTTAAGCAATGCAAATGAATTTTCTTGAGCTCAAAATTAGGGTTTTCAAAATCAAAATGATTTGTTCAATTTCAATTTAGGGTTTTAGCAAATTTTTTTGTTTCAATTCAATTTAGGGTTTCAATTTCTAAGAAATTAGGGTTTTTAATGCAATTTTTTTGTTTCATTTCAAACTAGGGTTTTCAAATTCAATTTGTTTTGTTTGATTTGAATTCAGGGTTTCAAAAAGCTTGATTAGGGTTTCTAAATGTAATTTTTTATTTCATTTCAATTTCTAGGGTTTTGAAATGCATTTTTTTTGTTTCATTTCAATTAGGGTTTGCAAATACATTTTTTTTTGGTTTGATTGAACAATTTAGGTTTCAAAAGCTAAATTTTGTTTCTAAAATACAATTCAAGGTTCATTTTTTCATTTCTATTAAAAAATATTTAGGTTTCATTGCATTTTTTCATCTATTTCTACAATTCCTCATTTCTACTATAACAAGAAATAAAATTCTTAAAACGTCAAATAAATTAAAAAAAACATGCTAAAATCAGTTATTCTTTTGACAATTTCAATAAAAAATAAAAAAATGCAAAAAAATGGGGGTAGAGGGGTACCTAGAGACTATTTGTGGAGGTTGTTGTCTCTCACAACTTAGGATCCCATGTTCTGGTAAAATTTAGTTTGTTCATTTTTTAAAAAATAAATACCATTAGAAAACGTGATCTCGATTATTACAAAATGGGATACCATTTTTTATAAATCGGGATCCCATTTTGTACTAATTGATATCTTGTTCCCTGTCCATCGTTTCGAGACCCTTTAACAAATGGGATCCCAATATTTAAAAAGCAGGATCCCGTTTTACATTTAGGCTTGGGATCCCGAAGCTAAACATGATCCCAATTTTTAAAAATCAGGATCCTATTTATAAAAATTGGGATCCTAGTTTTGCAATGCCGATTTTATTTTTTTGGCTAAGGCAAAAACTTCCACGTTTCAAGGACTCAACTTTGTGCACTTACCCCACACAAAGTCAAGATCAAGAATCCCTATCATCAAAATACTATGATGACTTGGCATATATCTTCCAAAACATCCAATGTTTTCCAAAAGAAGAGAACACCCATATGCCAAGCACACATACATCTACCCATGAGATGCTTACTCCTAATGTACATGTAGATGATCTTCATCCAAAACAAGAGTCTCCTACTTTTGATATAATTACCTAGGAACAAGAGTCACCTACTCTTAACATCTTTACACATGATCAAGACATAGAAAGATCTAGAGACAGATTAGAAATGGATCATGAAAAAGGCTTATACATAAGTTGAGAATCGGAAACATCCTATGTAGGCATATAAAAAATGAATAGTGAGGAATACTTCTACATAAGTAGTGAATTAGGAACATCTTGTGAAGATATATCAAAAATGAATCATGAGGAAAACTTTTACATGGACAGTGAATTATCAACACCTCTTGCAAAAATATTGAAATCTAATATTTTACAAGATCAAGCCATAGATATCAATCAAGAAGTTTCCCCACATATAGAGGATTCTATCAGTGAAGAAGCTATCACTTTTGAAGATCCACAACAAAGTAGAAAGGATTAACAACTTGTTTCCATGGGAAGACATGTCCTATTGCAAATAAAAATCTTCAATAGATGAATTATCAAGGCAAAGGAGTAGGCCTACATAAAAAGGGTATCCTAGAACCAGTGTAGATTATTGGAAATCCTAAGCATCAAGGTCTTGGTTATTTCAAATTTAAGGGATTTAAACATATCAATGATACCTCTATAATATTGGTGGAAACTTTATCTAATATAGGCATCAACATAGAGAGCATAAAGATTCCTTATGATGAAATTGCTACCAACACTACAACTAGCCATGTCATGAATAATTATCCACACATATTTCAACCCTATGATTGAGACCAACAACAAGATAAAAAGCTATATCAAAGAACGAAACAAGTCATTGAAGCAAAAGAAACAAAAAAATAAATGGAAAAGAAAAGTTCAAATGGATACAAAAGAAAAAGAAAGAAAATAATCCCTATCAAACTCCATTAGTTAAAGAAACTATGGGGTGAAATCAAAAGGGGAACTTCATCCATAAAAAAAGTCCAACAATACAAAAGAAATATTCAAGAATGACCTACATGGTATATCAAGATGTTGGTCCCAATCAAATCTCTATATCCACCCATCATTGCTCATCATCCCAAGTTTGGAGAGTCAAAGGTTCCAAACTATCAACCAATCCATTTGAATATCATATCCTTCAATGCATTTCGCCATCCACGATATCCAAATCTCACATTGACCATGTGTTGGTAGCAACTCTTTATCATAAGGATTCTAAGGGAACTCTATCATGATGTGAATATCAAGGTAAAGTTAACTACGGTATCAACAAGGAAGATAAGAATTATCAAGGGTTACATTCAAGCACCTATATCCTAGAAAAATAATTCCTCCAAGTAGGATATTGTTGACAAGTCATGAAAACAACAACCATATTAGCACTAATAGCACCTACATCAACACCACTAGGTGGTTCAACATGAGCAAAAAAGGGTCACCATAATGAAAACCTAGTAAATAGGAATTTTGTGTGACATCAAAAAGAATTAAAAAATAAAAAAATCAAGAAAATAGTCAAGAGAATAATCATCCTCCACTAAAAACCACTATGGTGGCACTTTGGACAAGTACCAAGATGAAAACCTAGAAAATAGGTGTCATGTGTAGAGTTAAGCATCTACATGCACCATTTCAGGTGGAAGAATCTCATCGTATCCATAATAAATCCCATCCATTTTTAACCAAAATCCAACTTATCTTGATCTTGACAAATGTTTGGTGTGCACTTTACACTTATGAAAAACATATTGGCATGGGTCACTATCATTGATCCAATCCTATCCAGCATTATCTGAGTCATAAGGCATCATCCAAAAGGGTATACTCTATCCAAACATGTTATCCTATCACAAGATAATCCATCACCTACATTGCTAGAAATTGGGGGCAAGTACTTACATCTTGCTTCAGAATAAATCTTGATCTATGCCTTCTAGCTCACATTGTGATCTAGGAATTGTACAGATAACAAGCTGTGCCACATGGTACCCTTCCTAGTTCATCCCACCAACAAGCTATACCACCAATGCACTATTAGGGTAACCTTCAAAATAGTTTGTCCCGACAATAAGGTATACTGCCAATGCACCACTAGGGTAACCTTCAAAAGAGTTCATCCCACCAACAAGGTATCCCACCAATGCACTACCAAGGTAACCTCTGAAATAGTTCATCCCAACAACAAGGTGTACCACCAAATCACTATTAAGGTAACCTTCAAAGATAACAACAATGTGGATTATTCCTTCACTCAACAATTCTAAGATATCAATAGTTGCTTGAACCTCACGGCTACTTCAAGTAATCTTTTTCGCAACATATCCTCTAGAATCAAAAAGTGAAATATCAATCTAAGTTTTTAATATCTTAGCACTATCAGGGTAACCTTGGAAATAGTTCATACCAACAATGCACCACTAGGTTAACCTTCAAAACAATTCATCCCAAAAAAAAGGTGTACCACCAATGCACTACCAAGGTAACCTTCAAAGATACCAACAACATGGATTATTCCTTCACTCCAAAATTCTAAGATATCAATAGTTGCTTGAACAACATAGCTAGTTCAAGTAAGCTTTTCTGCAACATATCCTCTAGAAAACAAAGTGAAATATCAATCCATGTTGTCAATATCTTATACCCCAGGAAAAAGGGTAAAAAAATTAAAAAAATGGAAAAAAGATGAAAAATACAAAAAAGTAAGAAAAATAGTACAAAGAGAAATAAAATGTGATTCTTTAAGTGAAAACCAATTTGCGGCACTTCTAGAATAGGTACCATAGTGAAAACATTGAAAACAGGTGCTATGTTTGAATAAAAATTGCATCATTATCTATCGGTACTATCCACAACATCCACCCATCCATTTCATAATAAAACATGTATCCCACCATGGATTTTTAGTAACCAAGGAAATTATCCTTGTCTCCAACTGGGGGAAACTTCCTGAAACTAGTCATGGATTAGATCTTTGAGTGTCCTATTAGGGTCAAAAAACAACAAAAAAAAAAATTGAAAAAAAAAAATTTGAAATATTTGAAAAATATAAAAAACAAACAACATCGTTGGGTTATTCCTTCACTCAAATAGTCTATGATATCAAAATTTTCCTGAACCTCATAGCTAGTTCAAGTAGATTTCCTGCAACATATCCTCTAGACGCCAAAGTGGAATATCAATCTAGATTATCAATGTTTTTTTATCCAGAAACAAGCTTATGCTTTGAGTCAAATATTCAAACTACATGGTCTTTGCATGTACAACATAGGAAAGGATAAATAGGCCATGAGACCCTAGGTCAGTCCCCTTAGGTTTCTATCATGCTTTATTTCAAATTAGTCAAAATTCAAAATTCAAAAATAGTCAAAAATTCAAAATCCAAAAAAATAGTCAAAAAATAGAAAATTTAAAAACATTCAGAAAACATAAAAGTTCAAAAAACATTCAAGGAAAATGAACTACGAGCCTCTATGTGTACACAATATTCAAGGCTTATATTTGATGAGCCCCCGAGGCCCTAGGTTAGTCCCCTGAAAGAAAAAAAAAATCTCATCTCTATTATCACAATCCACAATAAATTGTTCACCCATAATAAAAAAATTTGTCATACTCAGCAAGAGATACTACAAAAATAAATATGGAAAGAGATACTACAACCTTTTTTTTTTTATCTTTTTATATAGTCTTAACTTTATGATTTCTTTTATTGACTCATTCCCAGGATCTCTCAAGGATGTCCATAAGGATTTAGAGAAGAAGGAATAGGGGAAATTGAGCATCATTTTAATTTGATGTTTGTAAGATATTTTTGTAATACTACCATGGTGAATACTTTCTTTATTGTGTGTATGAAAGTTATGTTGAAATAATTTGTGAAGCAGTTGCATGTTAGGTGTTCTATACCTCTTTGTGTGACTAGTCCAAAAATATTTTAACACAATCCAAACCACATACTTTAAACAAATTTTTCATATGTGTTGTATGAGAAAAGACACTTTTTTTTGTAGATTCAAAGTCCATGCAATAGATACAAAGTCACCTTGGTCATTAATACCCAAGTGCACTATATTTTTTTGCTACATCAAATAGGATTGTTCAAAACTACGAAGTCTCCAAGAAAAGAAAAAGAAACATCATCAACTACTAACAACATCAAATTTATATCCATCATCAAAGGTATTTCTTCTAACTAACATCCATCCTACATAGAAATATCATTAGTACCATATCCATCCTGCATCCACAATGTCATCAATACATATCATGATGATAATAAACCAATAAAAAAATCATGTATCTTGTATGGGGCATACATCCATCATATATCAACATGACATAAACATCATCTAACCAAACAATATATTGATCATCCTTAATAAAACAACATATGAAATAAAGTATGATTCATCCATCCATATCATATGCATACATTAGAAAAGTAAAAAAAATACATAAACATACATCATCATACATTGGCATCCATGATCATCACACAAACATAAAATAAGTTAAATCGAAGAAGGTAAATCTCATATATATCATCATAAAAAAAGTGTGAATGTCATAAGTACACCATCATCAATGAAACAAGTGTGATAGGATAATACAAAATAATATATATGTGGCATCGATTAGACCAATGAATATATATATATGAAAATCATGTCTACAATATGTCTTTGAGTGATAAACAACATGAAGATCAAGTATAAAGAGAAAAAAAACTACCTAACAGGAAGGACAAAACCCTATAGACCAGGTTGCGGACCACCATATAAATCTAGATGTCTATCAAAGTGATCACCTGCCTCACCACCACCACCACCATTTCACACAACACTGGCTCTCTGAACCATGGATGTTGAGCAGCCCTAGGAATAGTAGCATCATATAAGGTCTAATAATATGTCAACATCTGTAATAGTTGATCTCGCTCTACTCTAAAACTATCATGCTATTCCCTGAGAGTATCTCTCTTCACCATAATAAAATGTACCTAAGCATCTAGCATCATGTTTTTTCCCACTCTCACTATCTCACTCAACCCTCAAACTATCTGTCTTTGTGGTCAAAGTAGCAACCTTAGCCTCCACTTCCTATTGTCACACTATCTTTACATCTCTATTAGCACTCATGTGAGCTAATTGTATACCTCCATCCCTAGGTGGTGGAGGGGGACCCAAAACCTATCCATGACCTTGTACCTAAGGAATATGCTCATCTTGACCACCCTGTGCCCCATCACAATGGTCCCTATCCAGTTGCTCCGTAAGAACCTCAATGCACTGTCACTCCCTACATGACCCGTAATAACTTCTCTACCTAAAGTGGGATCACCCCCAAGATCTATGAATCTCAATGTCCTATGCCATGCCCACCATTGATCATAATCAAGAGTAGTACTTGGATCCGCTAAACATATCAACCAACCCTAGCAAATTGGGGAAAGTGCTCTAAAATCTGCAACAATATCATCTTGGTTTTCCTAGTGACCCCATACACAGACTTCCCTTGTGGTCTAACTAAAATGAGTCTCATAAGAATCAGGGAACCATCCCTATCTCTCTCCAAACTGAAAAAAAATCTATCTAGTAAGTAACACTCAAGTAGAGAGGGAGAATGAGTGATCAACCATCTTGTTTTTTGACAGTAAACACGATGATCTGGATTGTCTAGCCATGCCTCACAATCCATATAAGGTATCCAAACAAAACCTGGCATATCATCAAAATGATAGTGCCAGTATGGAAGATCTCCAAGTAGGGTGTAGTGTAAGAAATCATTGTAACGGTATGAGTATGGATCAACACGAGTATGATCCTATATCCCATCAAGTCGAGAAACTATAATATGCTTCCAATCCCAAATATTCAAAAGAGAAACACCTACAAAATAAGATTTCCTACCTCAATATACAACCTTGTGCATATCTCTATAAAGGTGGGCAAGAAAACACAAACCCCATGCATATTTGATCCCATGCTCAAACATACCCTTAATATAGATACCCCATCCAACAGGGAATTGATGACCTCTCCTATCAAGAACAACTAGTCCTGGAATCAAACCAAAAAGGACAAGATAAATGGGATCTGCACTGCCAATGAACTCAAAAAAATCAATCTTTGACTATTGCACCTTCAAATGTCTGACACCCAAAACACACTGCATAGCATGAGTACGCTATCAAACATGATATGTCATGAGCTCACCATGGATAGGAATGCAAAGAATCCTCCACACATTCTCAAGTGTAATAGTAGCCTCTCTAGTGGGTAGATGAAATGAGGACATCTCTGGATGCAATCGCTTCAAAAGTGTGATCATCATCATTGTATGAGTCCAGATGGGAGGAATATAACAAATATGACATAACTTGACCACATCTAGAAAGTCTTTCTCCAAAACATCGAAACTAGTAATTAGACCAAATAGATCCCACAATTTGTTGTCTCTTGGTTGCAATGGTTTAAGCATCACCTACAATCATTTTAACCCATGATGTTAAGGGTTTCACTCTGAAGCCACAAAAAAACACCAAAACAATGAGAAATGACACTTGTGGTTCCAAAATAGGAAAATGCTAGCAAGATTTACCAAAACCAAAAAAATAAGAGAAAATGCAAAGAAACAACAAAAAAAGCAAGGCTTTAGAGCAAGGGCGAGGGTTTACGTCAAGGGAAAGAAAATCAAATGTAAGGATTTAAAGCAAGTGTGAGGATCTAAATCAGATGGAAGGAAATAGTCTAAACAAAAAAAAAATGCAATGATCTAGAGCAAGAGTAAGGATTTAGAGCAACTAATACTTTTAAGGGAGAAGTTCTGGGTCAAAGGCAAAGATCTTGAGCAAGGGCGAGGGTTTTATGTCAAGTGTAAGCTTCCTTACCTAGCAAGTGTGAGGAAAATGATGAAAATTCTCTAAAATAATCAAAACTTCACTATTGACTCAAGGAACTTTGTACATGCAATACGAGAATGTGATAAGATGAAAATTAGAAGTGACAAGGCACATACTAGGTCACCATCACCTGCAGGCTGTCCAAACTCCCTAACCAAGTCTGAATGATGTGGGACTCCCTAAATCCTCAACATTGCTCCTTAACAACTAACATAATGGTAAATATAGAGACAAGAATGAGCTATAGGATCAAAGCAAAAATGAGCCAATTATAAATCCTAATGACCTATATTATCCCTAAAAAAAAACCTTAATTTCACCTAGGAAACTCTATTTTTTACTTAGGAAACCTTCCTACATTCAAAATAAGACTTTTCAGGAACATCAGAACAAGCAATGAGGGACCTATAGACCTAATTCTTCATCCTAAACACATCTAAAGAGAAATAGAATAGTTTTGTGAGCCTAACCTCAAACTCAAAATTTTTGGCCAACCTGTCAAGGGGGTAGCACAGAGTCCTACCATCATTCTGCTAAACGTTGGGGCATAGTGGGGCATAATTTTTTTTCAAAAACTTGATCTTAAAATAAAAATCTTTGACACAAAGCAACTAGTACTTTGCCTCAAAGAGGGGAAAAATGTAGACATGTAAAATTGACCTAACACCTATCACACACCCTAAACAACATCAAACAACATCAAACATCATCAAACATCATCAAACAACATCAAACAACATCAAACAACATCCAAAACACTAATTTTCACCTATTAATTGAATAATACAATATTATTTAATTAATTCACCATTTCAACATTTTTGACAAATTAAATAAACTTCATTTATTTAATAAAGTCCTGAAAACCATATTTCTACTATTAATTGAATGATACAACATTTTTTAATTAATTCACATTTTCATCATTTTGACCAATTAAATAAATTGCATTTATTTAATGAAGTCCTAATATCATGTTACTTTATCCTGATTAGTTAATTAATGCCAATTATTTAATTACATTACTAAAGAACCTTATTCCCCTAAGCTAATTGAATTATTAAATCATAATAATTTAATTACAAGACTTTCCCTCCAAAATTTGAATAATTAAATCAAACTATTCAAAATATTTATCAAAAAATAAAATAAAACTATTGCAACTTTGTTTGCAAAAGTCAAACTTGATTTGCATGTTCAAATCCAAAAAGGAATTAATTAATTAAATAAATTAATCAATTTTCCTCACCCACCTTTTGATTGAGAAAATTACGAATGCTAACTGAGCGATCTAATTTTCTGATTGATCAATCAATTTCCTAACTAAACCATCTACATCTTGATTGATCAATCTAAATCCTAACTAACCAATCTATTCCTCAATCACATAAATTGCGCAATCTACTTTGCATAATCTGCTCATGTGTAAATCATATCAACACCTTTCAATCATTGATATTGATTCAACATTGCTTTATCCTGATTGTCCATTTCAAATCTCAATTTCTATATAACAAACCTATTTCCTCATAAAAAAAGGATCAAAGAATCAACATCATTTGCACAATGATGTATTACCGACATTTACAACCACCATTAGAGCTTCAACATTTCTTCGATCAACCAACATCAACACCATTCTTCAAGCTTTGCACATGAACTATGGAGCCTTTGTAGTCATACGAGCAATCCAACATTAGGTGAATATACTCCGATATGAGATGGGTAACAATTTCATTGTTGAATTCATTTGTTTATGTATTGCATTCACATGTTCTTGAATTTGGTAATCTTAATTGTTCATTTTGTAAGTGTAGGATTAAATCTAGATTTATGTTCTTGATCTTAGATTAGATTCTAATTTTATTTACATTTACCTTGTTTGCATCTATGATTTTCCCCCTCACACAAAATGGATCCTTGATTGCTACAATAAACTTTAATAATCTTCCCTTGAATTCCTTCTTGAATGCTCTTGAATTCTCTATAATGCTCTTGTTAAAGTATTCTTGATTGCCCATAAAAATTCTTAGATTGCTTATGATGATCTGGGATGAAACTATGTGAAATAACCTTATATTTATACTTAAGATTAAATCCTGAAATTCAAATAAAACAAGCTGACATCATATCTAGGATTTGAAATCATTAAAATACTACCAAAAACATATCCCAAGGGGGGTTTCCTAAGCTAGGTGAGTACCCATTCATCATAGGGTGAATGGGTCCTAACATATTTAACTAGGACACATTTCAGGGGATGTGAAATTTAATGTCAAAAGGGGGTCCTATGACCTAGAGAGGATCCATTCGCTAGGTGTCGAATAAGTCCTAGGTCACTAGCCTAGGACACATTCCTTGCAAATTTAAGTGTTGTGTAATATTATTTAAGAGTTTCAAGCTTTACCCCTTAGAAAATGAAATTAATTAGGCTTAATTTGAATTTAAGGGGACAATTAAGCTCAAATTAACCTCAATTAATTGATAAGCCCCTAGATTAATGTGAAAGTGTAAGGATACACTTTACAACACCTAAATAAGGCACCATTAAGTCCATTTTATTAAAAGAGGCCCTAGACTTAATGTGAAGGTGTATAACACATTACAACACTAAAGTAAGGGAACATTAGGCTCATTTTAATGTTAATTATTCTTTTCCAAACTAAGGAAAAGGGATACTTTATCTATTACTACATTTTTCCCCCACTTTAGTGAGAGTATGACCCCATTTCAAAATCACACTAAAGTAGACATCCAAGAAACTTATTTATGTAGCAATGACAAAGATACACAATCATACACTATCAAAGACCAAGAGAAGATCAACCTATGTTGAATAAGATAGCTAAGAGGGGGGTGAATTAGTTGTGAAAAATTTTTAAAATTTCCAAACATTTACAAAAAATAAGATCAATTACAAATCCTTTACTCTACTAAAATGATTAAACTTTAAATGCAAAGGAAGAAACTAGAAATGCATCACACATACACAAAAACACTAGGTTTGCGTGGAAAACCCAATAAGGAAAAAACCATGGTGAGGATTAGCTCACAATATAAATAATATCAAAACTAATTACAAAGGCTCATTGCTTGAGCAGGCTCATTTCCAAAATAGGACTCATTGTCTGGATTAGGACTTGCTATCCAACAAGGGTTAACCACCTGGAGGGCTCACTACCACAAATATACAAAGAATGTACAAGAGATACATTATAGAGAGAAGAAAATATCAATGAAAAGATATTTCCCCCATAATTAACTCAACCACTTGTAGACATGCATGAATGAGAGAGTACACCTTCATCTCACTACATCTGAAAACTCAACAATTAGTTTTTTTCATTGATCTACCACACTCGCATCACATACACATTGTTTCACATATATATTTCTCTATTTATTTGCATACTTCTTATAGATATCTCATCACACATTTATACCATCTTCAACTTTGAAATATGTCCAAATTTAGTCATACATCATTTGAATTCAAATTAGGTCAACACAAAAACATTCTAGGATGGACTTAGGATGAGGGCGACCCAGACATATGCTTGATAAGGATCCAAATTAGTCCCAACAGACTTCATTAACTTTGAAAGTAGTGTTTAACACAAGGTCAACCAAACTAGTGTAAAACACATAGAATAATTAAGCACACACAACTCTTAACATAGAATAATTAAGCACACACAACTCTTAACATGATTCAATCTTTCCAAACAACAAAATTATCTTCAACATAATAGTAAAATATTAACTATAGAACCACAAGTCATAAGACTCAACTAAGAAGAAATCCAAAGCAACTATATTTCTCCTGGACCTTAGTCAAATACCTTGAAAAACATAGTTCACAATTGGTGAACATAACTCGTACTATACAATGATCTATAAACCCAAAATATGGATATATTAGCTTTCAACAACCATGATCAACATATTCGAGCCATACAAATAGAGGAAAAAATCCTAGAGAAAAATTTGAAGAAACCACTAAATACCTACAACCTTTCTTTATTACAAATTTCGCAATATCCTTGACATATACAACCAATAACCTGCAACCATGACATCAATGACAACACCAACCAGTTGATAACCAATTAACTAGTTGAAATCAATGACAACACCTTAATTATTCCAACAATATCCCCCTTTTCCATTGATGACAACACATGATGTAAAAAACATCAAAGACAACATTCTAGCTCTAAACACACTTTTGATGATTTTACTTTTTATTTCTCCTCCTTAGTAGATAATCTTTTTCACATCTTCCTCATCTCCCCCTTTGAGATCAATGGTAAAGAAAAATGATTTTTTACATTGATTTCCCCTTTGAGATTAAGCACAAAATATTCTTTCAATGACAACATATGACACTACCTACTCCCCTTGAGAGGTATCCAACAAAACATCAGTCCATAAGAAAGATAGATCCAAAGACCCACCATTGATGCATCTCCATAAGCATCTAGTTCAAGAAAGGAGGGGCAATCACCTTTAACTTCTCCCTAAGATACTCAAAAGTATCTTTAGGAAGAGCTTTCGTAAATATATATGCAATTTGATCCTTTGTATGTACATACTCAAGTTTTACTTCATTCTTATCAACCATCTCTCTCAAAAAATGATGCCTAATAGATATATTATTTGTCCTTGAATGCATCGCTATACTCTTTGAAATGTTAAATACACTTGTATTATCACAAAAGATAGAAATAGGATCATCATACATTACTTTCATATCTTTCAATGTTTGTTTCATCCATAAACTTGTGTGCAACATGATGCAACAATAATATACTCAACTTCAGCAATGGAAAAAGAAACTGAATCTTTCTTTTTACTTAACCAAGTCACCAATCTACAACCAAGAAAGAATGCACTACCACTTGTACTTTTCTTGTTGTCTACATAGCTAGTCCAATCTACATCTATATAAGCACTTAGTGTAAAGTCAGTATCCCTAGGATACCATAAGCTATAATCCAAAGTGCCATTCAAATATTTGAATATTCTCTTAATAGTAGCAACATGTGTATCTCAGGATCTTCTTGAAATCTAGCGACAAGATAGACTACATGCATAATATTCGGTCTAGTAGTAGTCAAATACAATAGTCCACCAATCATAGATCTACATTTTCTCTGATTAGCCTTAGGTGAATCATCATCTTTACTTAGTTTTCAACCAATCACCATAGGAGTGCATACTAGTTTTGAACCATCCATCCCAAACATGTTCAACATCTCTCTTACATACTTAGATTGTGAAATAAAAATCCCTTTCTCTATTTGATTAATTTGCAATCCAAGAAAGAAATTCATCTCACCAAACATGGACATCTCAAATCATTTTTGCATTTATTCTACAAAAATATTACAAATAGTTTCATTTCCTCCAAAGATGATGTCATTAACATATACAACCACAATCAAGATTTTGTCATTTTTAATTTTAAAATATAGATTCCTATCAATCATATCTTTTTTGAAACCTTGCTGAATCAAATACCTATCTAACCTTGCATATCAAGCTCTAGGAGCTTTCTTCAATCCATATAGATCTTTCTTCAATATCTAGACCATATCTGGCTAATCTGACAACTAAAATCCTTTTGGTTGTTCCATGTAGACATCTTCTTCTAGCTCACCATTCAAAAATGTAGAATTAACATCCATTTGATAGACCTTAAAATCTTTATGAGCATCAAATGCTAAGAACATCCTGATATCTTCCATTCTTGCCAGTGGGGAAAAATTCTCTTGAAAATCTATGCCTTCTACTTGTGAGTATCCCATACAAACAAGCCTTGCTTTATTTCTTACCACTTCTCCATTTTCATTCAACTTGTTTTTGAATACCCACTTTGGTCCAATTATATTTTTTTCTACTTGTCTAGGGACCCATTCCAAAGTTTGATTCTTTTCAATCTACATAAGTTCTTCTTTCATAGTTTCCATCCAATTATCATCTTTACATGCTTCACTTATGATCTTTGGTTCAATCTCAAAAATTAAATAGAGATTTATCTCACCAGCAGTAGATTTATTTCTTGTCAATACTCCTTTTGTCTTGTCTCCAATGATCTGACTTTCTGAATGATATTTCTAAACATATTTAGGTATTTTTGGGGACACCACCGAAGCTTCTTCTTATTCTTTATTTTTCTTCTCTTTCTCATCCTTTTCCTATTCTTCCACAACTTCCTTAATCCTTACACAATCAGGCTCATCAGATACATATCCATCAACTTCAATTGAGTTCTTCATTGCTTCTTCAACCTTGAAATTTTTTCTTTCTACAATCTTTCTTAGTCTTTTATTGAAACATCAGTAAGCTTTTATTTTGGTAGAATATCCAAGAAAAATATCTTCATCACTTCTAGCATCAAACTTCCCCAAAATTTCTTCATCTCTTCTGATACAACATTTTCTTCCAATTACCTTGAAATACTTAACAGTAGGAATTCTTCCACACCATAGCTCATAGGGGATCTTAGTGCTATTTTCTCTTGCTTGAATTTGATTAAACACATAAATAGTAGTGTGAATAGCTTCTCTTCAATTAAATTTTTGTGGAACAACTTCAATAATCATTGATCTAGCAGCTTCTTGAATTGTTCTATTTTTCCTTTCAACAACTCCATTCTATTGAGGAGTTCTTAGAATACATAACTGTCTTTTTATTCCAAAAACTTCAAAAAACATATTAAACTCATGGGAGGTGAATTCACCACCACTGTCAAACCTTAATTATTTTATTCTCAAAATTACTTCATTCTCAACCATAGCTTCAAATGTCTCAAATCTATATAATGCATCAGATTTCTCTCTAAGAAATGTAACCCATGTATACCTAGAGTAATCATCGATTGAAAGCATAAAGTACCTTTCACCTTGTAGAATTATCACTCTTATAGGACCACAAATATCTATATGAATTAAATGGATTAGTCCAATAGTATATTGTTCTTTTGATTTTATGTTGTTTCTTGCTTGCTTTCCAAACTGGAAATTCTTGTAAATAGCATTAACAAGATTTTTAATCCTTGGTAAATATCTCATGACTTGCACTACACTAATCCTCGCCAGATTATCAAAATTCATATGACACATTCTCCGATTCCATAACCAACTATCATTAATCCGATTCATAAAGAAACATCCATTAGCACCTTTAAGTTGATATATATATCCTTCACACTTCGTTCTTGCAGCAATTATTGGTCCGGATCCTTTCCTAATTTCACATCTCTCATCCTTGAATACAAGATTATATCCTTTGCTACACATTTTTCCAACACTCAAGAGATTATGCATTAAGCCCTTGACATAGTATACACATTAGTATTATGATTTCCATCAAAAATTATTGAACCCATCCAACAAATTTTAGTACTAGTATAATCTCCAAACATAACTAAGCCTCGATCATATTTTTCAAGTTTAAAAAAATTACTCTTATCACTAGTCATGTGATGTGAACAATCACTATCAAAAACCCAATAGTTTGTTTCCTCTTTGGCATGTAGGGAAGATATTACAATATCTTTTTTTTTCTCTTTATCCTTCTCTGAAGGGCATCCTTTCACCTATCTTTCAGAATTAGGAGAATTAGGTTCATCTTTTATAGCCAAGAACAAGCATTCATTGTCATCAAAATCTCCATAATCAGATTCCTCATCAGAAATACTAGCATCCTCATTCACATAATATGCTTTGTTGATATTTTTACCTTTTTTTACTTTCTCAAATATTTGTTTGTTCCTCTTAGCTCTTTTTGAACACCTTGAAGCATAGTGACCTATTCATCCACAACTAAAGCATTTAAATGGTAACTTACCTTTATACTTTCCAGAACCTTTCCTCATTCTTCTCACAAAGTTAGCTTCTACTTCATCAAGATTCTCTTCATCTAGATCTTCAACTCTTGTAGCATTAAAATTAGCTTATGATTTGGATCCATTTCTCAAATTCAGCTTTCTCAATTCATAATATGTTAGAGTCTCCAATAAATAATCTTTAGTGTAGGTCTTGTAGTCTATATGTTCTTCAATAGTAGATACCTTTTCACTATATGCATCAGGGAGATTCCTAAGAATATTCTTTACAATCCTGGGTTCATCTACTATAGCACCAAGTCCTTGCATTCCACCTACCACTTCATCTACTCTCTATACATAGGATTTAATGTTCTCATCTTTACACATATGCACAAGCTCAAACCGTGTTTCTAATTTATGCAA
The DNA here is from genome assembly GCA_007258455.2 of Sequoia sempervirens. Taxonomy (NCBI): domain Eukaryota; kingdom Viridiplantae; phylum Streptophyta; class Pinopsida; order Cupressales; family Cupressaceae; genus Sequoia; species Sequoia sempervirens. The sequence goes on from VDFB02047230.1 coordinate 578,049,154, forward strand.
CATTGTTTCTTTGACCCTTTCATATCCTTCATGCACCTTTTCTAAAGTATCCCAAACCTCTTTAGTAGTCTTTAGATTTTAAACTTTAATCAACTCAAAATGTGTAGGACTATTCTTCAAAATGAACTTCACCATATTGTTTGCTTTATATACCTTGATTTTATTAGTTGTACTTAGACCATTAGTAGGGGGAGTGTAAGAAGTCTTGTATGATTTCTCTACATCATATCCATAATACTCCAAATATTCTTCCATCAGTATTTTCCAGATAGCATAATTAGTTCCATCGAACTTTAGATATTAAAAAGTGATCTTTCCTGCCATCCTAGAACTTCCTTAAGCAGTTAAGCTCCTCTCCAAGGAACCAAACTCTGATACCAATTGTTGAATAAGAAAAATGAGAGGGGGGTGAATTAGTTGTGAAAAAATTTAACCTTTACAAGCTTTTACCAAAAATTAGATCAATCATAAATCCTTTACTCTACTAAAAATATTAAACTTTAAATGCAAAGGAAGACACTAAAAAAGCATCACACATATCTAATAACAGTAGATTTATGTGGAAATCCCAATAAGGTAAAAACCACAGTGAGTATTAGCTCATAATATAAAGAATATCAAAACTGATTACAAAAGCTCACTGCTAGAGTAGGCTCATTGCCAAAATAGGACTCACTGTTTGAATCAAGATTCACTGTCCAAAAAAGGTTAACCACTCAAAGGGCTAACTACAACATAGATACAAAGAAGATAGAAGAGATATGTTATAGAGAGAAGAAAATCTCAATGAAATAGAGATTTCTACCATAATTCACTCAACCACTTGTAGACAAGCATGAATGATAGAGTACACCTTCAACTCACTACATCCAAAAACTCAACAATTATATTTCACACTTATTTAAAAAAAATGTATCGCATACACATTGTTTTACATCTATCTTTCTCTATTTCTTTGCATACTTCTCACTGATATCTCATCTTGCATTTATACCATCTTCAACTTTGAAATATATCCATTGAAGTTATCTATACATCATTTGAATTCAAATTAGGTCAGTACCAAAACATTCTAGGGTGGAATTAGAGTGAGGGTGACCCAAACACATGCTTGATAAGGACCCAAATAAGTAGCAACATGCTTCATTAACTTTGAAAGTAGTGTTTAACACAAGGTCGGCCAAACTAGTGTAAAACATATAGAACAATTAAGCACACATAACTCTTAACAAGATCCAATCTTTCCAAACAACAAAATTATCTTGAACACAATCATAAAAGCTTAACTATAGAACCGCAAGTCATAAGACTCAACCAAGAAGAAATACAGATCAACTATATTTCTCTCAAACCTTAGTTAGATACCCTAAAAAAACACGGTTCACAACTAGTGAACATAGCTCACACTGTACAATGATTTAGAAACCCAAAATCTAGATATAGTAGCTTTCAAAAACCATGATTAACATATTTGAACCATACAAACATAAAATAAAATCCTAGAGAAAAACTTAGAGCAACCATTGAATACCTACAACCTTTCTTTATTACAATTTTCTCAATATCCTCGACATATACAACAAATAACCTGCAACCATGACATCAATGACAAGAACAACTAGTTGGTAACTAGTTAACTAGTTGACATCAATGACAACACCTTCATTCTTGCAATAGCCTAGACTGCACAATGTGATGTGGAACACATCTATACTATTTCTTTTGTGCTCACTTTGGGGTAGTGGAACCTTAGGCCATCCACTAGGTGAGTATCCCTCTATGAAGGTGGTTTAGTGAGGAATTCATGCCTATGTGTTGGCTCTCACTATACTTACCATACCATTGATAAATTCAATAGGGTACCACTCAAATTCTTGTTCATGCTTAACAATTTTTGTTATGCTATCTTTCATTTAATTATGGTTGTGATTGTGCTTCATAAGGTCAACTAGTTGTGTTACGCCAAACACTGATGAATTTTTTTTATATTTTTATTTTCTCATGTAAGGTCTTATTCATAGGGAACATCTTTCCTAATGTCTCAAAGAGAGGAAAAATCTAGAGTAATAGATTGTAACTTAGGGGATGCCTCACATCACATCAAGCCACTAAGAGAAAGTCATACACTAAGAAATATCACACACTTGGATGACATCAAACCCAATGACACCACCAAGAAAAGGAAACATCACAAGAAAAATACAATCACTATGAAATTTGCACAATGTCAAAATATGTTATCGATATATGCCCCAACTTTAAAGTAGTTGCTAACAACATCGTTGTGAGAAATTTATGTAAAGTAGCCAATGTTCCATCCCAAGACACAAGAGCTTACTCAGAAATCCCTATGCTAAGTCTTATGTTCCCAAATTAGAGATACATCATGAAAAAGGAAGGAGGGGTTTCCCCCAAAAATATGAAAGGTATCTATGGATCTAGGGTTAGTATATCTTTGCTATAGTGTTGCCATAGAGCTTAGAAATATCATCATTCTCCAAATAATCATAGAACTGGAAGAATGACTCAAAAAGAGAAAAAGAAAAGAAAAATGCTTTAGGTCAACATGGAAGAGACCTAAATGTCTCAACACCTTGCATCATCCTCAAATGGAAAACACAAGACAAATGAAAAGATAAAGTATTTGCAACATAGAGAATAATGTACGTACATATAGAGGAATGCACAAAAAGAGAGAGATACATCAAATGAAACATCACAGGGGATCACATTATGCACATGAAATCACATAAAGAAATAATTAAAATGACTAGTAAAGCACATGTGAGTCAACCTATAGCACATCATATGCATCCAAATCTCAGTTAGTATATACAAAAGGGAAACAACTAGCCAAAGGTACCACAACACATGCCAAAACTAGGACAAGGCTAACTAACCCCTTGCCCCAACTAAGTGAAAGACATGGATGAGATGAGATAGGTGATGAGAATGAGCTCCTTACAATAAAGAGAATGACTTTCAATGAATGTAAAACATGTAATAGTGAGCATAGTAAAATCCTACAACTATTATATGACAAGGAGAAAAAGGGCATGCTTTAGGTCAAGATGGATTTTTAAAGGGTTTAAATTTCTTCAATATTTTCTTTAAAGGTTGAAAATCATTAATGTTGTGTCCAAAGAATCTATGATAAGCACAATATGGTTCATTTTTCATTATTTTGTCCTTTTTGTCAAGTTTTCAGGTTTAGGTGGTAATTTGATTAGTTTCCAACGTAAAAGAGCATATAAGATTGTCTTAGTTTTGGATAGTTGTAAAAAGTTATAAAAATATTTAGGAGGCTCATACAGTTGTTGTAATTGATGTGTTTGATGTTCATGTACTCTAAGAATCTTTATCTTTTGTTTGATTATGATTTTTTCATCACTTTCTTCTTCTAACTGCAAAATCTTTCCTTTTTTTAGAAAAGGATGTGTTAGGAGTAGCAAAGTGCTTAGAACTTGTGTGTTCTTCTCTCTTATGCATGGGAGATGTAATGCAAGGTGGTTGAGGAGGAGGTAAATTTTGGTAAATGATATGGACTAAGGAACATATGAACTCTATCACATCATTATGTTTAAATGTCATTTGTATATTCCCTATAAGAGGAAGGGCATGACCAATGATAGGTTTGGTTTTTGTAAAGTTTTATAAAATTTTCAATTCTTCATCTAGCCTTCTTATGTTTTCTTATGGGATATTAGAAATATATTTTACACTATTTGTAGTAAGGGAAGTCATAGGAAGTAAGGCATGCATGGTATGATCCATAGGAGGTTGATTATCAACATTATTAGGAAGAGAGCTAGAAAACCCAAGATCCATGGTAAATGGTATATCGCATGATGACATGAGTCTTGAACTATGTCTCACAATGTATTGCTAATAGGACAACAAGTTCTAATGCTCATACAAGTTTCACAAACTTAGTGTGCAAACCTTAAAATGGAAAGAGGCTTAGAATGCAATGCAATGACGTAGTATGAATGTAATTTTTAGATTCTAAACAAGGAAATTTGTTGATTACACTATAAAATAATCTGAAAATAAAATGTTGTAAATTCAATATTGAATTTATATAATGCACTAAATGAACCAAATTAAGCTAGATCTAATGAAATGAATGAAACAAAAAATCAAGAAACTATAATAGAGATCTAATGATAGAAAAAAAAAGCACAAAACTAAAGATTTCAAATTCCAAAAATGTAGATTAAGGTCTGATCAGGGACTCATTTTACCTAGGGTGAATGGGTCCTAGATTAGGTTTTTGAAATAGATTTCTACTGATTTTTAGGTCTTTTTTAGTGGTTTTTAGATTCATTTTACCATAGTAAGTTTCAAGTTTAATTTTATGTAAATGCAATGTGAAATGTAGGTTGAAAATGTGACAAAATGATGAACTAAAAGACCTAGTTTGATATGAAATTTTATTTTCAAATTTCAAATGCAAGTTTATGTGATGCAACATGATATGAAAAATGATTGATTTTTTTGGATTTTTCAAATTTAAAGAATGCAAACAATGAAATCCTAAAACCCTAGATGATATGCTAATTTGAAGACAAACTTAGACACCCTAAATGAGATATAATTCAATGAAAATGAATGCAAATAAGTGCAAGATCAAATCTATGATGAAAAGAAATCTTAAAATCAGAAAACTACAATGCTCAAAAAGTTGGGTTCACCAAAATGAAACATAGGTAAAGGGGGTGCAAAAAATGGATTAACAAGATGATGGACCTCACTTTTAACTAATTATTTCATTCTATTGTGCATAGAAGAACATTATAAAACAAACCTAATTGATATAATAGTAAAAAGGTAGGTTTTAAGATGGTAAAATGATGTGTACCTATTAGAAAAAACTCATTTTCAAGCCTCACTGAGGACTCATTCGCCCAGTGGTGAATGGGTCCTTGCTAGGGTTCTAGAAAATCAATTTATGGGTTCTACTCTTCATTTTTTGCACTCATAAATCCCACGTGTTTAGCTCTCGAAAGTTAGAAATAAATTATGTAGAAGACTTTCTATGATCTTGAAAGAAAGATGACAACTTTGTAACTTTGAAATTTTTTGTTCTCCACTTGATTTTCAACCTAAAACCTACAATCACACATCAAATACAAGAAACATGTTGATTTTTAGGAAAAGGGGGTTTCCATAGTCAAATCCCATTTTGGTAATTAAACCCTATAATGAAATAATGCATTAAAGGAAAGATGAATGAACAATGTAATGCTACAGCTCACCAATCCTCAATTGAACCTTAGAGTACAAATTATCAATCTTGCATGAAGTGGCATCAATTAATGTAGATCTTGATCACAAAAATTGATTAGAAGAAACACCTTAAATATGCTTGAATTGGATCTTCAATGCTACATCAACACATTAGCTCAACAACATGCATGATGCACTATGCCTTTGACATGATGAAATGGATCCTTGGTTGCTGGAATAAACTTTAATAATATGTCCTTGAATGCCTTCTTTAATTCTCTTGAATGGTCTATAAACCTCTTGTAAAAGTACTCTTGATTGCTCATAAAAATTCTTAGATTGCTTATGAAGATCTAAGATGAAACTAAGTGAAATAACCTTATATTTATACTTAACTTAAGATTAAATCTTGAAATTCAAATAACACAAGTTGACATCAGATCTAGGATTTGGTATCATTAAAATATTTCCAAAAATATATCCCAAGGGGGGTGTCCTAAGTTAAGTGAGGACCCATTCGCCATAGAGAAAATGGGTCCTAACGTACTTAACTAGTTCACATTTTGGGGGATGTGAAATTTTATGTCAAAATGGGGTCCTATGACCTAGTGAGGACCTGTTCACTAGGTGGAAAATGGGTCCTAGGTCACTAGCCAAGGACACATTGCTTGCAAAATAAAGTGTTGTGTAATATTATTTAAGAGTGTCAAGCTTTGTCCCTTAGAAAATGTGATTAATTAGGCTTGGATTTGAATTTAAAGGGAAAGTTAAGCTCAAATTAACCTCAAGTAATTAATAAGGCCCTAGATTAATGTGAAGGTGTAAAACAAATTACAACACTAAATTAAGGCAACATTAGGCTCATTTTAATGTTAATTATTCATTTTCAAACTAAGGAAAAAGGGGTACATTTTCTATTACTATAGGAACATATAATAACTTAAAGATGAGGAAGCTTGGACCATGTAAGATCCTAAGGAAGATTGATTCTAGAAATGTATATGAAGTGGAGTTACCAGAGACATTGGGTATATCACCTATTTTCAATATTACAAACATATTTGAGTTTCATAAAGGATGGTCAAGTGACAGTAGTAGTGAAGTATATTTGAAAGAGCAGTTACCATGCTTAGAACTAAAGGAGATTGAGTAGATTTTGGATACCAAAACTAGTAGAACTAGGAACAAGCAATACAAAGAATACCTTATGAAGTGGAAAGGAAGACCAATGGAGGATTCATCATGGATTTCTCACGCTGAGGTGGACCATCTTGGCTTTCCTTTTAGCCTTAGAAATTGAAAGACTCACTTTTTTTCCAACCCCGATTGTTTGATGCAAAAGCATCCCTGGTTGTAAAGTAATCCTATGTCAACCAAAAACAATTCTTTTTTTGCATTTCATTTAGTAGCAGTTTCACTATTTCATTATGTGCGAACCCTTTTCCTAGTACCTGCAAACCAACATGAATAAATGAGTTAGACAAGGAATTACAAGCTAAAACAAGGATTCCCCATGAAATCCATTTGTAAACTCAAATTAGGAAGAAAATATTGAACACAATGCAAATGACAAAACTAGATTTAATCCTAATTAGAAAAGAAAACACTTGATCCCATGGGGGAATTGGTGCCAATTTGATGTGAAAATTGGCCCTTTCCTGATTCCTATGATGAAGTATTGATATGTTGAAGATGATATTGATCCTCTTTTGATGAAAGATGAGAACTCCAAGCCAAATCTGCAAAAATCCTAGCTAAGAATTCAAATGATGGATGAAAATGGCTAAGTATTTTAGCATGGTAACTTTGCAATGTTTGTGGATGATACAATGAGGATAGGAGATCTTCATTTATAGGGTTCTTAGATGGATGAATGTCCAAATTTGAGCAATGTGGGACTAACATTCATCCAATGATATGGTGCCACTTGTCAAGCTATGAATGGATGATGGATGTGTAAGATTTGGGGTTTGTGCCAATAAATGCCAATATTTCAAATTCAAATTTGTTGAAATGACATGCAAGAGGGAAGGGAAAATGAAATAAATGCCACTTGGCTCAAGGTAAAGGACATGTAAGAGGTTTTAAATGCCTTGTTGGATGTACATGTTGACTTGGAATTTTTGAATTCAAATTGAGGGAATATTCCAAAAGATGCCTTGTGAGGAAAATAGAGATTTAATAAATGAATTAAATCTATTTTCATGTGCAACTTGCATTATCTAGAGGATGTGACATGAGATGCGGTTAAATTAATCAAGGGTTAATTAATTTAACAAGAGATTAGATGATGTGACTTATTTGACTTAGATTTATGGATTTATTTAAATCAACTAAGAGAGGAATATGATAAGAGGCTAATTAAATAAAGATTTTGATTTATTTAATTAGAAGGGATGGTGTTAGATTAAATCAAATAAGGTTTTAATTTATTTAATTTAATAAATAAAATTTAGATATTTAATCAAATAAATTGATTATTTAATTAAATAGGGATAATTAGATCAGATAGATTGATTTACTTAACAAGAGAAATGACTTGATTTAGATAAAGTGATTTATTTAATCAAGAAAGGATTATTGATGAATTTAATCAGATAGGGGAATTTGATTAAATGGTTAGACCGAGGGATGATTCAAGAAGAAATGATGTTAGTAAGTTAGGAATTAATGCACGATGTCAATCAGTATATTTTATGTGTCTATATTTTGCCCTTCTTTGAAGCAATGCACTCGTTGCGTTGGTTCAAAGAATAACCGATCTCGATCAAAGACAAAAAATTTTGATACTTCAAGACTTGCCCCACTACTGCATGGTGAAAGAAAACATGCCATTATAATGCCCCCTCAAGAGATTGGATGAAAATTTTAATTTTTTGGGTGATCTCGCAAAAAAAAGTGACAAAGTATCGAACAGGTCCGAAAGGGGTCCGGGAGGCTAAAAACATGTCTAAATGTAATAAAATGATGAAAAACGATCCTCAAATAGACAAAAATAGGTTTGGGGGTCCAAAACCCTAGCAAGACAGCCATTTAGGGTTAAAAAACCCTAATTTTTAGGCTTAAAAGGGGCCCGAGGGGTCATTTTCAAGTCATTTTCACACACCTCCACTAGCAAACTTTGAGATTCGAGCTCTGACCCTCTGGCGATATGGCACAATGATAGCTTCCTCTACACATCTCAAACTGAGTTCGGACATATCAGCAGCCACCTGGCATCGAGGCACCGGTATGTGACCCTTACCCAAGCTTAATTTTTTCATTTAATGCATTTATTAGCCCTTTAAAAGATGAGCTCGCTCTAGCGGCACTATTATAGCGCCTCTCAGCATTTGAATTGCACCGCGCTAGGCCTTTTTGCATCATAGCGGTGTTATTTATCACCGTAGTGGTGTAGTTTGGAGTTTAGAAACTCCATCGCTGGGCTTGGGCTCGGTGGGCCGATTTGGTTAAAGTGTGTCGTGGCAGCACCCTTTTCAAGAAAATTGCGATGCTGGGGATAAAGTGCACTGTGGCAGCTCTATTTGGCTTAATTTTTGGTCCTTCATTGAAGTTTGAGGAAACTCAATCTGCGATGCCATCACAAACTACGCTGCTGGAAGTGAACTTGGGGTGTTAGGCCAAGATTTTCCCAAAAATTTTAACATGCTGACTTTCCTTGATGCAGGACAGGCCTAGGGAGCTTTATTCTCAGGAGCACCGATCATGGGATTTGGCGAGCATCCTACAAGACTTGAGCGACAGAGACCAGGACTAACTGGGAGTTACTAGCTTATAGCACATTGTGTACGCTGCGCCCATGCACACACACCTAGGGATGTTGTCAGTGTTGGCCGAGAGGTGGCATAGCAAGACATTGTCATTTCATCTTCCCACTGGTGAAGTGACCATCACCTTGGAGGACATCTGGCACATTTTACAAGTGCCTATTCATGGCCAACGGGTGATGTACGATATGGAGGAGGGACACGAGTGTTGCATCTGAGTCCTCGCCACTCGAGACATTATTTACTGCGAGGGATAGATCAAGCTGGAGTGGTATAGAGTTATAGCACCTCCCTTGCGCTGGGCAATTGCGATGATCATTTCAGGTCTAGTTGTGCCAAACAGATGAGGGCAGTATTCAGTCCAGACTAGGGATACTGCTAGGAGAAGATGGTCCAGGATAGGTCGGTTAGTTTTGCATGGGGGCCTGTCCTTCTCGCCTCACTTTACAAAGATTTACATGAGTATGTATAGGTTGATGGCAGAGCGCTGGGAGTTGGAGTGACACTCCTTCATGTTTGGGTGTGGGAGCACATTTCTATGCTACGTCCATGGGTGGTTCTGGTTTCGATGGGGGTAGAGGATGCCCTCATGGAACTATACAGAGGTGGTGTGTCCATCACACACACTGGTGAGCATGGGATCCCCTACTGGAGGTGGGTCTTGGATGAGATGCTTGTCTTTACTTGGCGTCCATACCTTGGTTGGCCCGGATGGGCTAACGATCCTGCTCAGCTCTTCTACTACCACCAAGATTGATACATGTAGGGGTGAGAGCACACGATGATTGATCAATACCTACCTAGGCATGTACATCGTAAGTTTGGAGAGCCACAAGATTGGCCCGATGACGGTTATGTAGTCATCTTTGCACGCAGCATGACACAGGTGTCATGGGGGCCTGGTATTCCTACCTCCAAGGCAGTTGATAGATTTCGGTAGTTGGTGGCCCAACTGCGAGCTTATGATTAGAGCCTAGTAGATCTGGGCACTACACAGGCCTACAGAGATTGGTTCAGACCTCCTCTTCAATTGACCATTCCGGGAAAGGATCCAGAGGCACATAGGGTTAGAGGTAGGGGGAGAGGATGAGGACGAGGGCGAGGATCGAGGGTCGAGATTCGACAAGATCCACCAAGGGTGCCCCCAGTTCCGCTAGGTCACAAAGACATACATATGCAGGATCAACAGCAGGACCTACCAGTCCCACCACCATGAGTCGAGGGTGAGGACCAGGTTCACGCGTAGCCACGGGTATAGCCGGCAGGGTAGGCAGACGCACAGGATGCCTTGATTTTACAGTTGCAGGCCCAGGTCTAGATAGTGACAACAAAGAGGGACCAAGCGAGGGCTGAGAGAGAGTAGCTCAGAGTAGAGAGGGATCATGCTATGCAGCAGAGACAGGCTGCAGAGCTACAGGCAGCCACAAAGCTACGCCGTAGGCAGCAGATTGAGAGCATGATAGCCTCCTCATCCCAGGGTATAGTGTCGATGCGATCTTATAGGGATGTTGTCCGAGAGATAGAGTACTACCACTGGGCCTACCATGACACTGTACCTAGAGCAGATTGGGTCCTAGAGTACTTAGAGTGGGCTAGCCAGAGACCACCAGAGGGTCACGGTGATAGGGGTGAGGGCAGCATTCATGGAGATCGGGCCTGATCTAGATGATACATTTTTTGTGCCATATGGGCTCATTTTTTATAGCCCGATGGTCATTTTGTACCGATTGACATATATGTACATTCATCCGATTTTATTCTTTGTACTATGACAATATCATTGATGATATGATATATATGAGCTGATTTTGATGTGATGCCATGTGTTCTTGTATCTATGCATGTTTGATTTATTTCTATGTGCTTTACAGTGATGTTTTATGGATGCATTTATTTCTAATGATGTATGCGTTATGGTGTTATCTATATGATGATTTATTTTATGCCAATGCAATATGTGAAATGATTTGATTTATGGTATATGCAGTGATGTGTGGAAAAATGCTTATATATGAGATGATTTATGGATGTATGTGATATGATGCGATATTCATGATATGATGTTAATGAAATGGTTTTATGAGATGCTTAGAATAACAAATGTTATTATCCTAAATGATGTGTGTGATGCAGTGATATGTTAATGCAAAGTGATATGCTGATGCGTAATGTAAATGTAATGTGATGATATGATATCATTTATGTTATGCAAGTATGTATGCATAATGAATTAAATGCTTATATACCTATTGCTTATGATTATGCAAAAATGATTATGGAAATTCTTTTATAGATGCTATGTGATGATATGAAATGGTTATGAAATGCAAATGAATGCTATGCAATGCAATGCAATGGGTGAAATGCAATGTCATGGATGCACCTATTTATGAAGAATGTTTATGATAACCTATTTATATGATGATAAGAATGTGATGTGTATGATTTCTATATGATATGCTAATGATTTTTGGATGCAAGATCGATGATGATGATGGTGATGATGATCAACTATCATATTACCTTGTTAGTGCAATTAGTAAGAAAAGAAGAAGTCATTTCAACAAGACACAAGATGACACAAATGTAGATGATGATGATGATGATGATTACTTGCTAAGGAATTGGGATTTTCAAAGGGCCCAAATTTTCTTATGTTTAATAACACACGTGGTACGATGCATAAAGGTATAGAAAACCAGGATGGTGTTGTACCTAGTGTGATGGACTTTGACTCTACAATCAGATAGGAGTATTCTTGTTCACACCTGACATACAAAAACTTTGCTAGGATGCACTTTAGATGTTTCAGACACCTCAAACCAAAACATGGAAAGGTAAACCTATCCCTATAATAGTCAAAAAGTTTCCTTAGAAATTTTCCATACATATCTAGCAAAGCAAGTATTCACCGAGGTTATATTACGAGAACGTCCAACAAGCACAACAGACAAAAGATAATGATCATTGCCCCATTCCTCTTTCTCTAAATCCTCTGTTTTGAGATATCATCAAGACATACTTGGAATGAGACAAAAATAAGATAAGTCAAAAGATAAAGACCAAGTAAATGAACAAACTGATGCTCCTCAATACCGCTAACGGAAAAAAGGATGTGTTTTCTAAGATGATAACTGAAACTTATTGCCAAAAGATAATGCCCATTGTAGGAAGGATTCATCCTAGGACATGTTAGTGGATGGCGGCACGTCATTTTGTTTATAAGGGATGATTGATATGGGACCTATTTCAGATGATGTGTTACCGATATGAAGAGATAACCAACTTTCTTACTCACTGACTTAGACGTAAGACTTGACATTTTGAGTTTTCACTTTTAAACCTGCTAGCCTTGTTTCTGACTGTTTCACCAAAGGTTGATAATGACGATTAGTTTATTGTGAGTGGTGTTATTGCAGGTGCAAGCAAGATGAGGTGGATGGATTTTTTCAAATATTTGGATGTTTTTGATGTTTTGCAATGTTTTGAGGCTATTTTTTGGTATTTTTGAAATTTTGCAAATGTTTTGATTTTCAATTTTCCAAATATTTTGGGATTTTCTAAGATTTTGACCAAGGAACTAACCTAGAGACCCATCCTAGGGGTCTCGAGGGTTGGTCAATAGACTAGACTTGCCTACGTTATACACGTAGAGACCATGTAGTTCGACTGATGACTTAACCAATTTACAGATGGAGATATGCATGATGAGATGTCAGCTATTATGATGGACTCCTATAGGACTGACCTAAATGTCTTGGGGGTGATCAAAGATCAACCTTGCCTACGTTCAAACTCAGAGACGACATAGTTCGACAAGATGACTTTTTTTTTGAGTTATGATATGTTTTGATGTTTTTGGATTTTCTAATTTGAGAATTTTAAGAATATACATGAATCTGATCCAATGAGAACATGCCCCCAGCGTGATGCGATAGACTCTTTAATAAAGGAAGGACAAACTAACCTTGAGGATGGGCCGAGTAGTGCTAGGAGGGAACACGATATGAAAGCAGGACCAAGCTATGGTGTAGATGTGAGTGGATGAGTGATGGATGGTGACTTGAATGCGATGGATGATGGAAGCGAAATGGATGGATGATGTTGAACAAGCTGTAAAGATCCTGGTGGATGGAAAGTGCTTATTTACACAAGGCGCCTGTTTGCCAGGTTTTCACCGAGGTACCTGCCCAAAGTGCCACCAAAGTGGTTTTCACTAGAAGACAATTTTTTTGATCCTTTTTTTGATTTTTTTTTTGTTTCCTTTTTTAATTTTTTTGCTTGTTACCAAGACGCCTGTTTGCCAGGTTTTCGCCTAAGTAGCCATTTTTTTAGGACTTTTTCTGATTTTTTTGGATTTTTTGGTTCTATACCTTGAAATATTTAGGCATAAAACTTTTTGAGATGGGAGCTATTCATTGGCTCCTACAGAGGTTCCCCTTCAAATGTTGATAGCTGATATGCCCCTGATTTATAACTTGCTATGATGATGAAGGGTCCTAACCAATTAGGTTTGAAGTTGCCTTTGCTGCTGGGATTCGAGACATTCTTTTGATTTTCTTTTAAGACCAATTCTCTAACTTGGAAAGTCCTGCTTCTGATTTTCTTGTTGTAACTCTATTTGAGTCTATTTTGATAGACTTGTAGATGATTCAAAGCATCTATGCATCTCTCATCTAGTAACTCCAGCTCATTTAGTCTTGATACCCGATAGTCCTCATCAATGATGAGGTTTTGCAATGATATTCTGAGGGATGGGAGCTCGATCTCAATAGGGAGGATGACTTCTGATCCGTAGACCAAGGAGAAGGGGGTGGTGCTGGTGGGTGTACGGATGCTAGTTCGATAAGGCCAGAGGGCGGGATTAAGCTATAGATGCCAGTCACAACCTACGTCATTGACTATTTTCTTGAAGATTTTGAGGATGGTTTTTTTTGTGGCTTCTACTTGGCCATTGCCTTAGGGATAGTACGGGGTGGAGAAGCGATGCTAAATTTTGAATTTCTTGCACAAGTCGCAAACCTCTTGGTTCTTGAATGGTGTCATAAATTTTGAGATCTGCTTGCCAGTGATATACGTCATGGGTATGGCTTCCACCCACTTTATGAAGTACTCAGTTACAGTTATGATGAACTTATGGCCATTGGATGAGGTGGGTGAGATTTTTCCAATGAGATCGAGTCCCCACTACAAAAAGGGCCATGGTGTCATAATCAGTTGAAGCTCTTGAGCTGGAGCATGGATGAGGTCCCAATGCTACTGACATTGCAAACACCTTTTAGCATGATCATGTGATTCTATTTCCATTGTGGGCTAGTAATACCCCATCCTCAGCAGTTTCTTAGCGATGGACATTCCACTCGAGTGTGAGCCACATATACCATTATGAACCTTGGTTAGAGTGGTTAATGCCTCCTCAGTGTTTAAACAACGTAGTAAGGTACCTTCTATGCTTCTATGGTATAAGGTATCACCTAGGATGACAAATCTAGATGCCTTTTTGATAAAGGTTCATTTTAGGTTCGATGGGAGGTTAGCGGGTATGACTCCTATGCAAAGATATGTGTAGATGTCATGGTACCAAGGATCACCTAGACCAATGATTTCAAACAAAAATTCTAATTCTAGTACCTTGAATGTGGGAACGAGAAGCTGACCAATCAAAAATTCATATTTTGGCACGTTATGAGGGATGTCTAATAGAGACCCAATTGTTTCTCTATTGTTGGTTCTTAGAATCTGCTCAAATTTTATGTCAATGAAGGATTCCTTTAGAGTCTCCACCAATTTCTTGTATGGAGTGAGCTTATCATCCTTAGTTTGATATTCATTATTGACCTGATTTGTGATCAACTGAGAGTCTCCATACACCCTGAGAGCTATGATGTTCCATTGTACTACTATCCTGAGGCCTATAGTCAAAGCCTCATATTCTGCTATGTTGTTAGTGCAAGGAAATGCTAGTTTGTATGACTTTGGTATGCAATCCCCTTGTGGCATGATGAAGAAGACACCAGCTCCTGATCCATGCTATGTGTATGAACCATCAAAGTATAGTTTCCAATGGTCAGTTACATTGAGGTTAAAGATGGATTCATTTGGGAATTATGAGACAAGAGGGTTCTTAGAATAAATGGGTGCTTTTGCTAGTTGATTTGCAATAACTTGTCCCTTAATGGATTTCCTCTCTACATACTCGATATCATACTCTAATAATATCATTACCCATTTTTCCATTCTTCCTGTGAGCATTGCCTTTGATAGGAGATACTTGAGGGGATCAATTTTCGCAATGAGCTTTATCTTGTGTGCCAACATGTAATGTCTGAATTTTTGGGATGCAAACACTACTATGAGGCAAGATTTCTCAATGAATGAGTAATTTAGCTCATGATTGACCATTGTCCTACTGATATAGTAGATGGCTCTCTCTGTTCTGTTTTCATCATGCTGAGCTAGGAGAGCTCCAAGGGCTGCTGCTATTGCTGACACATATAAGATCAATGGCTTTCTTGGGATACATTTCATTAAAACTGGTGGTGTTAGTAGATATTCCTTGATTTTTTTGAATGCCTCTTCACATTTTGTATCCCATTTATACGCTACCCCCTTGTGGAGTAGGTGAGAATATGGATTCTGCTTGTCTACCAGTTGTGATATGAATTGTCAGATGGATTGAAGTCTACCCTGGAGACCTGTCAATTGTTTTAATGTCTTTCGTGCTACCATCTCAAGGATTGCCTTCACCTTTTCTGGATCCACCTCGATACCCCTCATAGAGACTATGTATCCTATCAATTAACCTTATTGTAGGCCAAAGATGCACTTCTTGGGATTTAGTCTGACTTTGTATTCCTCTAGTCTGTCAAAGATAGCGCTTAGGGTTGCTATATGATCTTGTCTCTTTCTTGACTTAGCTAGGATGTCATCAACATAGTCTTCGACTATTTTATGGATCATATCATGGAATATCAATGTCATGGCCCTTTGATATGTTGCTCTTATGTTCTTTAGGCCGAATGGTGTCATGTTCCAGCAATAAGTTCCCCATGGACAAGTAAAAGTTGTCTTGTGTTGATCCTCTTTTGCTATCATGATCTAGTTGTATCCTAAAAATCCGTCCATTAGTGATAGCATCTCATGTCCTACTATCATGTCTACTATCATGTCGATGTTAGGAAGTAGGAAATCATCTTTCAGACATGCTTTGTTCAAATCTCTAAAGTCTATACAGATTCTAATGGCTCCATTAGGCTTTAAAACAGGTACCAAATTTGACACCCATTCTAGATAATCAATTGGTTGGATAAATCCTACATTTAACAACTTTTTGAGCTCCATTTTGACCAATAAGGCTATTTGAGGATGCATCTTTCAAAGCTTTTTTTTTTCTGATTTTGCTTCTAGATATACTGCTAAATGATGAACCACAGTGTCTGGATCTAGCCCTGGAATGTCAGCATAACTCCATGCAAAATTTATTTGTCTTTCCCTTAGGAATGCTGCTAGGAGTTCTTGCTCTTCTGATAATAGTGATTCCACATAGAATGTGATATGCAGGGCCTCCTCTGTTCCTAGGTTGACATGATTGCATTTTTCGGCCAAGACTGTTGACTTCTCTTGATGAATAGCTCTTAGAGGAAGATTGAATCCTTCATCCTCGAGTGCCTCAGGGATGTTCTCACTGTTGGATACATCCTTTCTTTTTACTATTTTCTTGTCAAAGAGTGCCATAGTGTGGTTTTCACTCAAGGACTTGGATATGATTCTTAGTTTCTCACTTTTGCGACAGAAGGATTCAATCATTTCCACGTAATAGGCATGTTTGTCCAACTCCATTATAAAGCCTACTTTATGATCTCCATCTAGAATGTTATGCCTCAATCCCATGAATTATGAGACCACCTCATCATTTTCAAATGTATCAAGAACTGGTGGTCCTTGTTGTTCATAGTTGATCAGTTGGGGGTAGACTAAGTGGATCTCATGATTTGGATGGTCTGATTCAAAGGAGATGGTGCTAATCATATAGAGGGTGGTGTCCTCGAATAACCTAGGTAGATTGGTCAAGGTATCTTCATCATCGCTACTAATATAGGGCTCAGTTATAAAATTATGCATGTCTCTACCAGTGACTATTGGTGAGTATACTTGTACTAGCACTGGCTGAGGAGAAATATTAACTGTTCTAACTAGAGGACCTCAGCCACATATGGTTATTCTCAGAGTGGTACATCTAAGACCAAGATTTTTTTTGGGTTGCATCTCTGGCATGATAGGTATTATGAGCCCATTGTCATTTTGTCCCAGTCTTTGATTTATGTCGTAGCCCATTGCAAGCATCATTTGTAGGCCCTTGCTTGTTTGATCCATTGGTAAATTAGCTGTCGGTCTTTCATCTTGATACAACATGTGAGATGGATCTGCTTCAATAACCTTGTGACCAAGGTCTCCCAATCTTGTGAATTCAAGATAGTTTTGAGGATAGGTTTGTAATGTGGAAGCTTGATTTTCTTGTGGGCGTCCTTGTGATCTAGGAGATTGTGGTAACTCTCCTATCACAAAAGCACTGTTAGGGAGTTTGTAGCTTCCACAACCGTCCTCCTAGATGATGAGCTTGATATCGGAGATGGTGGGGATGACGGGGATGGCGTGTGTCTCTGTCGCAGAAGTGGACGCGAGAGTGGCAGGGTCGATATATGGTGTGGAGGGGCCCTCATCATTCTTTGGTACTTGGGGGATTTTGTAATACTTGGCCTCAAAATTTTTGCAATATGAAAACGGTTCAGGATCTCTATGGATGGTAGCCTCTTGTCCATTATGTGTAAATTTCACACATTGGTGGAAGGTTGATGCTACGGCCTTCATTGCATGGATCCATGGCCATCCCAGGAGGATATTATATGGTAATTCGAGGTCCAAGACCTGACATGTGGTTTCCATGAGCGTTGGCCCTACTTGAATAGGGAGTTTAATTGTACCCTGAGACACTCTTTCTTGGTCATCATATGCTCTTATCATGATGCCCTTTCCTTTTTCGATGGAATCTTCTGATATTTTCAACTGCTTGATGAGGCTTAGGGAACATATGTTCAAGCCTACACCTCCATCCACCAAGACCCTTTTGATTTTTCTCTTATGTACAATGGCTTCCAAGTGAAGTGCATGATTGTGAGATGGTTGGGTGGGGAAATCTTTTTCAAAGAATGTAGGGAGATTAGGCGTTATGATATTTTTGACCATAGCTTGGAATTGGTCCGCATCAAGATCTGCAGGGACAGTGGATGAGGCTAATGCTTCCTCAAGGATCTTTTCATGCGCTGATGAGATTTTTAACAACTCCATGATGGAGATGTGTGTTGGCGTTCTCTTGAGTTGTTCTACAACATTGTAGCTATGTGGAATGGCTCTAGATGAAGGGATTCTATTAGGTTGGGATGATCCTACAATGGTGATTTTGCTGCCTCTTGTGGTGACTCCACAATCTTTGGCATGGGCGCCCTTGATGGTGATAACCATGCAGTCTTCATTTAAGGAGGCAAAAACCATTTCGTACACATGATTTACACTACCCTTCCCTTTCTCATTTTTATTCCCTTTGTTGCCATGATTAGGCATCAAATTTGTGTAGATTTCAAGATCCTAATTTCTGATGGGTTGTTCCACGTTTATGATTTTCTTATCGATGAGATCTTGGATGATGTTTTTGAGTCTCGTGCAATTGTTTGTGGTGTGGCCTTTGATTTTATGAAATTCACAAAGTTGATTCTCATTATACCAAGGGGGTTTGACATCGGGTTCTTGGTATTTTTTGAATGTAGGCAGCTTGATGAGTTTTTTGTCAATCAACTTTTTCATTATGTCCTCCAGTGGTTCCCCCAAAATAGCGTAGTTTTGTTTGGGATAACTTTTGCATTGGGGTGGTCCTCTTTGATCATTGAGGTTATTGATGGTTGGATTGTTTTTGGGTTGGTATGTTGTGTGATGAGTGTTTTGGAATTGATTTTGGATTTGCGATGTGGGTGTGTTTTGGCGAGGACCACTAATGACCACCTTGGCATCTATGACACCATCATTAGTAACATTCTTGTTCCTTGCCCATGTGCAAGGTTTATCATTGTAATTGGATGATGGGAAATTGTTTTCTTGTTTGTGATATGATGTTGATTCCGCGGGTTGAGTTACAAGGGCTCTTTCGATGTTGAGCGCCTTGGATATCAATTGCTCATATGTAGTGATACCCTGAACCTTGAGATGAAATGCTAAGTGGTTTTCAAGGTTGGCTATGATGGTGTAGACTTGTTGTTCTTCTAGCATGGTCTACTTGCTTCGATTGGTCTTGGATTGCCATCGTTGAAGGAATGAAGCAAAAGATTCATTATTTCCTTGTTTTAGAGCATATAGTTCTTTGAGACTGACATCCATTGCAATGTTACATGCGTAGTTCCTGATGAATGCATCCCTAATTTCTTGGAATGTTCTAATGCCTGGAGGTAAGTGAGAGAACCATTCTATAGCGGGACCTGCCAAGCTCCTAGGGAATAGCCACATTAGATAAGTACCATCATATGCGACCTCGATGCAATGAACTTGGAATTCCCTGATGTGATTTTCAAGGTTTCCCATCCCTCGGTATTTTTCAAATTTGGGGATTTCAAATCCCTTGGGGAATGATTTCATCTCTAAGCTCCTATCAAATGGATAGGGACACAAGTTGCTTGGTGATTTGGTTGTTCGCCCTGATTGAAAGTCGAGAACTTGTTGCAAGAGCAACCTGAGTTGTGTCGTCACATCACTTTGTCGATCAGGGGGTGGGATGAAAGTGTTTTGGGGTGTTTGGATCATTGGTTGGATGGGTGGATTGGTTGGTGCATTGTTTGATGGTATCTATATGTTCTAGTAGGCGAATTAGGCTTCTACTTGCTTTTGTATGAACAACGCTTGTTGTTGATCTTGCTGTTGTTGCACTTGTTGCTATTCCAACAATGCTTGTTGTTATGCTTGTTGTTGGGCTTCCAATTCTATTGCTTCTTGCTGCTCTTGGTATTGCTTTAGTGCTTGTTGATATGCTTGCACTTGCACTACTTGTGCTTGTGCAAGAAGTTGTGCTTGATATTGAGCTTGTTGTGCCTAATATTGAGATTGTGCTTGAGCTTGAGCTTGTGCTTGCGCTTGTACTGCTTGTACTTGTGCAGCTTTTTGTTGCAATAAAAGTTGTGCTTGAGTGGCCCTTTGTGTTTGCAATGCTTGTGCGGCTTGGGCGACTTGTAATGCAGCCTAGGCAGCCTGGATGGCTTAAGCGGCTTGTTGCATAGCCTTTTGTTTTTGAACTTGTTGGTATCCTCTTTGAAAAGTAGCTTGCAATGCTACGTTGTATTGGCTTGATGTGGTGAAAGTTGGTGGTGGTGGGGGTGCTGGTGGATTTGGAATGGTGGTAGGTGATGATGTTGTGTTGATGTTTTGAGTGTTGGATAGTGGTATTGATGTGATGGTTGGTCCTTGAGAGATCATGCTTTGTGATGTTAGGGGTGTGTTTGATGATGTTACCATTTCTTGTGCATTTATCATTTGTTGTTGCGATATCAATGATAAATTTTGAGTGTTTGGTGCAACACTTTGATTGATGGTTGGGATATAGGTTTGATTGATACTTGGTAGAGGAGGAAGTCCTAAACCAAGGAGCGGTTTGGATGATAATGGCAATGGTGGAAGAGGTGGAAATGTAAGGGGTGTAAATTGTTGTGAAGATATCGTGGTATCGAATAGGCACCCTAGTCTGAATATATCTCCCTCTTCTTGTGAATTTGTGAGAAGAGGTGTTTGTGATGTTGCATGAAAAAATGATGATGATGGATGGTGATGGAATGTCAGAGGAACATTTTTGTGTAATGGGTTTTGGGGTATATTTTGTTCCAATGTGGTGTTTGTGTCCAAGTTTTGATTATTAACAAGGGGATGTGATTGAAGAGCATTGAGAAATGTGTTTCCATTGTTGACATTGGGTTGGGTTGGAGGAAACGATGTTGTGATTTGCGGAATGTTTTGCGTGATGTTTTGGGATGGAGGTGTAGATGAAATGGGGATGGTGGATGAGATAGGTGGAAAGGATGTCTCCACTATAGTACTTACGTCAAAATCCGAAGGTAACTTGGCCCCTTGTTTTGCTAGTTCAAGCATGTATAATGAAGGGTTGAATCTCATCATGATGTTGATGATTTTATGATTCTCCGTATTTTGAAGCATTTTTGTCATTTCTTTGCAAGACATTCGAAAAGTAAAGTCCTCTCCTTGATTTTCTTCTTGCGGATTTTGCGATGATGAGAGGGTTAATGGATTACTTCATTCAGTTGGATTCATTTCTGCGTTTGTTTGGCTAAGATCGCTTGAAGCGGATGTTTCTTTGTTGGCTTCCATACTCTCCTTGTATTGATATCTTGTTTGAACCATAAAACAAGGATCAATCTTCGAGAATATGGGAGATGAATCTCTTGATTCCTTGGATCGATCATTATTTTATGTCCCAAAGTATAAAGTTTTTAGGATGCCTTGAGGATCAAAGGTGATGATATGATGATGATGCTTAGGGATGGATGATACAGATGTTTTGGCTTTTGATAAATCTTGAAGGAGATACTAGGCTTTTAGGACTTTGTGGATTTTGATTCTTGATTTTGGATTTGAGATTTTGAGATTTTGTCCTTGATTTTGATTTGGATTTTGATTTGGATTTTTGAACAAAAAGACCCTAAGATGTTGGATGATGATCTAAGGGATAGCTTTGTTCAAAAGATGATAATTTGAATATGTGTGAGGAGAAGGATGCATCTACCCACACCTATTCAAACAAGATGATTGTTTTACTAAGCATATGAAGAAGGATTCATCTACATACACTAAGCTAGATAACATGCTTTTTGATAACTTTGACTAAGTATATGCAAAAGGATGCATCTACACATACCTAGCCAAATGTGTTTTTGCTAATGTTTTCAAGGATTTTGTCTCAATGATATTGATAATTTTGATTTTTCCATAAAGCCTAGTATCAAGGATGATTTCAAGATTTTATAAAAGGTGATGATGAGATGGAATTTGTTTTGATGTTTTGGAGGGTGGATGAAAAAGATTTTGATGTGTTTTGATTCTAATATGAACCTAAAAAGGCACACTTTGTTTGCCTAGACCTAGGTATTGAAGAGCATGAAAATGCTTCCTAATGACCTTTGTAACCAAGAAATGATTTCATTTGAACATTCATTTTCGGGTTTCCAATCAATGATTTTGTGCTTTGGGATTTGGATTCTTCAACACATATGAAATTTCATTTTGCTTAGCTTTGCTTAATGTCTTTATTTTACCAAAAACACTTTCTTCAATTAGGTTTTCAAACTAAGATGTCCAATGTCTTAATTTCCTTGAACCCCACAAGATATGTTATGTGGAAATTCAATGAACTCAAGGCAAGGGTTTCCTATTGTTTACTTAAGAAGACAAATTGAGATATAATCCAATGTTTAGAAACCTCTAAAGATGTGAATCCCAAGGGAAAGCAATAACATATGGATTGGGTCAATTGTATTTGTCCTCAAAAGGGTTTGAAATTTGGATGATGTTAAGTGTTTGTTTTTGAGATTTTTTCGATCAAGCAATGCATTTTGTAACCCAAGAATAAGTACAATCCAATGGATGTGTAAGACAATATTTGTTGGATTCCCACTTAAACAAGTCCAGCTATGCTTATCTCTAGTGAATGGTTAGATGCTTGACCCCACTAGCTCCCTCCATGACACTCACTTATACGAGGCAGCCAAGCATCAACACCCATGAAACTCCCATGGCATGTTTTCCATTTCTACTAGAAGACCGTAAAAGTGTGGGGTGGCTTGAGAATGACCGTTCTTGCACCAACAAATAGATAAAAGGATTTTGGCAAATTCTAGCACATGGGTTTTAGTAAGGACTTTCCATTTGTAGGAGTTGACCCAACGTGGAAAGATTCCTCTTTTGGATCCATCTTGTCGGAGTCAACCGCGTGATATTGACGTTTCTTCCAATATCCACATTTATATCCCAGTTGGAAATACTCTTGGCTTTAGAGTGTTATCAGTTGAGTCATTCCCTTGGGTGAGTACTTTTTCCCCAAGGCAGGCCCTCTAGGATAAACAAAAGTGAATGAAGAACAATATTCGTAACTCGATCAATCCCTGTTTGCAACAAGGAGAGAGAATATACACAACAAAGCCCCCACTCACACTCACACAAGATTTTGTTCAATTTTAAGCCCAAATCAAAGTATGGAGGTGATTTCTTTGTCTTAAACCAAAGTCATGAAAAAGGCCTTTTGATTCTCAAGATCGCTATAAAGCGCGAGAGAAGCGCATACATCCTTTTTTGATGGCTTTAGTCTAAGTAAGCCCTCACAAAAAAACAAAGCTACACTTGTTATTTTTAGATCCTCAAAGCAATATTTGAGTTCATTTTAGAGCACCAAATCACAAGTGAAAGACATTTGTTCAATTTGTTAATCCCATAAACAAAATCTAGTAAGTTGTTGATCCTATTGTCAGTTTTAACCTTTGCAAGAAGAAATTGAAAGGTTCTTTTTAAGCCCAAATGAAAGCTAGTGTTCTAAGAATGAAAGAGGATGACAAATTCTTAAGGAAGTGTTAAACAAACACTTAAGTGTTTAAAAACACTTTGATTGGGAAAAATATCATCACCATACTCCTTCCTTTGTTTTCTATTTCCAACCTACAAAGAAAAAAAATAGTCAGATTCTAGAAAAATACAGAAGTTAAAAACCAGAAAATAGCAAGTAAATAAATCATGAATCAAAAGCATGTGCTAAAAAATTAAATTCTCCCTTTTATTGTCTCCCAGCGTCGCAACTCGTGAAGGCATTGTTGTTTGTCCTTCTAGTGTCACTCTCACAGTGCCGCTTACAAGTCAGTGGCGCTCTGTGTTGGGACGGAGAGCTCGATTGTGTCACAATTTCGCCCAGCGTTGCAATTTGTGACAGCGTTGTTGTTTTCAAAAATTTCAAAAAAAAGTCCTGCAAGTCAATGAGTCCAGCGGTGGAGTTAAAAATTTAAATTTTTTGGCAGGATGAGTCCAGCGGCACATTTTATGTTTCACGCGATGCCATATAGCGACGCTGACGAGCCCGCGGTGCTAAAACAGTGACGCTGACAAGCTTGCGGTGGTAAAACAATGATGTTGACGAGCCCACGTTGGAATTTCTTGTGTGTGAAGAAAAATGCAGAAATTTCAAGAAAAAGTTAGAATTAATGAGATGTAGCCCTCCTTCTAGCACCAAATGTGTGAACCCTTTTCCTAGTACCTGCAAAACAACATGAATAAATGAGTTAGACAAGGAATTACAAGCTAAAACAAGGATTCCCCATGAAATCCATTTGCAAACTCAAATTAGAAAGAAAATATTGAAGAACATAATGCAAATGACAAAACTAGATTTAATCCTAATTAGAAAAGCAAACACTTGATCCCATGGGGGAATTGGTGCCAATTTGATGTGAAAATTGGCCCTTTCCTGATTCCTATGATGAAGTATTGATATGTTGAAGATGATATTGATCCACTTTTGATGAAAGATGAGAACTCCAAGCCAAATCTGCAAAAATCCTAGCTAAGAATTCAAATGAAGGATGAAAATGGCTAAGTATTTTAGCATGGTAACTTTGCCATGTTTGTGGATGATAAAATGAGGATAGGAGCTCTTCATTTATAGGGTTCTTAGATGGATGAATGTCCAAATTTGAGCAATGTGGGACTAACATTCATCCGATGATATGGTGCCACTTGTCAAGCTATGAATGGATGATGGATGTGCAAGATTTGGGGTTTGTGCCAATAAATGCCAATATTTGAAATTCAAATTTGTTGAAATGACATGCAAGAGGGAAAGGAAAATGCAATAAATGCCACTTGGTTCAAGTAAAAGGACATGTAAGAGGTTTTAAATGCCTTGTTGGATGTACATGTTGACTTGGAATTTTTAAATTCAAATTGAGGGAATATTCCAAAAGATGCCTTGTGAGGAAAATAGAGATTTAATAAATGAATTAAATCTATTTTCATGCAACTTGCATTATCTAGAGGATGTGACATGAGATGAGGTTAAATTAATCAAGGGTTAATTAATTTAACAAGAGATTAGATGATGTGACTTATTTGACTTAGATTTATGGATTTATTTAAATCAAATAAGAGAGGAATATGATAAGAGGCTAATTAAATGAGGATTTTGATTTATTTAATTAGAAGGGATGGTGTTAGATTAAATCAAATAAGGTTTTAATTTATTTAATTTAATTGATAGACTTTAGAGATTTGATCAAATAAATTGATTATTTAATTAAATAGGGATAATTAGATCAGATAGATTGATTTACTTAACAAGAGAAATGACTTGATTCAGATAAAGTGGTTTATTTAATCAAGAGATGATTATTGATGAATTTAATCAGATAGGGGAATTTGATTAATTGGTTAGACCAAGGGATGATTCAAGAAGAAACGATGTTAGTAAGTTAGGATCGAATGCATGATGTCAATCAGTATATTTTATGTGTCTACACATTCCAAAGTCTACTATATCATTGTTTCATAGCTTGTAGATCAAGAAACAACATTTACACATTGACATCTATAACATATCTAGATTTCATGTCATTTGCATTTGTCTACCGAAAAATGTCCCTTTGAGAATTTCACTGTATTTACGAGTCATAGCATTTGGGGCTGACCTAGTCCATATTTCTTAGTGTGTACCTGTTCTAGATTGGTCAGAGCTAAATGGGGCATAATACATGCATCTTGTGTTCATTGGGACTTATCCCAAATATTTTTTAAGGTATTCTGTTTTCATGTGGATCTTTCCATATTTTGAGGCCAACCTTCATGTATGTTCATTCATGAGGTTTGTGAACCCTTGTGGTTGATGCAGACCTTAATTAGAGATTGCGAAGCATATTTAAGATCACTGTAGTTCATTGTAGATAGAAAGTTGATAGTTATCTAGATAGAGTTAGATTAATAGTTACAATTTTTGCATTAACCCTTTGGGGGCATGTAATAAGCCTTTCTTTGCTATTTGTTGTATAAGAATGAATTTTCACCCCTCTTACAAATTCCCTTTTACATCCTCCATTTTAGAAAAATAAAATCTAACCATGAATTCCATCCACTTGGTGCTTTTTTTTTGTGTCGATGAAGGAATATTTTTCAAGGACGTGCATGCAGTGCATGGAAATTTGCATGGAACACTACCATCCTAACAAGATTCCTACCTTTGGAATCTACAAAGGAATTATGTTTTCCATTAGGGAAAAATTGAAATGTTTATTTTCCTTCTTGTCGACCTTTGAATGAATTTTTCCCTTCCAATTCATCTTCAAATGGCTATCTTTCATATTCATTCCTTATTCACATCCTCAACACATTCATTCTATCTCACTTCACATTTTTCTTCATACTCTTGCAACTTCAAGCTACTTATTGGCTTCACGATTCCAACATCACAACATTCTTCAAATATACCATAGAAGCTACAACTTGGTGTCTTGCAAGATTTATTTTGGTGTTGCTACAACTACATCAACTCTACCACAGTTGTAGACTTGCATTCCTCTCTCATTGGCCTTGAGTGACTCTGGTCAAGGGTGGTATTTTTTCTTACTATTACTTTGTTGTTGTATTTGAGTAGCATAGTGTTTCTCGTAGCATTCAGTATTTTACTTTCCAACATACTTTCTTTATCATATTCCTATCTCTTTATCTATCTAGCTGTCCATGGAGGTGGAAACACCAAAACGGGAGTTTGACTACGACAATCCCCAAAATAGCCAAACATTTTTCCCCTTTTATAGTTTGTAGGTACTCATTCATGTGGAGCTTGCTGGTGAACTAGAATCCTCATGAGTTAATCTTCACTGCCTTTGTTCTTGTCATTTCATGTTGTCTTTCTTTTTATTTACATGATTCTATCATTTCTCATATCAATTATTACTTTACATCCCAACACCTTAGCTATTAGTAGGTATTTTGTTATTTTGACTATCCTTTCCCACTTTCTATCCATATGAATGTTGGTGCACCTATGAGATGCTAGTGCTCCATGATATTGTCCCTGTTATACATTGTTGTCCTCTGGTAGAGAGTTGTCTGAGGCATAGTCTGAATTCTAGAAGCCTGCTTGCTTAGTCCAAACTTAGTTCTTGGGTTAGTGGAGTGAAAAAAGCATTGGAGTGCTCTTCATTCTCTATCCTTGACATAAAAAAATCCTTAAATAGGTCTATGTGGTTGAGGTAGATCATAGCAGCCTTTTGTTCTTAGCTCTCTGTGACCTGGAGCCTTGGTGTGGCTGGTACCCCTCCTCTACATTCTGGTGAACCTGGCATGAACAACATCTATTTGTTTCTTCATTTTGAGACTCTTCCTCTCACACTTGGAAATTGTTGTATACTTGCATGTTGTGAGGTTTTATGAGCATCACAACCTAGTCTATGACCTCCAAGTACATTGTTAGGAGAAGTGTGTGACACTTACAAATGGAAAAGGTGAAGGTCACTTCTAGTTTAACTACTAGTTTTACCACAAGCCTTAGTACCAATAATTTTTATCAAGAGGAGGTTTCAACAAATGAGATGGGTTTTATTGATGAGACCACTTATATACCCAGTCCTCCAATATCCCCTACAGCTTCATACATGGATGAGGAGGATGTTGTGCACATTCCTATAGAAAACATTTTGGCATCATATAGGAGGTTGTTAGACCTCAAAAATAATCTGGAGAAAGCACTAAATATGGCACAAGGTGAGATACATGTTAGGAAAATATTGGATGGGCATAGAATTCTTATGTGGCCTCACCGATCTAACTAAAGCATACATCCCTTCATATGATACTAGATCAAGAACTACCTGAGGAATGATGCTCGATGCCTATGAGAGAAAAATAAGTGTCTTGATACCTACCACATCCATATGCATGGCCAAAATAGGCCCTTCAATCAACATTTCCTCTACTAGTCAAAAAAGCCATATAATCAAGGTGAGTATAATACCCCTTGGTTTCAGTTTCACCCCGCCTACTATCATTGGTGGTGGTTTTGGTAGTACTGGTGGTGCTGCTGATGGTGGCTCTAGCAGAGGCCATGTTGATGGCTCCAACAAAGGCCACATTGGTGGGTTTGGTGGTTTTTCCAACAATTGTCATTGCAGTAGCTCCAGAGGTGGTTTCAGAGGGGGCTTTGGTGGTGGTGGTTCTAGGGGAGGTTCCAGTGGATCTTTTTCATCTTCAAACCCTATTTTGAATGCTCTCTTACAAATGGATCAAATGCAAAACCAGTTGGTGAATCTATCTCAGGCATCTTCCCAACCTATCTTTTAGCCTCTATCCCAACATAGTCCATTGTCAGTGATAATATTGAAAACTCCTTTCCCTCAGGGAATGGAAATTACTAAATTTGAAAAGTATGGTGGTAAAGGGGATCCATAGACACATGTATTGGATTTTAATGCCATCTGCACATATTTCTTTAACTGTGATGTTCTAATGGCTAAGATTTTCCCTTGATCTCTCAAGGTTACAACACTTGAGTGGTACTATTCCTTGCCTAATAATTCTATATTATCATTCAACCAACTTGTCAATCAATTTCTCTAACAATTCCAAGCTAACATCAGTCCAAAGATGACCACCTTGGATCTCGTTTGATGTAAGCATGGAGAGCACAAGAAGATAACTCATTTGATTGCATGATACCAAGCACTCTTTTCACAAATCTTATTCCTGCTGCCTAACTCAAATGTATAGAAGATATTCATAGGCAACCTGTAGCAAGCATGATAGGAGAAATTTTACTTAATGAAATATCCTTC
Organism: Sequoia sempervirens; assembly: GCA_007258455.2. Taxonomy (NCBI): domain Eukaryota; kingdom Viridiplantae; phylum Streptophyta; class Pinopsida; order Cupressales; family Cupressaceae; genus Sequoia; species Sequoia sempervirens. The sequence continues at coordinate 578,078,054 of VDFB02047230.1, forward strand.
TTTCACACATCTATGTGCTACATTGCGGGAGTACTAGTAAATAGTGGTTTAGTTTGAGGGAAATTCCTTGCACTCCAATTCCAAAGTAAAAATTTATAGTGTCCATTTCAAGAAAAGGAAAGTCTATTGCAAATGTAGTTTCGATGACTAATGATCATGACCTTAGACACAACAAAAAATTTATGAAATTATCTAAATCTTATTCTTCTATTCTGCAAAAGTTTCTAAAGGATAAGATTATAACATTAGAAAATACTTGACCCTTGAAGGAGCCTTATCCTAATTGGTATGATGGAAACACGTATTTCCAGTACAATCATGTTCATGGGCATGATACTAAATTTTGCATGTGCCTAAATCATAAGATGTGAGACCACATCAATGATAGTACCATTCACCTCGATGGGAAGAACCAAAACATAAATAAGTCAATGGAAAAGGAAAATAGTGAGTTTCATATTTATACGGACTCATTTTCATCTCACTCTGCAAACTTGATTATTGATCCTTTTGATGCTTCTCCTAAGGAATTTGTTATATGTAAATGTGGTTTTTTCTACTCCTACTTCTCCCCCATTGCCTATGATTGGCTTGCCAGATGTGATTTTCACCTCACAGGACTTCCCTCTAAATAACAAGCCCTCTCCCCTATACATTCTTTCAACATCATAACAGGAGTCCTTGTGGACCCTGTAAGCTGAGTGAATGTTATTATAGAGGATACCTTGTGGTTAAATTCATTACACAAGGAGGAATACGAGAAAACAAAATCTGTTATACATACGCACTATGCTCTCTCTCTCTCTCTTTCTATATGGCTCTATAACTCTTTCCATCCTAGTAGGACCTAAGGCTATGGATACAAATTTTGATGTCATTCCAGAATCCAATCTATTTAGGGTGAAGTTGGGAATCATGTGACTAGCTTCCCTGAATGTAATCACTTTTGTTATTCACAAATGTTTAAATCTCTCTCATGAAGGTGTTGTGCACATCGTGCATGACACTAGATACCAACCATTGGTATCCCATGGGGGCTATTCCTTTGATCATTTTTGGCTCACCCTAATGGGTCTACTTCCTCCTAGAATGGACCTACTTTATTGTAATTACATAAATTACAAAAATAGGGGGAAAGGACAACCAAAAGTGACTCCTCCTACCATGCAGTAGCAAGCTACCTCCTCTTCTTAAAATGGGAAGGAGAATCCTACCCATTCCTAGGGCCCTTCTCCTTCTTCTTTTATTGTTCTCATTTTCGCTTCATCTCATCCTACTATTCCTCCATCAAATTCCACTCCTATGCACTTGTTTGGGAGTCCAATGGTGCCCACTTGGTGAAAGCCCAAGAGTCTTTCATTCAAACTTCCTATCTTACCCATGATTTCTTGTCCCATTCTATATGGTAAGGGGAAGGGTACCCATGGGGTGTCTTCTATGTATCAGTCTCCACAATTTCCTACTACTCTTGCCTCTAGGGTAGTGAATGGGACTTGAGGCCCATCACTGAGGCATTGGAGTTTGCTCCCCCTATTGTTGTTCTATCATCCTCTCTATCTCTTCCTCTTGTTCCCATCTAGGAGTCCCTCCCTCTAGTATAAATGGTTGTGATGGATACTTCAATGGTCAAACAAGAGTCTTCTATCCCCTCTTAGCCTCTAATATCTATCTCTTAAAGTCATAGAAACCACCTTGTGTGTGAGAACAATCATTGGAGGAAGGCTTTGGTCGCTAAGCAGACCACCTTGCAAAGGAAGGAAGAGGAGTCAGTAGCTTCTACTTCAACACCTTCTACTATGTCCTCCTATTTTGTCCTCTTTGCTTTGGTTCCTTTAGCTTTGGTCTTGCTTCTAGCTCCCGCTATGAGTGTAAACAACCCTCACCCAAAGAGGGTGTAGGTGTTTATTTCTCCTTTGATTGAGTCTCCCCTTCTATTGTCCCTTATGTACATCCCACCATTTTCAAAACCCATGGACATGTTGAATACCTCAATGGTGTTCGCCATGGTTTTTTTCTCTTCCTTTGTGCCCTTTGGTTTGTCTATGGGGATTTCACATCCCTTGATGAATCAGAAAATGGAGGATGACCCTAATTGCAATGGGGGTCAAAAAAATGGCTTGCCTTCTTTAGTGGGTGGTTCTATGTTGGTTTGTGTTGTCTTAGTGATGAAGGAAGCCCTAATGTTCCCAGAGTTTGTCACTGCTCCTAAGTCATTCGGTGAACCTAGTAGTGGATCTCGGGCACTACCTCCCTTGCTTGTTGAGTTCACACATGGAACTCCTATGAAGTGCATGTTTAATTTTTTGGATGAGGTCCCAACCCTATCAAGGATCTTTCCAAAATCACTGACATTCACCCCATAGGAACTAGGTGGAGAAGACCTTGAGGGGAATTCTTCCTTGGTTCTTGTTGTGAGAGGATTGGAGGGTTCCCGCTTGATATTTCTCCCTTGAAGGTTCATCTTCCCTCCCTATATAGTGATCTAGATTGAGAGAATGATGACCTCTTGGTTGATGAGGACTAGGGGGAACCTCTTCTTTATCTGTAGATTAGATTATGTGTGTGTTGTGTTGTGTTCCCCCATTCTTGTGTTATATGTTTCTGGATGACCCTTGTTACCCTTATAGGTTCTTGGATACAAGAGTGTTTTTGTGTTGTAAAAAATCCTCTATTTGTCACATCATTCTTTCTCTGTTGTGTATTGATTTTTGACAATTAGGGACAATGCAAAGTGGTGGGGGAATTTAGGCTTCCCTTCCATGAGGACCCAATTTTTTATTTTTATTTTATCTTCATATTCCTTCTTCACATGGTCCAATATAGTAGAGGGTTGATGATAGTTCATTTATATAATATTATATCTATTTATCTATATTTATGAGCAGATTTGACCCCAAAATATTAGATCACCCATGTCTCTTGTTTGGTATGCTATTTTCTTTCTTTGCATCTTTCTCTCTTCTTTTCTTGTTTCATGATGTTGTGGTGCTCATGTGTTGTCCCTTGCATGTGTGAAAATATTACCACAACTACATCTCACTATGTTTCATAGGAGACAACATCAATTTTTCATTCTTTCTTTTCTCTCCTTAGGATGCCACATGCCTTTATGTTTGACATGCACCATCCTAAGGGGGGACTCTCACACTACTTTGATTTTTAGAAAATGCATTCGGTGGCCAACAAATCTTTTCTTGAAAATATTTAATATTTTTCAAAAATTGTATTCCTCAACTAAGACCCCTAGTGAAATACTTTTCCTTCATCATGGGTTCATAAAGAAAGAATTTGAAAAACCTTTCCTCCAAGGAGGGAGTACCTTTTTCTATGAGTAAGGTTCTAACTTTCCCCTTGTGATGGGACATTATTCCTTTCGAATTCCTTGATGAAGTGAAATATTTCAAAAGGATTCCTTGATGTTGAATTGATTGGTGAAAATTACTCTTATCTCTTTCAAATAGTGTGTCCCTTGAGTGGACCCCTTTACTTTTGAAGGGTTCCTAAGGGATCCCTTTGAAAGCTCTTCCTTCAAATTTTTGACTATTTGCATGACTATCTATCTACTTTCTTGCCTGCATGAATTTTTATTTCTAACATGTTTTGTCTATGGATTAACATGTTGCTTTGTAGGTGTGCCTATGAAGCTTCTTTCTAATCAGACTCTGTAGAGTCCCCTCACATGGGGATTCCTTTAGGAGAGAGTACCTAGGTTCCCCTTCTTTGTGATTTTGGGGACCTATGAAGCACTTTCATCCTTTGGGATTTGTCCATCGTTGGTGTGTGGGCCATAGATGCAGTTTGTTCAATCCTCCTCGGGAGAGAGTACCTATGGAGCCTTTTTAATACCCTGTTCTTTTGAGCACACCAAATTGCGATCTGCTTCATTACTTCATTGTTGAATTTGAGTATCATAGTGTTTCTCATAACATTCAATATTTTACTTTCCAGCATACTTTCTTTATCATTGTATAGGAGTGAATTTTCATCCCCTATGAAAATCCACTTTTTTCCTTTATCCACCTTAGAAAACCAAGTTCAGAGACTTAATTCCACCTAAACCCATTGTTCACAGTCCACTTGGTGCCTGTTTTGAGCATTCATGGAGGCATTTCTATTGGGGATGCTCACACAATGCGCAAACGTTTGCATGGCATTCTTAGGTCCTTGGCAGATTCCTATGGCTAAGCCTACAAAGGCATTGCACTTCTCATTGGTAGTGAAGCTGTAACACCCCCTTTGGCTGACCAACCTGAATATGGCTATTTTCTTCCATTTCTTCTTCAAATTCATCCCTTCAAAATTCAATCCAACTCTTGAACACATCAAGGTTTCATTCTTGCACTCTCACATCCACTTACAAGCTCACTTCCACTCACTTCAACAGTGTCATCACAATAGTGGTTTACAATTCCTTAGAGGAACGGATTTTAGCTTAAATCATATATTTTTAGAAAATATAATGATTTAAGCCTTAAAAAGTTCCATTTTAAGGATTCCAATTGAATAGAGTTTGATCAAATCACCTTAGATCAAACCCCCTTGGGTAAAACCTCACTAGTTTTAAACCATACCTATAAATGCATCTCCTTTACACCTATCAAAATGTTGATAAAAAATCACTTTTGATTTAGCTTTTGGGGGTCAAATGAATTCATTTAAAATTTATTTCAAATTATTATGGTATTCCTCAAAACAATCTATCCAATGAATATAATTTTAATATGTTTTGGTTTTGTTATGTATTTGTTTTTTAAGTTTTGTTAAACATAGGTTTTTCATCGAAAATGAATTTCTTTGTTCTTCACATGTGGAAAAATAGAAGATTATAAAAAAAAAATTGAAAAATATGAGTGCACCAGATATTGAAGTCCTTGATCCAACCAAAAAAAAAAAATTAAATTTTGACATATACAAAAAAAGTTACGCGTTATACGGTCGCGCTGTGTCTGAATTGTAATTTGTTTGACTTTGAAACTTGATTAAGGAAAAAATATTCAATAAAAAACTATCTAACCAAGTGGAACCACTAGATATCAGAGTTACAAGTCTAAATTTGAAAGAATTAGAATTTTATCCTTCATGGAAAAAAAATTATACGTTATATGGTGTGTGTCACTTTGTAAAAATGTTGTTTTCTAAAAAAAAAAAAATTTCATGGGAGATGGAAAAAGAAGTGCAATTTGATTTCAAAAATTTTGAAAAAAATATTTTTAGAATCTACAAACAAAATTTGATGAGACTCTAGTTTGCACCATCTTCAAATTCCTTATGCTTTAGCCGCTATAGGTGCCCGAATGTTAAGATTTAGTTAAAAATAATAATTTCAGTGTCCAGTTTGGCCAAAAATTGTAAACCACTATTATGGGATCACCCTGAAAGCATCCAAGCATTCCATTGCAGCAAAACCTCACTCCATCACTTTGATAGAGAATGTTTGGGACCACACCATTGCAGCAAAGGCTTGAGTTCCTCTCATTTCTCCCCTAAGTAGCCTTGAGTGCTCTTGGTGGAGGCGGTAAGCTTCCCTCTCCTCTCCTCTATCATTTGGTTGAGTAGCATAGTACTGATTTGTAGTGTTTACATTCTCTTTATTACACTATTTATTTATCTCATTTCCTCAGTTTTCCATGGAGGTGGAAGCACCTAAACAGGGGTCTGACTAAGGAAGGCCCCTATACAACCACCCAACATTTTCCCTCTTTCTATGTGTAGGTGTGTGTGCTTTGTGGAGGATCGACTGGCAAACGAATTCCTTGGTGAGATCCTTCTTATTCTTCTTACACTTCCATTTCTACTTTATAACATTAGAGAATATTCTGTTTATTTACTTGTGTCATTCCAACCCTTTAGTTGAGTAGTTGGGTTGTTAGTTGTTTTAGCAGGTTTAAACTTGTCTCTACTGTTGTCTGGCCATATGAATGACAATGCACTTTCGAGATGCCAGCACTTTGCACTATCATCCAAAGACCGTGCTTCCATCTTCGGGTAGAGAGCTCCCTGAGGCACAAATTTGAACCTAAAAACTGACTCGCCTAGTCCCACCTTAAAAATTAGGATTGTAGAGTGATTGTAGGACCTCATAGTCCTCGTTATTCTCATCCTCATACCCTAAACATTGTACTTAGCTGAGGTAAGTTAGGGTAGCCTCTCGCATCTTGACCCTTTGTGACTTGGGGTCTTGCACGTAGAAGTCCCCCTCTCTTACAATCATATTCATATCTCCCTATCTCTCTAGTTGTTCATGGAGGTAGAAACACCAAAATGGGGGTTTAACCATGGAAAGCACCGAAACAACCCCAACATTTTCCCCTTCTTTATTATGTGTAGGTACTTGTTCATGTGGAGCATGTCGACGAACTGGACTCCTCGTGAGTTAATCTTCACCACCTTCATTCTTGTCATTTAATATTGTCTTTCTTGTTATTTCCATCTTTCTATCATTTATCATTTTATTTATTACTTGAAATCCCATCACCTAAGTTGTTATTAGGTCTTTTTTTTATTTAGAATGTCCTTTCCCACTTTTTATTCGTACGAACACCAGTGCACTTGTGAGACACCAATGCCCATTACCGTCATCCATGTTCTACATTGTTGTCCTTTGGTAGAGAGTTGTCTAAGATAGAATAAATTGTAGAAACCTACTCTCTTAGTCCAAACTTAGTTGTGAGGTTAGTAGAGTGACAAAGGAATTGAGAGTTCTCTTCATTCTCTATCCTTGACATCAAAAAAATCAAAAATTTGCATGGTTGAGGTAGATTAGGGAAACCTTTTGCTCTTGGCTCTTTGTGATCTAGATCCTTGGTGTGGTTGGTCCCCCTCTACATTTTTATAGTTGAAAGCCCTTATGGTAGGCCTGTGATCCTTGTATATTCATGCATGAGGCATATGTTGCATATGAGATTGGTAATTCAATAAATTTTCATGTTTAGATATCAATTTCTTGTATTATTTCTGTTGTGTTGACTCTATGCTGCATGGTTTAGACTATTATTTCTATACCATCCTACTGTGACTACACCAAGAAGAATGGGTCACATTTATTTTTATAGCCTATCAAGGATAAGTTCTACTAATGCTATAAGATATTTTCCAAATATTACAAATTTTATCAATGCAATTTGTGAGGAATGTCAAGTTGGAAAGCAAACAAATCCGAGATTCAAGAAAAAATAATATGCTAGCATAGGTCCCTTGGAGTTAGTGCATATAGATCTATGTGGACCTACTATAATTATAAGCTCATGTGGTGAGCTATTTCATGTTATTAATTGATGATTATTCTAGAATTCTTTAGGTTACATTTCTCAAAGAAAAATTAGAAGCTCTAGACAAGTTCAAAGCATTTAAGGCTATGATTGAGAATGGAATGAATTTGAACATCAAATGTTTAAGTTCTGATAGAGGTGGTGAGTTTATGTAAAATGAGTAGCAATTTTTGTGAAGATCATGGAATAAAGAGGCATTTTTCATCCCCTAGAACTCCTTAGAAGAATGGAGTTGTGGAAAGGAAAAAAATAGTTCTGGAAGTAGCTAGGACAATGATGAAGGAAGCTAATATTTTTTATGTATGTTAGAGAGAAGTAATTCATATCGTATTCTACATTATTAATAGAGGTAAAACAAGAGAAAATAGTTAAAGGACTCCATATGAGTTATGGTATGGTAAAACCCCTAATATGAAATATTTTAGATTTTTTGAAAGAAAATTTTATATCAAAAGAGATGAAGAAAACTTAGGAAAGTTTTATGCAAGATCTAATGAAGGAATCTTCCTTGGATATTCTACAAGAAGCAAGGCCTACCAGTGTTACAACAAGAGATTGAATAATATTTTTTAGAGTACAAGTGTCAAAGTGGATGAAGAACCATATAAAATTTTAGTACTAATAGAATGATATGAATTTGATGAATCCCCTTGAAGTGAAGAATAAAAGGATAAAGACTAAGGAAAAGAGTTAATAGTTAAAGAGGAAGAAGCTCTAGAAAAGAATCCTAAAACTCTTAAGTATGTGAAGAAGAATCATTCAAAAGGACATATCATTGGAGATAAGAGAAAAATGTGTGCTAACAAGAAGAAAAACTGCTATGATAGAGGAACGAGTAATTTTTTGTTTACTTTCTAAGGTGGAACTAAAAACAGTGACTGAGACATGCAAAGATGAAAATAGGTTCAAAGAAATGAAAGAACAGTTAGAATAGATAGAGAATATTATGACTTGGGAATTCGTCCCAAGACTAGAAAATAACATTGTGTTTGGTACTAATTGTGTATTTTGGAACAAGCTTGAAAGGTGGAAAATTTGGTTCTCTCCCACCTTTAGGGTTTTAGGACCTAGAAGGGGAAATTTTCACTTTCACTCAAGAACAAACCCTTGAGATATCAATGAAAAAGAGAAAGAGATATTGCAAGAGGGATATCCTAGGGGCTAAATGATCTAATGAGGGGTTCACCACCAAGTTTATACTTGGAAAAGATAATGAAATGTAAGATGAAATGTAAAACCCTAATTGAATGCAAACTAACTCTAAATGACCTAGAAAGATGAATGAAATGTGATAGAAAACTATAAAAAGAGAAAGTGTGCACATGAGAAATTAGAGATGGCTGAATGGAAGTATGAATCACTGGAAAATTTTCTATCAAGGTTGACTAGGACTCATTTTCCAAGCTGGGCAAATTAGTCTAGTTCCTAGGAAACTATCAAGGAACAAAAATATGTGAAAAGGGTATCCAAATCTACAAAATCCTAAAAATGGCATTGGAACTGGGATTCATTTGCCAAAAGTGGTGAATTAGTCTAGTTAGGATTTTTTGAAACTTTCAAAGATAATTCTACTCTTCCTTGTTTGCTCTATTCTTCTTGACTAGTTCCCAGATTTGAATCTCTGATTTGCACCCTACAAATTATCTCCAAGGTTCTCTAAGGCTTGATGACAATTTTGACAACTTTGATCACTTTATAACTTTTCTCCAATCTTTCTCCTTATGAAATATGCAACCTAAACCTATAAATCACAAACAAAGGAGAGGTAAAAAATGTTGTTGGGTTAGTGGATAGGGGTTTCCCTTGGTCAAACCCCTTGCCGGAAATCAATCCTTAAAATGAAAGTAAATATGAATAGAGAATGATGAATGAACAAAATACAATGTTGCAACTCATGAAACCGTAGAAATAAGGTGTTGTAAATATGATTGAAATGGATTCAATGGATGTGGTTCTTGACTCTTTTCTTGAATGATGTTGATCTTGCTTGAAACACTTGCTTGAATTATAAACCCTACATCACAGTTGTTAGCACAATAACAAACATGATATATGAAATATTTGACATGATGATTGGCACTTGAATTCTACTCTAAAAGGCTTGATAATATTCCCTTGAATGCTTTTGAATGCTATTTTTAACTCTCTTGAATGCTAGGTGAGAATATGAGTGAAAAACCTTGTATTTATACTCAATTATGCAAGAATTCCTTAAATTACAACACTACAAGCCGACATCATATCCAGGAGAATAAAATCCAACCAGAAATTTGAATTAAATTTGATTTTGGGCCACATGGGTCTCATTCACCCAAGCTAGTGAATGAGTTCCATCAGGCATAATGTATGGTACCAAAGATCAAAAGTACTTAGAAATGTGTGAAGTTCGGTTTGGGGCCAAAAGCTCTAAGTGGGACCATTTTCCCAAGATGGTGAATGAACCCCAGACACTAAATCTAGGCCACACAAGCCAAGAACAACTAAAATATGATTAGTCAATGATTGGCGTTGGGATTATCCTTGGAAAGATGCAATAAATGAGGCTTTTGGATGCAAAATAGGAGGAATTAAAACATGAGAAATACCAATTATTAATAACAAGCCTAGAAAAGTGTGAAAGTGTGTTACAACACTTTACAACACTCCAAATAAGGAAAGATTAAAGTTGATTTTGATTAAAAATAGGTTTATTATGTTTAATTATTTGATAAAACCCTAGGAAAGTGTGAAAGTGAGTTACAACGCTTTGCAACAATTAGTAAGGTACCATTAAAATCCATTAGTTCATAAAGGCCCAAGACCTAATGTGAATGTGTCATCCACATTACAATAATAAATCAAGGAAAAATTAAGCCAAAATCCACAAGGAGGGTCCAATCAAGTGTGAAATTGTAAAGGGATACATTTTTATACAGTATATTTAGCCCCCACTTTAGTGAGACTAGGAACTTGCTTCAAACTCACTAAAGTAGACAATCATGCATCAAGAGGGGTTCAAATGTACCAATTATAGTAAAGAAAGATGATTCAATAGATGCTCCCTCTCAACAAGTGGAGCAAAGACCTCCTTCTCCTGTGCCAAAAATTCCACCACTATCTCCTCCAAGGACAACTAGGCCTGAAATTATGGATGTTGATGCCCCATCACAACATCCCTCACCACCAAAAGAGCCACCATTGAAGAAGCAAAAGGTCAAATTGATAGGTTTGGTGGATTATGATGATGATGAACTTGATGAAGAGATTTGGGTATCTAAGCATGAAACACAATAAGGAATGCCTCCTACACCAATAGTGATTGTGTCACAACAACTGGGTATGAGGTTGAGCAAGGCTAACCTCACTAGGATAAACAAATCTGATGAGCTCAGGGTGGAGGCTTGCATAAAATTTATGGATGATCATTCATTCATAAAGTCCCAAGCTTTCATGGAATTTTCCTATAGGGCTAAGAAGGATGAATATGTTACTACTATAGCTAAGTGAAGAATTATTCATCTAGAGTTGTTAGAGGAAACTATTCAAGCATAGGTCTTGAAAGAAATGAAAACCAAATTTCATAAAATGAATGCAGTAGAAGGCAAAGAATTGGTGAAAAATAGTGGTGTTTTGTTGCTACCAAAGTGGTATCTGGCCTCTGCTATTGATTTTGATACTATAAAGAGGTGTGACAAACCACTTTACAATTTAGAATAAGAAGCTACAATTACACTACAAGGATTAGCTTTTAGTGAGTAGTGGAATGCATTAGCTATATGGTCCATAGCCCCTAGCACAAGGAAGCCTAATATTGCAGAGCCTACACCAAACTACAAGGGAGGCCTAATAATAAAGAGATTGTCAAAGACAACAACTCTTGAGGTTGTAACAATGTCAGTGCATGTTGCCTAGTTTACAAAAGCCACAATGGAGTCGGTAACTGTAGAAAAGGAAATATTTAGGAAGAAATACAATGACTTATTGGTTGATTATGGGAAGATTGAAAAAAAAAAGATGTATATGAAAATATAGATATCATTATTGAGGGAGAAATTGAAAAATTTGCAACCAAGAGATAAAAAGTGGATTGGTGTTCCCTCCCCTACTGCTTCACTTGAACTAGCATTTGCTAACTATACCCCTACCACAAGATCCTCATGGGTAATTGTGCCATACAATATGGGAAATACACCCATTTTAGTAGTAGAGATAGATGCATTTGAAGTACCATAGGTAGAGGAAGGTACTAGCAAGGAGGAGTTGCTTAAGAAACTAAGTAAATACAAAGAAAAATGTGACAATCTCAATAGAGAAATCTTTCTTAGTAATATGAAGGTTTTCACTACAATCTCAGAGCACCTAAATAGGGGGGTTAATAAAAGATTAAATAAAATTCATGATAGCTATTCCTCCATGAATTCTACTATAAATAATTTTGGCAATGATAAGGAGAGATCTATTATGCTCATGGAGACATGGATCCCTAGGTTGTAAGAGTTGAGAATGATGTCTATGAGATCCAAGTAGGATTTTGACCCCCTTGTGAAGCTTAAGCCCACCATTACTATTGTAAATGAGATTAAGGAATTTAGGGGAAATATTGAGCTTTTAGAGGCCAAGATAAGGGAGTTGGTTGAAAAATTTCATGAAACACATCATGGTCTCCTCCCATCTATTTTAAGGAATAATTGTAGCATAAAAACCCTACAAGAGTGGAGAAATGAAACTAATGATTTCATTTCAGGTCAAGCTACTTCAATTTTTTAGGAACATGATATGGTTACATTAAAGAGGAACACAAACATGCTATCCCATGCAAAGATTGTCCTAGAATATTTGGATAAGGAAGCCAATCAAGTTTTTACCAAGTATTCACCTTACAGATAAAAGGCTAATTGTGTCATGAAATTCAGCTAGCCTACTGAAGAGGAATTCTAGGCTTGGAAGAGAAAATACTTGGATGTACTAGAGGATTGAATTGCAATGGTCGGGTGGGGAGTATAATTTTGGTCTTGAAGTCTTCAACCATGATAATTAATGGACATGAAAGAAATAATGAATAGCCTAGAAATAGTAAAGATTAGGATTTTGTCAAAGTATTGAAACAAATATTGTTATCTCTCCAACATGGAAATAGGTGGCACCAATGTTGACTTGGATGGGTCAATTTTTATCTCTATTGATTTTTATTCTTTTAAGGTTTTGTTGATGGAGCCTGCACGTGGTTAATCCTTTTGGCTCATAAGGAAGATATTTTGGAATCCTTTGCAACAATTGAGATATTCTTTTGGAAGGTAGGTGTATCTTCTTCAATGTGTGCAAGTAAGTTTTGTCTTATATGTTTCCCCCACACATGCAATGAGAAAATACAACTTCTTGGGAAATGTTGAAATTGAAATTGAAATGTATGTGAAATGTAAATGCAACATTAATTGTAATTTGGCCCAACGTTTGTTTCTCCCATATTTTTTATAAATGTGAATTCATAGCCAATTACACAGGTCTTTTGATGGTTAAGCAATTTTTGAGCTCATATATGAGTAATTTTGATAATTTCAACCATAGAGAAATAGATTAGCGTCAAGTCTTGGGAATGTATTCAGATCTATAATAGGCTTAATTATTCTGCAATAGCAAAGATATATGAATGATAGTTGCAAGCATTGAAATGGGACTCACCCAGACTTTCTAGGACTCAACAAGTCATCAATCGAGTCACCCTAGCCTAGTCCTGGGGGTTCAGACTCAAACTTGACTGATTCCTACCTAGTTGTGATAGGACTCACCAAGTCCAGGTGAGTCCCAAGACCCCACAAGGGATGCTACCCCTCGACCCTGCTGGGGGCACTACCCCCAAACCCCCACAAGGGGAATTTCCCCTTGACCCCACTAGGGCCACTACTCCCAAACCCTCGCAAGGGGAAGTGCCCCCTAACCCTACTAGGGTGCTACCCCTAGACCCCCGTAAGGGGCATTTTCCCTTCACTCTACTATTATCTCTTAAACTTTGCACCTTGACTGAGTTGTAAAACTTAGTAAGCTAGAGAAACATGGGAGCATTCTCAGGTTGTGGGTCACCCAAAAATGAGAATGAACCTCCAGATAGGCCAGCTTCCTAGCTGATTATCACCTAAACACTACTAATTTTTTGGGAAAAGAGAATAAGGATAACTTGAAAAGAAAATATAAAACATGAAAATAAAGGGGTGATACACCAAACTAACAGGAGCTATGAAACATCTAGACTGATAAACACTTTGAAAATTGATGATAGCTATTGCACTGCACAACATATTACTCTAAGTTTATGCATAAATATTTCACAAATAGGTCTGAATTGCATATACTTTCAAAAAGGAAAGGTATCTTTCACAAACTAAAAGGTTTATATGCAATTTTAAAACACTATTCATAACCTGCATAATCTTACTTTTGCAAAAAAGGCATAATATATGAGACAAAGTTATAGAGAAAATGAAATTTTTTCACAAACAACTTGATCAATCACCTGAAAAATGCACAATGTTTGCAAGAACAAGAGGGCAATAAGATAGAATCATCAATGGTATCCAAAGTAAACTATGTATATCATACTCCAGATGAGTTACAAAACATGCTCAAAACTAAGAAAAGGATTATAAAAATCACTAATTTCAGCATCTGCATAGAAAGAACTAACTCAATAATGAGTAGCAAATGTGATTAAGTAGCCAATACCCAAGTTTCTCCACAAACAAGGCTCTAAAAGCTTCATGAACTTGGATGTCTTCAAAACCCTAAAATTTAGCAACAAAATCCATCCTCAAAAGAGCTCATAATGGTTGAAAAAGTCATGCAAGACTTAATAAAACTATAACCATCCCTAAAAATGCTCCATACTAAGTCAAAAGCCTAAATTTGCTTCATATGTCTCCAAAAACCCCTAGATGCTCTCCACAAAGTGATGACAAGATACCACAACATCTCCATATGTTTGTAACCAACTCATAAAAAGATTAAAATGTTCTCAAGATGATAAGATTACTAATAACTACCTCAACTAATCGACCAAGTCACTCATTTTGCATTTAAAGATTAACAAAATGAATTAAAGGTTGATAATAACACCTCTTAACCCATTTGTTACACAATGATTATAAATGCAAAGTAAAAAATCCACTCTATAGAAAATGAACATGAAAGTAGAATGAGTCAAAATCATTTTTGATGTGGCATCCACATTGGCATCGACCACATGTGGAATATGATATGGCACATAACATCACAAAACTTACAAAAATTAACCAAGGCATATAATATGCAAAGGTTACATTATACTTTTTCAAAAGCCATGGGCACCATTTGGAAGATTATTTGATAAATAAACTGATAAAAATCGGTTCACTCTTATCGATGGAAAAAATAGGGTTTTCAACCCTAGCCCAAAAGCAACGAATGCTATAATATTCTCATTTTCACTTTTTGAAGCTTCTGGATGAAGCATATGCCACCGCCAGAAAGAAAACCCTAGCTAAGTTTTCATGTTGGAAACTTCTATTCTACATGCCACCACTGTGGATTTTTTGCACTTACAGGAGAATCTTATACAGAAATCACGATTTCTTCATCCAAAGACACTAGTAAGCATTTTTAGAAGTAAATTTGAGAGAAATATTTTAATTTTCACCTGATTTTGCTTCTACAGGCCTTCCATGGCCACGACTATGTCTTATGCACTTAGATTTCATTTTCACTTAGTGGCTACGGCTATACTTTGTCAAGGATTTTCTATATTTTGTTACTTTTGTGCACATGTATTCCTCCTTATTAGAATATCAAAAGGCCTTGATTCAAATGGATGCAACCGCATGCTCATGATGAAGGTCTGTACTCGATCTTTGTCTATGAATTTCATGGTTTATTTGATTTGAAGTATCCTTTGCATTCTTGTTTCCATATCAAGAGTTTTCTTGACATGTAGCCTTCATTTAAATTTTTTGAGGTGGAATTGAAAATGGGTATGTGTAGGATCATGATGGGCCAAAAAGTGGCGATATGATGGGTATGTGGCTGACAACTTTTTTTTTACCCAAAATTGATGAAACAAAAAGGGTTTTTAAATGAGATTCTCAGCTTTCCACCAATATAAATTATGCTTTACTTTGAATTTAATAAATTATTATTATTCATTTTCTATTTGAATTATGATTAAAGTTTTGATTGATAGGCTGATTGAAAAGCATCTATAGATTACAAATGGTATCACTTTTTTGAATTAAACATGTGTCACATTCTATGCTTGCATACTATAGGATTAAAAAAAGAAAAATTGAATTTCATGAAGTTTTGACCAAGTTAAGGTGGTTAGACATGCTATATTTTTTTTTGTAATAAAAAATTCATAATTAATTAATTACTTGGAAAAAATTACAAAAAAATATGCATCACATGGGGACATGAGTCCTCTACTTATATCTAAAATATTATAAAAAATATTATCATTTTATTGTGGTTAGGGTGGTCGACAAACACCTACTTCTTATTTTTTCCCTAAAATTTAAGTACTACTACATTGAAATTTCAAATTTTCATCAAATAGATTTTTAAAAAAAAGCTAGTAGTTTAGAAACTAAATTCAGTTTGCTACAATTTCTATTTTTACATATTTTTGAAATAATATAGATAACTTATTCAAATTTTTACGTCAAGTTTCCTAACTCTAATTTTTCTAATTTTTTTGCCACTTAAGGGCTTGTTTTTTCCATGATGATCCTGCACATACCCAAATGAGGGTTTTCATTTTCCTATAGCAGGCTATGAGCTTCATGTTTTGACTTATGGTATGACCTTCCTTTTGATAAAATGCTCGATATATCTCTATCCTTTTGCTATGATAGTCCATTGATTATTTGATACTCATGGAAAGGTTTATGATCATAATATTTTTTATGCATTTGCTATGATCAATTCAGCGGATATTATTTATTGTTCCAAACAAAGACTACCATCATAACTGAGATTGTATTTTGCCATAATATTTCTATGACTTGATCCTCTTAACTATTGAATATGCTCTCTATCATCTCTAATTGCATCATGACTATATCTTAAAATGCATTAGACTGTCCTTCATTCTAAATATTGTCTTTTTAATGAGGTTTTAAAACCCCATTCCTATGATTGTGAAATAAGAATGAATGGAAGATTTTGAAACTCTCTATGGATAGACTTGCTACTACCATTTAGGCTATTATCTATACTCCAAAATAATTGTCACCAAAGGACTGCCATATGATCATTCCTTGATCTTCTACCATGCTTTAAATAGGTAATGGTACCTTGTTATTTGATCCTTTATTATGGAAATAGAATCATCATTGCTTGTATCTTATTTGTTATCTTCTTTTGAAATGGGTTGTTGTTTTATTGCCTCATGGTAATCTCTAGTTTCTAGTACTTTACCTTGATAGACATCATACTGTCTCGATGCATTCCAATTCTATGATCTACCTTTGGTCATTTTATTATCTTTATTGCAAATAATGATATCTCACTTCTAGATGTAGGTAAGAGTAAGGACTCTACACCCTAGATAAAAATTGTATCTTTCAAATCATTTCAGAACTATCATTTTTGTGATTCTAATTCTCCCTTTTATGATGAAAACTCATAACTATCTCTCCAAAGGCCATTGGGATCTAATGGGAAAATGTTTCTTTTGTTATCATGTTGGTTGTCACTGCTCAATATTATTGCCTCCTTAAGCTACTATATAACCTTCCTCATGATCTGCATTGGTAAGTTGTAGCTTCATTTAAATTTCAATACTCACTATTTCAATGAACAAATATTGTTATTGTAATCTGCATTGAATACACTGAAATGCACTTAAAAGTTGTGCATAAATAATGAGTTGGGCTCAACCCTTGTGGGAGACACCATTCCACCACTCATTTGATCTAAAAATATGATTGCACCTATAGTTGTGCATGAAGCAAATAGGTCAAAAAAAAAAGTATACTTTGATGTGCTATTTCAATGGCTTCAATTCTTTCTTGGATATATTTAGCATACGGATGTTTGTTTGATGGAAATTAAGGTTAATTTATACATGAATGGGTAAATGATCATGTATGGTGTGCAATATTTCATTTCTTAGAGCACTACTCTAACACATTGCTTTGATTTATTGCAGGAAATAGGAGTCTTAAGGAGCTAGGAATAGACCAAGACAACTCAGACGGTGGTTAAACAAGAAGACTCAACAAAAACCAGTCATTCTCAGGAAATGATTGGTTACTGTCCCTACATGAAATTTTCTTCATTTTATTATTCATGTATATGTTTATCTTGATTTGCATTGAATAAGACAAAATTTAAACTCATGGCTTATGTAAGTCAAATGAATATTTCTATATTCAATAAAGATTACTTTTTTCAAAAAAGATGTGTAAAATATTTCTTATATTTCATGCATCTATATGAATGCAATGTAGGAAGGATAGTAAATGTACCATTTTATTTCTTCTTTCTATCAATGGCCTCTACCTGATTGAGCCATGGGTGAAAATCAGGTAACACCTACTAGGGGCATTTCCCCCAGACCCTTGTAAAGCGCATTGTCCCTTGACCCCACTCGGGGCACTTCCCCCAGACCCCTGCAAGGGGCACTACCCCTTGATCCCACTAGGGGTGTTTCCCCTTGACCCCATTGGGGCCACTGCCCCCATACCCTCTCGAGGGGCACTGCCCCTTGACCCCACTAGAGGCACTATGCCTAGACCCCCACAAAGGCACCGCCCCTCGACCTCACTAGGGAAATCACCCTAATACTTGAGATTATGGTTGTTGCATCATCTAGGACCTATCTTAGACACATTTTTAAGAAGGATGCAAGCTCCTTTAATCCATATACTCCTAGATATTGTTTTGAATCTTCTGATATTTCATATTTTTTTGGAACATTTGATGTCATGAATTTCATATTCAATGAGTTTTGTATACATTCGAGTCTTTGACTACATATTTGAGTGTGTTATTTCCTTCAGCATCTCAGCTACAATTTGTGTTTATACTTATATGATTGATCTATACTTATGTTAGTGATGAGGACCTTGATTGGGTTGATCGATCAGATAGAGAGGTTTAGGCTATAACCATGGTAGAGGAGGAGGTTAAAGCACAAGCAAACACATCCACAACTAATGTTGGTGAGGGTGGCATGGAGTCACAAGTAGAGACTATGGATGTAGTTCCTACATCATCTAGGACCCACCTTAGATTCCTTCATAGGAAGGATGCAGAGTCCTTTGAGCCATAGAATTGAAGTTATTATTTTGATATTTCATATTTTTTTAGAATATTTGATGTCATGGATTTCATATTCCATGAGTTTTATATACATTTATCTTTATTTATATATTTAAGTGTATTATTTCCTTCAGCAACTCAGCTAAAATTTGTGTACTTTATACTTATGTGATCGATGTATACTTGTGTATGTGATCAAATTCTTCTATTTAATGATTTTATTGTGTCTTTAAGGTTTATTCAATAAAGGGTGCTTGAAAAAAGTTTTAAATCCTTAAAAAATTCTAAATTTTGGGGGTTTTTTTATTTTTCCAAGTTTGCACCGAGTTCAGGCACCAAGTCCCAAGTCTTGAGTTGAGTCACCCTATCCGAATTCGAGTCTTGTTACTATGGTTGCAAGTTCCTAGATTAGTTTCTCTCCTTTGTAATTTTGGCTTTCAAATTATAAATAGAGGAATCAAGGTTCATTTATTTATCTTCAATCACTTTGATTGAATGTGTGATTTCATCTTTCACTTTAGTTCAAAGAGCTAAATAAGTGCTTAAATGAGATCATATATTTTTAAGTGAAATTCAAGGATTGTTAAGGATTTTATAGTTCTAGACACATCGAGTTGTGTGTTAGAAAGTAATATACAATAGTCTACAAATAATTATTTCAGTTTTCTAAATGTATTAGGGTTTATTCCATATGTGAATCTATCACTCAGATAAGGAACTGGTCCATTTGTTTGGTCATTTATGATGTTAATGAGCCTCCTATACCTAACAAAGAACACAAATCTTTACAAAAATTTATGACACATCTATAATTACAGTATAGTGGTATGAAGTACTACTCATTCCTAGTTGTAGGTACAATTCGTTAAAGCGTCTGCCAAATCCTCAAGGGATTTTTTCTATTTGCGTATGATAGGGATGTATCTGTTTGTTTCCAATGTTTGTGATAAAATGGTATGAGAGTATCATATAAACATTTTCAAGATCACCCTCATGGATTTCATAGAGCTCAAAGAGTAGAGGTCTATCCTAGCAAGCTAGTACTTGTTTGTTGGCCAATCCTTCCCTTTACTTATCATTGGATTCTAGAAAATTCATAGGTAAATGGTGAAATTAAGTTTAGTTCTAAGAAAAGAACTAATAGTTTATGGAGCCCAAATTAATTTTCCATTTCTATAATCTAATCCTCATCTCCTGCTCTGATAGCCTTACCATCGAAATTGAGTGGTGCTACTCTTTTGAGGTCTTTCCCAAGCTCTTCCTTAATTCACCCTCATGGACCTACCCTTGGACCACCATCTCCTTGATTTCCTTCTATATTCCTACAATCTTGGTCCTCGTGTGCCACTCAGACTTCTTGCTCTATATGATCCATGTGAGAGTCTTTCTAATTCAGAAGCTCTAGAATTTGATCCAATCTCTTGTTTGGTTTGTTATCAGAACCACTGCCACCCCTGTCTTACCTGGTGGTCACCATGTTGTCCCACACCTATCCTACAACAAAACCACATTTATCACATCTGAACACAAGGTTCTATTAATAATAATTCTTATGCTACATCACAAAATTTTCCATATGCATACATCCCTCAATATAGAATACATACACATTCATGCTTAATACACACATTTTAGAGTCTCTCTTTGAACACACCAAAAAGTATCATCTGATTTTATTTATATTTAAGGTGAGTCAATAGACCCTTATTTACAATAGGCTTCTTGTTACATCATTTTTATTTCTCGGTATTAGAAAGAGGACATTCCTTTGGATCATCATCTGATTTTACTTCAAACTTTACAGAAGAGGATGATTGGGCATTTAGGCTCTCCTTTTCCTCTTTAGTCAGTAAGGGTGCATTGGGTCCACACCCTAGAGACTATTCCTAGATTGTAGAAAGCATTTTGATCTCAGGTGTTTGCTTCTCCTTAATCTTCAAGCCTCTCTCTAGCTTGATTTGTGTAAGAGCCTAATATAGAGTTTCATCATTGGGAATTTCTGATTGAACCTTTGTCTTGGCATTTCCTTCCTTTACATCATTCTTATGTGAGGTTCTAACAATTTTCCCTTTCCCTCATCCTACCTTTGACCTTCCCATTCCTACATTCAATTCAAGTTTGGTCAATTCTCAAGACTTCAAAATTTTGGGTCAAGGGTCAACTACCCCTTAGTCAACTATGGTAGACTCAAAGGCATAGAGTTGAACCCTAAGCTCTTATACCAAATGTAATAACCCATTCAAAATTATTACTTAATTAATATTATTGTAAATGAAACATGAATATACTCCAAATTAAAAAGACATAACTAGTGGCTAAAGTCAATCATAGCTACACATGTCCATTTAAAACGAGTCAAAGATTCATATATTGACTTCAAAAGTCAAATTACAATATCAAGTTTGACTTGGATCCTAAGGCCATAAAGTATTTACACTATACAATTTTCATAAAGTACATGAATATATTACATCAAGTTACATCATAGACTATGATAGTCTTCCGAACAACTATGGTTCTTCCTTAATGCTCACCTCCACTAGTGCAGGAGAACATGGTTGAAGCACTTTACCACCCAACCACAAAGCTTACGCTTCCTTGGTATTCTTTCGACTTGAAGAATGCCTGACCCTGTATGGAAAGCTTAGCAAGATACAATATGCAAGGTGGAATATAGTGCATGCCCATACATCAACATGCAATTTCTATCTACAAGTTAGAAATTAAAGTGCATGATCTATTCTAGGAATGGAAGAGAGTGAAATCATAGAGTTTATACATATATAATGAGGTAAATTTCTTGGACAAGAATAATAAATGTGTTGCAACAATAACAAACAATAGGTTCTGGTAAAGAAAACCTGTACTCTCTGAACTTCATTTTGGCACCTGTCCCAGAAGGTAAATTTCTATTAAACATCACATAAAAACTATCTACCCTCTAGCATCATCTACCCTGAGGCGCTCTAGTCAACAAAGGTATCATTGTTCCATCTAGAATATTCTTTCACACATATTTTCAATAGAAGAATCAGATTCTAATTTACTCTCTAAACAAAAATCAGATTTATGAATCAATAGAGTAATTCAAAAATCAGTCATATCATTCTTATGACTATTATATATCAATAATAATTTTACATTTAAAAAATGTACTAAGAACAAAAGAAGGTATGTCACACGTATGTGTATGTACATAGACGAAATCTATGTGCATACACATACATGTTCCTACTTATATTAAAATTTGTGCATACATTCTAAAATATTCATTAATTCAGATTGCAATCTTAAAATATTATTCCATTTGACGTTGCTTTTGTTAAAAATAAAGAATCAAAAAAATTCTATGCTAATAGTTTCACACATACTGTTATTGCATTCTCACAACTGAGATATTCTAACATGGTTGTTTACATAAGAACATTCATTAATTAAATAGAAAAATCATTGTTTCCTACTAAAAAGTCATAATTTTTTTTGTTTAAACAGAGAAAGTATTGTTTCCTACTAATGAGTTATAAAAGAATCTATTTACATGTGAACATTCATTGTTTAAATAGAAAAATATTGTTTCAAACTAAACAATTACATTTAAAGATAACTAATGTCATTTACTCTATTTACTGATCTCAAGTTATTTACATGCTAAATAATGAATTTAAAAGTAAATGTTCACCATTTAATACATAAACAATTCTCCATTATGAATTGAAAATAAATAAATCAAATAGCCCAGTTTCAATCATAAGGACAAAATGTCTATTATCTAGATCTTGAACACTTTCATCACTAGAATTTCGATGATAAAATTTAATAATATAAATAAAACCAAGTTCAACATGTTTGTCGATGAAATTCTAGAGAAAATATTTCAGTTAAGAAGGAAAGGAAGTTTTAGGTTAAAACAATACTTTTTCCTATTTAGGCTACAACAAACAAACCAAGGTTTCTCTAGATTCGACCCATTTCAATGGTTGGGTGCTTCTTTTCTTAACCTCAAAATTTATATTCAAGATTAGGAAATCTAGGTTATCCCATAATGTATTCAACAATATATGTCATGCAGACTCAAATTTGAATCATATTCAAGCAAGTTTACCTATCAATCATGAGGATTGATCCTTATAAGGTTACAATGAAACCCAAACTCATACATTCCATTGGTTCTTCAAATCGAGGGCATCCTCTTAATTTAATATGGTTTCCATATCTCTCAATAATGAATATTTCTCCACTTACCATTATCAGCCTAGCCAATAATGGAAGGTGGTATGTTTCATTTAAAACATAGTTGATTCATTTAAAGGTAACATAGAGGATAATATTCTCTGTCATAGGTTTGTCATGCGAACCTCTATTAAATAAGAAACCATAAGGTACACATACGATCATAATAATATTTTTGATATCCATGATATTGCTAACATTATCAGGTGACTTACATGACAGTCACATCTTTAAGGATTTGATGCCTCGGTCTAGCATAGAACGCTAGCAAATAAGGCTCCATCCTAAGCACTTGGTGTAGGGGCACCTCAACCCTTAGTGAAAATTTGAATTTTCGAACATGTATTGGGGTGGAAAGTCTAGTCTTCAAAGGTTTGAGTCCAAATTTTGGTTTTCTATGTTATTTTTGTTCTAAATAAGGTCATAAAGACCATTATATTGTGTATGTGAGTCTTTAGGAGGGGTAAAATATAAAGGTTATCAACTTTTAAACTTGCAATGTAATAGGTTGTTAGCATTTAAAAAGTTGTTAAAAGGAAATTATGTACATTGGAGGGGTTGGTTGAAGTTGAAAATGTATAAATACATCTTGCAAGCCCAAATGCAGGGTTAATGAAATGCGTTTTGAGGAATATGTGCCCTGTTTCAACGTCCAATCTATGAATTTCAAGCATTTTTATGAGTTTTCTTCATAGTGTATGGCCAACAAGGACACAGTTTGATCCACAACTCACATAATGGTGTGGTAATAGGTGATGGTGTTCTCCTTTCAATTATTTTGAAGGCCTCTTATTGATTTTGTTGAAATAATCTCCTCTTTTCTTGCTCTTCCTGTAACAGGCCAGTAGGGTCTGAGTTTTCATTTTATTTAGGAATGTAACCTTTCCTCCTACTATGGTGACCTATGATTTATAGGAAAGGCCTATACTATGTTAATTTAAGCTCCCATGCTTTATTGGAACCTTGTCAAGGCGTCTATAGGGTTGGGTGGTGTTACCCTAGGATGGAAATGTGGGTTTTTGACATGAAAAAGAGAAACTAAAGTAGTGACTTTGAAAAATAATGAATTTAAAGGCCTTGTGAGTGTTTATTATGTTTGTACAAACCCTATTAAAGTTGTGTGATGTTTTTTTTAGGCTTGGAGAGAATTGGAAAAGTGAATTCAAAGAAACACTAGGTTTTTACATGTACAAGGAGGGTTTGGTGAAATTACAATCTAGAGGTTGGTTGTATGAATTTTGAAGGGTGAATTTGTGGTTTTGCATCATAATACAACTCTTTCCAGTGAGATTTTGTAAAAACAAAAGGATCTGAGGGTACTTTGTTTGGAAAAGAGGGCTAATCTTGTAGCCTTTTGAGCAAAGCAGTCTAATGAAACTTGGTGTTGGCCTAATGAACCTTGTAAAATCTGATTGGAATATTGTATTGGGGTCTGATTGGATGCTTAATTGATGTTGAGCTGGTATTTTTGTGGCCATCTCTAAAAGATAAGCCCATTTGTTGAGATTTGGAGGCTAGAAGCAATAGGTGTTGTCTTGGGCAGTTTTAGTGAATTGTGTTTTGAAGGTTGAATCCTCATTGAAGTCTGGTCATTTTGGTCTGATTGTGAGTTCTCCACCTTGGATCTACATAAAAGTGGTATCAAACCATCAGGGATTAGATTTTTTTGCATTTTACAAGTTGTGAAGAGAAAGGAAGAAGTGAAGAGTTTAGTATTTAAATATGCCTCCAAAGAACAAAGATATGGCTAAAGAGATGAAGGAGATGAAAGAAAAACATGCTAGAGAAATCAGAGAGTTGGAGGAAAGAATCATAGACTTGGAGAAAAAAAAAAAAGGGAAGTGGAGGAGAGTGAGTCAGATGAAGAGGAAGATGATGAGTTTGAAGATATGGAAGAAGAGCTTGACCCAGAGGATCAAAGAATTGCAAAGTTGGTGAAGGAAGTTAGGAATGACAAGCCTAAGGTAAAGATTTATGTTCAAAGATATGGTGTAATCTAAATGATGAAGAGTTACTTGACTGGATTTTTGCATTAGATAACCATTTTGAATGTGATGAAGTTCTTGAGGAGCAAAGGGTAAAGATTGCAAAGAAAAATTTGCAGGGCCATGCTTTGGTATGGTGGGACTACTTTCAATCAGAGAGGAGGAAGCAAGGCAAGTCTGAATTCACCTCATGGGACAAGATGGTATCAAAACTCAAAGGTAAATTATTACCCAAAGATCATCAAGTTCAAATGTTTAAGAAATTACAAAGCTTAAGGAAAAAATAAATGGACATTAAGTCTTATAATGAGGAATTTTATAAATTAAGTTTGAGGCCTTGTCATCATGAGAATGAAGATGAAAAATTTGCTAGATATGTGGGTGGTTTGAGGTTAAACATACAAGATGAATTGGTTTTGGCTAACCCTAGGAATGTAGAGGAATGTTACCAAATGGCAATTAGGGTGGAGGAGAAAATGAAGAGAAGACAAGATAAATAAGTTAGGGTTAGAGGTAATGCAACAAGAGGTAGAGGATCTATGCCTAATCCAAAGCCAAACAATGACAATCCAAAAGATGCCATGAAAGGACAAGAGCAATCTGATTTCAAAGGTGGATGGAGAGGCACAAGGGGCAGATTTGGAGGAGGTAGGAGTTCCAATGTGTTTTCAGGTAGATGTTACACTTGCAATGAATTTGGCCATCCATCCTACAAGTGTCCTTAGAAGATTGGTGCTTCATCAAGTGGAAGTAAAGGTGATAAAAGAGTTCAACTTGTGCAAGAGGATGAAGAGGAGAGCATTAGTGCATCAAGCCATCTTGCAAACCCTAAAGTTGGAGAAGCTTCAATGCTGCACAAACAACTTTTGAAGACTTCCAAAGAAGTAGAACCATTGCATAGGAAGAGGATTTTAAAAACCACTTGCAAGAGCAAGGAAAATGTATCTAAAATTGTGGTTGATTCTGGTTCAACTAAAAATATGGTGTCATGTGAAATGGTGAACAAGTTAAACTTGCAAAGGATTCCTCATGAATTGCCTTACAAGGTATCTTGGTTAAGTGATGGTCAATATTTGTTAGTGAATGAGAAGGATGTGGTAGATTTTTCAGATTGGGGATTATAAGGATAGTGTTGTTTGTGATATCCTCCCAATGGACTACTGCCATATACTCCTAGGAAGACCTTGGCAGTATGACAGGTGTGCCATGTATGATGGTAGGGCCAATACATATACAATTGTCAAGGATGGATGTTCTTCTTTTTTTTACTCCACTTGTAGAGGATGTCAAAGGTAAAGCTAAGGTTATCATGTGTGGTAGGAAGGAGTTGATAAAGGTTGTAGAATAAAACAAGAATTTTGATATTGCAATCAGGTCTAGGACTGAGAACACAGGTGCAATAGGGGTAAAGTCTGGTTTGACAGTGAGTGTGAATGACAAATTTTTGCTAGGAAATATTGTGTGTCCCATAGTGAAGAGTGAGTTTGTAAAGAAAGTTAGATTTGTAGATACAAAGGTCAATAAATGTAACAGTACAGGGTGTACAGTGAGTGATAAATCTATGGGTACACTGGTAGTAAATGCTTCTATGACAGTGGTACAAAGGACGTTAAGGAAGGGATAGTGTGGCCTAGTTGTTTAGGATAGATCCAAGTATGAGAATAAGGAAAAGATGTAGACAACTTATGGAATGACTAACAATTTTTTGTGTGCAGGGATGAAGACATGTTGCAGGTATTGTTGAAAAAGTATCATCAAGTTTTGACCAGAGGACTGATAAAAGACCATTGGCAGGTTTGTACTTGGAAGTGAAGTCATATCCTATGACAACCTTAGTTGGAGATGCAAGGAAGAGTGTTAACTATCAATACCTGAACCTATGGTAGGTGTTTGAAGATTAGAGGAGGATGATTAGAGCTTGGGAAGAATGGTATAAAGCCCAATTCATGGGGCTTGAATTTCTTTTAGGGGGGTGTATGGTGTAGGGGCACCTCAACCCTTAGTGAAAATTTGAATTTTTGAACATGTATTGGGGTGGAAAGTCTAGTCTTCAAAGGTTTGAGTCCAAAATTTGGTTTTCTATGTTATTTTTTTTCTAAATAAGGTCATAAAGACCATTATGTTGTGTATGTAAGTCTTTAGGAGGGGTAAAATATAAAGGTTGTCAACTTGTAAACTTGCAATGTAATAGGTTGTTAGCATTTAAAAATTTGTTAAAAGGTAGTTATGTATGTTGGAGGGGTTGGTTGAAGTTGAAAATGTATAAAGACGTCTTGCAAGCCTGAATGCAAGGTCAATGAAATGCATTTTGAGGAATATGTGCCCTGTTTCAATATCCAATCTATGAATTTCAAGAATTTTTCTGAGTTTTCCTAACAATGTATGACCAACAAGGATACAATTTTATCCACAACTCACATAATGGCGTGGTAATAGGTGATAGTGTTCTCCTTTCAATTATTTTGAAGGCCTCTAATTTATTTTGTTGAAATAATATCCTCTTTTCTTGCTCTGCCTATAACAGGCAAGTAGGGTTTGAGTTCTCATTTTATTTAAGAATGGAACATTTCCTCCTACTATGGTGACCTTTGATTTGGAGAAAAGGCCTGTACTATGTTAATTTAAGTTCCCATGTTTTATTGGAACCTTGGCAAGGCGTCTATAGGGCTGGTGGCTGGGTGGTGTTACCCTAAGCTGGAAATGTGGGGTTTTGACATGAAAAAGAGAAACTAATGTAGTTAAAGGCCTTGTGAACCTTTTATTATGTTTTTGCAGACCTTATTAAAGTTGTGTGATGTTTTGGTTAGGCTTGGAGAGCATTGGAAATGTGAATTCAAAGAAACACTAGGTTTTTACATGTAAAAGGAGGGTTTGGTGAAATTACAATCCAAAGGTTGGTTGTCTGAGTTTTGAAGGGTGAATTGGTGGTTTTTCATAATAATACAACTCTTTCCAAAGGGATTTTGTAAAAAAAAAAGGATATGAGGGTACTTTGTTTGCAAAAGAGGGCTAATCTTGTAGCCTTTTGAGAAGGGCACTCTAATGAAATTTGGTGTTGGCCTAATGAGCCTTGTAAAATATGATTGGAATATTGTATTGGGGTCTGAGTGGACAATTAATTGATGTTGAGTTGGTATTTTTGTGGCCTTCTCTAAAAGATAATCCCATTTGTTGAGATTTGGAGGCTAGAAGAAATAGGTGTTGTCTTGGGTAGTTTTAGTGAATTGTGTTTTGAAGGTTGAATCCTCATTGAAGTCTAGTCATTTTGGTCTGATTGTGAGTTCTCCACCTTGGCTCTACATCAACACTTATACAAAATTAGGTCATAGGCCTTGCAACCCCTAGAGGGTGGTTGATATCAATTTACCATTCAACTCAAGCTGAGACAAATAGAGAGAATATTCTTGTTTACTGTGCTATTGGTTTTTCATCAAATGCAGTGACAATCACTAGCTAAGCATAAATAAAGATAGTGAAATCAATTTTGTTTCAAAAGAAACTGATTTACCCCAATAGTCGATATTTTTGGACTAGGCTTTCCTTACATTTTTCCACCACTGTGTACTCTTCTCTAACTTTTCCTTGTTGCTTGTCAATTCTTTCCCAAATTGCTTCCCTCTTTTCTTCCACCATTGTCCATTCTAAAATGATAACCACATTTCTTGCATGCAATTGGGTGTTGTCATAATGGCTTTTTCTGCGATAGGCATAGACCTCTAATTTTGAATATTGCCTTTATGATTTCAGCAGGCCACGTCCATCATGCAGTTTCCTTGAGATTTTTCATTGATTTAAATAGTTTCATTAGAATATCAGTTATCAACTTTAAATTCAATATAAATTCAAATATATATATATAGATACGTATGTATGTATATGTATATCTTTACATAGATATGTAATATATATATATATATATATATATATATATATATATATATATATATATATATATATATATATATATATATATATATATATATCTATATGTGTTTAAATGATTTTAGTCATATTTACCTTGTATTTGAATAATGTATTTACATATACATACATACATACATATATACATATATATGTATATACACACACACACACACACATATATACATATATATATGAATATATGTTTGTATATATATATACATATACATACATATATACATATATATATGTATATATGTATTTATATATGTGTATGTATATATATGTAAATATATATGTATGTAAGTATATATATATGTATGTGTGTGTGTGTATATGTATGTATGTATTCGTATTTATTTTACATACATGTACATATATATATATATGCATTCATGTATAAGTTTGATTGTTTGTAATGGTTTATAAGTTCCATACACTATCATTTAAAGAAAGGAACTTGAATTTTCATTTCAAGCATCTATATATATGTATATATACTTGCTTTCATTTTCTTCAAAACATAGAGTTTAAGTAGACAAATTTTAATCTACAAGTCATTAATTTTAATAATAGAGACAATTTGAGTCAGGAAATTTCATTCTCTTATATATGAAAATTTATTAAAATGCAAGTCATCATGTCGTTTATGGTGTGTACACCCAGATTCCAAATGGCTTACCATTTGATCCGGCTAAACAATCCTACTTCAATTGTGTTCTTTTCCTTCAACCTATGACCCTACAACTACACACACTTGCACTTCCAAATTAATTAGTAACATTCAATTCTTGGTAACATATAAAATAATTTTCAAAATTTCCCAAAGTCAACATCAATTAACTTCTTTCATTCAATTTTCAAATATTCCAAAATCTCCATTTAATATTTAATTGAATTTGTTCAATAATTCAATTTACCATATTATGATAAATATGAAATAAAATTGGGTTATGACAACCAAAGGGATATGATATCAAATTCCCCCTCTCAACATAAGTTCTCTTATAGAATACCTAAGGCTTCGTAGTGATGGTACAATAGTCTTAGATTCTCCTCCTGATATAAATGTCCTTCTTCCTAAAGAACAACCAATGATTCATATCAATGAAAAGGATGATAGGATCAACTTAGGTCCCCCTCCTCAACATTCAACTAGATAAGTTGGTGAATCTATCAAGTGCAAGAGGCCCTACAAACTAAAGAAATTAAAATTCCCTTGTCTACCACTTGAAAGTGAAAGAAAATTACAAATACTTCTAAACCAAGGACTTATACTATTGTTGCCTATGAAAGAAAAGCTAATACTATATCCTAAAGATGAAAAATATCCACATTGTCGACACCATAGAACTCTCAAACATAGTACTAATGAGTGTCATGCATTCAAAATAATCTTGAGTAAATATCACTTTGATAACAATAATTATTATCCAGTGATTGCATAACATGCCCTTGCTACCCCTTGTCATGTAATAGTTGTAGAATCATGTATTCTCATGATTACATGATCTTTCCCATCACTTACCTTGGCTCATTCTTGTCTTGCACAAAGTGGGGGCAAGAGGTAGATATCCTTGTCCTAGTAACACACTTGTTGTTGTCCCTTAGGCTAGTTTTTTGCCTTCAATATACAATGAACATGATTGGGATGTGGATGATCTTCTCATAGGTTGAATTGCATGTGCTTTACTTTCCTTTTGCATTACTTCTTTTTCATTTTATTTTGTATGATTACATGTATGTATTATGATCTCTCATGATGTTTTGTTTGATGGCTCTCTCTCTTTGTGGCATTCCTCTATTTGTACCTTCATTCTTCTCTATGTCATAAATATTTTATCTTTTAGCCTTTCTATTTTTTTCATTTGTCTTGTGTTTTCCTTTTGGGGATGACACAAGGCATTGAGAAATTCATGTCTCTTCCATGTTGACCCAAAATATTTATCTTTTATCTTTTATTATTTTTCTTGTGTTTTCCTTTTGTGGATGACGCAAGGTATCGAGACATTCATATTTCTTCCATGTTGACCCAAAAGGTCTTTCTTTGTTTTCACTCTCCTTGTGTCATTCTTTCAGTTCTGTGTGTATTTGGAGAATGATGATAGTTTCGAGCTCTCTAAAACCATTGTAGCAAGAACATATTGATCCCAAATACATAGATCCCTCATGTGTTTGGAGTTTCATTTTAGGGGAAAACCCCCTCTTTTCCTTTCTTTTTGCATGACGTAGCTTTATTTGGAAACATATGACTTGGCATAGGGCTTTCCAAGTTAGCTATCATATCTTCCTTGTTGTTAACATTTATCATTTGCTACTTTAAAGTAATTTCTCATAGCATGGTGTTTAGAAATTTATTTAGAGTGGGTGAATACATTGGCA
Source organism: Sequoia sempervirens (assembly GCA_007258455.2). Lineage (NCBI taxonomy): Eukaryota > Viridiplantae > Streptophyta > Pinopsida > Cupressales > Cupressaceae > Sequoia > Sequoia sempervirens. The sequence continues at coordinate 578,109,108 of VDFB02047230.1, forward strand.
TTATTCTTTTCCATTTTTCTTTCTCATGGTTCATGGTACAGTCTTCTTACTTTATACGATGTGATTTTCACTTTGTGGATGACATTGGGTGTGATGTCCTTCAAGTGCATGATCTCTCTTAGCATATTACATTGGTCTTAGTGGATTGATGTGACACACTGCATCCCCTACGTTGCAAATCTTTTATTCTTTGATTGGTCCTCTTTTGGAGACATTAGGCACAATGTTCCCTAAGTCGAAGACCTCACATGAACTAAGCAATACTCCCTTCAACATTCCTTATTATCGCATTTTCATTTTTAGTTATATGGATACCTTGCATAACACATCTTGCATGCTTGTGGAGCCATCTTGTTTGTTCATGAGTTCCAAGCATACAAATTTTTTCTTGCCTCATGAAGCTCAAAGTTCATAATTCATGAGCTCCAATCACAAAAGTTTTAGCTTGTCTCATGAAGCTCAAAGATCATTTATGTGTGGCACCTTATTAAAGTTATCAGGAGATATAACTTTGGTATGGTTTTTGATGGGAAGCCCGACCGAGGCATGACTTTCCCTTAGCCACTCATGTGTGTGTGTGTGTGCATACTAGCCATGAGTGTATGTGTCTCACCTTACTTTACTTCTCACATAACGGAAAGCATAGAGTTTCGTTGCCTTAGAGTGAGTGTGCATTTTTCAGAAAATAAGCCTAGATATGATCCACATCATGATGGACAAACAATCGAAGCTTGATTCAAACTTTTTATTTTTCTTTTTTCTTTTTTCCTTGAAGGTGTATTATTGTGCCTTTATGATGCTATTTATATCATTTTCATGTGTTTTCTCTTGTTCCTATGCTTGTTTTCCATGGGATCTTGATCACCCCTCTTGATCGTTGCTGTGCTATCTTACCGACATTGGTACATTTGGACCCCTCTTGAAGTGAGTTTGTGTACCATAGAAAAATGGATCTTGGACATTTTCATGTTCATTTATGTCTTTTTACTATGATTCTTGGCTTATTTTTCTTATGTTTAATGTTGCAATGTAACTTATGCATTCACATTAGGTCTTGAATATTCAAATTATGATGTCTTGTGAAGGTGTTGTGAAGTGTTGTAACACATTTCTACACTTTTCTAGACTCTCCTTATTATAATTCATCTAAATATCATCTTTTTATCCCTCATCAAGTCCTATTTCAAAGTGTTTTAATGTCTTGTAACAAGATTTCATGCATTTCTAGGATTGTCATAACTAATTACACCTTTCTTATACTTTATTTGGCCCCTTTATGCACTTATAGGCCTTAATTAAGTATGTTTTTAATACAAACCTGACAAATATCATTAAAATCAACTTAATTCCCAACACCCACTTGCAAGCCTAGAGTGGAACCCATTCGCTATGGGTTGCGAATGAGTCCCTCTTGGCTCAAAATTCAAATTTCCTTCAGGTTTTTATTCATTAAGACCTTATGTCAGCTTGTGATGTATTTTTGGGTAATTAGCGCATAAGTGTGTATAAATAAGTGATTTTCCATCCATTTTAAGCCCCAATTCATCAAGTTCACTAATTCACCCATTCATTCAAGCATTCAATCATTTTGCATCATTCAATCAAGCAATTATCAAGCATCTTGGAGTAGCCATTGACATATCTTCAGACTTCAACAATAAGGGTTTGGTCTTGTAGAATATGTGTCAAAGAAATAGGTGTTGAAAAGTGGTCAACAAGTCATCAAAGCTATTCAAGTCAACTAAACCATAATTCAATCTTAGAGACAACATTCATCCTGTAATACCCCTCCTGTTACTATTTAGACTTGCTTTCTTTCTATGCTTTTTGGTTTGATACTTTGAGATGGTGATGGTACTATTTATTGTTTTGATTTGGTGGTTTGGATAGTTATACTGTTTGGGGATTATGCTATTTCATTAGTGGATATGGTTATTTGATATGACATTATGGTTTGGTGATGTTAGTTGATTTCGGTAATACATTATGATGTAGTGATTTAGTAAATTATTTTATGATGTGATTAGTTAGTTAGAAATGTTATTTCATCATTGATATTATAATTGTTAGTATGGTTTTGATGAGAGGACAGTGTAGCACCACTTGTTTATGAGTTCCCTACTACGCTACAATTCCTTCTCACAATGTAATGCTTTGATTATATATATATATGTACATGTACACGACCTTGTTTGTATGTAGGGATTGCAGGTACAAAGTCTCAATTCCACCTGCTTTGGCAGGATAGGGCGAGCATCAAATTTACCCAATGGCATGATGTTGAAACAAAGATGACAAGGAAGTCACCCAATCCCATGTTGTCAAACTATCCTGATTGAGTGGTATTGTGCGTCTTTGTTTTGTCATTTTGTAATTTATTATAGTAATTTGTGTGAGTGTATTTTGGTATGTATTTTACGTTGGTAATTTGTATGATGTTATTTATTTAATTAAATGATGATAGTAAATGTTTATATTAGTGTTGAATTAATTTGTAAAAAAATATAAAAGTTTATTTTAAAAGTCATGTGTTTTATTTAAAGTGTTAATTAAATATTTAAATTAGTATCTTGTTAATTTAATTAAATTAGATTGTTGAGGATAATTATGAAATAAATTAATTAAATTTTGTGAATTGCAAGTAAAGCTTGCAAAATTGAAATAAAAGCAGAAAGTATTGTTAAATAGAAAAAAATCAATAAAAGAAAAGAAAAGATAAAAAGGATGAATGAGTATTGAGTTTGGCTGAAAAGTTGGGATTAAATTAGAAAATTTCTTTTAAATTTGATTTTTTTTAACTTTCGAAAAAGAGAGTTATATTTTTATTTAATTGCAAATTTGAGAGACTTTTTCATTCACGGGAAAATTACAGAAGTTACAAAAAATATGGAGTTTTTGGAAATGGGATTTTTCCTTGTTCTTCTTTTGTAGTAAATTATTTTAGTTTTCTTTGTTCAGAAAGAGAGGTTATTCTGGATTAAGTTTAGATTACAGAATCTATCAAGGAAAGTTGGAGATGAAGTTATGAAGGAAGGAATGAAAGTTATTCGAAGGGCTATCTGGATCAAGCGAAGCTTCATTAGATTTCCAATAGCGCAAGACTCTAGGTTCCATAAATTCTCTTTCTCTACTTGTTAAAATTACAATGGAAATCATATTGTTCTTGGAAAAGAAAATAATATGGGTTTCTGGGAAACTTCTGGGTTTCAAGTGATTGGGAAAAAAAATCTATTGTTTGAATTATTGTTAATGTTCTGAAATTTTCTTTCAAACGTGGCTATGAGAAAATTAGTTTCTCTCTTTGAAACAAATAGATGCCCATATTTAAACCGAGTTTCTTAAAAGATTAGGGATTCAATATAATATTTCTCTCATTTTTTTTTGTAAAACGAATTTTGGCCTATAGGAGAAAAATAGTATTTGATTTAAACTATCTGTATTTTAGTATGTTTGTTGAGAAATTTTTATTCCTATTCTAAAAGTTTTAAATTATTTGATGCACCTGTGTGTATATATATACATATATAATACATATATATAATATATCTAGATTGGCCTATTATTTAAATAAAGTTTTTCTGGGTTTTTGAAATATTCATTTTTGGGTCAAATCAAAAAAAATTATTATATGAAGAATTTTTATTATAAAAAAATTATTTGAAACAAATTTTATTTATTAAAATTTCTAAGGAGTGTTGGGAGGGACGGTGCTAGCCGTACCCCCCTGTACCCTCTGAGCGGTCAGTATGACTGCACATAGCAGTCATTATGACTGCTGCACGTAGCAGTCATAATGACTGTTGTGCTCAGTGTTTGTACAGGTTGAATGACCTTTTTACATTCGCTAAGGTTTTATTTTTATTTATATATATATATAGTGTGTGTGTGTGTGTGTATGTGTTTTTATTAAATAAAGGTATAAATATATATATCTATATAATGTAATATTTTTTGGAATTTTGATTTATATATATATATTTAAAATACATATATATTAATTTCATTTTTAATATGAAAAAAGTATAATTGTGATTATTATGAAAAAAGGAAAATCTTATTGGGAATTGGAAATTTTATGAAAATTTATTGTGAAATTATATAAAGGAAAAAGAGAAGTTTTGTAAGGTAATTAAAAGAATTATATTAATTTGGTGTGAAAGTTATTACGTTGTTTTAGTTTCTAATTCTGATTGACTTCTTTATTACCTTGAGTTATCATTTTGACTTTTGTAATGTGGGAACCCTGTCAATCTTATGAACCCAAGTTTTGGAGGTTGTAAACCCTAGTTTTCCAGAGGCATGTTTTTATCTTTGGAGGTCTATCCTCGTAGTATGTGCTCGGGATGTTGCATGATTTTAGCATTATTATATTGAAAGGGTTGTACAAGTTGTGTTGAGACTTTGTGCATGTGTTTACCGAGATGGATAATGCCTCACAGGTCTTTGGTTGTGATATATGCTTTGTTTCTTTTGGTACAACCCTTGCCTTGTTTTGGTTTATGTTTCGGGGTCTTCTAGGAGAGTGGCTCTTCGTGGAGGCTGGCGCCTCAAAAGGAGGAAGGGCTCAGGATAACCCACATAAGAGTAGTTTAACAAGTGAAAACCTAATAATAGAACTAGGGGGATGGGTAGTAAAAACACATAAGATAATATTGGATACCTCATCTATGCATTAGGGCTATCACAAACTAATGATAGACTAAGAAAATCATGGTCGGAAAAGTCGTAACCTCGTCCTCATGAGAGGTTAACAACTCTGCATGAGCTACCCTATGGGGCCGACACCTCAAGTAGGAGAAAGGGCTAGGATAACCATATATGGGGGATGATGCCTCATGTTGGAGGAAGGGCCAGGATAACCCATGTAGGCTATGCGATGACACTCTCCACTAGACACCCTTATGCTTTGTTTTCTAGTTGCCTCTGGGATTGTATTCTATTGTTGTTTCAGTTTCATTTGGAAATGTTTCATGATTGTTCTTTGGTTACTTGGTTAATGGTTATTTCCTTGTTTTGTTGTGATGAGATTTATGGCTTTAATTTTATTATGTTGACTCATGAATGTTGTCATTTGTGTCCTTTGTAATCCTTGATGTTGTTTTGGAGTTATTGTCCTATGTTTATTTATTGGGATTGTTTTATGGCATTCATGGTCGTGATTATTTCCTTGTCACCTCTAAGCATGGGGGGTGGGTTAATTATAACCCATGTGGTTGGGTGGAACGTGCTCCGCACCCATTAGGTTCCCCATCGACGTCCATTCTTCTCAGCATTCTTCAGTTGGAGCTTGTACGTGATGTTCGTTTGTAATTCAGACATTATTTTACTATGCATTTACCCCACATGTATGGGAGATTTATTGTAATTCATTTATTGGGAACATGTAGGGTAAGTGCACCAAGATGGTTCCTAAAAAGGGGGCTTAAGTTGCCACATTTTTTCTGAAATAAGGAAATACTAACCTTGGACGTGAAATTGAGGATATTTACCCTCAAAATTTTATGATGGAACAAAAACAATGATCGAAGTACTCCGAGTTTACTTTCTAAAATACTAATTTATTTTGAAAATGGTTGAGATTAAGGGGTTCAAAAGAGGGATGTACACAAATTGGTGCTTTTTTTGTCAGAAAAATAGAACATAGCAACTCTTGTATGACCTGAGGACAGTGAACTTTTTTGTAGTATTTTTAAAATCGCTATGGTCAAAAGTTAGCAAACAACATCTAGTTGATGCACAATTTTTCTAATAATTTTTTAATGAATATTTTATTTTTTACTAATTTTCTAAGTGGGCACTTCCTGAAAAGCAGAATTTTGGCCGTGCTCCCCCTACAAATTTTGGACAATAATAGATTTTTTTTATTTTTCTTTTTAAAATTTTGTAGAATGGATTCTAGTTTCTAAAAATGTAATTTATTTTAAAATTTGATGAATGATTAATTTATAACAAAAAAAACACCAAACACTGCTTTTTGGGAAAAACAGACATACAAACAAAATAAATTATGGATGAAAGGCTTAACATTGTCAATAAGTGAAAAAAATTACATTGTTGGATAGCTAAGAGAGAACCTAACATTACCCATGTTTTCAATTTTGTCGATATTGAACTAAATGCAATCTTGATGGTGAGCACGAACCTGATTATGTGAAAAATTGCAGAATTTGCAAAAACACATCTCTGTCCTTGTTGGGAATGCCCTCCAAGCCTTTGGGTTGGTATTCCAAGGCAAATACTTTCACTTTTTTCTTTTTTCTTTTAACGCAAAATAACGCGAGCGCATTTTTTAAATTTTTTTTCATAAGGCCAGAAAATTGGTACCCAACTTCATGCACCTACCCTGTAATGTAATGTTTAAACGATGATGTATTATTTAGGAACCTTTGTAAACATTATTGTATGAGATGCATTATGATTGTAATATGTGATGTAATAATAATTTTTCTTATGATTCATGAATGTACTTCTGTAAATGGTTATTGTAATGTTATGATGGATGTAATTTTAGATAAGTTATTCAGTTTCATCTTTTACCTTTTTGTTAAGAGTTGTTAGGCAATGTGACCTCGCGTGCCCTAGAGGACTAGATGTTATAATGTAATGTGAAATGTAAATATGTTTTAATGTTTAGTTGCATGTTTACTTTGCATTTAAAAAAAAAATAAAAAAAATTGCAATGTTTGTTCTCTGGGGTTTGCACGATGGGCGTTACACATCCCATTTTCTGCATATTTGGTTCTGTCAACTCGACAAGAAGAAAAGTGCAGATCTAGACCCACAGAATTGACCCATAAATTTGTATATTTTTGGAGGATTTATTTTCCATTAGTGGATAATGAGTCCCACTTCCAGGCTAGAAAAGGTGATTTCATCATAATTTAGTTCTCGACAATCAAAAACTAGTTTCAGGAAAGTTTGCGAGAAGGAGGACTGATTTGCCATCAGTAGTGAATGAGTCCCACTGGTCATCAATAGTGATTTTTTTCAAGTTCCAAAACCTTCCAACATCAGCATTTCATCTCTAGGTGCACTCTATTCAATCTCATTCAATTATGTTTTCATTTGTTTATGTTTCTAGTTCATTTCTACATATCACATTGTGTTTTCAAACAATTCATTTTTCTTAGGTTTTGCTTAAATAATCAATCAATTTTATCACTTTTCTACATCCATATCATTACATTTAGGCATAATTCCATCATAAATACATTAGTTTGAGTGAAACACCTTAGTCTTTGGGCCTATCTCTCTCCTTTTTGGTGAAAAACCCTAAGAGAGCACGGGAAGTTCTTAGCCACCCAAAAATTGATAGTTTATTTTGGTGAACCTGAGATAGAGATTCCCTATGTCTCTTCCATGTTAAATGAAATGGTCCTTTTATTTTATTTTTCTATTTTGCATATGTTTTTCCTTTTGAAGATGATGCAAGGCATTGAGACCGAAATGTCTCCTTCATGTTGACCCAAAAGCTTTTCCTTTTATTTTTCCCTTTCATCCTTGAATGTTGTGAGATGGTCATTTGTGATCATGATCATGATTTTCCAACTCTGATTGAAAACTCTAGAACCTGTACTCACCAAAGAGCTACATGTTGCTCCTCTGCTATCTGATCCCTCTCCACTCGTAGTTGTGATATCTCTGCATGCAGTCTCTCCACCTCTATTAGAGTCTGGGATGACTATCCTATGGTCTTAGTTCAATGGAGTCATCTCCTCACACTCTCATATGCTTCTCGTAGCCTCACAAAATTTTTGAGTGACTCTGGCTCCTCCTCCATGATCGATGGGGTCACATAATCTAGGTCCATCTCCTCATCATCGATGGATGTAAAAATTATCTCTGTGACAGTCTGACAATAGAACTCTTCCTAGTCTCTTGTCACTCCTCATTCTCCTCTCCTCCATCCTGGTTTTCATAGTCAAGGTCACCATCTGAATCATACTCATCATCTATAACATCAATAAATATATCTGCTGCCCTATATCGTACATCCCTGGCCCTTTTCTCTACCTCATCTCCCTCATTTGGTGTTGGTCATTCATAACCTATAGGGACATCCATGGAAAATACAAGATTTGTTTGTCACTGACCATCACTCCTCATGCACATCTATGTTTTTGACATCATCAGCATCAGAGACTGGAGGTTGATTGTGATTTGAATCATCAGAGCCACTCTAGAAAACATCATCTATAGTGAGTCATACGGTATCACCTAGCCTATGGGAATTTTGAAATGATCTCCTGATGAAGGGGCACACCCTCAGTAGTGTCTACACCTACCCAAACTATCACATGACTCACCCATAATAGAAAGAACGTACCACATTATCATTCCAACCAGCTAAAAATCTATCCATAGGCATCCTGCTCAATTGTCCTATGGGATTTGGCACTGTAGTGTGAGTAGATAAGGTCTCCAAAGGGTCTCTTCCTCCTTTAGATAGTCAAATCTAACCCTCCAAAAATGCAGGTTTGCATACTACTGTAAGCATCGTAGAAGATAGCCAAAGGCTCATGGATATCCTACATCTATAGCACATGGGAAACTGACAGGCCTGGTGTATGTAATATGCTCAAGGAACCACACTTGTAGAAGTGTGTAGTACACCATACTATCTATCTCTCAAAAAAAAAATCAACCCAAATCATAGTAAAGATACACCAGGATACAACATCCCCAAGTGTAGACCATCTTATGTTCTGCCATCCCGCAAATCAAGTGAACCAATCCTCCATCCAAGTGTGTCACCCGTCCATCTAGATTAAGTACCAGAGCCACTGTGTGCATCATAATTCATCTCACTATGGGGGCTTGTGAACATAGCAGCATTTTCTTTACATCCTAGGACTCATAGCATTAGCTTTTACATTATCCTTTGATTTTTTTTTGCATCCTAGGATTTATAAACTTGCATTAGTGAATATCTCATATAGATTTCATTTTTGCGCTTCAAAAAATTACAAAAACTCAAGTTTTGCATTTGCATCATAGGTTTTCATTAGAAAATCACAAAAATCACTTTAAATTTTTTGAAAAAACACAAAAAAATCCAATTTTGGACTCATTTGCCACCTTGGGTCAATCAACCCAGTTGCATTTTCTACACGAAAAATTTCTATCATTTTCACAATAATTTCTACATTTCTATTTTTCATTATTTCCTTCCTCTTTTAGTTTATAGAATTTCTATTATTTGCATTTTATTATTTCTATATTGTATTGCATTTGCATTTACCCCACCTCTTGTGCTATTTGTATGAGTGTTTGGTGCCCTATTGATAATACTTTAGTGAGAATAAGTTCCCAACTCATGACATTCCATGATAGCACACTCATTTTGGACCTTGGGTTGTCTCGAGCTCCTACTCCTAGTAAGTACAATGGTGCATTAGGCATGGATACTACCCCTAGTACAACTTTACCTTCACATACAATGCATGTTGACACACAAATTGATCAAATTCAGGAAGATAAGGTCATTAGTATTCATGAGGATTTTGCACATTTGCAACAAGATTTATCTTTTGAAATTATTTTCACCATTGTCATACCTTCCATAGACAACCTTCATCACTTGATTGAAAGTGATGATGGCTTAAAAGTTATGAAAGGAATTGTTGAGATATACAACAAACATGTTCCTTCCACTTCCCAACCAGCAAACATTGTGGTTAGCCAAGGAGGATCTCACATTCCTCCTCCTTCAACTATAGCATCCATACCCAACTATACCAGTCCTCAAGTTACAACAACCATGCAACAAGTTAGTAATGTGACTCCTTTCGCTATTCCAACTAGTATTCCTAGTTCCTTTGTGGCATCAAATGTTCCATCCTCCACCTTCACCCCTCTTAGTTTCCCATTAACTTCTCCTAACATCACATACACTCCATCACCATTCTCTCTTCCACCTCATACCACTTACACTAACGCTCTCATTACACAACTCTTTAACACTATTTCCTCCATACAACAACAAATATCCACCATTAACCAAAACCAAATTGTACCACCCACATACTATGTTCATAGTAGCCCATTATCTTTAGAGAAATTAAGAACACCGATGCCACAAGGAATTGAGATGCCTAGGTTTGAGAAGTATAGAGGTAAAGGAGACCCTACTAATCATGTCAATGCCTATACAACCTTATGTAGTGATTTTGTCCTTGATGATAAACTATTAGCCAAACTATTTCCTAGGACCTTAAAGGACACCACCTTGGAGTGGTTTTCAAACTTACCTAATCATTCAATTCAATCATTTAATGAACTTTTTTATGCCTTTATAATTCATTTCCAATTCCATATGACTCCCAAAAATACAATGACTGATTTAATGAGGTGTAAACAAAATGCGGATGAAAAAGTAACTGATTTCATTTCATGTTATCAGACATTGTATGCTCAAGTAGATGTCAAGGTTCCCAATTCACATCTCCAAAGGATGTTTATTGAAAGCTTGCAAACTCAAATTCAGGATAAGTTGACTATGATGAGATTCCCTTCTTTCATCCATTTATGCACAACCCTTTGTGACTATCACAACTTGGTTACAAGTCATGATTCAAAGTACACTTCTAGTCACACTGAGAATTTTGAACAAAGAAACCAAAACAGCTCACAAAACTTTAGAAAACCAAACAAAGGCTTCTTACAATTCAATCCCCCTCCCCCAAAACTAACTCAACCCATTCATAATCAGGTGGAAATCACTAAAGCAGCCATACCCTTTACCTATGTGGACCCGAAGAGACAATTTACCCTTTTACCTAATACCCTCCATAATACAATGACTCAATTGCTACAACAACAGATGATCACTTTGGCTATATTCAAACCCCTCGAACCTACCAAGCCTTTACCCCCCACCTTTAAACCAAATTCTTATTGTCATTTTCATCACCAAAATGAACATGACATGGAACAATGCAAGCATCTCAAACACCTAGTGCAAGACCTCGTTGATTTTGGTTATCTATCCATTACAGGTGTTAATGATCATGAAAATAAGTCCGCTGCTCCCCCAATCAAAATTTACAAATTTTTACCAACCCCATGCATAAAAAAATAAATTCATTTGTCAAAGCTAGCGAACCTTCAATTACTGATGTGATGAATATTGATACAAATACTAAACAACATGATCTTACTACAAATGTTACCCATGTTAATCCTATGGATGAACTTGTGGGTATGGTAAACATTATCCCTCGTAAGGGCCCAACTAACAAATCTCTTGATATTACTTTTTCCTCTCATGATATACTTAAAAAATTTCTTGATGGCCCTCTTTACATAGCCGACCACATCTATCATATGCCTACAAATGGGATATTAATAGATCCTACCTATGGCAAGAATGTGATCATGAAAGAATTTTTAGTATTACATGATCTTTATCAAGATGATTATGACAAACCAACAACATGGATTAAAACACATACCGGTTTTGTGTGCTCTACAATCAAATCAATCGTATTCCCATTATAGATAGGACCTAAAACATTGGATGTAACATTCTCTATCATTCCACAATTGGATTAGTTTCATCTATAGCTAGGCCATCCTTGGCTTCACTTGATGAAATTTGTCCCTTCAATTGTTCACAAATGTTTGAAGTTTCCACTTGACAATGAGACATTTACTATACACCATAGTGGCTTTAATCCATTGTCTTCTAAAGGTAAATTTTCCTTAGAATATTTTAGGCCTAAACCTATGGAACCCATCACCCCTCGCAAAGACTTATTTTTCATTACCTATCAAAAGTTTAAAGCCAAACAAATAACCGAATTGTCTCTTCGCCACATGTCCCTATCCACTCCCACTACTCCTATCCTAGATGAGACCATGCTTCAACCTGAATCTGAACTTGAAAAAATAATGCACCCTCATGAGCAACCAACAATAAACACTTCACCTTCATCATCTAAACAACCAAGAGATAATGAAACCATCCCCATCATGCCTCCTCCCATTAAACAAATTTATAAAGCCAAAGAGAAAGTGATTGACCCATCTAATTCGGTTCCTTCCACTCCTCCTTGGGAAGAAATGGAGCCTGTGGTGGATCAACCTACTCTTACACCTCAACAAATTCAAAATAGAATCAAATGAAACCATAGTGATAGAGAGCATAGGCGTCGTCGTCGTCTCCTCGCTCGTTAGTTACAAACAAAAGACAACAAAGAAAATCAACCTTCACCTTTGAAAAAAGAAATACCTAACTACCCTCCTCCTCCTGACCCACCACAAGATAATACATTACAACCATCACAACAAAATGATATGATACAACAACCACAACTCTTGATACATCCTTCATTGGAAATTACCATCCATCGTCCCGTTGTGATTAATCTTGATGATGATGATGATGAGGAGATTTCTAAAATTGATGAAGAGGTGCATAATGATCTAAATTATTTATTTTCCTCTTCCATGAGCTTAAATTATAAATCTCATACACCAAATGAGGAACCTAGTATTTCCCCTAGTTCAACACTTGCAATTCTCCCTTTGGATAGTCAACCGCCCTCGCAATATACTGACCATGATTGGGAGGTGGATGACTTGTTAGATGGTTGAATTGCATTTGCATTAATAGCCCTTTTACATTTTCCTTTTTCTTTTGCTTTTCTTGGATTGCATGTGCATATCATGTTCCCCCATAATGTGCATTTGATGTTCTCCCTCTCTTTGTGTACTTCCTTTATTTGTACCTTCATTCTTCTATATGTCGTACATTATATTTTATTTTTCACTTTTGTTTTTTGTTTTCCTTTTGGGGATGATGCAAAGTGTAGAGATACCCTATGTCTCTTCCATGTTGATCCAAACGGTCCTTTTCTTTTCTTTTTTGATTTTTCTTGTGTTTTTCCTTTTGGGGATGATGCAAGGCACTGAGATCGAAATGTCTCCTTCATGTTGACCCAAAATCTTTTCCTTTTCATTTTCTTATCACTTGTGTTTTCCTTTTGGGGATGACACAATGTATTGAGACCAAAATGTCTCCTTCATGTTGACCCAAAAGCTTTTTCCTTTTCTTTCACTTTTTCATTTTATTTTTGCTTGTGTTTTTCCTTCTAGGGATGATGCAAGGCATTGAGACCGCAATGTCTCTTCCATGTTGACCCAAAATAGACTTTATCTTTCTTTTGTTTTCACTCTTTTTGTGTCATTCTTCCCATTCTATGTATTTGGGGAATGATGATATTTCTGAGCTCTTTCATAAAAATATTGCAGCAACAAACATAATGACCCCAAATCCATAGATCCCTTGTGTGTTTGGTGTGTTCCTTTCTGGAGGCAACCCCTCTTTCTTTTGTTCCTTTTCCTTCACATGATGAAGCCTTACTCGGAAATGTATGACTTGGCATAGGGGATTTCCCAGTTGGCTCTCATGTCTTGTTTTCTTTTTGTATTTTTCATCTACTACTTTAAATTAATTACTCACAAAACGGTGTGTAGCAATTCCTTTAAAGTGGGGGCATACATTGTCATTATTCATTTGCATTTTCTTGGTTCTTAGTGTAGCCTTGTCACTTCATACAATGCATTTGTCACTTTGTGGATGACATTTGGTGTGATGTCCCTCATAAGTGTGATCTATCTAAGAATATTATGTTCCTCTTAGTGGCATGATCTGATGCACTGCATCCCCTAAGTTGTGAATATTTTATTCTTTGACTAGTCCTCTCTTGGAGACATTAGACACAATTTTCCCGAAGTGATAGACCTCACATGAACTAAACAAGACTCATTTGAACATTTCTCTTGCATTTTACATTTTTACATTTATATGGCCACCTTGCATAACACAACTTGTATTCCTATGGTGCCATCCTTCTTGTTAATGAGTTCCAAGCATATGAAGCTTTTCTTGTCTCATGAAGCAAAAAATGACATTTTCCTTTGCGGAACTTTATTAAAGTTATCAGGAGGTATAACTTTGATATGGTTGAGCAGGAAGCCCATTCCAAGGCATGACTTTCCCCATAGCCACCTATGTGCTTGTGAGTGCATACCAGCTAAGCATATGTTTCTCACCTTTTGTTCCTTCTCACCCAATGGATAGCCATGAGTTCTATTGCCCCAGATTGAGTATGCATTTTATTTTTAGACAAACAGCCTAGATCTGATTCACAACTAGCTGAACAAACGATCGAAGCTTGATCCGACCTTTTCCTTTTCTCTTCCTTTTCTCTCTCTTTCATATGTGTGTTCCTTTGTTCTTATGTTTAGTTTTCCATGGGATCTTCATCTTGAGGGCTTGATCATCCCTCTTGATAATTTCCATTCCATCTTGCTAGCATAAGTGCATTTGGATCCCTCTCTATATGCATGGATACTTTAGTGTGAGTTTGAAGCAAGTTCCTCTTACTAAAGTGGGGGCTAAATGTACCATAGAAAAATGGATCTTGGATATTTTGATTGTCATTTAGGTCTTTTTCCTATGATGCTTGGCTTATTTTTCTTAGGTTTAATGTTGCAATGTAACTTATGCATTCACATTAGGTCTTGAATATTCAAATTATGATGTCTTGTGAAGGTGTTGTGAAGTGTTACAACACATTTCTACACTTTTCTAGACTCTTCTTATTATAATTCATCTAAATATAACCTTTTTATCCCTTATCAAGTCGTATTTCAAAGTGTTGTAAATTTTGTAACAAGCTTTCACGCTTTTCTAGGCATGTCATCACTAATTACACCTTTCTTATGCTTTATTTGACCCCTTTATGCACTTATAGGCCTCAATTAAGTGTGTTTTTGAATACAAACCTGAAAAATATCATTAAAATCAACTTAATTCCCAACACCCATTTGTAAGACTGGAGTGGGACCCATTTTCCATGGGTTGCAAATAAGTCCCTCTTGGCTCAAAATTCAAATTTCCTTTGGTTTTTTATTCATTAAGACCTTATGTCAGCCTGTGTTGTTGTTTTTTTGGGTAATTAGGGCATAAGTGTGTATAAATAAGTGTTTTTCCATCCATTTTAAGTGCCAATTCATCAATCTCACTAATTCACTCATTCATTCAAGCATCCAAGAATTTTGCATCATTCAATGAAGCAATTATCAAGCATCTTAGAGTAGCCATTGACATATCTTCATACTTCAACAATAAGGGTTTGGTCTTGTAGGAAGATTTGTCAAAGAAATAGGTGTTGAAAAGTGGTCAACAAGTCATCAAATCTATTCAAGTCAAGTAAACCATAATTCAAGTTTGGAGACAAAATTTAGCCCATTTTCTATAGATTTGGTTCTGTCAACCCAACAAGAAGACAAGTGTAGATCTGGATGCACAGAGTTGACCCTTGAATTTTCATATTTTTGGAGGAGGACTAACTCACCATTAGTGGTGAATGATTCCCACTGCTAGGTTGGAAAAGGTGATTTCATCAAAATTCAGCTCCTGACAATTAGAAACCAATTTTAGGAAAGTTTTTAAGAAGCAAGATAGATTCACCATAAGTGGCGAATGAGTCCCACTGGTCATCAATAGTTATTTCTATCAGATTCTATAACCTTCCAACGTCAACATTTCATCTCCAAGCGCACTCTGTTCAGTCTCATTCAATTCTATTTTCATTTGTTTATGTTTCTAGTTTATTTATGCATATCACACTGTGATTTCAAACACTTCATTTTTCTTAGGTTTTTCATAAATAATCAATCAATTTTATCACTTTGTTACATCTAGATCATTTCATTTGGGCATAAATCCATCATACATACATTATTTTGAGTGAACCACATTAGTTTTTGGGCCTATCTCTCTCCTTTTAGGTGAAAAACCCTAAGAGAGCAAGAGAATTTCTTAGCCACCCAAAAATTGATAGTTTAGTTTGAAGTAGGTTCATCCTCTCACTAAAGTGGGGGCTAAATGTAGTGTCAATTTTTTTTTGCTGAAATCACACTTTTTTGGGCCCTCGTCGATTTGAGCCTAATGATTCCTTGATTTAGTGTTGTAATGTGTTTAAAACATTCACATTAGGTCTTAGGCCCTCGTGAATGAAGGAACATAAATGGTACCTTGCTAAAGTGTTGTGAAGTGTTTTGACACATTTTCACACTTTTCTAAGGTTTTATTAATTAACTAAACCTAATAAACCTCTTTATAACCTTAATCATGGCTTATTAGAGTGTTATAAAGTGTTGTAACACACTTTCACACTTTTCTAGGGTTTTCATTAATAATTGGGCTTCTTTTTGCTTTAATTGGCCTTATTTTTTATCCATAAGCCTCATTTAATCATATTTTTGAGGATAATCCTGACACAAATCATTACACAATCATAATTCAGGTGTTTCAAGTTGAGTGGGCCCAAATTTAGTGATATGGGACTCATTCGCCATCTTGGGTGAATGAGTCCCACCTATATTATTAGGTCATAAACCTAGTTTCACACATTTCTAAGCATTTTTAAATTTGGTCCCATACATTATGCCCAATGGGACTCATTAACTACCTTGGGTGAATGAGTCCCATGTGGCCCAAAATCAAAATTAATTCAAAGTTTTGGTGATATTTTATCCTCCTAGATCTAATGTTGGCTTATAGTGTTGTAATTTTAGGAATTCTTGCATAATTGAGTATAAATACAAAGTTCTTTCATTCATTTTCTCCTAAGAATTTTGTGAGAGAATTCTTATAGAAATTTTGAGTTCACAATAGCATTCAAGAGTCTTCAAGGGTAGATTATCAAGAATTTTAGTGCAACATTCAAGCATCAATCATCCTGTCAAAGACTTCATGCATCATGTTTGTTTTTTACCTAACAATTGTAATGTAGGGTTTTGTGATTCAAGCTATCATTTTATCCAAGATCTACATCCATTGGATCCATCTCATACATATTTACAACATCTTATTATTAGAGATTGGGAGTTGCAATATCATAATTTGTTCATTCATTATTCTCCATTCCTATTTCATTCTATTTCAAGGTTTGATTAGCAAAACGGGGTTTTCCCAAGGAAAACCCCTATTACCTAACACAATAATGTTTTACCCTCTCTTTAGTGTGTAATTTGCAGGTTTAGATTGAAGAAACATTGAAGAGCAAGGTTGGAAGAAGTTTTATAAGCATGCATAGAAGTTTTCAAAGTTTTCATCAAGCCTCAGAGAACATTGTAGAGCACTTATAGGTTGATTTACAGAGATTCAAATCTGGAAACCCACAAAAATAGATTGAGTAGACTAAGAAGAAAAAATTTAGACTTTGAAGTTCCAGAAAACCCTAATTGGACTGATTCACCACTTCTTGTGAATGAGTCCTATTTTTGGTCAAGAATCAAGTTTTTGTAGTTTTGGATACCCATTTGACAAATTCTTGTTCTCGCATAGAAACCCAAATTCTAGACTGATTCGCCCAGCTTGGTGAATGAGTCCCTCTCAGCATGAAAATTAGATTTTCTAGCATTTAAGACCTAAAAATCTCCAAATTTCTAGGAGCACATATTTCATTCTATAGTTTTCTATTTTGTTTCATTTACATTTCTAGGTCATTTAGTGAAAGTTTACATTGAATTAGGGTTTAGCATTACATCTTACATTTCAACTTGCATTGCATTTGTCTTTCCAAGTTCTTACTTGGTGGTGAACCCCTCATTAGTTTACATTCAACCCCTAGGACAACCCTCTTGCAAGATCTCTTTCTCCTTTGCATTAAGATATCAAGGGTCTATTCTTGAATGAGAGAGAGTGAATATTGTCATTCTAGGTCCTAAACCCTAGAAAAGCTACAAAATCCCACCTTTCAAAATGTATACAATAAGAAATTACCTAATTCAAATCATTTAGTTTCTCTAGTAGAAGGATTAAAAGAAGGTGAGTTTTGTATTCAAATTCCTAATATTATCATGGATAGAGTAGCTTCCAATATGGAAACCTCTCTAATTAGTGAGCTTATGGGTCCCTAAACAAATATAGATATGGTTAAATCTTAGGCTTTAAAGTAATGGTGTACTAGAAGGTAGTTAGAATTTATTTTCATGGATAAATAATTCTATTATTTTTATTTCTCATGTGAGGAATACCTTTGTAATATCATAGCTAGGGGTCTCTAGTTTTTGGTATGTGTAGGATCATCATATAAAAAACAAATCCTTAAGTGGCAAAAAAAATTAAAAAATTAGAGTTAGGCAACTTGACGTAAAAAATTGAATAAGTTATCTATATTATTTTAAAAATATGTAAGAAAAGAATCTGTAGAAAATTGAATGTAGTTTCTAAACTACTAGGTTTTGTTTAATATATATATATATATATATATATATATATATATATATTTGGTGAAAATTTAAAATTTCAATGCAAGAGTACTTAAATTTTAGGAAAAATAAGAAGTAGGTGTCTTTCTGACCACCCTAACCACAATAAAATGATAATATTATTTTATAATATTTTAGATATAAGTAGAGGACTCATGTCCCAACGTGATGCATATTTTTTTGTAATTTTTTTCCAAGTAAATAATTAATTATGAATTTTTTATTAAAACTTTTTAAAAATATAAAAATGTGTATGTCTGACCACCTTAACTTGGTCAAAGCTTCATGAATTTCATTTTTTCTTTTTTTAATCCTATAGTATGTGATGCATGTTTTGGATTCAAAAAATGTGATACCATTTGAAAGCTATAGATGTTTTTCAATCAACCTAACAATCAAGACTTTAGTCGTAATTTGAATAGAAAATGAATAATAATTACTTATTAAATTCTTGAAATAAAGCATAATTTATATTGGTGGAAATCTAAGAATCTCCTTTAAAAACCCTTTTCATTTCATCAATTTTGGGTTAAAAAAAAGTCATCAGCCACATACCCATCATATTGCCACTTTTTGGCCCATCATGATCCTACACATACGCTTTTCTCTAAGAGCTAATTTAATCCTCAAAAAATTGGTTCTCTAGTTTTGAACCTTGAAGAGAATCATTCAATTGTATCCATTTTTAAGTGAAGTTTATTGGTCTCCCTATGGATTACTAAAGTATTCAAAGGATTAGAAAGAACCTACAATTAGTCCTTGGCCATTGATACCATAATATAAATATAAAAACATCTTTTTTGTACTAGCATTCAAGTTACTTTGAGGTTGGAACCCTTCTACCTTCACAAATTAATAGCTCTTTGAATTTTTTTGTGTGGGAATATGATCATTTTGATAAAAATCCCATTTATCTTGTTTTAAGTGCAAGGATGTTAATAACTAGTTCAATGATTTGAAAATGAGTAATTCCTTTTTGAGGAAAGGTCATAGTAACAATAGATCATTTCTCCCTCAAAGAATAATTCTAATGCTATTTTTTCAAACTAATTAGCATAGACCACACCATCACAAAAGTGGAGAATTCCAAATCTATTATTCTTGAGGATTTGTTAATTATTAACCTTCATAGATCTAGAGAGAGGGATTTTCAAAGATAAGAAACCTATATAGAAGGTTCAAAATGTATAGGTATTTTCATAGGTCAAGATGGAAAGAGAGGAGTTAAATTATGAAAATGATTTAGTTGGGGTAAATATTATTTCTAAAGATGATGTGTAGAGAGGTTGTGTTAAATTCCCCATTATTGCTAATCTATTCAAGAAAATAAGGCATTGTTTAGCTACAAAGGATGAGCCAAATTGGCTATAGAAGAAAACTTAGATAATATTGATATAGAGAATCAAAGGTTAAAACCCCCTATTTCATCCCCACTTATGGAATACAAATCCTATCTATCCAAGGAAAATGGAGTTAAGCTCAATTAAAAATATATAGAGTTGGAATACCTTTGGTTGTTAGTGTGGTAAAAGAACATAGATATTCTCCATGCAATCCTCTAATACTAGTGGGTGTAAAAAAACATTGTTCAAGGAAAATTTCAAAAATCTCAGTTAGGAATACTTAGAGCAAAAAAATACTTAATTTCAGTTAGGTCAAAATGAAAGTGGAATATTTATCCATAAAAATCTTAAGGAGAGAGATAAAATAAAAAATGGGAGATATAATCCAATTTACAATTCATGCACTATAAAATAAGGGTAGAGTAAAAATAGAAAAATAAAAAATTATATCTTAGAATATTAGAGGGTTTAACAACTTACATAAACATGACCTTAAAAATTAGCTAGGAAAAATAATTTGGATATCATATTCGATACAAGAAAAAAACACAAATATTGAAGGAATAGCTAAACTTACAAAATTATCCTTCAAAGATAATAGTTGTGAGGGTGTAAATGTAGTTAATGCTTCTACAACTATTATGACTCTTTGGAACCCTTCTATTTCGGATGTATCTCTTCTAAAGTGTAGAATCAAATTATTTTCTATTTTACTTCAACATAAAAAAAATACATATTTTAGTCCCAAAATTTATGCACCTAATACTTAGAGTGCAAGAAAACAAATTCGTGGCTTTTTCTACCCTTAAAGGATTTCCTAGAAATAGGAAATGGATAGTTTTGGGGTTATATAATTTCTCCCTTAAATGGAAACTAAAATAAATGTGGAATCAAACACAACTAAAAAGTAGTAAATACCTTTAATTAAAAATGCTTTGATGGATCTAGATCTTGATGGTGATTATTTTACTTGGTCTCTTTTTGAAATATATATATTTGAAGTTATCGCTCATTTAGATGTTACATAAAAGGAAATTCTGAATTTGGGTTTCAACTAGGACTTAGAATAATAGAGATCTTTTATGTGATCTACAATCTCTAATTTCTCAAGAAGAGGAATATTTTGAAGTTAGAGATATAAAGAAATATGGTTCAATAGAGGGGAAACGAATATAATTCTTTTCATATGGTGAATAATAATATTGTTCTTACAATTGAATTAATTGAATTAATGGATTTGGATGGATGATACTTATATCTAGGATGAATCCTCAATAGGGGATAAATAAATATATTTCTTTAATATTATTCTTATTAAAAATAATGTTTTTAAATATAAAATCTAGTATGACTCCTTGAAGCTAATCTCTAAAATTTTTAATGTTTAGGATAAATTTATTCTAATGAATCCATTAGAATGAATAGTTAAAATATTTTATCTTTCCTTTGAAGGAAATAGCTCTTTGTGTCCTAATGGGTTCCACCACTTCTTCTAGATGTATCAATACATTTGATTAAGATTTTAAATATTTCCCATTTGGTCAATTTGTTTTTATGTGTATTATGCCAACTTTTGGCTTTATAAATGAGTGTGGGTTTTATTATATTAATTCTCATCTCTTCACTATGGAATTTTTTTTCTATTTGTGTAATAAATTATGATAGGTCACCGACTCCTGAATGCCTAGGAAGTTTAATATGCGAAATTTCACATAATATGTGGTTTATGTGGTGAGATATTTTTGTTTGAAGTTGAAGGTTGCATCAAATGGTTGTCATCAATGTCAGTAAGTTGTCACTAATGTCAACATAGTACTAGATGTGTGAGTCATTTACAAGGAGTTATTTCCCATCAAAGATGACCATTGTATGTGGTCTGATGTGTTGGTTTTGAGGTCTGGTTCCTACCGAGAAGACAAGCTATGATTCAGATGTTTTGGCTGACATAAGAAATGTGTTAACCTTATACAAAGATGACCTAATTGACAAGTAATATATACATATGTGTGTGTGTGTACGGAAATAAAATAAGAAGAGATTGAGAAGGATATATAGACAAAAAAAGTGTGTAATAGAAAGGAAGTGAAAGAGTGAATGCAACAAATCAGAATAAGTGAAGTAGGCGAAGATAATAATTGTGTGATAAAAATAGAATTATTGTCCAATTACTGATATACAGTACTACCTTTATAGAGCTTCATCCATAACTAAATTTAGCACAAGAAAGGTGTAATTCATCAATTCATTTTTGGCAATAAGCAATAAATTTTGTATTTTGGTAGTGAGCCACCTTTTGTATCTCTGAGTTGTAGAACTGTAGACAATGAGTCCAAACAGTGAGTCCTTATTATAGGAAGTGAGCCTTATCTCAAGCAGTGAGTCTTATCTCAAGAAGTGAGTCTTATTTCAGGCAGTGAGCCTTTTTGTAATCAATTTTTATATTCTCTATAGTGTGAGTTAATCCTCACCATGGTTTTTCCCTTATTGGGTTTTACATGCAAATCTAGTGTTATTGTGTTTATGTGATGACTTTTAGTGTTCACACTTATTGATTAATCAATTATATAGTATTAGGAATCTGTTCTAGTAAATGATTAAGGCATTTGATTTGGTGACAACTGACTCACCCCCCCTCTCAATTTTCCTATTCAACAATTTTGGGAATGTGGTGAGATATTTTGGATATGGCATCTTTGTTATATTCTAACTTTTTACAATTTTTGTGTGATATGTTATATATATATATATGGTAGAATGCAAAGAATTCTCTTGTGTTATCTTGATCATGAATATTTTGTGTATTTTGATAATCCTTTTGGGAATGGAGCTTTGGTTCCTCCTACATCCATGCTTCTAACACATTCTCACTATTTATGTTATATACACTACTTTCTATTTCAATTTCTACTTTTGAATTAGGTTCTTCTAAAGTGTTATTTAGTGGTGATTGTGAGATTGTGTAAAGGTTTTTATTTTCAATTTTGTTATATTATTCCAAGTTTTCTTCTTCTATATATGATTCCTTTTTGTTTCTCCCTTTTTGAATGTGGACAATTTTTTGGTATCAACAAATGATATCTCTTCTTTTCTTGAGTCAGCAATACCATTTGCATTGATGAATCATTGCAATCCTAGCATTACAATAAATGAATCAAATATTTCTTTAATGGATACTACTTCAAAATTTATAATCTATTTGACTCCTTTCACACTTACTTCAACTTGTTCCCAAGTTCCTAAGGTTTTTATTCTTGTTCCATCTGCTAGACTAATGTTATAAGGTGTTTGTTCAAGCTTAGCTTTCCCTATTTTTTCCCAAACTCTTTTTGGGAGAATATTTTTGTTAGATCCTAATTCCATCATCATATCGGTTATTTTCTTATGATCAATGCCAACTATGATCAAGATGGGTCATATCTTCAATTTTTTGTTGTTTGTCTCTATTGTTCTTATTTGTGATATTTTATTATGTATGTTCCAATATTTACAAAATTGTTTTAGTTTCCCTAGTAAGTTAGAGTGTTTAGAAATTTTAATCAATTTTTTTAGTATTCCTCCTTCTTGTTTAGAAAAGTATTCATTATGTTTTTCCTCTTTGTCTTGTTCACTTACAATAGTTTTCTTGGTTTGTTCTATTATTTGGTCATGTTGTTTCTTAGTTGGATGGAATTCTTCCTCCTCTATAGTTTCTTCTTCTTATGTAGTTATATTTATTTCATTTTTTGTGGTTTTTATTTTTCTTTCCTCTACCACTACCTTATTACTTACCCCCATGTAGGCATGATCTTCTACTTTAGAGTTACAAGCCATATCAATCTTGATATCTACTCATCCTAATTTTTCACACTTTTATATTTGTTTCCTTTGGTTCTTTTGGTATTTTACTTAAAAATATTGCTCCTCTAGATGGATTTAGAATATGAAGCTAATCTCTTTTTATGTTGGTGCAACATTCTTATTATTGTTTTGAGCTTTGTCACAATTTAATATTTCATCATTTGTACTTTTATAAAATTCATGTGACTTCTTTCTATCACCCCAACATTCTATTACAAAGTTCCCTTGTTTACCACAATTAAAAAAGTGGTATTTTTTATCCTTATTATTTCTCTACCTCAACCTCTTGTTAGAAATCATAAATATATTGAATAACCCTAGGAAATTTTTAAGAGAAAATAAAATTTACATAAATTGGAAAAAAATAAAGAATGCAAACTATGACTCCAAG
Source organism: Sequoia sempervirens (assembly GCA_007258455.2). Lineage (NCBI taxonomy): Eukaryota > Viridiplantae > Streptophyta > Pinopsida > Cupressales > Cupressaceae > Sequoia > Sequoia sempervirens. The sequence goes on from VDFB02047230.1 coordinate 578,132,967, forward strand.
ATATTATGCAATGTCGATGTGACAATATTGCATTAAGAGATTCCAAGCTAAAAAGATACAATGCAAAGATTGTAAGAATATGCAAGAGTATACAAATACAAGCTAGGTAGTGAATTTATATAGAACATAGGAGAGGAGGTAGGTTTAAAATCTAACCAATAGGAATCAACCACAAAATGTGGACATGGACCACCAAAAGTGGAAATTGATTTCACCCTTTAAGGAAGGGGACACCACACAATTATCTCCTAGTCATAAACTCACTTTATTATACTAAGAAAGCTTAATTGATTGTAGGAAAAACCTAGGACTAAAGGAAACTAAATGAACCCACTAGGAAAATAAAAACCTACACCAATACACCCCTTAAGCAAAGCTTAGGAGGATGTAAAAGATGATGGTTCCTGACAAATGAGACCATGTTAGGTACCCATGTACATATCAAATTCTCCCCAAAGAAGAATCCCTCCACAAATAGAGAGAGAAAACCTCCACAGAATAGAGAGAAGAAAAGGACTAAGTAGGCCCCCCAAATAGATCCAATGGTGGATGCTAGAAACTAGATGGATAATATGCTCCAAGATTGTTGAAAAATGATCCCCCCTTAGGAAGTGTAGAGAAGGGGGATTCACTATTCACGAGTTCTCTTCATTCAAAGAGCCTCACGAGGTGAACTTCCCTAATCTACCTCAAGGAACAGTGTGAGTTATAGAATCTAAAAGAGCAGGTCACAAAGATATTCTGGATAAAATGACAAGCTCTCGACCAAAGGATGACAACGTGGAATACGGATGATAGTGTGGCACGCTGGCATCTCAAAGGTGCGATGGTGTCTCGTATGGACTAGAAAGCAAGAATATCACATAAAATGATAAAGTGGCTACTTACAATCCAATTAATAAGAACTTTAAAAGTACTAGAAAATAATAGAATGTGATAAAGCTGAAATAAAGTAAAATAAAAATGATAAAGAGAATAAGAGATAGAAAGGAAATTATCACAACCACGCAAGTGATGAATCCTCCAGTATATGAATATCTTCAAAACCTACAGGCATAATATCTAGAGAAAGTGTTGGGGCTGTATATGCATTTGCCTTAGTCAGACCTTCATTTTGGTGTTCCCACCTCAATAGACAACTAGATAGAAAGAGAGAGTGTAATCAAAATGGAAAAGCGTGTGGTGAAAGAAAAAATTTCTTCAAGAGTAGAACTAGCACCACCATGTAGTAGTGATAAAAGCAATCCCCACTTGAGGAGGAGAACCCGTATCACAAAGTGAGGGTGCAATAGATAGAGGATATGGAATCCCAAGATGCTTGCAAGCACAAGAAAAGGGAAGTAGAGTTGCAAGAGCCAAAGGAGCTACAAAAAGGGAGAGCCAGATAGCTGCAAGAGCTGAGAGTGTTGAAAGGATGTGAGTGCTTTAGAGAATGTTGTTGTAGCAAGAAATGGAGCTATGCAAGCTTGAGAGAGCAAGAGAGTGGAGACAAAGTACAAGATAGAATCCAAGAAGTAGAACTTAGAAGAACTTAGAAGGCATAGTAGGATTGAAAAGATAGCATTTAAGGGAGGGAAAGAACCTCCTATGTCCATTACAAGGCATCCCCAGCCATTACCACTAAAAAAATAAGCTAACAAGTGGAAAAAATGCTCGAAGATGGTAATTTGAATGTTGAAACATCACAAGATGCTAGCATGGTGCATAGATATCCACGTGATGTGCTAGTGTCTGGATGCATCACTCTAAAAAATGGCGCACAGGATGCCAGCACGGTGCATAGACATCTGCATGATGTGCTAGTCTCTGAACGCATCACGCTACAAAATGACATGAATGGGAAAATAAAAAGGTTTGATGCAAAGTGGACGCACAAGGGTGGCTACTAAAAAGGGGTGCAGAGCATCTTGAGAGGAAAAAGGATAATGTAGGGGCTAGAATGATCCTACACAAGATGCTAATGGGGTAGACACTAAAGAAGATGCAAGAATGAATGTGAAATTGCAAGGGGTGCAATTTTACGACTATACATTTTTCCCCCACTTTAGCAGACATACGATTCTACACTAATATGCACGCTAAAGGAAATCTACTAAACATAAATAACATCATTATTCCAAAAAGGATATTGTAGAGGAAGCAAGTAACTCTGTGAACCATAGAAGGATGCCCCCAAGTTGAATACCTACAAAAAAAATGCATTAGATAAGAAAAATCTGCACCAGACAACAATGTTAGAACATAAAAAGCTAAAGGATTTGAGTCAGCAAAGTGAAAGATACCTCAATGTAAGAGGTTGTCTCAGTACTATGTGTTGTCCACAAATTAAGAAGCAACACACTTAGAAGAATTCTGAAATGGAGAGAAGGAGGGTATGTACTCAAGATGAAGAAGATGTAGATATTTGATCCAGTATATACAAAAGAGAAGAAAGAGAATTTAAGAGAAAGAGATGGAGAAGCTAGAGAGGAATGAGAATTCTTAGAGAGATGATTCCAAAGGTGCTCTCTCTTGAGGAGGTTCGAACAAAAGGATTCATAGCTCCACATAACTATAAATTTACACAAAGTACACTAAAGGCCCTTAGACCAACGATGGACAAATATCGCAGGATGAAAGCATCTCATAGGCCCATAGACCTGCAAGGAGGCATCCCCCAAGATCTCTCACATGAAGGAATCCCCATGAAGTATATTCCTTACAAGACCATGGACCTACAAGAAGGTATCCCCCAAGATCTCACATGAAGGAAACCTAGAGAGAAAAGTGATTTACAAGCCTGCAGACCTGCAAGGAGGCATCCCCCAAGATCTCTCACATGGATGACACCAAGATGGAAGTGCCTTATAGGCCCACAGACCTATAAGGAGGTGTCCCCCAAGATCTTCACATGGAGGAAACTAAGATGAAAGTGCCTTACAGGCCCAAAGACCTATAAGGAGGCATCCCCCAATATCTCTCACATGGAGGAAACCCAGAAAAGAGGAATCCATAGAGTTTGGAAAGTGGCTTCATAGGCACACATGTGAAGCAACATGTTAATATGCAGATAAAACATGCCAGATAACAAAGAAGCAACACATGAAATTAAATGGATAGTCATGCAAACCATCAAAAAATTGGAAGTCTTTCAAAGGGATCCTTTAGGAACCCTTCAAAAGAAAAGGGTTCCACTTGAGGGACGTGTTGTTTGAAAGGTGAGGTCTAGTCAGGCTGCTCCCAAGCTAGATGCAAAGAATTCATTTGAGAGAAAAGCTTTCAAAGGGGGTCCCTCTGGAACCCTTCAAAAGAGAAAGGGGTCCACTAGAGGGATGCTTCATTTGAAAGATAGAGAAAAGAAAGGGAGTCCTTGAAAGGATGCAAATCTCCAAATCAAGTTATAACTTCCCCCAACATATCAGGGAGTAGAACCATGCAAGATACTTAGAACATGCAGGATATAGGTAAACCTTGATATCACTTGTGATGCAAAGAAAAGGTGGGTGTATTAATCAAACGAGAGTTTGATGGCACCAAAATCAAAAAATTGTTGTACTTTATCTTTCAAGGCCTTACACTCATTAGTGGAATGGCCAGGTACTTGATGACATGCACATAAAGAATGTTTTTCTTTATCATGTTTATGAGATTTCTTACGCATAGGAGAAGGAAGAGTAATGAAGCAGGCTCTGAGAAGTGGCAAAAAAATATGCTATTCTTAGATAGAGAATGATGAGTAGGGAGAAACCCTTTTTCTTGTGGAGAAAGACTTGACTACTCAAGAGAAGAAGACATGAATATAATAGATAATGGAAGATCTACATGGAGATTATTATTCTAACAACAGGAATCATACTCCTCTATAAGATCACCATCATCCTTCTTGACATGACTACCAACATTAACCTCCTTAACATAAGTGTGATCATCTTCCTCAAAAGGAAGATCAACACTAGGAACATTACAATTTGCATTCACCTTATCCCGTGATATAGAAGAATGACCAACTTTGATAGTGGGTTTAGATGATTTTATCGGAAGGTCTAAGTGGATTGGGTCAACTTTATATTCTCTAATGAAGGACTCTATAAAGTCTAAAGAACCCAAATCATCACCAAGACATGCATTTTCTTGAGAAGAGGTAGAAGGAGCAGACTTACTACTCTTCATGATTCAAAGGAATCTTCTTCAGGGATATCTATCTCAAGAGTATCCTTTATAGTAGGTATTGTTGGAGTAAACATTGACACATTGGCAGACACTGAAGGGATAAGAGTAGGCACAACCAAAACTTGATCGACAACTACCATTTAATATAAGCGCATAGCCTCAGGGTCAGACTTGACTATGACTACTTTATTGTTACAAATGAAAATATGTTTATGCAAGGTAGATGATATTGCACCTATAATATGAGTCCATAGTCTACCAAGAAGAATTCTATATGGTAAATTTTCTGACATAACATATACAAGGGTAGGTACAGTAATGGGTCCCAACCTCAAAGGAAAGACTATCATTCCTAGGGCTTGTCCACTGACATTATTGAACCCACTAATGTAAATAGAATAAGTATCAAGAGAAGATGAAGTAATATTAATCTTATGAAATAGATCAATTCTACATACATTAAGTATTGAATCAACATCAACAAGAGTACGTCTAATGTCGATATTATTAATATTAACTATAATCATTAGAGGATCTGATTGCTTCTGTTCTTCTAGGGGTGGAAGTTCCTACTGATAGAATGTAATATTCGGTGAATCTACATGAATATGAGCTATCAACACATTAGCATCCATTGGCCTGGTAGAAGAAGGAAAGAGGGTCCTTCACAAGGCTTCCTAAAGCATACCTTGATAAACTGGAGCAAACTGAAGCAAGTCCCATAGTGAGATCTTATCTGGAGTAACTTAGAGTTGCTTGACAAGATCCTAATCACTAGGTGCTTTATGATGCAAAGCATTTTCTATCGGGAGGAATGTCCCAGGCAATCATTTGATTCAATTAAACCCTCAAATTTAGGGTTTCAAGACTAGTTTCAGAAAAGCCTCTATAAAATCTTCAAAACTTAATGACAAACTCTCAAACCAAAACCAAAATAAGCTTAACTCATTCCTCTACCAATTGCAACTCATAAACTTGCACTTTCTGATCATACCAAGCTATACAAGAGCCTGTAGCAACAAAATATTATGAAAAATGCAGGAAAAGTCTATTGATTGATATTCAAATTTGAAAATTATAGCTTTCAACCATTCACTAAAATGTACCAATTCTTTTTAAAGCATCCTAAACCTTTCCCAACCAAAAAAAACTAACTCCTAACCTTCCTTCATCATTTGACTCTTCATCTTCCCATTTTTGCATATTTTTGCAATTTTGCAACAATGGCAATATCTGCAAAGAATTGACACCTTAACTACACAAACCACCTAGAAACCTAATAAATGACTCAAAACACATGTTCCATGGTCAATATGACCTTATTACAAAAGAAAACACAACCCAAAACCAAAATTGACAAAATTTCCTCATGGAGGCATGAAACCAACTAAGTGCTCATGCGCCATACACCCAGACAAAAGAGGAACTCAAGTCCCCTTGAGGACTATGCTACAACAAACCATGCTATATCACATCATTTATTTTGTCTCCAAATCCCTTTCCATATTGTAATCCTTTCCAATGAGTCAAGTATTGAAAACATGCATTATTTCTCACCTTTGATCGATTCATTCGTTAAAAATGTTGTTCTTCACTTGATAAATGACCTTTGTTTTCTCTTCCATATGAGAATGTTGTCACATCTAACCATGTACCTAATACTAAACCTCTTCCATTCTTGAATTTAATTATCTTCATCTTCACTCCCTTTGTGTGCAAATTTTTTTCCATATTTTCTTGCAACTTACCCTTATTCTCCTTACCTTTGATGCTCACCTTTTCCATCTACTGTGGTGCACCTTTATCTACTTTCTCATCATACAAACTAACTTCTGACATAAAATAATGATCAAAATCTCCTTGTGCAAGTAATTAATTCAATACCTCTTTTACCTTTTTAGCAACATACTCCTCACTCTTACCTTTCATTTTTCCCATCTGTTGATTTGCCCCTATGTTTGCTGCTTTATCAAGTTTACAAACCCCTAATATGAAATGACCAACCTCAAGTTTACCAATCCTTGAATGACCAGTACCCACTTTGGGAAATAATGAACAAAACATTTTTTTCATCACCACCTCAACATGCTTCTTAACCCACTGTTGAATATCCACAATCAATTCATCCTTGACCTTGTCAATATTAGATTTTTTCCTTAACTCAATATCATGTTCCTCCAATTTTAAACCATTCTTCAAGTCTATTGTTGTGGTACCTTCAAGTGTAGGAGTGGTTGCAAACTCCATAGGCTCCTCTTCCTCTATCTTTACAAACTCTTTCCTACCTAACATTATCACATTAGGCTTCATGATCTTCCCTTTATCATCTTCTTTCAAGGGTGTCAATGTATAAGAGATTCCATCCCTTTGTATCTCATAAGTGTTGCTTCTACCATCATACAAGGCATGTCTATCAAACTACCAAGGTCTTCCTAGCAACAAATGGAAAACATACATAGGCAACACATCACATAGAATCCTATCTTTGTACCCTCCTATATTAAATTCAACCCAAGATTGGTCATTAACCAAAATAGATTGACCCTCATTTTATCCAAGACACCTTATAAGGAGTATCATGAGGTATCTTTTCCAACTTAAGTTTGTCGACCATTTCAATGGACACCATATTATCAGTACTTCTTGAATCAACTACAACCTTACATATCGTACCCATGCATTTGCAAGTTGTCTTGAAAAGTGTCCTTTGTGATGGATCCTTCTCCTTTGATGCCTTGATGAGTGTTCTTCTGACCATTAATGATTCTCCAACTTCTAGAGAAACATATTGCATTGGATAGTTTACACTTTCATTATCATCTTCTTGCACCAATTGAACTCTCTTTTCACAACCACATGTGTGATGTAGAAGGTTGTTTCTCCAAGCACTTCCATGCTTGATGACCAAATTGATTCCAATGATAACATTTTCCAGAGAAGGTATTTGAACCTCTACCTTGTCTGCCAAATCTTCCTCTAAAACCTGATCCACTACCTCTAAATCCACCTATTTGATCAGTGACTTGTACTTGGAATTTACTTGCATTTTCTTGGTCCTCATAGAACTACCTTGAGTTGGAAAGTGAACCTCTACCTTGTCTCTCTTTCCTTCTTTTTTAATTTTCTTCTACTCTAACAACCAACTGAAAACATTCTTCAACCATACTAGGAGTGACAAGAATCAATTCATCCTGAATGTTAAACCTTAGTCCATTCATATATCTTTCTATCTTCTCAACCTCATCTTGAACATGACCTACTCTAAGGCTCAATTTTTGATACTCCTCTATATAGGCCATGACATCCATTTCCTTTTTCTTTAAGTTTTTCAACTTCTTGAATGTTTGAATTACATGGTTAGCGGGAAATAATTGACTCTTCACCTTAGACAACATCCAATCCCATGAATTGATTTTTTCTTTTCCCCTTTTCACTCTCTCCTCTTGTACATAGTTCCACCAAGTTAGGTAGGGCCTTTCAATTTGGTTTTAGAAAACTTTACCTTTTGTTCTTCTGCTACCTCTTTATATTCCAAATAATTTTCTAGTGCATCAACCCAATCCAACACTTCTTATCCAACTTTCCACTATACATTGGAAATTCTATTTTCACCTCAAAAGCATCTCCTCTGATATTCTTTAGCATCTTAACTAGCCTTATTTCATAAGGGTACAACTCATAATCACCTTGGACTCATCTTGGAGGGTTTTCATTCTCACCCTCTTCATCTTCCTCTTGGCCACTCTCCTCTTCAGTGGCCTTACCTCTTCTTTGATTTGTTTCCAATGCTGCAAGTCTGGCTAAAAAATCTTCTTAAGACTCCTTCATCATTATTATCTCCCTAGAAATGATTGCACTACCCTTTGGAGGCATCTTTCCTTTCAAATTGCAACTTCTCCTTCTTCAAACTTCAACCTCTTTCCTTCAAAAGATCAAAACCTATTGTTTGATATCAATTTGATACAAATCAGGGTGATAAAACACAACTCAACTCAATCAAATTATTTCCAAATTCTTAACACAATACACCAAAAGGTTTCTTCACAAGTTCAAAGTTTACATGCATGGTATGCACCTAACAAGGCTACAAAATGCCAAATGTGGATTTTTACACCTAGACCTCTATCCAACTTGTGGAACACTCTTAATAGACTAAAAATGACATGTTAGGACCAAAAAGAGTCTATAGAATCTCAAAATCCAAGTTTTGTTCACACTTCCTTCACAAATACACCTTTTCTCTAGTATCATAGAAAATGTTGTTTTTCAAGCATAACTTCCATATTAGATAACCAAACCAAGATCTAAAAATTGTTTATTGTTTTCTACAACATATCAAATTTCCAAAAGGGATTACTTTGTAACATAAACCTCAAAAACTTGCTACTACGTTGCCTCAAGCCCCAATTAGGTCACTTTTATAAAGAAACTATAAGGAAAACCCTTCCCCAATCAAAAATATTGATTCCATGACCTCAACCAGGTCCCATAAGATCTAAATCAATGGTTTTTGTCAACTTGAATACCCACAAATTCACCAAACCTCAAAACCCCTACTTAGGCCTATTTGGGCTTGTTCACAAGAGATCTTATTGAATCTATATACTCCTAGCTTCAAATCATTCACAAACACCTCAAAAAATTCATTTAGGGCTTCCACATGCTTCCCAAACAAAATCCCACTCTTTATCAATGCTTTTTCATCAAACTCCAACTCCCATGCTTTATCAATGCTTTTTTTATCAATGATTAAAACATGAATCAAATCAACTAGGGTATCACTCAAACTTTAACAATATACCTCCCCTACTCCTAAAAACCACATAAAAGAAAAAACTACATCTAATTCTACCATCCCACCAAGCTAGAGCATTTTCTACATGGTGGAATGGCTCAAGCAATCATTTTATTCAAACCCTGAAATTTAGGGTTTCAAGACCAGTTTTAGAAAAGCCTCTATAAAATCTTCAAAAGCTAATGAAAAAATCTCAAACCAAAACCAAAAGAATCTTAACTCATTCCTATACCAATTCCAACTCATAAACTTGCACGTTCTGATCATACCAGGCCGTAAAAGAGCCCGTAGTAGAAAAATATTATGAAAAACGTAAGAAAAGTCTGTTGTTTGATATTCAAATTTAAAAATTACAACTTCCAACCATTAACCAACATGTAACAATGCTTCTTAAATCATTCCAAACCTTCTCCAACTGAAAACAACTAACTCCTAACCTTCCTTCATCATTTGACTCTTCATCTTCCCATTTTTTTCATATTTTTGCACTTTTGCAACAATGGCAACATTTGCAAAGAATTGACAACTTAAACCCACAAGCCATGTAGCAACCTAATCAATGACTCAAAACACATTTTCCATGGTCAATATGACCTTATTACAAAAGAAAATACAACCCAAAACCAAAATTGACAAAATTGCCTCTTAGAGGCATGAAACTAGCTAGGTGCTCCTGCACCACTTTAGTTGTAGGTTTAGGAGCTTGAGGAAGGCTTGGTTATTTATTCATTATATTCTCATAAGTATGGGATGCTTATCTATAATAGGGAGACATATAAATATCAAGGTAATCACCATCAAATGGAACACCAACAATAGAACAAATCCTTTTAAGAGGACTAGCTAGAGTCACATAAATGATCGGTCTCTTAGGCCTTTGAGGGGCAGTAGAGACATAGATTACATTTATAGACTTAACAGAACTACTGGAATAATTACTTGAAGAAATATTTTCAACATCAATCCAAGGAGGATCAGATGTGGAAGAAGGTTCATCATTCGCTAATGCATCATCTCTAGAAGAGAGTGCATTAGAACAAAGATGAGATTCATCATTCACTAATGCAACATCTCTAGAAGAGAGTGCATTGGAATAGAGTGGAGTTTCATCATTCAAAAATGCATCATATCTAGGAGAGAGTGCATTGTAATGAAGGGAATTTATCGTAACATTAAGAAAGGTATCAGTGATTTCATCTTCTTGCAATAAAATATCCTCTGAAGCAAGAGAACTTTCGTGAGAAGGATCAAAGATATCAAGTGACATAGGCAAAGCCAAGTCACCATCACATGCATAAAGTGGAATATCATTAATATTTTGAATAAAATTAGATATTGAGCGAATAAAAGAAGATATTTAATTCATTTTGGTGATATAACTAAGAAAAACTAAAAATCCAAATTTTCAATTTTTTTTAGTATTTTCTAGGTTCTAGTAATTTGCATTTTTGGAGGTATTTGGAGCAGAATTTAAGGTCATAACTTGCATTAGTCCCTAAAATTCAATAGCCAAAGGAATTGTATTTTAGGGACTGAACTAGTTCTCTTGGAGACCTTTCCAATGGTGCAAACGGTTCTAAATTCTAAGCACCAAGTCAAAAGTTATGATCTTTCCAAGTAGGGGTAAATAAATTCCTAGTTTGTTTCGAAAATACCCTCTTCACATCGCGTTCACCAAAATGTAGAGAAGGGGGATTCACTACTCATGAGTTATCTTCATTTAGAGAGCCTCATGGGGTGAACTTCCCTAATCTACCTCAAGGAACAATGCGAGAGTTCTAGAATCTGAAAGAGCAGGTCATAGAGATTTTCTGGATAAACTGACAAGCTCTCAGCCAATGGAAAACATCATAGAATATAGATGATAGCATGGTGAACTGGTGTCCTAGATGTGCGTTGGAATCTTGTATAGACCAAAAAGTGAGAATATCATAGAAAATGACAAAGTGGCTACTTATAATCCAATTATTAAGAACTTCAAAAGTACTGGAAAATAATAGAATGTGATAAAGCTGAAATAAAGTAAAATAGAAATGATAAAGAGAATAAGAGATAGAAAGGAAATTATCACAACCACACAAGTGATTAAGCCTCTAGTAGATGAATGTCTTCAAAAACATTCATGCATAATAAATGGAGAAAGTGTTGGGGATGTATAGGGGTCTACCTCAATCAGACCCTTGTTTTGGTGTTCCCACCTCCATAGAAAGCCAAATAGAAAAAGAGAGTGTAAATGAAATAGAAAAAACACATGGTGAAAGAAAAACCCGGTCCTAGAGTAGAACCTGCACCAAGTATGAGTGATAAAATAAATCCTCGCTCAAGGAGGATAACCCGTATCACAAAGTGAGGGTGAAATAGATAGTGGATATGGAATCCCAAGATGCTCACAAACACAAGAAAAGGGAGGTAGAGTTGCAATAGCCAAAGGAGTTGCAAAGAGGGAGAGCAAGATAGTTGCAAGAGTTGAGAGTGTTGCAAAGGGTGTGGCAAGGATGTGACAGCTTTAGAGAATGTTGTTGTAGCAAGAAATTTAGTTGTGCAAGCTTGAGAGAGCAAGAGAGTAGAGAGAAAGTATAAGATAGAATCCAAGAAGCGGGAGAAGAACGTAGAATAACTTAGGACCAATAGGATTGAAAAGATAGTATTTAAGGAAGGAAAAGAAGGTCCCTGTACCGTTACAAGGAATCCCTAGCCGTTACCATTGAAAGAATAAGATGAAAAGTGGAAAACATGCTCAGAGGTAGTCATTTGATCATTGAAATGTCACAGGACACTAGCGCGGTGTGCAAACATCTACACAATGCACTATTGTCCCGATCCATCATGCTACAAAATGACACGATCAATGAAATCATAAGGTTTGATGCAAAGTGGATGCACAAGTGTGGCTATTAAAAAGGGGTGTAGAGCATCCTAAGAGGAAAACAGCTAATGTAGAGGATAAAATGATCCTACACAAGATGCTAAGGGGGTGGACACTAAAGCAAATGCAAGAATGAAAGTGAAATTGCAAGGGGTGCAATTTTATGACTATACAGGAAGAAACACAACCAAAGGTGTATGCATGTTATCTTCCATTTCTTGAAAGGAATATGTAGCAATAAAGTGTAGAATGTATGAAGTCTCTAAAGTTGGCTCAAGTGTCCCCATGTCGATGCTAAAAGTTGTCACAATCAAATCAAGCATTCTAGGCCATACTACTAATGATGATAAATCAGAATCTCCTAGAGACTGATGTAGATCACAAGACAAAAATAATGATGGATTGACTACAGTTATTCAATGACTATAATCAAAGAGGAGAGATAACCCTTCAAATGTGTCCTTCAAATTTGAAATAGGTGTCTCCATAAACAATTCTAAAACTCCTATCAAGATATCATCCTACAAATTTGAATTAGGAAGAATATGGATGTTCTATTGCAAGAATTCATTGGAAACTCTCAATGAAGAAACTCTAGACTCTAAAGTAGCAACAAATGCAAGGAAACAATAGTGGTCCTCAAAGAGAAGAAATGTGTCCTCAATAGTGTCATCTAGATTAGAAATGAGGGACTCTATAAACAAGCAAGAGATGTCTAATAGAAATTGGTCCCAATGGAATAAATCTAGAAGACATAACTAATCCTTTGGCAATCAATCATTGGAGGATTTCAAAAAAGAAACTCTAGAATTTGAAGTTGCAATAGGTGATTTCAATGAAATCACAAGTTTAGGATGCTCGAAGAAAGACTAGAGGTATCTATTTCATCTGAACGTTAAAGACGTGCATAATACTTAAGCTCCTCTAAAGTAGCATCATCAAATGGTATATTATATGCATCATCAAGTGGAATGAGGCAATTTATAGCAGGATCATTTGGGAATGGAGAAACATGAGGGTCTTGAACATCTCCCAAATCTTGGTCAAAAGTGTGTGGGGACATTCAATGTCCACTATAACCAACATAATATAATCATCAACATGAGAACCAATAATTCCTAATACATGATCAATTCTATTACCCCATATCAATTTCCTTCTAGGTGTTTCTGGTTTAGGCATGAGCCCATAAAGGAACTTAAGGAAAAAGTTTTAGCCATTTGAGATGGGTTAGAATGTTTCTTTCCAAGACTCATAATTATCCTTATCCAAAATTATCACAGAAGGATGAGTAGAAAAACCCATGATATAATACTCAAATGATTACAAAGGAACACCAAAAGAGAACACCAATAAATTCCCACCATATTAACTAGTATCAAAGATCACCTCCCCAAATATTATAAGATTGGGACTTTATAATTTAGTGTGTTTACAAATCCTTTTCCAAGATACAATGCTTAATAGGCTCAAAATAGTCAAATTTGAAAATTAACCTTATGGTTGTGTAGTGCTCTCCAATACCTTTCCAATGCCTATTCATTTCTAAAAATTAGAGCACATGGGTGAAAGTTATGGCATGTTGAAGAAATTAGCACAAAATAGCTTCAACCTAAAATATCTACTACAAAACGGAAAATTTTCTTTTCAATACCTCCATGGATGGGAATTCCTTGTCTCTATATTTTTTATGATATCTCATTTTCCTAAAATGGACACCATGGAAAAAGGTTATGGATTTTTGAAAAACTGGTTGAATTTAGCCTACAGGAAATGGTTTTTTCTAGCAAAAAAATGTTTTACTTTTGATTTGATTTTGAAAATATACTCACTTTTGGTAGAGAATAACAAAAACCCAGAAATATTTTGATGTTGGAAACAAAACCCAGAAATTGTTTTTTATCCAAGAAACAAAAGTTGAAAAGAAGATCTTTATTTAACCTCTAACCTAGAGAAAAATGGATGCATGATGCATTTTGGACAGTCATTTTTTCTAGATCCACTCAATATATGCAAAATCTAATTAATACCCAAATGGTTTTCCAACCCTGAGAATAAAACTCCAAAAAAAAAAATCTTACCAATGAGTGGAAACTAGATTTTTGAAGAAAAAATTAAAAAAGCTCCAGTAGAAATCTATTTGCCAAATATGAGCTTCAAACCCCCATTTACAACTTTGTCAAATGATCTCTAATTTGGATGAAACAAAAGGAAAATCTGACTTTTGAATGCATTGAAAGAGTAAAAAATGCTTCCAATATAATCATAAATGTTGCAATCACCCAGATCTCACAAAACACATATGCAATATAAAGAGATAATTAAATCTTCACAAACCCTTTATGATTCTACAGAACATTTAAAAACACAAGGGAAGAGCATATGAGAATTCACAATATTTTTACAAGAAACTCAATTTCTCAATTAGGAATATAATAACTTAGATTTCTCAAAACAAAATCCATGATACCATGTTAGAAATTTGAAATAGATTGAATAATCCAAGGAACTTTTTAAGAGAAAATGAAAGTTACATAAACTAGAAAAACATAAAGAATGTAATCCAGGACTCCAAGAGATTATGCAATGTTGATGTGACAATATTTCATTAAGAGCTTCCAAGCTAAAAGGTTACAATGTAAATATTGCAAAAAAATGCAAGAGTACTCAAATACAAGCTAGGTAGTGAGTTTATATATAAAATAGAAGAGGAGGTAGGTGGAAAATCTAACAAATAGGAATCAACCACAAGAAGTGGAGATGGACCACCAAAAGTGGAGGATGCCACCAAAAGTGGAAAGTGATTCCACCCTTTAAGGAAGGAGATACCACATAGTTATCTCCTAGTCATAAACTCAAGTTATTATCCTAAGAAGCTTAATTAAGTGTATGAAAAGCCTAGGACTAAAGGAAAATAAATTAACCCACTAGGAAAATAAAAACCTACACCAACAGTACCTTTGATATTCTCTTAAAAAGTTCCTCGGGTTATTCAATCTATTTCAGATTTCTAACAAAAACTTATAACTAATGGAATTAAATATCACACTAGGAATATTAAATATTATCCCAACACCTCTATCTCCCCAAAGTTATCTTGTCTCATTATATGGTCTCTAGTTTTGGTTATTATGTAGGGTATTTATGTTTCTTTGTTTTTTCTATTTCATAACCTTGCATCAATGGTTTTGTTAGTAAAGTGGTCTTTTGGCCAAATCTTTGACATATGTCAACCTCTATTGGTCATTATGGTTTACTACGATTGGATATTTTATTAATTAAAATAATTGCGTGGAAATTCTTCATTTCATGATCTTCTCATTCTCTTCACGTTCCATAGTAGATGAATTTTATCTTTTTATGTTTTATTCGCAGATATACCCTTAGTGTTTTAGCTTTCTTTTATCCAATTTCCTTTAGGAATTAATTTCTTAGGTGTTCTCATCTAAATAGGTACACCATATATTAGGCCATTGTGCTACCAATTCCCTTTTTTCTATAATGTCTTACCAGAATCTTAATTATTTTATTCATAATATTGAATTCTCTATTTATTTATTTTATTTATTCCTTTCTAGTTTCCACCATGACTGGTTTTCAATCTCTCATGCCAAAGTAACAAATGTTTAAATAAGTATTAAAAATTCTCTTATCCAAGGCTATTTGTTTTTTCAGATTACTTCAACAATGAACCATTCAATTTTAGGTTTTTTGTCAGTGGTTTCTCTAATCTCCTAGTTATTTCCTTAAAAAAATTCAAACTCTATTATGGTTGCATCTTCATTTTTTGTAAGATATCATAGTTTTTTCATGCCTTTAGTGGGAAATTCTAGAGTGTCGATGGTTTCTAGAAATTCTTGTTTCACTATATCCCAATCTTTGTCATTCTTGAAATAAATTTCATGGCAGCATTTGAGGGTCTCACTAAATATGGATCCAATAAAATAAAATAACTTTTAAGTGTCCCTCATTATGTTTTTTCTCTATAACATTGATTCTAGAATAAATATATGTTTTTTCTCATTCATTGATGTCTTTGCCAAAAATGGGTAGTTTAGTGGAGGTATTCATTTATGCTTCTTTGTAGTCACTATCTATATATCCTATTTCAAAGTCATGTGTCCTCAGGTATCCTATAATTTTTTTCTTAAGATGCATTTTATTTCTTCTACATAAATTCTTCTTGATTTTAATGACATTAATGGCGACTCTTGGTCCAGGGGTTGTGTCTATTTAAATTACATTTTCATCTTCAGAGATGTTCATTTGTTAGTAAATTCCATTTGATTAGTTTATAGTGTCACTTCATTAGAATTTTTTAAACTCACAAGATCCTTTATATTTTTACCACATCTTCTTCTTGTATTCTCAAAACACTTCTAGTTACTAACTCATCCAATTAATCTGCATCCAATGTTACTAAGTGGAGATTTCGTAATGGGGTTACTACTAGTAACCAATCCTCATCTATCATAAACTAGATTTTTTCCAATTCAAATAGGAAGTCGATATTTTGGTTAGAAGTGTTGGTATACTCTTTGTAGATTCTTGTTCTAACTCTTTTTTGGTTTTCCCATAATATTTAATTTTTTTTATATATTTTGTATAATTTGCTTTATTATCTCCATGCTAGAATTTATTTATGGTATCTCCTTCCTTATTTATTTGACTTCACCCATAATGGTACAATCAAAAACACCATCAATGACATGATCCTCGTCTTCATTTGTATTTTTTATAGCTAACTCTAAATCATGTTCTATTTTCCTCTATTTTTCTTTTTACATCCTTCTACAATATCATTCCTATTTTTTCTAGGTTTGTTTCAACATCATTTCTTTTTCATTCATTTCCATTTTAAACTTAATTCTTTGAATAACCTCTGGTAAAGGTTTCTTTTAATCCTTATATATCCCATGGTTAGTTTAAAATGTTGAATAGTTACATCTCTTTAGGAATGCTTCCAAATTCCTCCTCCTTTCTATTTGTCATTACTTAACTGCCTACCCTCTCTCACAAAGTTTGTACCTAAGAGTTGAGTTTATAGATTTTTTCCCATTGTTACTATCTTATTTTATACTGCTACCATTTTAATTCTTTTACCTTGTAATTTGTTTACTACTCACTCTAGGGTCCTAAAGACATAACTAATGTTGGAAAGAGGATATAGAGAATTACAATTTGGAGATTTTTACCCTATTATCCCTTATGTAGTATGTTTATACCCTAGAGGATACAATAAGAGAAAAGATTAAGTGTGGTAAGAATCTATATCTAGAAGTATTTGATATATCACTTTAAAAAAAGATAACTTTCATCCACAACATAGATCCATATATTAAACCTTATAACTCCATATATATATTTATATAATAGTTAAAATATCAGGTCTTAGTCTATTATTTGCATTATAGTCTATTTCTATCTTTATAAGGTACCCCTTACTCTATCTTTTTGTGCTAAGGTTGTACAAGTCCTTTACACTAGGTTATGGTAGATTCTACTCCATTCCCTATATCTTACTAACATCATTTTGGTGAATTATATGGGATGTTTTCTTGCTAAATATGGGATCTAGAATATTTTCACAATCCATTGGAAACATAGACATAGTTACTTCAAAAAACTAAAATGAATTCCTCAAAATCATTAAAATAGGAAAAAAATTATAGAATGCACTTGGAGGAAACAAAAATAATTAAGAGCATACATTCTCCTAGTGAGAATACAAAGTGTGCAACACACTTCTTGGGAAACAACAAATTAAGATAATATATGCATGACTAAGATAACCTCTAAAATAGGGTTTGAGGTTTATATCATTTCCTTTGATTGATGAAGGGTCTACTCCACTTAATACCCACACAAAACATAACAACAAATATCAACCTAGAAAATACAATATATAAAACAACTCGCTTTTGATTACATTAAGAAAATGAAATTATAGATTCAAAAATTACAATGCTACAACCACATGGGCTTGATTCATTACAAATAAAATAAAATCTCTACGAAAAAATATTATTTAGAGCCACAATCTACATTAATGGAGCCGCCTCATGTAACCTCACTTCTACCCTTTATTTCACACCAAAAGCTATCTTAGAATATTCTAAAAAGTGTAACTCCCCCTTTCATTTAGGTGCCGAAAGTAAATCCATTCAATTTCCCACCAAGGAGGATATTTATTGTAATTCACTTTTTGGTGGAAGAACTTCTTGAATCCATAATTTTTTTCTTGGGTGTCCAATTTTCTATTATAAGATATTATTGGAAATATCTTGAAGATATATACAATTTTGAAATATCTAATGACCATTTTATCCATTTTTTGAGGTTTTTGAGGCTTCTAAGAGTTTTAAATTTGAGTTTGAAGCTATATTGGAGAAATTTCTTGGGACAAAAAATTTAATATCTCCTAAATGGTATATGATTTTGAGATGATTCTTCTAACAATGGATACATTTTCAGTTCCACTCCTTGGAGTAAATTTTCAATTCCATATGAGCTCATTTAGACTAACTTACTAAAAATAGTGAATGGCCATTTTTAACCTTTTTAAAATTTTGACTATTGTACACCCCCTAAGTGTCATCATGGGACCAAAACCGCAAAATAAAATAAGGATTTTTTTTGGGGTGATGCAAGATTGATCCTAAGCCATTGGATGTTATTACATCAGACACCTAGGGTAATTTGATAAGTTACCTTGTCATTTCTCTAGTGTTGGAGGAAAAATAAGTTGGTCAACCTCTACTTTAGACAAAAATAATGAATCTTTAGTAGGAATTCCTTTCCATTTAACTAGATATGATTCATTCTGCTTATTTCCTATACTTCTACCCACACAACTATCCAAGATACTTTCTATCTCTTCTCTAAAATAGGTGTTATAATATTCCACTTCTCATTTATTGGTCTATCCTCCATATCTCCTTCATGATACTCTATCAAATAAGTAATTTAAAATATAGGAGAGATGTTTATCCCACTTGAAATCTCTAACTCATAAGTATTTCATAAATAATTCTTCTTCAAGATCTTTCATGGTCTAAATTTCTTGATTTATAACATGTTATATGTTCCCATTGGGAACCTTTCTTTCCCCAAGTGAACCATGACTTAGTTTCCAACTTTTAATTTCCTAAATCTCAACTTCTAATATATCTTATCCTTATACTAAGAATTAATTTTATTGATATGATTTATTACCTCTTCATACAAGTTCTATAGGTTGAACAAAATATTTAGCCCCAACATTTCTCTTTTCCTCTTTTTCCATCTTGCTCAACTCAAAATAATTCCTTAGACTAATCCTGTATACAATTTGGAATGGGGATTTAATAGTACTCCTATTGACATAAATATTGTAAGAATTTTTTTCCTATGGTAAAATAAAATCCCATCCCTTAGGCTTACCTCCTACTAAGAATCTTAGCAGGTTACCCAAACACCTATTCACCACCTCTATTTATCCATTAGTATGTCGATGGTGTGCATAAACAAACTTAAAATCTATCTTGAACTTCTTCCATAACGTCTTCCAAAAATAACTAACAAATTTGGTATCTTTTTCAAAAACTATATTCTTTGGTAAACCATTTAGTCTCACAATATCTTTGAAAAATATCTCTACAATGTGAACAAGATCACGAGTCTTATGACATGAAATGAAAATTTTCATTTTATAAAATCCATATATCCCCATTAATATTGAATCATGCCATCTCCACGTCCTTGATAAACCAAGAACAAATTCCATGCTAATATCTTCCCATGACCTCTTTGGTATAGTTAATGGCTTCTATAGCCCAGTATTTTGAGTTACCCCTTTAGCCATTTGGCATACTATGTAGCTTTCTACAAAATTCCTCAAATATTTTTGTAGCTGTGGGAAGTAATATTTCTCACCAACAAGAGAAATGATATTATCTCAACCAAATTTTCCAACCTTTCCTCCATTATGCTTCTCTTTGATTAGATTCTCTCTCATATAATTCCTTGAAATGCACAAATGGCTTCCTCTAAATAACATCCCATATTATATTAATAAATCAAACCATTTTTTCCTATTTAAAGTAATAGGTTTCAAACAAGCCTTCTAGGCCTCTACAAATTTTGGATATTTAGGATACAAGCTCTTGAGTTCAGCAGACCAAACAACTTCCACCTTCATCTCGGTCAAAAAAAATTCCTTCTACTGAAGGCATCTAGAAATTTGTTTGATCTTCCAATTTTATTCTTCAAAATAAAAGTATAATTCTATAAAAACTCAACCCATTTTAGTTTCCTTTGATTTATCTTCCCTTGACTATTAATATATTGTGAAGCCTGATGACTAGTATATAAAATAAACTCTTTTGGAAATAAATAGTGTCTGTATTTCTTCAAATCTTGAACTATAGAATAATAATCCTAATCATAGAAAAAATATTTATCTTTAGAATTATTCAAATTCTCACTAAAACAGACAATGAGTTTTCCTTTTTGAGTCAAAATAACTCCTATGACACTACCAGTAGTATCACAATCTACCTAAAATACCTTATTGAAATATGGAAGTTCCAAAACATGTTTCTCTATGACTTTATTCTTCATCATATCAAAACTATTGATTTCTCATGTAATCCAATTAAACTCCACTCTATCTACTCTCATTATTTTAGTTAGGGGTTTACAAATACTACTAAAATTTCTATATAAAATTGTTAGACCATGAAATGATCTTACCTCTGTAACACTCCTCGATGTAATTCATTCAATGGTATCCTTCACATTTTTTGGATCAATTTTAAGACCCTCAGTTGAGATAACAAATCTTAGATGCACCAATTTTTTCTTCACAAAACTACATTTCTTTAGATTAATCAACAAATTCTCATCCCTTAGTTTCTCAAAAACTCTTTGGATATGCATTAGGTGCTCCTCCAATATCTTAATAAAAATAAAAATGTCATCTAAATAAATAGTACATCTTTTTCCTATAAAATATTTTAATACCTCATTCATAAGCCACATAAATGTGGTCAATGCATTAGTTAGCCCAAATGACTTGACTAACCACTTGTACAAGTGCTCTTTTTTCTTGAAGGCTATCTTCGACTCATCTCCATCTCTAATATGGATCTAATGATATCTGCTCCTCAATTAAATATTTGTGAAGTGCTTGGATCCTCTCAAATAGTCCATACAATCATCCATCCTTGGAAATGGAAATCAACATTTAATTGTAATCATTTTAATATCTTAAGATTGTATGCACATTCTCCATTCTCTATCTTTCTTTGGTTCTAGTACTATAGGTACTACACATGGACTCAACCTCTCTCAAATCAACGCTTTCTTTAATAGCTCTTGAATTTTTTTCTTTAACTCATCATTCTTTGGAGGAGTCATTCTATGCACTACCTTATTCTTAAAAACTAGCTCTTGGTATCAAATCCATTTGGTGACTAATATTCCTCATTGGTGGAAAAGCCTCAAGTACATTATTTGACATAATGTCATGAAAATACTCTAATAGCTATGAGACTTCTATTGGTATATCTCCACCTTCTTCTTTATTAACTCTAGGAATCAATGCATAACACATATTATCATGCCTCATACCATCCAAAAAAATTCTAACATCAACTAAACAATTTTTGGAACTACTACATACCTTTCCTTCAACTTCATTTAGGGGCTTTAGCTTGTGGATAACTCTATCCTTTGTTAGGGAATATACATTGGTTTTCTATAATATATTGTATGATAATCAAATTTCCATGACCTCCCTAATATCATTTGACAAGAAATAGTAGGAATGATGTCACATAATACTTCATCATAGTAATTCTCAATCTTGAACTTCACTAAAAATTGCTCATTGACCATGTAAGAACATAATGATGTACTAAGGGGATGAATCAGTATATACCATAAATTTATCCAATTCAACTTTATTAACCAAAACTTCTTAAGTTACCTCAAATAGATAAAGTATCAAATGCGATTAAAAATCATAAGAACACAACCATAACTCCAAATTTATATGGAAAAACCATAGTGATCAAGCTTCTTGAAGCTATTAGCCAAACAAATAAAAATAAGATTTACAATAGGTTTTATGTTCTACAACCCAAAGGAAGCTACAACTCCCTAAAACATAGTTTTTAATATGGATTCAATCAAAGAAAGATACAAATCCCTACAAATTACAATACTTACATAAAGAGGTTACAACCGCAATACAACATACTTGACACAATTTGTAGATCAACCATCACTACAACACTTTTCACACTAACACATATCTTCCACACCTTTGCTCAACAACCCATGCTTTCTTCAACTCACTACATTCAACACAATTCATCACAAATGTACTCACACATACATCTCCACACATTACACACACCCTTCATCATTTCGCAACAAACTTAACCATGTATTTATATCCTTTACAAGCTTCAAAAAAAATCTCCTTTATCAGTGAAGATGAAATGTGTAACATGAAATGTATAATGGCCATAACAATTCAACTTCAAAAAATATGTGCTAAGAGGGAATAAAATGCAGTCCAAACCAAGATATAAATAGGATCTATTTTATCTCAACATTCCAAGACAACCTAGTAAAGAATTAACCTTTCATGCATTAACTCTAGAACACAAGAAATACCCAAGAGACCAGATAACATCACGTGGATCAATTTACAATAATTATATGACATGCATAGATATTATCATACACTTCATTCACAATTTCACACTACTTTATGTTGGCACAAGAAATAAGACACTAAACCCAACACCTCTTGCAAACCTAGAAATCATAGTCTTGATATAGAACATTATAAACTAGACTTGAGGTGCACCTCAACACTTGAAACTTGAAATGAGAATACAGATAGCTTGAACTTATCATACAAACCACAAGATCATATATTCAAATGCAAAGAAATGTGGAGCATTCCTCTAATCTTTCCTAACTACAACAACATAATATTCACTCTAATAGCTCTAGAAACTTCTATGGTAACTTCTATTCTCTTAAAACAAGAACATGCATTCTTCATGCCTATTTTTGTGTAACTTCCAAACTGCAAGGCCATATCTTCAAATATGGAGGAATTTGGAGCATTCTCCCAAGCTTCGTTAGTACAAAATCCTAATCCATTGACCACATGAAACCTTACATACTTTCTTTCACCAATACTTTACCTCAAGGAATAGAGAATACAACATTCAAACTACCATAGATAACATACACTTCAACCTATCAAATTTCACTTATTCAAGAACAATAGAAGACATGGTACAATTGTGTACAACATGCCCATGACATAAATCACTAATTCCTTCACCTCATAACACTAATGAACACCACCCTATTTACATAACATGCAAAACTTTTGTAATACAACTTTGTTGACATCAATGACAACACACACAACAATATACTCCTTTGGCATTGATGGCAACACTAACTTGATATGTAAATTTCCCCTTTTGAAATCAAGGGTAAAGTGATATTTTTATTCCTTTGTACCAACAAAAACATAAAGCTCCCCCTATCTACACAAACCTTACCATCTATCTTATATTATTCCTACTTAATCTTCATGAGAGGTAGCCTCCATCAATCTAGGGATAAAAATATGTCTAATTTCTCTCCCTAGATAGATTTTAGGAGCATCATCTATGCATCTAGTTGGAATGAGGGGCAACAACCCCTAACTTCTATTTGAGTTGTTCAAATGTGTATTTGGAAGGTGCCTTTATAAATATTTCTATGACTTGATCCTTTGTAGGTACATATTCCAATTTTATCTCTTGATTTATAACCTTCTCTCTTAAAAAGTGATACTTGATAGATATGTGCTTGGTTCTAGAATTCATCACTAGATTCTTTTGAAATATTGATGGCACTTGTATTTTCACATAGAATAGGAATGTGCTCATCATACATTACATTGATATCTTTCAAATTTTAATTCACCTACAACACTTGAGTGTAGCAGGATGCTATAGCTATATACTCTTGTTCAATTTTTGATAAGAAACCGAATCCTACTTCTTGTTAAACAATGATACCAATATGTCTCCAAAAAGAAAGCTCCACCACTATTACTTCTTTTATCATCAACATTCCCAGCCCAATTTGCATCAATATATGTACTCAAAGAAAATTAATCACCTTTTTGATACCACAATCCATAATCCAAAGTGTTCTTCAAATATTTAGAAATCCTCTTGACAACCTTCACATGAGTTTCTCTTGGATCAGCTTGAAACCTTGCAAACAACTTGCATAATGCTAGGTATAGATGTGTTAAGTACAGTAGGCCCCCAATCATAGACTTGTAGAAATTCTGATCAACCTAAGCTGACTCAATTTTTGTGCAAATGACAACCTATTACCGTAGGAGTACTCATTGATTTGTAATTTTCCATACCAAACTTCTTCAACATCTCCTTGAAACTTTTTTTGAGAGATAAAATTACCACCATCTAATTGAGAAATTCAGAGTCCAAGAAAGAATGATAAATCACATATCATATAAATTCCAAATTCCTTCTAAATCTCCTTTGCAAACTCTTACACATTTCATCATTGCCACCAAAGATTATGTCATCAACATATTATTATGGAGATGATTTGCCACTCCTGATTCTCTAAGACAAGGAAGAATCTATAGGGAGTGAATAGTTCTTGATTACCTCAGGGAAATAAGCTCAAATGATGGGAGATGGTTAAGGGAGATTTTATGCAATGATTTTGGTATTTTATGATTGTTTATGGAAAATAACTTTAAGAACTAAGTGAGAAAGCCTCAAAGGTCTTGGGAGATAAAAAAAATAGTTCTCAAATAGAGGACAAAAGTGTGGACCAAGGATGGCAGTGTAGTATGCTAGCATCTCAGTGGGGAGAAGGTTTCTCATACAGACTAGAGATAGTTAGTCACCAAAAACTCTTAGGGATTACTAACTACTTAGAAAATAGAGTCCAATAGTTTTGACTAATCTAATAGAGTGAATAAAATAAAGGTAAAAGCACAATAAGAAGAATACTAGATGAACATGTAAATAAACTATTTAACGAAATGGAAAAGAGTGGAAGAAAAGGGATGAAATCATGGGTGGTCTAGCTATGAAGCCTCTCATAAATCTCCTCATAGGAAGCCTACACACATAGAAATAGTAAAAGTGTTTGAGGTTTTTCTTGGATTTCCTTGGTCAAACCATCATTTTGGTGTTTCCACCTCTAGAGACAACCAAAGTGACAATAAGATAGAGAAATAAACAATGAAATGATAAGATAAAGAGATAGAACATGTAAGATAATACAATGCTACTCAATAAGAATGATAATGTAATAAAAGGAGCATTACCCTCCCTCTAACGAGCTTGAGAAGCCAAGAGGAAGGACAATGCCTTGAAAGAGCTTGAGACATAGTGCCATAGATGTGCAAGAAATTGATGTAGAAGATCAAGAACATAAGAGTGAAAGGTGTAAAAAGAGAGTGAATTTGCAAGAATGAGAGTGAAAAATGCTAAGAAGTAAGAATGAATTTCTAAGGAATGAGAATTGGATGAATGGGAGGAAAATTATGACTTCAAAATGAAGAATGCATGAAAGAGGGTCAATTTTGGGTGTTCTTACAACTATAGAGGCGTTCACCTTGTAGGAAAGAAAAAGTGTAATGTCCCAATGGCCATAGGATTAGGAATCTTGTCAAGACATTAACACAACACATAGACATCTATGCAATGTGGAAGAATCTCTAGAAATAATTCCCCCACTAATAGAAAATGACAAGGTTAACGATGAAAATGAAGGTAGAGAGGAAGGGAATTTGGATTATCATCTCATTAGGCTAAAGTGAAGGTTGATCTAATGTGAAATTATGTTAAGGGTGAAATTTCATGACATTACATATTCCCCCACTTTAGCGAGCATGTGTATCTAAAAATGTGTGAGCTAAAGGAGAAAGAAATTGAAGATAATATACCCAAGATGAAGAGAAATCAAACCTTCAATCTAGTATATGTGATGTAGATAAGCTCAACCAGGATGTGAAGGGGACATAGGTTTTTGATCTTGCAAATCTAGCTACAATCTCACCACAAACATGTTAGTTGTAGAAAAACATGTTATGCAAAAGAGAAAAAAATAGACATGCGAAAATTTTCATAGACAAGACATGACTTAATCTGATTAGATAAAAGATGACACTAATAGGTATGGCTAGCATGGCTAGATTCCATACAACAAGAAAATACACATGTGGTTGTTGCAAGCTATGTTGTAGGATAGTCATAGAAAAGATAAGAAAATTCTATTCAATTGTCTCCCAAGCTAGATGATGAGACATAAGACATCAATAAATAGTTTTAAAATATTTTCAAAACTTTTTGAAAATGAAGCAGATATGATATCCCCCTTTAGAATGATGTTTTCTACGTAAAGGAGCACATGTCATTCCAAGGAGAAGAGAAATACATGAGATGTATTCATGGGATGTTGTCACATAAGGGAAAATACATAGAAATAACATCATGAAAAAGAAAAGTAGAGACAAAGAAATCAAGAGAATAGGGGGATTTTAATATTTGGGGTAAAAAATGCTCATAGATATAGATATATAATTATAATATAGTATACATATGAATTTTCATCACCCAAAAAATATATTAGAATGGGAAGAAGAGCACATGAAGATAAAATAAAAATAAAAATTGGGTCAACATGAAAGAGGCATAAATGCCCCAACCCTTTGCATTGTTTCCAACATGAAAGCCAATATTTATGACATATGAAAGAATGATGACACAAATAGAATAATTTTATGATATATTTTCTCTCTTGTATCCAAGTAGCTACAAGGGTAGCAAGGGTCCTCTAGGTGAGAGAACAAACATAAGTATACAAGCACAAGGGAACACAAAAAAACACACAAAGCTAATCTAAAGATGAAGAAGGAACCGTTGTAGTCTGACTCTATCAGTAGGTCATCTTGTTCCCAATCTAGATCATAATATGAAGAGGGAAGACAAGCTTGTGTGGGGATAGCTAGGGTGGTACTAGCCAACTCGCCTATGGAAAATAGATAAGAAAGAAGGCCCTTCAATTTCTTCATCCTTGAACTCTTACGATACTAGAGTAATTGATTTAGTAAAGATCAAAGCCAGAGTTAGAATGTCCTCCAAAAAATTGAACATGAACTTATCAAGTGTTAAATATTGCAATTGAATGGGAGGAGGAAAGGACACTTGAGAGTTAGTACTATCCTCAGGAAGAGGGGTAGTGAAAAACTCCATGGAAGTAGGAACTACCTCCATCACAAGGATGTCATAGGCTAGGGAGGAAAAAGAATAAGAGATGAAGAATTTTTTATAACCATCACTTGAAGTGACGTCATTCTTCAAATTTTTCTTCAATAGAGGATGTGGAATCCTCATAGATGAAGTGGAAGTAGGAGAAGGACAAAAATCCATGGCAGACACCACCTTTGTGAAAGGTATGTCAATGGGCTACAAAAATGGAGGAACATTAGGAAGATAGGTGATAAGAGGGGGCTCTATAGAGGGAGAGAAAAAACTTGCCCCCTTTTAGGGTGAGGTTCATCAGGATCCACTAATGAGGCCAGAAGAAGCACAAAGGTGGGGGGAATTGAGGTGGGAAAAGAAGCAAAGACAAGGGAAAATGAGATAGAAGCAAAAAAATAGAAATAAAAGGCTCCTCTTCAGTCTTCTATGAGGCAACATGCTCCTTAGCCAAAGCCTTCTGATGGTGCTTACACTCATACGTAAGCTATTTATGCCAGATATTGGAAGTAAAGGATGTAGCATGAGAAGAGACTAGGGGCTCCTATCCTACTGGAGGATCAATCTCCACAACTATTTCTGGTGGAAGGGTGGACTTTTGAGGAGGATCAAGAGGATGAGGAATAGATACATAAAGAGATAGGACATTTGGCATTAGGAATCTTTCCTTTATTTTCCTTGGGGGTAGGTGGAAGAACAAGAGGAGGCCTTGGATTTTGAGACATGAGAAATCCCCCACATGAATGATTCCCCTTTGCCATAAATGGTGGGTCGGTGTATAGCGGGTAGAATTGGAAGTTGAAAAGCCTAAGCCTTAAGCTTCCACAACATGGGAGCTTTTCCTTTTCCTATGCTACCTATGTAGTAGAAGGAACAAAAAATAGCACCAAAAGCTGGGAATCAGAAGGAGAAGGTGGAAAAGAAGGAATAAAAGAATAGGGGGAAGGACCAACAACAAGATATTTCTTATCATTCCCCTTTGGAAGGGTAGAGGATGAAGCACACTGCTATGCACACAAAGAGGCCTTAAAAGAGATGGCCCTAGGAGATGAAGGAAAACCACTTTTAGGCACCAAGACCCCACTCTTATACCTGAAATAAGCTTTATATAGAATTTCCCCTCGAGGAGGTAGAGGTCCAACCAAGGTGATCCAAAAGTGATTGAGGGAGAAACCCCCACATGATACCAATGGCCTATATCTAGTATCCTAGATAGTGTGCATAATACCCTCATGGTGAAACTTCAAACATTTGTGGAAACTGAGACCATTGCATTCATGGAGACCAGTCATGGAATTCCTAGTCTCACTTTGAATAGGTCATACTTGAGAACCACTAAAAATCCACCTTCCAATAGTTTAGGTCCTACTAGGACCGATAGAGAAATAGAGCCAATAGGAACCACAAACAACCCATCATGTGTACAAAGTGTAGTCTATGATTCCTCATACTTATCCTTATGATTTTTTTTATTTATAAAAAGTGTCTCTTTCATGATAACATTCACTTCACTCATGGTGTCAACCATAACTCATGCAATGTTATTTTTGACACAAGCAGGAATATATAATGTAGAGGGCTCCTTGTTCAAAGGTAGGTCATGTAAGGTGAATATAATATTAGGATTTGTATTCATGTGATTTGAAGGAGGAATATGAGTAAATGAAAATATGTTCACATACTCAGATGAAGTCAGATCAGAAGACGAAGAAGGGGTGACAAGGTTGGAAAAATGAGATGAAAAGGAATTTGTGTAAATCTATAGCTGGTTGTTGTGCTTTGCTATAAATTTATTTGAGTTCTAATTTTAACCAGATAAGTTGCATCGTTATCGATGTGGTCTTGTATCACATGATGAAGATGTACACATATTTTGATATCATGACCTGGGACCTTTAGATATTGAAGAAACATATACACATCATACCAATGATGATATGAATAAGGTAGTGGTTTAATCTCTGGGAGAGTTATTATACCATATTTAAATAGATTTTGTAGGATATTACTATAAGACTCTGATAATTTTTTTGAAATTTTTTTTTTGACCTGCAAAATTTTTATCAGTGAGAATAGATACCATTTTTTCTACTTCTTAGTTTATTCTACGCTCACTAGAGATCGGCATAGCTAATCAACCATCCTGATGTGAGAATGATTAAGAATCCTCATAATGTGCAACTATTTGATGGTACTCACATAGAGAAACACATAGATGGGTGAAGGATGGATACTTCATTAGAAGAAACTTATCTCACAATGCCTACTACAAGTTTTTGACAGACACTCTTTGCACATTGAAGTCAAGTAGGGCATAGGAGATCTAAGATGAAGGGGCCAGATAATGATTTATAAAATCAGCCACCTTCTCATGAGCCCCTTGCTTACACTAGGAAAGATAAAAAATGTAACCTTCAACCCAATTTTAGTCTAGAACTACTGAAGGAACTGATTTACAAGCTATTCAAAGGAAAAGATAGAATTATTAGGAAAAGAGAAATACCATTCTGAAGTAGTTTCCTTAAGTGAACATGGGAATATTATTACTAGAAGTGCATCATAATGAAATAAATTTGTACACATGGCATTAAAGGATGAGATGTGAGTCTGTGGGTCCCCTCAGCCATTGTACTTCTCAAACTTAGGGATTTCCATCCCCTAAGAGATGGGGGAATTTAAGATAGAAAAAGATAAAGGAATATGACAACAAAAGGGTTTAAACATCAGTTGGGAAGAAGAGATAGTGAAATTTTCTAGCTGAGACTACATCCACCCCAGGTTTTGTAAGAGAGAATTCAAGACAAGGTTTGTGATTAACGTATGACTAGTAGAACTAGAAATAAAACCACTAGTACTAGCACTAGTAGAAGCACAAGCACCAATACCAATACAATCACCAACACCCGCACCAGAGGGAGATTCTGAGTTCCAGATGTAGAAAATTGAAAACCTAGAGTCCAACATAATTTACTTTAATCGTGTGAATCTACTCAAGTGTAGAGGTGGTAAAGTATTGATGGAGGGACCCATA
The DNA here is from genome assembly GCA_007258455.2 of Sequoia sempervirens. Classification (NCBI taxonomy): domain Eukaryota; kingdom Viridiplantae; phylum Streptophyta; class Pinopsida; order Cupressales; family Cupressaceae; genus Sequoia; species Sequoia sempervirens. The sequence goes on from VDFB02047230.1 coordinate 578,163,122, forward strand.
TTACCCATGCAAATATACACTCCAAGTATTGCGATATTCATTTTTTGCCTAATGATCTCTAATAGGGCATCTGGGGTATTATGTAAGACAAAGGTGTAAGATGGGACATGAGTTTCCATTTAATATTTTCTATTCCATGAAGGAGTGCCAAACCTCTTAGATCGACTATTAACAAATGCTTTAAACTAATGAAAATAGGAGTTGCTTGATCATAAGCATCTTCTCTCACCAAAACTCCCATGAGCTCTTCAAGCCTCAATTCCAAAGAGTGAACCTAATTTATAGGAACCTTGAGAGAAAATTCCTCCTCTAAGGAAGAGGAAGAGTTCAAGGGTGAGGTAGGAGGGGTGTAGGTTTCAACTCTAAGATGTGGAGGGGAGAATTTGGCAGAGAGTCTTGTAGATTACTCTTCAAAATATGGATCGAAATAGGGAGGACTAAACCTTCTAGACCCCATATCAATTTTTTGATAGATTCTTCTTAATACATATTTGGAGGTAGTAGATTTGGTCATGAAGCTTATAAATAACATCACAACATGCTATCAGCCACACGTCCTGACACAAGAGAAGAAAATTTTGAGACAAATACAAGAGGAAAGAAAGTTCATGTCAAGTTAACCAAAATGTAATGGAGAGGATTCACTACAATTATAAGTCTCTAGGGAAAGGAAGAGACTATAGGGAGTGAATAGCCCTCAATTACCTCAGGGAAATAAGCTAAAGTGATGGGAGATAGTTAAGAGAGTTTATATAATGTTTTTTAGTATTTTATGATTATTTATGGAAAAGAACTTCAAGAACCTAGTGAGAAGGCCTCAAAGGTCTCAAAATATAGACAAACTAGCTCTTGGATAGAGGAAAAAAGTGTAGACCAAGGACAACAACATGATGCATTGGCATTGATGTCTCATACAAACCAGAGATAGAGCCAATCAAAAAAACCTCTTAGGGCTTACTAGCTACTCAAAAAATAGATTCAATAGTTTTGGCTAATAAAATGGAGTGAAAAAAATAAAGGTAAAAGCACAATAAAAAGAATAATAGATGAACATGTGGGTATGTGCAGGATCGTCATGGAAAAAACAAGCCCTTAAGTGGTGAAAAATTCAGAAAAATCAGAGTTAGGAAACTTGACGTAAAAAATTGAATAAGTTATATATATTATTTCAAAAATATGTAAGAATAGAATCTGTAGTAAATTGAATGTAGTTTCTAAAATACTAGGTTTATTTTTTAAAAATAAAAATTATTTGGTGAAAATTTAAAATTTCAATGTAGTACTTAAATTTGGAAAAAAAATAAGTAGGTGTTTGTCTGACCACCCTAACCATAATAAAATGATAATATTTTTTTATAATATTTTAGATATAAGTAGATGACTCATGTCTTGATGTGATGCATAATTTTTGTAATTTTTTCCAAGTAAATAATTAATTATGATTTTTTCATTACAACTTTTTAAAAATATAAAAAATTGTATGTCGACCACCTTAACTTGATCAAAACTTCATGAAATTCAATTATTATTTTTTTAATCCTATAGTATGCAAAGCATAGAATGTGACACATGTTTCAAATTCAAAAAATGTGATATTGTTTGAAAGCTATAAATGTTTTTCAATCAGCCTATCAATCAGGACTTAGTTGTAATTCAAATAGAAAATGAATAATAATAAATTATTAAATTTAAAGTAAATCATAATTTATATTGGTGGAAAGCTGAGAATCTCCTTTAAAAACCCTTTTTGTTTCATCAATTTTGGGTAATAAAAAAGTTGTCAACCACATACCCTACACATACCCATCATATCACCACCTTTTGGACCATCATGATCCTACACATACCCATGTAAATCAATTATTTAATGAAATGGAAAGGAGTGGAAGAAGATGTATGAACTCATGGGAGGTCCAGATATGAAGCGTCTCACAAAGCTCCTCATGGAAAACTTGCACACATAGAAGTTATAAAAGTGTTGGGGTTGTTTTGAGGCTTGCCTTGGTCAAACTCCTGTTTCAATGTTTCCACCTCCACGAATAGCCAAAGTGACAACAAGATAGTGAAATAGATAATGAAATGACAAGATAAAGAGAAAAAACATGCAATATAACAATATACTAATCAATAATAATGATAATGCAATAAAAGTAAGTGTTACCCTCCCTCTAACAATCTAAAGAAGCCAACAGGAAGTGTAATTCCTTGAAGGAACTTGAAATGTAGTGCCACAAACTTGTAAGAACTTGATGTAGAAGAACAAGAATGAAATAGTGAAAGGTGTAGAATGAGAGAGTGAAGTTGCAAGAATGGAAGTGAAAAATGCTAAGAAATGAGAATGAATTGCTAAGGAATGAGAATTGAAAGAATGAGAGGAATTAATATGAGTTGAAAATGAATAATTGCATGCAAGAGGGTCATTTTATAGCATGTCTATGACTACAGAGGTGTTACACTTCATAGGCAGGAAAAACTGTAATGTCCCAACAACCATAGGATCAAGAATCTTGTCAAGATATTAGCAAGGTGCATAGACGTTTGCAATATGCAAAATAATTCCCAACAAAAATTTCCCCATCGATAGAAAACAAGGTTAAGGATGAAAATTAAAGTGGGGACGAAGGGAATTAGCATTATCATCTCATTAGGCTAAAGTGAAGGTTGATGTAATGTGAAATTGTAAGGGTGCAATTTTATGACATTACACATACAACAATTATTAGAATTTATTAGGGGGAAAATAGGGTTTACCAAATTGAATTAATCAAGATGATAAACCACTATGCTTTTCACCCTAATATTATGTGATTTTGTGTGTGATATGATACAAATAACAATCCAAAACTAATAATAACTATTATAGAAACTATGAGGGAAGTTTTTAGAGCTCAAAATGATGTGTACCTTGCTACAAGAAGCCTATTTTTAGGGCACAAAGGACTCATTCGCCTTTAGTGGCGAATGGATCCCTATTAGGGTTTCTAAAACTGAGATCTGGGTTATTTTCCTTGATGTCTACACTCTCAGATCCCTGGTTGTCAACTCTCGCAAAATTGTAATCAATTATATAGCCTTGTTTCTTTGTTCTTGCACTATAAAGGTCAACTTTGCAACTTGAATACTTTTGTAATTTTGCTCTAAACTTCTTCTCCACTTGATCTTTAACTTGTAAATCTGAAAACACACACTCAAGAGGAGAAAAAATTGTTGCTTGTTAGTGAATAGGGGTTTTCCTAAGTCAAACCTTGTTTAGGTAATTAAACCAAATGATGAGATAATGAAATTGAAGCATGAAACATGAAATATGTAATTGATGATACCTTGGATGTTTCCTTAGAATGTAAATCTGCAATATAACATGAAGTGGCCATGAAGAATGTAGATCTTGATCTGAAATAAGATGTGAAACAATGCTTGCAAGTAGATCCTCAATGCTACATCAACTATCTTAGCTCAACAACATGCATGAATGCTTTATGCCTTTTTCAAGATGAATGATCTTGAATTGGTGCAATAAACCCTTGATAATCTTCCTTGAAATTCCTTTGAATTACTCTCGTAAACTCTTGTGAAATCAAATTTGCTATAATCCATGAATGCTTGGAAGTCTAGGATGAAACTATGTGAATTAACCCCTTATTTATACTAAATCTAGAGATTAACCTGAAAATTCAAATAATTCAAGCTGACACCAGATCTAGAAATGAATATTATTAAAATCCTACCATAATTAAATTAAAAAATGGGGTCCTCATTAAGGGAGGACTCATTCGCCACTTAGGGCGAATGAGCCCTGGCACAAGTTTCCAAGACCTTTCCTTCGGGGGGTGAAATAACATCAAAATCCCATGTTAAATATACAAAAAAAGGGGGGTCCTAAAGAGGGAGGACCCATTCTCCACCTAGGGTGAATGGGACCTAGCACCATTTTCTAGGACCTCAAATCTTCCAAATTAAATGTTTTACAATTTGAATACCAAGTGTCAGGATGGATCCTCGGAAGGTGTCACAAATAAGGATTAAATTTAAATTAAAGGGGCTAATTAATATCCACAATTAATTAAGGAGAACCTAAATAAATGTGAAAGTGTGTTACAACACTTTACAACACCTAAAATAGGGTACAAATTAAGTACATTTTATTAAAATGGGCCCAAGATCAATGTAAATGTGTACAACATATTACAACACTAAACCTAGGCAAAATTAGGTTAATTCAATGACAATTATTCCCAAATTAAGCAAGGAAAAAGGGATACTTTGTCTATCACTACAAGAATTTGTTCACCCTCAATTTTGATGTAAAGATTGCTATCTCTATGTAATGTCATAAAATTGTACCCCTTGCAATTTCACTTACATTCTTGTATCCACTTTAGTTTCCACTCCCTTAGCACTTGTGTAGGTTCATTCAAGCCCCTACATCAACCTTTTTCCCCTCTCGGAATGCTCATGACCCATTTTTCAGTAGCTAACTTTGTGCATTAGCTTTGTGTCAAACCTTGTATTTTTCTCGTTCTCACCATTTTGTAGCGTGATGTGTGGAAGTTTGCGCACTATGCTAGTGTCTCGTGATGTTTCAACATTCAAATGGTTGTTTCCAAGCATATTTTCCACTTTTCAACTAATTTTGTTGGTGGTAACAGCCCGAGACACCTTGTAACAACTTGGGAAGCTTCGTTTTTCTCCTCTTCTCTCTTTCAATCCTATCTTTCCAATTCATTTGTGCTTCTAGCTTCTATCTAGCTTCTTGGCTTCTCTCCTTTCCCTCTTTACTCTCTTGCTTGCAAAATATCTCACTTGTTATAGTAGCTTCAAGCACTCTTAAGCTCTTACACTTCTCTTTGCAGCTCTCTTGGCTCTCATAGCCCTCTCTTTTGTCCTTGCTCTCTTTGGATTCCTTAATCCTTGTAGCTGATATCTCTCTTACCTTGTGCTTGCAAGCATCTTGGGATTTATCATGTGGATCTATGATACAGGTTCTCCTCCTTGAGCAAGGATTGATTTTATCACTCTTGCATTCATTTCATTCCTATTATCTCTATCTATTTGGATGTCCATGGAGGTGGGAACACTAAAATGGCGGTTTGACTGAGGAAAACCTCTATACAACCCCAACATTTTCTCTTGATCTTATGCATGCAGGTATTGAAGACATTCATTTGTGAGAGGCTCCATTACTTGGGTTTTTTGTGAGCTTCTTCTATTTATCATCCTCTTTAACTTTATCATTTATACTTTACTTCATTTTAGTTTTGTTACTTTCTATCATTTTCCACATATTCCAAGAATTTCTAGCAGTCGAGGAAGAAGTAGACACTTTGCTATTTTCTATGATAAACTTAGTTTTTGGTCTATACAAGATGCTAGTATTCCTTAGGGACTCCAGTTCATCATGTTTTCATCCATTTTCTATGCTAATGTCCTTTGGCCAAAAACTTGCTAATTTGTCCAGAAAATCTTTGTGACCTATTCATCCTAATTCTAAAACTCTTGCTTTGTTCCTTGAGGTAGTTTAGGGGAATTCGCCCCTTAGTAATCTCTTGAGAATAAAGAGACTCATGAGTAGAAAACCCCCCTTCTCTACATTTTGGTGACCCTGACGTGAATCACAATATTTTTCAAAAAAAAAACTAGGAATTTATTTTCCCCAACTTGGTGGGGTCATAACTTTTGACTCGGTGCTCGGAATTTCAGAATTGTTTACACCGTTGGTAAGGTCTCCAAGAGGACTAATTCAGTCCCTAAAATTTTGTGTCTTTAATAGTTGAATCTTAGGGACCGATGCAAGTTTCAACCCCAAATTATGCTCCGAAGACCTCCAAAAATGCAAACTACTAGAACCTAGAAAATATTGAAAAAATTAGAAAATCAAGATTTTTTGGTTTTTCTCAGTTCTATCACCCCTAGTTTTCTCTAGATCGACCGACATGTCTATATGTCTATTTTAAAATGTATTTTCTATCTTTCTTCCTTCTATCTCTTTCCAAATTTGTTAAGAAGCTTCAAGAAGTTCTCTTACAAGCATGTGAAAGTGATTTCTTATCTTCTTATTATTCTTTGTTGATCCCTTTCCTAAGATTCCTTCCAAGGATATATTGGTGCAAGAGGATGAAATTATTGATACCTTTCTTAATGTTACTGTTGATGCCAAAATTTGATGAGGTAACAGTGTCTTATGGGAAACTCAGTTTATGGGGGACCTTTTGCGCTAAACTGAGTGACCTTCGGGTTTTTAGAGAAGTCGACTTCTTCTATAATGGGGTTTTGGAAAGGGAAAATGAAAAAAATATAATAAAATAAAGTCTAACCTAAGGCGATGCACCAAGACTTAATGATAGGCACGATAAATCATTGATCTAAGGGCCCGAGTGGTGTTATTAGTATTCTAGAAAATTAGAAACTAGAGATTACAACATAGACAATCCATTCATTGACAAAATAATATTGCATACATTGCTACTACCAGGAAGAGTCTTTAGACATGGTCTAGGTTAGCAAACTTGCATTCAACATATATAGAAGTTCTCAAATGAAATGTATAGACAAAAAAAGCATAGTTTACAGTTTGATCAAATAGAATGAAAAAATAGAAAGGTCGAACAATTGGCACAGTCTGAGAGTTTTTTGCAATAAAATGAAACAACAATAAAGGCCTAATATCTTTTACTAAAAATAGTGTTTTCTCCAAATTCTGGCCCTTTTCCCACAATAGAGAAAAGTATATATAGCAGGAAAAACCCCCATCGCTTCGGAGAGCAGCAACAAAAAAGATTTCACAATCCCCTGGCAATGATGCAAAAATTATAATATTCCCCAAGCCGTTGCAACAAAAACGATTTGAAACCAAGCATCCAATCATTCCAGGAATAGGTGCATCCTCTACCAATGATGGCGGTGGTCCCAGAAAGGCTTAATCAGACAAGTGTCACCATCCCATGCAAATGATTATGATATGTAGTGGCCAATAGCAGCATTCGGTTCGTCTAGTCAATCGCCTGAATATGAGATCCACTGATTAGGCACATGGCAAATTTTCATTGCCTGTGTGAACCTCTCTTTCTCACTGCTAAAGACTTGCGCTAAGGCTACATGTGTCAAATGGGAGGAGCACTTAACCAATAGTGGAGGGAACAACCACTAGCCGGGTGCAAAAGAGACGTGTGGCAGCATTTCATAGCCTATAGTTATTACTTCATCTCTACGCTTGAAGATTTGTGAATAGTAGAAACTTAGCAAGAGTACACCACAGATAACCATTGTGGGGCCCACCAAACCTTTTTTGGAATGAGGGATTCATGGCACTCGAGTGGAGCCTGATGAGGCAGCAAGAAAGAATGATCAAAAGTATCCCGCAGCCACGACACGTGGAAGTACAACGAGGTTTCCCGAGATGCGAAAGGAATGCAGAAGCTCGAGGTTGCGAGGAGTAGAGACGTGGAGCAGGAGAAAAAAACTTAGCTAAAAGGCCGAGTTGATTACTTGTGTTGCACAGGCCGATGCATAGAAAAAATACACCAGAAGGGAGCTAGTTAAACATTTATTAATAGCTTTTGGCAACTATCAGGGGCATTTCGACTAAGGAATAGAGAACCCAAAATTTCTCTGGTTTACAGGCCAAAGTGTTATTTCATTAGATAATGGAGTCAAAGATTGGAAAGAGCTTCCTTTAGAGGTGACCATTCATCCTCAGATGGCTTCACCATGTTGCACAAATTCTCCTGTGCTCCAATTAGATCAATAGTTTCTTTGTGAGACAGTGCATTAGATAAACTGGCCCCTGCTTCACAATGAAACAATAGTTGTGCAAGTGGATGAATCACTCCCTCAATGTCAGTCATCGTGGGAGGATGACTGAAATCCCTAAAGCCTTCAGATCATTTTCCTTCTCTTCTATCTTTTTTGCAATCTGCTCGGTCATGGCAATAGAGCCATTTTCAAGGAACGGGGACAGCAGACCCATCCTATTTAACTCAGAGAAACTCCCCTATATGTTGTCCAGTGTCTTGATTAGAGTAGCCATGACTGCTTTAGTGTGTTGGAAGGAAAAGTGGCAATGGATGAACTTATTTTCCATTTGAGCAGCAGCATCCTGGTCTTCAATACCCGCTCTAGCGAGGTTTTCATCAGAGACCGAGTATAGCTCAGTGAGCAGTTCTTTTTCTTCTAGAACCTTCTCCAAGATGAATTGAGCGAATTGCTCAATCGTATCATGAGCCTCCTAGCTTAGCTTTGATGCCTTGGCAATGAATCAGAGGGTAGGTTGTAGTGCCAAGCAAAAGGTTTTAATCTTTTCTCAGTGAGAGATGTACAACTGCCTAACCAACATAATGATATATCGTTGTGTAGGGGAAGAAAGGAGAGAGCTTTTAAGAGAAGCAATCTCTGTATCCTTTGAATTAATATTTTTATCCAATTCTTCCCTTTTCTTTTTCTCAGATGCTAGTTGTTCCACAAAGCTGCTCATTTCTTTATTCCAATTCTCCTCAGCTCGGGAGTGATTTCCTAAGTGCATGTCCAGAGAAGAATTTATCTCTTGGAGCTCGTCTTCTAATTGAGTTTTTAGGCCCTTAAATTCAGCCTCTTTTTCTTGTATTTTATGCTCATATTGAGCCTGTTGGTGCTCCAAAGCTTCATTCCTCTACATTGTTCCTTGACTATACTCAAGGCGAAGTCGTTTCAGCTCTTCATTCTTTAGTCGCAGATTCTGTTCTGTCTCCTCATTCTTAGACTGTAGCTCTTTTAGCATGGCAGGGTCAATAGTCTGAATCTTTGCAAGTTCACCCAAAAGTCTAATCTTCTCATCCTTTGTTGTCAGTGCCCTCTCTATCATATGTGCGACATTTGCCTCTAGGGATTTCTCTTTCTTCTCCAAAAAACTAACCCTTTCTCTTACCACTTTAAGCTGCTCATCCTTCTTCTTTAGTTGGCCGCCAGTTTTAAGGAAGTCAAAGGTGACCACCTGTTGTGTTTCCTCCACGATCTCAACCTTATCCTATGGCTGGGCTACCTTCATGTCAATCCCTACCACATATATCTAATAATATTTTGGGTGGGAAGAAGGGGTACCCGTAGGGGGTACGTTTTTAGAAACTGAGACAATGAGAGTCTGAGTGGTAGTAGCAGGCATAAGGGTTTGCAGAGGAGTAAGGCTAGGTGGAGTGGTCTGCAAGAATTAGGTGAAACCTCCCGAATATGCTAGATTAGAAGTGGGAGACAGAGGGCCAATACTTATGGTAGGGATCACCGCTGAGGTAGGGGCATATACCTAGGAATGAGAACTGAGGGAAGAAGGAGCGAATTTTACCTATTGACTGGTCGATGGCAGCTCTAGAATCATCAGCGATTCTTCCTCAGCCTCAGGCTCCTGGCTAGCTACAAGCACTTGTCTTCCAGTAGCTTCTTGCGAACCTTCTCTAAGAATGCTCTCTATGCATTGTCGTTTTGTGGGCGGAGTGTCCTGAGCTTTGGCAGCTATTTTCATTTGTTGATATGATACCCTGGCTAGCTTAGCGGCCCAAGTAAGTGTATGTGAGGCCCTTCATATATTAAAATGCACATTCATGGCCACATAGGCGGGCTATCTGGGGTCTTTCTCCTTCGTTGTAGAGGAGGCAGATGTTGCCACTTCCTCTTCCTGTTCTTCAAACTCATCCTCTGGGTCTCTGCTCTTATTAATGCTAGATTCTGGGCTTGGGTGGTCCTCATTCCACCATTTTTAAAACTCCTTGTCATCCTTCAGACTATCATAAGGGGCATCCAATTGCCCCGTCTCTTGGTGATACCTCCAAAAAGCTTCTATTTTTTCAACAATCCACTCCTCATCCTTCCACAACTTATTGTACATGGCACATTCCATGTGGACATTATCTTTGGCCATTGCCACAACAAAGTAGAACTTGTTCCATGGCCCTCTAGTATATTACATAGGGATACGTGCCAGTTCAACAAAATTATCATCCTTGTCCACCTGCGGGTTACGCCACTTCTCCCAGTAAGGTCGGGGAACATGTGTTACCTTCATGTGTGGCTCCAAAAAGTCATTGAAAGGGTTGCAATCCCACTTATCATTTACTAGAACCAACCCTAAATGAGCCAGTTTATCCTACAATAATTGATCCGATTGTTTCTTTAATAGAGTTATCGATTTGAAATTCTTTGGACAGGTGAAGAATCCCTTTCTCTTGACACTTTTGTTGCTGCAGAAGGTAAAATCAATGATACACACCTTCCTATACATTTCAAGTGTGAGTACCCTATCTGTGACGCAGGTTGGTGGAAGGAAAGGTTGACCAGTGAAGCCTCACATCTGGAGAATCGTGAAATCTCTTCCTAAGAACCAGTCATAGGCGGGAGTGAAATTCTACATATATCCGGTCTAATCCTTGTCAAGTCGGATTATGTCACCTTCTCCTCATAAATCATACAAGACTAGAGTTATGAAATAATCTAAAAATGCATAATAATCATATGATACCGAAAGAAAAGGCGTCCATGTGGATACTAGCTTCCTCTTACTCCGTTCATCAAAAATTGATAATTCAAAAAACTAGGCAAAGAAATCAGGATTTTTATGTAGGAACATGTGAACCAGGAAAGAAAGAAATATAAACTTTCTCTCTATCGAGTAATTCTTCATTTTTCGTATCATTTCATCTACCATGAACTCAACGAAATCATATTAGAAGGTATCGTGATGTTTGCAAAATTGGAAGGTCGATCCCAGTTGAAAATCTTCCACTATCTCATTAGAGTTTCGGCCACATACAAAAGCTAGCATGGAAATGGCATCCTGCATATCCTCACGTAATGCACTGTGCGGTAATGGAATACTTGGCAGTTTACCACCTGAGACACTTTTCTTACCAATCTCCAACAAGAAATTTGAGTTTTTGTCATCGCCCTCCATGTTTTTTCTCCTTTTCCAAGGTAAAAGGACTCAATGTTCTCTCTTCTTTTACTTGGGTCTAGGATGCATAGCATATGCCAAATGGCTTGTGGGGAGATGTGAATTCTTAAGTTACAACCCTTGATGTAGTGGGTGCTAGGGTTATAACACTAGATGGCAGCATTAACTATCTTCGGGCAGTAGTGCACCAACGAGACCATGTATTGTGGAAGACCACTGTACCAAATATTCATTGTTGTAGATGTCTCCGCCTTTGGTGCTGTCAACCTTGCACAGGCTGCTTCCCTTAAGGATTTAGGGTTTTTTGCGAGCCATAGGTCATAGATATTATCCCATTTCTCCTCAACCCTTTTCTTGTTCCTACAATCTTTGGGTCTGTTCAGCTCTATTGTATACACCCTCTTCGGCTTGCTTGGTATACCAAGTGTAGCATACACCAAATCCTCATAGACATACAGATCCTCTGATGACCATATGGTTGTAAAAAACTCCTTGCCAATTTCCTCTTCCATTTGATGAGATGAACTATCTGACATTTTTCTTTAGATGAAGACTTCTGTGAGTTCTGGACTCTGTTATTTTTATATGGCTCTGGATACACAAAAATAAACTTCTCTGCACCTTGAGCTTTGGAATTTTTGAATAGACTTTGAATCGTTAAACCTTTTCATGCAATATTTGGCAATCTCTTTTCAAGGTGGTAGAGGAAAACATGCTTTTTGCATTAATTCGGCATGCACCGTTAATTTCACGATTTGTGCAAAATGAACTACTTGCCATTTTGAGGCAGCAAGAGTTCATTATTGCATTTGGTTGGCAACCATGTGATATGTTGTGATTCCCTTGAAACTTGAGCCAGAAATTTTCCTTCTAACCTTGTGTTAGTATGTGTTGGTAATTAATATCCTGGCCGAAATGATTAAGCCAAAACAAACGATTATGGTCTGAAAAGATATGGATATTGCCTTGGGCTCTGGGAAATACTTGTGAGATGACACAATAGCCTATGACTGTGCGGCTTATTGTCGATGAGTGCCACCTTTGTAAAGCTAATTAATTAACTTTTATTAATCTAACACGCATTGAACCGTACCTCCGCAGATGCAACTGGTCCAAAAATGAGCAAATGCAGGCACGCCTTTCAAGTTGGTATCTAGTTATCATCACATTTTTCTCAAAAAGGATTAGTATGCATCTTCTCATCTTTTCTATAAATAGGCCGGTAAGTAGTGAGGAAATCATACTTAGAATTTGAGCAATGATAGGTTGTTAGTGCAGTTTTAAGCAAGCTTTCTCATAGGCTAGGCGGTAGGTAAGTTTCAACATTGGTTAGAAGGTGTAAGAATAGTGTCAGAATCATGGATACTCCTATTCGGCTAACCTCTTATAAATTGCAGACAGCGTTTCTAGGGGAGTTTTCTACTAGGCGGCTGAAAAGAATGACCAAGAATAAGCATTCCTTGGTCTTGGTAGCCATAAAATGGGTTATGGGTAGGGATTGAATAGAGTACGAGGATAAGTACCATGTGAATACTAATATCTGTTCACACTTTGTAGCGTCAATGTTAGACATTGGCATCCCAGGCTTCTCATCTTGAAGCTGGTCAAGGAAATGTTTCCCAGAAAGTACCTGAATGGCCTAGGTGAGGTTGTTACTCACGTTGCATATGGAGTAGGCCCGCCATCAGCTAGCAACCTTCATCGCTATATTGAGGAAGAAGTGGTAGTCGTATGGCTGCCATTTCTCAGTGGATTCTGCCTTTAGACATGCGATGAGCATTGGCAGAGGGCTACCCAAACCTTGCACTTTTTGTTTTGTAGCTACAATGTGATACCATTCTATGATGTTGATTGGTATACCAACTTCAGTAACCTGGTGTTTCCCTCGCCAATGGCAGTTGTGCCGAATGATGTTGCCTCTACTACTAAAGAACCTGCTGACAAAGACATTGTAGGCGCTGTTATAGAAGAAGCAGTAGACGTTGCCATTGATGCGTCAATTGCTGCCTCTCGTGCCCTTGGATGAAAAGCCTCCCTACTCTTAAAAAAAATGCCTCTCAATTTTCTTTATTTCCTATTGTTGCATAAATTACCTACCTTATAGTTTTGTATATAAGCCTGAAAAAGGCTATAATTTTTTGCATATATGAAGGAAAAGCTTAAATAGTCGTATAATTTTTTGGATTATGGCTTCCTTAGCCATTTTTCAATGTAAAACAAAATAATATATATAAATAGATATATATCTTTATAAAAATCCATGGCTCTTTCTTTCATTCTACATTCGATTTTATGGGCTCCTTTATAGCATATGTGTTTATTTTCCTTGCACATGGGTGTGTTTAAGATGTAAGTAATCCTACTATCTTATTCTCCATAATAATGGGTTGTTTCTACATAAGCACAAACCAATTTCACAAAAGATTGGCCAAAGAAAGGGAAATAAAATAAAAGCACTATTCACATATGTACAAAAATAGAACTCGACACTTAATGGAACAGTTTAAGATGAATCCCATTGACCGGGATTCCTAAGGGTTCCTATTCCATATTTTCTAACTCAAAAGCATTATGCTCATTGGACCAAATGATTTTAAAGGGACCCTCCCATAGGCTATCAAATTTACCATGCTGACCTGGCTTAGCATCCCTTTAATCATACTTCAGTACTAAGTCTCCCCACTTTAGGCCTTGGTCAGAAGCCTTCTTGTCAAACCAACGCTTGACCACTTGTTGGAAGTTTGTCATGGCTATTAGGGAATTCTACCTTTTTTCTTGTACTTCTAATAGTTCGGCAAGCCGAACCTCCATGGCACCATTTTGTTCTATCTCAAGAGATTTCAAGAGTTGGAGTGCCAGAATCTCCATAGATATAGGTAGCAGTGCCTCTTTCCCATATACCAACTCATAAGGAGAAGTCTTAAGGACTTGCTTAGGAGTTATGCGGTTTTCCCAGAGCACTGCTCGGAGGTTTTTATGCCATTCCCTTTGGTGTTCTAAACCAATTCTTTTAAGGAGCTGGACTAGGCTCTTGTTTGTTGACTTCACTAGGCTGTTTCCCTATGGGTAATAATTTGATGATGTCTTGAGGAATATGCCATTCTTTAATGCAAAGAAACATACCTTTGTGCCTAGGAAAGCTTTGGAATTATCAGAAATGATAGTCTTTGGAGGACCGAACCTTGTCACCAACTCTTTGAGGAAATCTACAATCTCTATTTTTGTTGCACTTTTAAGCGAAACAGCCTCCGTCCTTCTTGTGAAATAATCTACGGTGGTCTGTGTCTGACACTAGAAGCTGGATTAATCATCCCAATGAAGTCCAAGCCCCATTTTACAAATTGTTTGTCCGCCACTATAGGTTTGAGAGGCATTGCAGAATTCTTCCTTCTGTCAGTAAAGAATTGGCATTTTTTGCAAGATTTTACCAAAGAGTGGGAGTCATTGAAAAGTGTAGGCCAATAGTAACCTACGCACATGATTTTGATGGTGGTGGTATTAGCAGAGAAGTGTCCGCCCATAGCGTTTTTGTGGAACGCATCAAAAATACTCTTTGCTTGCTCTAAAGTAACGCATCGCAAGAGAAGACCATTGAAATTTCTTTTGAAAAGGACTCCCTCCACTAGTGTATATCCACAATTTTGCAGCCAATAGTATCTCCTCTTTTGGGATGAGAGACCTGGTGGATACTCTCCTGTTTGCATAAACCTCATTCTATCTATCAGCCAACAACCCTCCAATTCTGGCTCATTAATTAGGACAAGCTTCGGTTGCTCCCCTGCGGTGGGTATCTCTTCATCCTACGCCATGCATTCACACAGTCCTCTTCCTTTGATGTTTTTAGTGGGTTTGACCTCAATGTCATATTCAAGGGTCTTGGTGATCCAATTAGCTCTTTTTTCTGTGATTTCCCCTTCCATGATATATTCGCGCACACTAGAATGTGTGACATAAACAAACACCTTGTTGTAGGAAATCAGATGGCATAAATTTTTAAGTCCCTTCACTATTGCAAAGGCCTACCTTTCGATGAAATTATAATTCGCCTCATATTTCTTCAGGGTCCAGGAGTAGAATTCCATTGGATGTTCTCCCTTTCCTTCATCATGTTTTTGGGTTAGGATAGTAGCAATATTGGACTTGCTACTAAAGGCATACATTATAAAATCCTTAGATTGATCTGGATTAACCAGTACCGGGGCTGTGTAAATAGCTTCCTTGAATTTTTCAAAGGCTTCTTGAGCTTCTGTCATCCACTTGAATGCCTAATCCTTCTTAAGCATCAAGGTGATCAACTTAATTATTCCCACAAAGTTGGAAATAAACTTGCTAACAAATTTTACTTCTCCTAGGAAGGACTGAAAACCTTTCTTATTCACCGGAAGGGGAAGTTCCTTGTTAGATTTCACCCATTTGGGGTCGATTGAAATTCCTTCCTTAGATACCACATGTCCTAATAGCTTGCCTTGTGATACTCTGAATACACATTTTTTTAGATTTACGGAAACCCCAAACTCTTGGAACTTTTGAAAAACTATTTCTAAGTGATCAAAATGATTATCCTTGGATTTAGAAAAAAAAGTAAGATCATCCAAATAAATTAGAATAAACTTATTGATTAGTTTGCTGAATGTGATGTCCATTGCCCGCTAGAATGTTGCCCCTGCATTGGATAAACCAAAAGGAATTTTAGCATATGCAAATGTTCCCCACTTTGTGGTGAATGTGGTCTTGTGCTAATCCTATTCTTTAACTCAGATCTGATTGTAACCGGAGAAACCGTCCAGTAGAGAAAACATTTCTGATCCTGCAATCGTTTGTAATATTGACTCCATAGAAGGCAGTGGATAGTGGTCCTTCAGGGATGCTCTGTTTAGGTCTCAGAAGTCCACACACAAAATGATATCTCCATTCTTCTTTCGGACCGAGACTAGATTGGATACCCAAGTCCTATGCTTTTTTGAGAAGACAATGCACAACCCAATTAGCTTAGTTAACTCTTGTGCCATTAGTGCTTCAATTTTAGGGTTTATTGGCCTCTGCTTTTGTTAGACTAGTTTTTCACCTTCTGTCAGCTCAATAGTGTGCTAAATGATATTAGGATCATATCCCTCCAAGTCATCATAGGACCAATCCACTACATATTTTTCACAGAAACTAATGGGTCTTTCTTTATCATGGTGTGGGACGTCTTTCCCGACTTGAAGATTCCTACCATTTGAGATCCGAAGGTCCACATAATCACTTTTGTCTACTATGAACTTCCACCTATCATTTCTTGCATCATCACAATCAATTTTTTTTTTAGAGTAACCAATCCTTTCAAAATCTTGTTAGATTTGAGCTACACAATTTGTCCTTAATAAGCTTCGACAATCTTTGGTTGAAGCTGATAAAAAAATTCCCCCAACTACTAGATGAATGAGGCAATGTGTTCATCACTTTCAAAAACTTTCCAACTCTAATCATTGTCAGGAATCACTAGTCGGACTAGTACTCGTATTGAATGTTCATTATGTATAAGGTCAGAGGTAGGATCAAACTGAGCACCAATCACGGCCATGTGATCTACATCATATTTTGTCCTCGGGGACTAGTCTAGATGTTGAAGGATTCAAAACCCTCAACCAGGTCCTAGACTCGATGCCAATAGTATCTCATGTGGACATTCCTTGCCACGAAAACTCCTTGAACTTGGTTGACTACCAGTTCAGAATCTCTGAACACCATTAATTGCTTAATTCCCATTCGTTCCACAAGGCTTAAACCTTGAACTAATCCTTCATATTCAGCCTCATTGTTTGAGCAAGCAAAATGAAAAAAGAAAGACTTTAGCAATTTTTCACCTTGTGGAGATATTAGAAATATCCCCGCTCCAACACCTACTTTTCTTCTTGCTCCATCAAAGTATAGCATCCATAGCTCGCTTGCTTGGCCACCCTCAGACTCTTTGGCAACCTTTGGGAATACTTGGTCTTCATCATAAATTACATAGGTGCCCAATCCTGTAGCATGATAATTTCTAAAAGGATCATTGTCCATGTGTTCGCTCAATAGAGCATCTTCTTTGTCATTCCAGTCTCCCCTCACCTTTTCTTCCTCTAGTAATTCAATGCAATACATTTCTTGCTTGGTGATAGAGATATGCATGACTTCAAAATTGATCAGGGCTTCATCTGCTACATGTTTAGAATGCAAAGTCTTTGATTCTATCTTCATTTTTGTGCCATGCCTAGTTCTAAGAATGAGATGTGACCAATCCAAGGACAGGTATCCAACCATCTTTGAAGTAAATTCTTGAGATAGACAGAGACCAAACATAGGAGGAACATCTATGATCATAGTGTCTTGCGGCACTGTGATACTAGGGCAAGCAAATAGATTTAAAGGAAGTGCTTTGATGCAGACACCTATGGTTTCAACTTTGTTCCCATCAAGCTGCATTACCCCCCTTTTCATAGGTTCATAGCTGAGTCCTAAAGCTTCAGCTTTTTGTTTAGGTGTAACCGTAGTGCTAGCACCAGAATCAATCATAGCATTACGCAATAACTTCTTTCCTATAATAAGAGTCAAGAAGAAGGGTTGGGGTTTTAACTTATCTCTAACCTCAACATGGGATTCCTTTTTATTGTTTGTAAATACTTTAGCTATCGGTATTTGATTAACAACCTATGCACTAGAAAATAGCTCTGTTGGTGTTGTGTTGAACTCTTCTTGAAGCGCCTTCTATAATAGCATCTTTTGCTCTGGGATAGCTAGAATGTCCCATAGAGACACATTAGCTGATGACTTCTTCAATTTTTCTACAACATTAAAAGGTGACAAACTCAGAGTTTTCTGCTCCTTAGCTCTTGCTGTAATAATTTCCTTCCATGGTTGAGATGGTGGCAGGATGGTAGAAGTGTTAGGAATCTAATCAAAAGCACCTTTGAGTTGTAGGCTGGTTGGATGCATAACAACTGACTCACCGGTAAATCTCCTCTTTGAGCGTGTGTTATAATCAGATTGCACTTGCAGTGTTTTGGATATGAATGTATCATTAGCAAACACTATTTCTTCTTCCTCCATCCAGGAAAAAAGTGTGTGATCAGGAGCGATATTGGATTCTTGTTCTAGAGACATTCCTTGCATTTGCGCAGTAAGAACCACACTCTCTATTTGTGGTGAGGCATATATATAACCTCCATGTTTTGTCACCGCACCTTGGTCGTGTTGCTCTGCCACCTTTTGTTGCAGACAATTATGGAAAATTATGTGGACAATTATGGGGCATATGCGCATCATTACGAGGGAAGCACCATAGATTGATGTCATCAATGAGGTTGTTCTTCCTTGCAATTAATTCCCTACTCAAGATTGGTGAAGTGCTCGTCAACGGAGTAGGCACCGACACCATTTGGTTTGCGGTCGGAGCTGGTGGATTAGTGTGAGGCACGCCCTGGTACTAATTCTATTGATATGAGGACCAACCGCCTTGATATTTTTGATAGGCAGGCTTCAAAGGTGTTGATTGGTTCCACTTAAGAGTGGTTATATCATTTTCCATGGTACGCAACATCTCTTTAAGGTTGCTCATTTCATCTTTGGATGAACCTGATGTAGAGGCTACATTTTATGGGGCTGCCGCATATGTGTACATAGATTGGGGAGTTGTGGACATGCTAGTTGACATGAATTCTTGTGCGGGAATTGATATTTTAGGAAATATCGACATAATAGGTTGAGGAGGCAACTTTATGCAATCTATCAAATGATTCTTGACTTTGATAGCAACACCATAAGCATCTAGTAGAGTAGCTCCTCCCAAAGATTTTATCATCATAGAAATGTTAGAATTGATGGACTTTAGATAAAATATGAACACCAACTCAGGAGTCGGGCGTATAGTAACAAGGATCCTTTGCCAATTTGTGTGAAATTAAGCATTAAAGTCCATCAGAGCCTCCTGGGTGACTCATTTTATGATAGAGAGTTGATAATACAGTGAAGAACAATCTCCGTCATTTGAGAACCTCTCATAGAACGGGTCTCCAAGCTCATCCCATGTGCAAATAGTGCTAGGTGACAGTGTTCAGTACCAATCCAACACCTTGCCTTTAAAAGATGTGGTGAGAATCCTTAGAGCTACATTCTGCATTGTAATCCCGTGTACCAGACACATGTCAGCCACATCCTGCAAATGTTCTGCGGGTGTTCTTGAGCCATCTCTAGTAAACTTGGGTATAGCTTTCATAGCTAAAACTGGGATAGTGCCCCAGATAGTGGGTGCTTCTGGGGATGCTAGGGGACTTTCGACATCCCATGCCACATAATTTTTTTTGGCAGTTGGCAACATGGTTAGAGGAACGGGTGGTGGGAGTGGAATGGTTACTAACTAATTTGCAGTTTGTACTGTTTCTAGTGGAGGTACTAGCAAACTGGGGTTTCTTGTGGTTTGGGATCTAGTTACAGGCCGATGGCTCATACACCCTTCTAAAATGCAAATTCATTTAAGCTCGGGTCCCACTAGGCGTTCCAAAAAAAGAACAAACTTTTGACACCAAAATTTGACGAGGTAACAGTGTCTTATGGGAAACTCAGTTTATGGGGGACCTTTTGTGCTAAACTTGGTGACCTTCGGGTTTTTAGAGAAGTTGACTTCTTCTATAATGGGGGATTGGAAAGGGAAAATGAAACATATATAATAAAATAAAGTCTAACCTAAGGCGATGCACCAATAATTAATGATAGGCACAATAAATCATAGATTTAAGGGCCTGAGTGGTGTTTGTAGTGTTCCAAAAAATTATAAACTAAAGATTACAGCATAGACAATCCATTCGTTAACATAAAATAATATTGCATACATTCCTACTACTAGGAAGAGTCTTTAGACATGGTCTAGGTCAGCAAACTTGCATTCACCATATATAGAAGTTCTCAAATGAAATGTCCAGACAATAAAAGCATAGTTTATAGTTTGATCAAATAGCATGAAAAAATAGAAAGGCCAAACAATTGGCACAGTCTGAGAGTTTTTTGCAATAAAATAAAAAAAACAATAAAGGCCTGGTGTCTTTTACTAAAACCAGTGTTTTCTCCAAATTTTGGACCCTTTTCCCACAATAGAGAAAAGTATATATAGTAGGTAAAACTCCCACTGCTTCAGAGAGCAGCAACATAAAATATTTTGCAATCCCCTGGCAATGATGTAAAAATTAGAATATTCCCCAAGTTGTTGCAATATAAATGATTTAAAACCAAGCATCCAGTCATTCCAGGCACAGGTGCTTCCTCTGTCAATGATGGTGGTGGTCCCGACAAGGCTTAATCAAACAAGTTTCACCATCCCATGGAAATTATTATGATACGTAGTGGCCAATAGCAACATTCGGTTCATTTGTTCAATCGCACGAATATGAGTTCTACTGACTAGGCACATCGCAACCTTTCACTTCTCGTGTGAACCTCTCTCTCTCACCGCTGAAGACTTGCGCTAAGGCTACACATGTCAAATGGGCAGAGCACTTAACCAATAGTGGAGGGAACAACCACTAGCCAGGCGTAAAAGAGACGCATGGTAGCATTTCACTGCCCACGGTTGTTACTTCATCTCTACGCTTGAAGATTTGTGAATAGCAGAAACATAGCAAGAGTACATCACAGATAACCATTGTGGGGCCTTCTAAACCTTTTTGGGAATGAGGGCTTCGTGGCACTCAAGCGGAGCCCGATGAGGCAGCAAGAAAGAATAATCAAAAGTATCCCATAGCCATGACACATGGAAGCACAGCGGGGTTTCCTGGGATGCAAAAGGAATGCAGAAGCTCAGGGTTGCGAGGAGTAGACACTTGGAGTGGGAGAACATGACTTAGCTAAAATTTTGAGTTGATTACTTGCGTTGTATGGGCCGATGCATAGAAAAAATACACCCAAAGGGAGCTAGTTAAACATTTATTAACAACTACTTTACCTTCTATTCATTCCAATGCACTCTCTTTTAGAGATGATACATTCGTGAATGATGAATCTCCTATTCCTTCCAATGCACTCTCTTCTAGAGATGATACATTCACGAATGATGAATCTCTTTCCACATTTGATCCTCCCTAGATTGATGTTGAGAATATTTCTTCAAATAATTATTCCACTATTTGTGATGATTCTGTAAATTTAGTCTGTCTCTACTTCCCTTCAAAGGCCTAAAAGTTTGGCCATTTATCTGAATCTAGCTAGTCCTCTTGAAAGGATTTGTTCTATTGACAATGTCCCATTTGATAGCAATTCTCTTGATATTTCTATAGCTCCCTCTTACAGAGTGGTAGCCCATACTTATAAGAATAGAATGAATAAAGAACCAAGTCTTCCTTCAGTAGCTAAACCTACAACTAAAGCACCTAGTGATTACAATATTTTTGAGCAACTCTGTGTTACTTCAGCCAAGATCTCACTACGGTACTTGCTTTAGTTTGCTCTAGTTTATCAAGGTATGCTCTAGGAAGCCTTGTAGAAGATCCTATTTCCTACCTTTGCTAGGCTGATGGATGGTAATGCATTGATGGCTCATATTCAAGTGAATTCTCTGAATATCACATTCTATCCATAGGAACTCCCACCTCCGAAAGTACACAAGCAAGTGGACCCTCTTGTTGGCAACATAAGGGTAGACAATTGAGAGGGGGGCTGAATCAGTTGTCCTAGAAATATAAAAATTATTCAACTTATTAACCTTATTCTCAGATCTGATTAATAATCATGAAAGCATAGATCAACAACACATTAGAAACACACATAACACCAATATTTTTTACGTGGAAACCCTATTAGGGGAAAAACCATGGTCAAGATCAGTCCACAAGATTATACCCTGTTAAAAGTATAAATAATGAAATATGGGGAATTCACATGCATTCAGGCATACTGCCTAGAGCTCACTACTCAATTACAACAAGGCTAACTTCCCAAAGTAAGACACACTATCTTATAGAAAGATTCAAATTACATCTGCTGGGATTTGAACTAACAAAATAACATCTACTAATGCCTAATCACAGTTTTGGTTAAGCACATGAACATTTCTTCACTCTTCTTCACTCTTCTTCACACTTTTCTTTGCCTTCAAATGATTAGGAATTTATTCGCACATACACATGCACTCGACATCTGCTAGAATACTTCAATTCAAATAAACAATCACTTATATATATCCGCAACAAGAAATTTCATCCCTACATGTCGGGTTCAACAAAATAATAAAATGAATATAAACTGTCGGCCCAAAACATTAAAGATTATTAATGTGAATCAACCAAGGTTAGCCACAAATTAGTGAAGACCCAAATCAACATCTTCAACATGAAAACACTTCAATTAATTACTCCTTGAAGATCCACAACACGCTATAGACACCATGTTAGCCAAGAACATGAAAAACATTAACACGTAAGAGAAAATCGCCAGCCACGAGCACAACGATCAATGCAGGCGAGCAACAAAGATAGAGAACAATCTAGAAACATCCACAAACATCATGAATCACCAAAGAACCATCTGTAGCAACTGAACTAACTAAAATTGCATCATTGTCAATCAGTAACACCAACTAAAGCAACAAAAAAATTGTCAGAATATAAATCTTCATAACTGGATCAAATCTTCACACGTATCTCTAAAACTTGACATGGATAAAATAGATACACTCAGCAAAAAACCCTCTAGACCACAACCTCTGATAATCAACATACAAAACTTACTAACATACTGAACTTCACTTCACCACTGACAACCTGCAACTCATTCCATTACAATTTTCTCAATATCCTTGACATATACAACTTCTAATGAATTAATGCTAATAGTGTTGACATCAATGACAACCACATATCAACAACACAACCACAACATCCAAAAATCTCCCCTTTGGAATTGATGGCAACACATGATGTGAAAAACACCATCAACGCAACTAACTCTTGACACTTACTCCCCCTTAGGCTCTAACTCATTTTCTCCTCAACTCTTTCACATGATCTTCTTTCCCACAAGGCTCTTCTTCCCCAAATTTTTTTTCACATGATCTTCTTCCCCTTTGACATCAATGACAAAGATCTCTAATCTCCACACAAACTTTGAACCACATATCTGAGCATCTGAACATCTGACTACTCCCCCTGAGTAGTAGCCACCACAACATCAATCTAGATCAAGATATGACTATGAAATGCACAGACTGATGCAATGCAATGCATCCTTAGTTCTAATTAGGAGGGGTAATCACCCCTAACTTCCCTCTGAGATACTCAAAAGTATCCTTAGGAAACGAATTGGTAAAAATGTTTACAATCTACTCCTTAGTAGGCACATACTCAAGTCTGACTTCCTTTTCACTCACCTTTTCTCTCAAAAAGTGAAACTTAATAGATATATGCTTTGTCTTTGAATGCAACACCAGATTCTTAGAAATGTTAATGGCACTTGAATTATCATAGAATATAGCTATTGGTTCATCATAAACAACTCTAATATCCTTCAACATCTTCTTTATCCACAATACTTAAGTACAATTATTAGGAACAACAATGTATTTTTCCTCTATAGTAGACAAAGAAATAGCATTCTGCTTCTTACTTAACCATGAAATCAATTTCTTTCCCAAGAAAAATGCTCCACCACTAGTACCTATTTTTTCATTCACATCTCTTTCCCTATCAACATCAGTAAAGGCACTCAAAATAAGATCATCATCTTTAGGATACCATAGGCCATATTCAATTGTTCCCTTCAAGTATCTAAAAATCCTCTTCACAGTAGTCACATGAGATTCCTTCAAATCAGCTTGAAATATTGCAACAATACATATAGTATTCATGATATCAGGCCTAGTTTGAGTCAAATAAAGTAATCCACGAATCATCGATCTGTATCTAGTCTGATTTTCCTTCAAAGAATCATCATTTGTTGTCAACTTGCATCCGGTCACCATGGGTGTACCAACTGGCTTTGAATCTTCCATACCAAACTTCTTCAACAATTCCTTCACATACTTGGACTAAGATATAAAGATCCCTTTATCTAACTGAGTAATTTTCAATCCCAAAAATAATTTCATCTCACCAATCATTGACATCTCAAATTCACTCTGCATCTCATTAGAAAACTTCATGCACAAACCATTATTTCCTCCAAAAATGATATCATCAACAAAGACCTCAACAATCAAATCTTTATCATCATCAATATTGAAATACAGATTACTATCAGCAATACCTTTGTTGAATCCAAGCTTCAAAAAATACTTGTCCAATCTAGCATACCATGCTCTAGGGGCTTGCTTGATTCCATACAATTCTTTCTTCAACTGACACACCATATCTCCCTTATCAGTCAACTAAAATTCATCAGGTTGCTCAACATACACCTCTTCTTCCAATTTGCCATTTAGAAAAGATGACTTGACATCCATCTGATAAACCTTGTAGTTCTTGTAAGCAACATAGGCAAGAAATAATCTTACAGCTTCAATTCTAGCAATAAGGGAAAAAAATTCTTCAAAATAAATTCCTTCCATCTGTGAATATCCTTTGCATACTAGTCTTGCTTTGTTTCTGACCACTTCACCTTATTCATTCAGTTTGTTTCTAAAGACTCATTTAGTTCCAATCACATTTTTATCTTTAGGTCTAGGAACAAGAATCCATGTATCATTTTTCTCAATCTACTTTAGCTCCTCTTTCATTGCTTCAACCCAATGTTCATCTTTGCATGCTTTAGTGACACTGTTAGGCTTAGTCTTTGAAATCAAATAGTATTCTTCTGCAATATTTCTCCTAGTATGAAAACCTTTGTTCTTATCACCTATAATCTGATCTTTTGAAATATTCAATCTTACATACCTCAGAGTCTTCTTAGGATGTTCTTCAACTTCAGGCTCTTGTGTTCTCTCTTCTGCAATTTCACTAGTTTCTTCTTCCTCTTGATTTCCCTGATTCACTGGAATGATTTGCACTTGATTTGTAGTCTGAACTTGCTTTCCTTTGTTTGTACTATCATTCTGATCATCAGAATCATATCCATAGGTTCTGGATGGTGTACCTAAGTCTTCATCAACCTTGACATTTGCACTTTCAACCATTTTCCTCAATCTTTTATTGTAACATTGGTAGGCCTTGCTTTTAGTAGAATAACCCAGAAAGATACCTTCATCACTCCTAGCATCAAACTTTCCTATATCTTCATCTCTTTTGATATAACATTTGCTTCCAAATATCTTAAAATATTTAACAGTGGGCTTTTGACTAGTCCACTGCTCAAAAGGGGTCTTACTAGTATCACCTTTTATTTGTACCCGATTGAGTGTGTACACAGTAGTACTCACAACTTCTCTCCAGTAGATATGAGGGACATTTCCTTCCAGCATCATAGTTCTAGAAACATCTTCAATTGTTATGTTCTTCCTTTCCACAACTCCATTTTGCTGAGGGGTTCACAGTGTAGATAATTGTCTCTTTATTCCATGTTCTTGACAAAAAGAATTAAGTTCAACGAAAGTGAATTCACCAACTCTATCTGATCTCAGACACTTAATATTCAAACCCGTCTTTGTCTCAACCATAGCCTTAAAAATCTTGAACTTTTCTAGTGCTTCATATTTCTACCTAAAGAAAGTAAACCACACCATTCTAGAATGATTATCAGTGAGTAACATGAAATACATGTACCTTGTAAACTCCTGACCTTAGAGGGACCACACAGATCAGTATGCACAAGCTCCAAGAATTCATTTGAACAATGTTGTTTGCTTTGAAATGAAATTCTAGTTTTCTTTCCTAATTGGCATTCCTTGCATATGGCATTAGTAGGTTTCACCAACTTAGGTAGATCTCTCATAGCCTTAGTAGAACTTATATTGACAATATTATCAAAGTTAACATGACACATTCTCCTATGCCATAACCAAATTTCATCAACTTGAGCAATCAAACAACTTTTACTAGCAGCACTCAAGTGAAAGATATTACCTTTTGTTTTTTGTACCTAATGCAATTATATTTCCGAAACTCAATATTCTACACTTTCCATCCTTGAACTAAAGATTGTATCCCTTATCAACCATCTTACCAACACTTAAAATATTATGCTTCAAGCCTTCCACATACAGGACATCATCAGTATTATGCTTACCATCAATAGAAATCCATCCTCTGCCATGGATCACACCAACTGTATTATCACCAAATCTCACAACAACACCATCATACTTTTCCAAGCTTACAAAATTACTTTTTTCTCTTGTCATATGATGTGAACATCCATTGTCAATCACCCATTCATCTTTGTCTTCAACTCAAGCAACTGGGGCTTTCTCCACATTTGTACAACTAGTAGATTTAGTAGATACATGATTATTTTCCATGATAGAAATAAATAGCCATTCATCATCACTTCTATTTCCTTTATCAGATTCATCATCTATCACACCTTCATCAACAACATAGTAACACTTCTTTTGAAATCTATGCTTTTTATGTCTTTGTTTAGGAGCTCTTTCCAGACACCTTGATGCAAAATGACCTATCTTATTGCAAGAAAAAAAATTAAGAGGAAATTTTCTTTCATGCTTACCTTTTCTTCTCGGTACTCTTTTGACAATAAGTGCTTCCATCCCTTCCAGCTCTCTTTCTTCTTCTACAATCTATCTGATTTCATCCTCATACTTCAACATCTTTCTAGATGAACTCTCACCCGGATCATATCTCTGTCTATCTCTTTTGAAAGTAGTAGCCTTAAATTCATATTCAACCTTAGGAAGGGAATCACCAAAATCACTCAACTCAAAAGTAGTAAGCTTACCAACCAACATATCTCTGGTTACATTTGTGACAGTCTGGAGCTCTTCAATAGCACTAGCTTTTCCTTTGTATGAATTAGGCAAGGATCTAAGTACTTTAGCAAAGATCTCTGATTTTTCTATCTATCCACCAGCACATCTGATACCACACACAAGTTCATTCACTCTTTGTATGAAAATAGTAATTTTCTCATCATCACCCATTCTCAAATTTTCATATTTCCCTTTCTGACTCTGCAACTTAGCAATCTTCACATTAGCATCACATTCATACAAGGTTTCCAATTTTTTCCAGATCTCATAAGCAGTCTTCAGATCCATAACATTTGTCATCTCATAATCAGTCAAGGCACTCAACAATGCTTCCTTAGCCCTGATATTATACTCAACATCTCTAATCCAGAAGTAGTAGTAGGACCATTATGAGGAATAACATACCTATTACATGTAATGTTCCAAAAGGGTTCACCAATGCATCTCAAATGACACTCCATTCGAGTCTTCCACAAAGGATAATTTTTTCCATCAAATCTCAGACTATCCTTCTTTTAAGTCATCATCCTAGATCACATCAAGCTATTAAAATTCTTCCAAGGAACCGGCTCTAATACCAATTGTTAGCAACAAAAGGGAAGACAACTAAGAGGGGGGTGAATCAGTTGTCCCGAAAATTTAAAACTTATTCAATTTATTAACCTTATTCTCAGATTTGATTAATAATCATGAAAGCATAGATCAACAACACATAAAAAACACATATAACACCAAGATTTTTTACTTGGAAACCTTGTTAGGGGAAAGACCACAGTGGAGGTCAGTCCACAAGATTATACCCTATTAAAAGTATAAATAATGAAATATGGGGAATGCACATGCATTCAGGCACACTGCCTAGAGCTCCCTACTCAATTACAACAAGGCTAACCACCCAAAGGAAGACAAACTATCTTACAGAAATATTCAGATTACATCCATAGGGATTTGAATTGACAAAATAGCATATGCTAATGCCTGATCACAGTTCTGGTTAAGTACATGAAAATTTCTTTACTCTTCTTCACACTCTACTCTACCTTTGAATGATTAGGAATTTATTTACACATACACACACTCAACATCCACTGGCATACTTCAATTAAAATAAACAATCGCTTATATATATATTTGCAACAAGAAATTTCATCCCTACATGTCGGCTTCAACAAAATAATTAAATGAATATAAACTGTCAGCCCAAAACATTAAAGATTATTACATTTGTGAATCAACCAAGGTCAACCACAACTTAGTGAAGACCCAAATCAACATCTCCAACATGAAAAAACTTCAATTAATTACTCCTCGAAGATCCACAACACACTACAAACACCATGTCGGTCAAGAACATGAAAAACATGGACACGCAAGAGAAAATCACCAACCACAAGCACAACAATCAATGCAGATGAGCAAAAAAGATAGAGAACAATCTAGAAACATACAAAAACATCATGAATCACCAGAGAAGCATCCACAACAACTGAACGAACTGAAATTGCATCATCTTCAATCACTAACACCAACTGAAGCAACAAAAAAACTGTCAGAATATAAATCTTCATAACTAGATGAAATCTTCATATGGATCTATAAAACTCAACAAACTAGATACACTCAGCAACAAACCATTTAGTCCAAAACCTCTGATCATCAATGTACAAAACTTACAGACATACAAAACTTCACTTCACCACTGACAACTTGCAACTCATTCCATTACAATTTTCTCAATATCCTCGACATATACAACTTCTAATGAATTAATGCTAATAGTGTTGACATCAATGACAACCACAACATCCAACACCTCTAATGATCATAGTTAAAATTAATGAAATTTTCATTAGACATACTCTCATTGATTTCAGTTCAATACTCAACATATGTAGCATTGATCTATTTCCTAAGATTAATATTGATTCATCTTCTCTTAATGATTCTTCTATTGTCATTTGTGGGTTCAATAATCTTGGTCGATAATCCCTTGGAACGATAGTATTTCCTTTGAGGTTGGGACCCATTACCATACCCACCCTTGTATATGTTATGTTAGAAAAGTTACCATATAACCTTCTTCTTGGTAGATCATGGATTCATGCTATGGGTGCAGTCCCATCTACCTTACATAAATCTATTATGTTCATTTGCAATAATCAAGTACTCACAGTCAAGGTTGACCCTAAGGATATGCACTTATGTGAGATGGAAGTTGTTGGTTAGATTTTAGTTATTCCTACTCTTATTCCTTTAGTGTCTTCCAATATGATGATGTTTATTCCAATAGTACCTAGTACAAAGGATACTCTTGAGATAGATGTCCCTGAAGAAGATCATTCTAAAGAAAGAAATCTTAAGTATGCTCCTTTTATCTCTTCTCAAGAGAATGTGTGTCTTGGTAATGATTGGGGTTCTCTAGACTTTTTTTTATATTAAGTATAGTATGAACAAAAGATACATATCAAAAGGTATAACCGATCAGTCAATTTTAACTACCATTGACCCCCCTTGTATAATAACATATCAGGTATCCCCCCATTACCAAGTGTCCAAAATAGAGAGTTACAATATTGCAGCCCCTCCTAGACTAATCCAAAACAAAATATACAAGAGCTCTCAACAGTGAGAGGCCAAAAAATAAATCATGAACCTATATAAAAGAGTCAAAAGGTACATTAGAGTATAAAATAAAAATGTACATATGATGTCACTATAATGCATATATATATATCATTTGCAAAACAAAAAGGATATGCAGATTTCCAAAAGTTGTCTACTAGTGGTTCCTTAGAGCTTCACTGCCAATGCTCAATGCCAATAGAGATTTAGCTACATCCACCTCCTTAGTAGATGGCTGCACAACCTGATACCTTTTATCATCCTTCTTATTTTGAGAACCAACAATGTCCTGCCTAAATGCATGTAGAGCCTTCCAAAAAACATCTACCCCTGGGTGACCCTCTAGCCACATATGCCCATATCTTTCCTCCATAATATCAATATTAACATGTCTGTTCTCAAGATAGTGCCAAAACTTGTCTTTTGAAATCTCCACAGTGATGTAGACCTGCATAGCAACATTGTGAAACATGAGTCTTCTATAAGACTCAGTAAGAATATTCCTTATCCCTTGAAACCTATCCTCATTTATTTCTTTCCAGATGGACCACAAAATAATAGAAGAAAAGCACAACCAAAATGAAGCATCAATCTTCCCTATTTTTATGTTTTGATGAAAAATAATCTTCTCAGGAAGTGGTTGTTTATTAATCCCCCAGATATCCTGCTTATCACAGAATATTCCCCATATCTCTTTAGCAAAAATACAGTAAAAAAAATATAATTAATAGTCTCTGGAGCTCTACAGAATCTGTAGATATCAATATCATCAAACTTGGTTTTGAATGGCAGTTTTTGTAAAATAAGCAACTATCTAAAGCATGCTAATTTAGCTTCTAGTTATTTGGACCAATTAGTATGAAAAACTGATTGCCATTGAATTTTGTTCCAATTAAGTTTCCAGATTTGGTTTAAGTACTCTGTCAGGTCAATATGGTCTATGAGCATAGAATACATTTCTTTAACCTTTGAGTTCATTATGTTAGTACCATTTTTCCATTGGAAGTCCTTGTATTGGGAACTATCATCTTTATATTTCACGGAGAATTTCAAACTATTGCATGCTTCTCTGAGAACTAAATAAGTTCTCCAATTGGTGAGAGGGATATTATAATCAAAACTCAAGTCATTCCAGTCCTTGAGTTTACCATCTTTTAGAATGTCCTTGAAACATCAAATTCCTTTGTAAGCCCAAATCTTTGCAAAACACCCTTGAATAAGAGCTAAGGGTTTTCAATTATGTTTCAAGTTCCACCAAATAGATCTATTAACTTGGATGGTCCCATTGTCCCCTGAGGTAAAGTGGCAGTTGGTGAGGTAGGTCTTCATCACCTCCTAGGCTTTCCAAATAGTTCTAAGGACACTAGAACCAGCAGGTAAATTGACTTCCTCACTACTAAGGATATCATTGAAAGACAAAGACTTCTAGTATTTAGCATTCTTAGGAACAACATTAAGAATTTTTTTCCTAATCAACACTTTCCAAGGTTCACCACCTTCCAAGGCCCCAAGTACCCACTTTGTAGCTAGAGCAATACCCTACAGTCTAAGATCTTTTAGGACCAAGCAACCCTTGACTTTTTCAATTGTGCGCCACTCCCATTTCACTGAGTGTTTATTTCTTTTCCTTTACCATCAGACCAAAGGAATGCCCTTATCCTCTTTTGAATTTCATTAATCTGATAAGAATTAAAGAACCAAACCGAAGAAAAGTATATACTGTAAGAAGACAAAATATTCTATAAAGTTTGAATTCGCCCAGCCAAAGATAAAAACTGTCTATTCCACTTGGAGAGCTTCCTCTCAATCTTATCTCTAATCCAATGCCACATTTCCTTGATGTTGGGATCCATAGAAAAGGGGATGCCAATATATCTTAATAGTTTGTGTGGGCCACCCCATTGGAGCCCATATCTACTCATCCAATATGGGGGCTTCTCAATCCAACCCAAGAGGAAAGAATTAGAGGGGGAAATTTTATCCCCTAAGGCAAGGAAAAAGACATCCAATTTACCCAATAAGTTTGACATTTTTGCTTCTTCTAGGGTTAACAAGATTGAAGTATCATCTGCAAACTAGAGATTGAGGAGTTTATTATCATTTGGCAACCTAATACTTTTGATTCTTGGAATTGATGAATTTTCCCTTAAAACATAGTGCATGGCATCTGAAGCAA
The DNA here is from genome assembly GCA_007258455.2 of Sequoia sempervirens. NCBI lineage: Eukaryota > Viridiplantae > Streptophyta > Pinopsida > Cupressales > Cupressaceae > Sequoia > Sequoia sempervirens. Next base: position 578,194,688 of record VDFB02047230.1, read on the forward strand.
TTACAAACAGAGCTAGGGAAAGTAGACACCCTTTCCTTATAGACCTTTCAAGGGAAATTTCCTAAGATGGAATTCCATTAACCTTAACTTGAGTAGTAGCATCCTAAAAGAGAGTCTTGACCATATGAAAAAATGAATCAGGAAATCCAAAGGCCCTCAACATGAGGAGCACAAAACCCCATTCAATTCTATCATAGGCTTTTTTAGAGTCTAATAACAACATTGCAACATTCTAACTTGTTAGTTTTGCCCAGTTCAAAGCCTCCCAACAAGTGATCAAATTCTCAAGGATGTATCTCCCTTTTATAAAGCTAGTCTGAGTGGAATTAATGATAGAGGGGAGAATAGGAGCCACCCTATCCACCAGAATCTTAGCTAAGATCTTGTATGAAACATTGGGTAGAGTTATGGGCCTCCAATTTTTAACCAGGGTTCTATCTCCCTCTTTAGATATTAATTTGATCAGACCTTTGTTAATTTTTCTGCCAAGGGAACCATTCTCAAATTCTTCCTTGTAGACAAGGAGAAGATCCTCACACACCCAATCTTGAAAGGTCTTATAAAACTCTACAGGGAGGCCATTTTCTCTTTGGGGATTTGTCATTTTTAAGTGAAAGGATAGCCTTCCTGATCTCCTGCAAGGTAATATCCTTCCCAAGTTCTCCTTCCATGTCATCATTAACATTTTTAGGTATAATTCCTTCAATATACTATCTTTCCTTAAGGTTGTATTCCATCTCTCCATCAGAGGAGAAGAGATTCTTATAGAAAAGGAAAACTTGATTCCTTATATCCTTGGGATTTCTTACAGTGGAATCATTTATAGTGATAAGATCAATCTATTCTCTGGCCTGCTTTTCTTTATTATATCTAAAGAAGAACTTGGCACCCTTATCTCCATTCTCAAGCCAGTTTATCTTTTCTCTAACCCTTAGTCCTTGTATCTTAGTGTTCTAAAGTTTCCTAAGAGAGATTTTAGCCATAATCACCTTGTTTGTGAGTTCATCATCTCTAGAATTCAATTGTAGATAAGATTTTTCCTACAGAAGTTTGTCTTGGAGGAGGGTCTCTTTTCTTTGGCATTCTTTATCTCTTATTTTACCTATGGTTTGAAATAATGTTTTCCATCCTTCTATGTTTATATTCCACCTGTCAATATGTGAGAGATTTCAATTCATCCATTTATTGATCTATCTTAAACAAAAAATGACACTTTTGCAATCATTGTCTCTAAGAAGGAAGGTATTGAGAAAAAATCCAACATTACCTCTTGTCTGCTTGGGTGCACCCTATTTGAGGAAAAAAAATTCTCTTATACAATGGTGATCCGAGAGGGAGTAAGGGGAAACTTCAAGCTTACAACCAGCACTCACCAAGGAGGCTAAGAAGAAGGACCTATTGATGTAGAATCTATCAATCTTGCAATAGATTCTTCGGCCACCCTACTGGGAGTTACACTTGGTATACCAGATGGCCCAAGTATCTTTCTTTTTCCCTTCAATGGGATCTTCTAGCATCAACTTGGATTTCATTCTTTTCCAGTTAAATTTTTCATTTCCTTTCCAATCAAATCTAGATCCCCCCCATTTATCCTCCTCTCTTTCAACAAAGTTGAAGTCTCCACCAATGACCCACGGGATGTCCTGCAAAGTGCTCATCCAGTTCTAGAGGCAGATCCTATCATTATAGTCATTGGGGGCATAAATTGCACAGACTCCAAATAAAATGTCTTTTTTCTTGATTGTTAACCAGACAACTTGGTTACATGGGGAAATTCCAAAGCTATCAACAAACTAAGCCCACTTATTAGCTAACAAAATCACCGCACCCCCTTTCCCTCTCTCATGCTTGGTAACAAACTGGGAAGCTTCTTTCCATATTAACCTTAGACTAGTATCCAAAGTAAAGCCAGTGGCCATAACCTCTTGTAACAAGACAAAGTCAACATCTTTTTTTTCATCAAGAATCTTCTTACAATATGATTTTTGTCAAGGGGCTCAAGCCCCCTAACATTTCAAGAAATTCAATTTAGTTCCATTAGGTCTAATCAATAGGTGAAGGTCCTTTATCAATATTGAAGTTATCAAAACATTTAGGAAGTCTATTTTCAGATTCCATCCTCTTGGCAGTTGGAGGAAGAATTCCACTCAACTTCTTTCTCTTATCCTTCTAATGCTAGTTTGAGTCTTTATCTTGGAGGGGCCTACTAGCCTCCAAACCATTTTTATTTCTATAGACACGTCAAATTGACATTATGCATCACATTCGCTCATCAAATAAATAAATCAAGTTTATTTGTCAATCTCCTAAAGTCATCAGCTTAAATCAAATAAATCAAACTTGATCTTATCATCAACCTTTTTAATCAAATAAATCAAACATCCATCATAATGCATATTCCATCCTTCTTGATTTAAATAAATCAATTATCTAAGTCAAAGAGGTCAAACTCATCCTAATCATCATCCTAGCTAATTAATCCTGATCTAATGCTAATCTCACCCACTTGCATTATCTAGATTTAGCCACTTGCACATATAAATCAATTTATTGATTTATTAAATCCAAGATTTTCCATCAACATGGCATTTATGGGGAATATTCCCTCAACTTTGAATTCAAAATCAAGTTGATTTGTCCCTCCAACATTGCATTTATTGCTCATTTTCTTGTCCCCCACTTAGCATTTACTCTCAAATTTGAATTCAAATTCTCCCTCTCATGGGAACTCTTCCCAAATCTTGCACATGCATCAACCACTCACCACTTGACAAGTGTCCTTCTTTCATTTGTCCAATCTTAGTCCCACATTGGTCTCTCTTCAACACTTAGCATTTTGAAAATCTATAAAATAGAGGCTTCATCTCTTATCAAGATACTTGACAATCTCTCCACAACTCCATCATCTACACAACTTGATACAAGGTCATTCTCTTTGAGAACTTATCTTATCCATTTATCATCTCCAAATCCATAGCAATTTCATCACTAGCTTATCAATCAAGGATTGGGAAAGGGTCACTAGCACATGTGACACCAATCCACTATGAGATGAAGTTGATTCATGTTGTTTGTATGCTTATTTAGTTTTTCTTGTTGTTTTAATATCTTACTTAGCATATCTAACATGTTTCATTATCTCATAGGGATGTTGAGGATTATTTTGGTTTTAAAATACTAACCATATGCAGATTTTCACATCCACATTATGGCGCTAGAAGGAGGGCTGATTTACAATTTGTCTTTTTATTTTCATTTGATTAAAATTCTGTAGGGTTATTATATGTCTTATTATATCTCATTGCAGGAATTCGTAAAACTCAGCATCTGTGTTGTATGCAGCATATGATTTGATTGACTGAATATGTTTATTTGATGCTATTTTTTTTTAGTTTCACATTGGACACAATTTTAGGCAGCCAGTTTGCAAGAAATAATTGCACTCATGGTATTAAAGGTGTCTAGAAAACTAATACTTTTTGATTCACATCTATTAGACAATAGCTCTATCAGACATTAGCTTTACATTAGCTTTACATTCGCAAGGAGGCCGCACAAGATAGTTGTGGAATGTTGTTTTTGTTTACACCTGCTAAAAGCATTTGCTTGAAAATTTCTACAACCTTTTTAATAAATGCATTTTGTACACATCTTGCAATCACTGCAACTAATGTTTCTTTAAGGTATTCTGTCAAAAATTTCATGCACAATAGATAGACATTGCAGATCTTTGAAACATTCTGTCAAACAACTCACGTGTCTTGTCTATGCGCTGGCTTTCTTTCTTTGAAGCCATTTTGTCAACAGTTCACGTGTCTTGTCTATGCCTTGGCAGCTTACATTTGCTTGAAAGTTTCTAAATCTTATTCAAATCAATCTGTGCATATCCTCTAGTTGCTACATTCCATGCAACCACATTGTTGTGAGCCATTCTGTCCAAAATAACTGCAAACATAGAGATTTCAACATCCATTCCATGCAAACATAGAGATTTCAGCATCCATTAATTGCTTCAATTTATATGCCTCAGCCTTGAAATATTCATGAGCACTTTCTATTTGCTGGAATGCATCCTTATTAGCCTGAGCTATGCACTTAAACTGCTCTGTATGCTGATGTGAAGCTTGGAGGTCTTCTTTGAGTCGTTCAATTTCCTCCCTAGCTATTCTCACACGCCACATTATCTGATATTAATGGGAATAAAGGCTATTGATCAAACCTCTTAGTAGGACTTACACGCCAAACTATCACATGTTTCTAAGCTTTTTTGAATACTAAGTTTGACTACATTTTCTATGTTTATTGTTTTCTATTGCTGCGACCTACATACACAAAAAATGTCTTAAATCCACACTACAAATTCTAGTGTATTCTAAAATGCATGATAAGGCTGATTGTTTAATGTTTGGAAGTGGTCAAAGACCACCAAGAATAAAAAACTTATAGCTATGATCACCTTCTTCACAACAACAGCTAATCTCTTTTGACAGCGATGTAATCTTCTTAACTCCTGGGCGGCAGTCAAAAGCTTTCCTCACATGAACAATGAGAAGTAGAAGGCGTGTAAAAGACATCATTACAAAAGGCATCTATATCCTATTCTGAAAGCTTCCATTTTGGTGCGTGCATGCTGGTCAAAAGTCGGTGGAGTTCGGCTTTACATCTGTGAATTACGTGTGCCTAAATTTTTTTACAGCCTTCAAACATTTTCTCTGAAAGCATTCTGTCAAATAGTTCAAGTGCCTTGTCTGCGCTTCTTCCAGGCATTCTATCAAATACTTCACGTGCCTCGTCTCTACTTTCACATTTTGATTACACGTCTATGAGGGTAGCTGTAATTACAACATCTGACAAATGCAGTCTCACAGACATTCTGTCAAATACTTCGCACCTTATCTATGCTTCCACATCTAGTTGTTGACAGTTCGCACGCCTTGCCTATGCTTCAACATTTTTATTTATTTATTTAGAAAATAGTTCAGCATGCCTTGTCTATGCTTCCACATCTCGATGTTAGTATTTCACGTGCCTTATGCTTTTGCACTAAACTATCAAATAGTTCACGGGCCTTGTCTCATTCGCATAGCGTGGCTCTAACACCTGATAGTTGCCTTTGCTTGAAGGATTTAAAAAGATTTTATTTGCTAGGCATAGGGAGTACTGACACATCCAATTCTGTGGGTTTCCTTCTACTGCACAGGGGTATTTGGTTTTGCTACTGGAAAATCCATCCTCCAGTGAGAGGTATGGCAGCATATTCCTTCATTTTGTAGTACTTGCAATTTGAAAATGATAGTTGATGGTTCAATACATTCTCGGGAAAAGTTTTTAGTGGCACTAAAAGTCTTTGCCTTAAACGCGTCTCTGGTTGGTAGCTTCTTTTATTAATTTCTGTAGAGGTCGAATCTATGAGTAAGTGCATATCTTTATTCCTTAAATGGTACGCATTAAAGCTGGTCACAGATATAGAAGGTTGTTTTAGCATATTTTGGCATTGAGCAGTATCTTATAGATGTTCATTGGTGTGCATTAAAAAGCTGCTCACATCACGTGCTTACACATAAACGAAAGTCCAACGAAATAATTGAAGAATCTTTTGATGATTTTATTTTAACTATGATCAATTCCATGAGGTGTCAACCGGATCATCCTTATGCGCTTATTGGTGCCAGTTGGATCACCCCTTCGAGGTGTCAACTAAATTAGAATGAAATTATTGTCATTGCATGTTGTTATTTATTGGCAGTCTTGGGGTTGGCACATTTTCTTGCAGCTGTCATTTTAAATATTTACATTTAACCGCTGCTTTGTATCATCTTGATTTTCATTATTGATTTATCAATGACGTAATGAAGGGGTATAAAAATCTAGGTCTGTGCATTAGATTGGTCACTGCTTACTTGCTTCATTAAATCAAATAAATAAGATTATTGACTTTCATGCCTTTGAATTTTGATTCAAATAAACTAATTTTATTTGCATTGTTGAACTAATGTTATGGTGTTGTAGGGGCATCTTCATTGATTGGCGTCACTCATTTATGGCTTTTTGCAGGCTAAGTAAATAGGGGAATTTTGTTTGCACAAGGAACTGGCAAAATCAAAGCATAGGAAATAATCTTTGGAGAATTCTTGAGTTGAAAGTGGGCATTTAAAACTTGAGAAAGAATTTTTTAATGCTTATTAGAATGGTTTAGAGCTTCCATTTTCTACTCTCATTTTCTATTTTGGGACAACTTTTTTCAATTTGGATTTAAAATTAATCATTGTCTTGGTTTTTTTCAAAATTGGCTAAAATTGAACCTTACAAACTTACTAGCTTTTTTATTTTGGAGTAAAATTGAACAAATCAACTTCACATTTAGCTTGGTGCTTAAAATGAACTCATCAATTGCTTTGGAAGGATAAAATGAATGTGTGTTTGCTTTGTTTTGTGGTTACTTACTTAAACTAAAGTCATTGAAAAGGACATATGCGCTTCTCTCGCGCTTCCAAGCGATCTTGAGAATCAAAAGGCCTTTTTGGTGATTTTGGCGTAAGATAAAGTGATCACCTCCACACTTCGATTTGGGCTTAAAATTGAACAATATCTTGTGTGAGAGTGAGTAGGGGCATTTTCGCGTATATTCTCTTTCTTTGTTCCATCAAAGATTGATCGAGTTACGGATTGTGTCTTTGCTTGCTTTTGTTTATCTTAGAGGGCCTGCCTTGGGGAAAAAGTACTCACCCAAGGGAACGACTCAACCGGTAACACTCTAAAGCCAAGAGTATTTCCAGCTGGGATATAAATGTGGGTATTGGTTAAACGCCATTATCACGCAATTGGCTCCAACAAGATGGATCTGAAAGGGGACTCTTGCCGAATGGGTCAATCTCCACGAACGGAAAGTCCTTACTAGAACCCATGTGCTAGAATTTGCCAAAATCCTTAATTTATTTGTAGGTGCAAGAATGGTCGTTCGGAAGCCGCCCCACACTTTTACGGTCTTTAGTAGAAATGGAAAACATGCCATGGGAGTTTCATGGGTGTTGATGCTTGGCTGCTCTGATTGACATTAATGAGCCGTGGAGGGGAGCCAGTGGGGTCAAGCATCTAACCATTCGCTAAAGATAAGCGTAGCTGGACTTGTCCAAGTGGGGATTCAAAAAATATTGTCTTTCACATCCATAGGGCTTGTACTTGTTCTTCATTCGAAAACACAGTGTGTTTATCGAAAACATTGCAAAACCAACATTCAACATCATCATCAAAATTTCAAACCCCTTAGTTAGAGCAAATACCTTTGAAAAAGCCCAAGAACTATTGCTTACCCTTGGGATTATGTCCTTAGAGGTTTCTAAGTAATTGGGTTTACATCTTAATTTGCTCCTACAAAGGTCATCATTAGGCAACCCTTGTCCTGATTTCTTGGAACTTCCACATAGCACTTTGTGGGAGAAAAGAAGTTGTGACATTGGACATTCAATTTGAAACATAATCAAGTGGTTGTTTTTGGTAAAATGAAGTCATTAAAGCAAAGATAACAAATTGGACCCCACACATGTGCTTGATATCTCTTGGTCATATGATTTCATGCAAAACATTGGTCTTTTGATTTTGAAATTACTCTTAGAGAAAAGTGTGTTCTTCAATACCTTGGCCTAGTAAACAAAGTCTCTCTAAGTCTCTTAGGATCAAATCAAACACTTCATCCATCCAAACATTTATCAAAATCCCATCCCACCAAACAACTTTAGAGCTTTTGAAAAAATCATTCTAGACTTTAAAGGCACCTCATCAAAATCAAAATCACCTCGTTTAGTTAGATGTATGGGAATGCATCCTTTCTCATACATTTAATTGAATCAGAAATCCTTTGAGCAAGTTCATCCTAAAGATCACATCCAACGTCTTAGAGTTTACAAGTTCATCATCCAAATCGGCCAATCAAAATCAAACCCTAAGTCTAGCATTGATCCAAAGTCCCTAAACGTTCAACACTCATAATTTACACATTTCATCCTCCATCTCATCATTGGTCCTAAGAACCTTAGAGGCCACTTTTGCAACAAGGTCAAAACACAAGGAGAACATGGAATACAAACTTGATTCATACATCTCAAGTAATCCAAATCAATTGAATCTTCAAAGCCTTACAATTTCGATTGATTATCAAAACTCACACTTATACGATCCATACATGGGACCATTACCTTCGAAAAATGTCAATAGAACAACAAGTGTGAGTATGCCCAAATCAAAGATTGGAGCACATTTCTCGATGGGAGATTTAAATCCAAACCCACAAATCCATCAACCGAACAATCAATGCATGATCCTTCAAACAAACGTCATCCCACCAAATCCCTACATGCCAAAGGAGAATGTACCAAGAACAAGTTTTTGAAACATGAATTCGGAAAACTTTGGGATGGATACATTTGAAAATCATACAAATATTCCAAACATGAACAATGGTCAATTTCAACCCATCATGCCAAAGCTGAGTGTCATCACAAATCAGAATATTGTCCAAAATCAAACACAACTACACACTCCAAATCTACTTAAACAAGAGCCAAATCAACTATATCAAATGAGTCAAGATCGAAATCAAGAACAAATTTGGCTTGATCAAATTGATGCACTTTCCAAAATAGTTGAGTCATTGTGCCAAGGGAAATCTCCACCACCATTACCCATATCAACATCATTCATTGGTTTAGGGCTTCCCCCTTTACCTAGCACCAATCACTCCATCCAAATCAATCCACCTAACACCAATCAAACCATCATGTCAAATCCTTTGAATATACCATCGACATCACACCAACAGATGGTATCTAGTCAAACAACAACATTGATCCCAAATCGAAATACGGTCTCCCAAGGACCTATCACCTCGGTCATTCCAACCATCACTATCCCTTCAATCATTCCAAACACCACTATCACGCCTATCACATCTCAACCCCTCACTACCATGATCGCTCTGAGTGTATCTCAAACACTTGTCACTGTATCCAACATGATTTTGAATCCACCACCACCCCCACCACCACCAACCTCCACCACATCAAGCCAATACAACGCGACATTACAAGTTGCTTTTCAAAAGGGATTCCAACAATATCTAGCCATGCAACAAGCAACACAAGCTCAACAAGTGCAACAATCCTCTCAAGTTTCCCAATCCTCTCAAGCTACTCAACAAACACAAGCACAAACACAAAAAATGACAACTGTTGAGAACAAGGATCAAGATCAATCCATTGATGAGCACTTTGAAGATGTTTTCACCCCATCCGATGATCAACTCACCATACATCAAGAGCCACTTTTTAGTGATCTCTTTCAAGGAGTGTTAGGATTATTTGATCCAATTGACATAATGCACAATTAGTTCACCTATGATCATGTTGAAAATGTGTCTACATCACCTTAAGAGTTAGAGGACGTATCTCAAGAATTTATTCCAAAGCATAATCAAAATCCTTCACCAAAGTCTAGCAATGGTCCTTTTCAAAACATGTTGATCCCCTTTGACCGCATGGTTATAGATACTAAAAGAACCATAAACTTGACACTTGAGGATATTGAACCACTTACCATGTACGATGATGAAATCCAAGAACCATTTATAAACAATCCATCCTTTGGAACTGATCCATGTCAGGAACTTGATCTAAAGCATGTCGAAAGCAACTCCGAAATCATTCAAGATCAAGAATTTGTATCTTCAAGATACTACAATCATCTAATGGACACTCTCCTATCTATGCAAGATGATCATATCCACATAGCACTTACTCCTCCATCTACCCATGAGATGCTTTCTATGGATGGACACGTAGATGATCTTCAGCTAGAACAAGATTGTGTTACACAAAAAGAGAAAATTATTAACTCCTACAATCAAATGGAGTTGTCAACATCAGGATCAAATATGTCCCAAATTCAGATTGAGGACATCATGAATAAAGATATCAAACATTATCCACTCAAGGAAGCAAATCAGATAGAACAAGATATTTCAGAGTCATCAGAGCATCCAATTGAAATAACATCATCTACAGTGGTCATTTATCAGAGCATGCTTACTGAACAAGACATCCCAGAACAAGCAGAATCAAAACATGAAGTTGCTACTACCACCATACTAGGGGCAACTATGTCTCAAGCAAACATCAACATAGGGAGCACGAAGAATCCTTATGGTGAAACTGATGTCAATACCACAACCAATCATGCCATGATTCTTCATCCACCCATTACCCCATCCACAAATTGGGACCAACGTCAAAAGAAATATTTGAATCAAAATACGAAGAATGTTATCAAATCAAAAGAAACTAAGAAGCATAATGGACAAATCAAATACATATGGATACCAAAGAATACAAAGAAAGATCATCCCTATCAAACTCCATCAGTCAAAGAAACTATGGGGCAAAATAAAAGAGGGAAAAGTATCCATCAAAGATGTTCACAAAAGAAAAAGCAGGCTTTTCAAGTGACGTACAAAGTGTATCAAGTAGTTGGTCCTAATCCCATGTACACTTCTGTATCCACCCATCATTGCTCATCTTCCCAAGTTTGGAGAGTCAAAGAATCCAAGTTGTCAACCAATCCATCTCCTATACCTAAACACACTCCATCCATGCCTCCACACATGATATCCAATTCTCACATTGACCATGTATTGGCAACGACCCTTCATCATAAGGATTCAAAAGGAACTCTATCGCGATGTGCGTACAAAGACAGAGTTAACCCTGGTATCAATGAAGCAGATCACGAATCCCAAAAGTTGCATTCAAGTGCACGCATCTTAGCAAAGCAACTCCTTCAAGCAGGATATCGATGGCACATTATGACAGGGGCATCTACGTCAACACCACCAGGTGGTTCAGCATGAATCTTTAAGAAAAAACCAAAAAAATTAAAAAAATATGAAAATGCAAAAAAATCAGAAAAATAATTGAAAATAGTAAAGAGAAAAATCATCCTCCAATGAAAACCACTACGGTGGCGCTTTGGGAAAGACCATGATGAAAACCTGGCAAACAAGCGTCATGAGTAGAATCAAGCATCTATGTGCACCAGCTCAGTTGAAAGTATCTCATCCCATCCGTAATAAGTCTTGCATCCTATCCATCTCAGCTATAATAAATCCATTCACATATATCTGCATCCATAGTCCAAATTGTCTTGATCTTGATGAAATTTTGGGGCACGCTTTACGCTTGCTTACGGTAAAACATCTTGACATGGGTCATTTTCATCGATCCTATCCTATGTAGCATTATCTGAGCTATGAAGCACTATCCAAATGAGCATTCATTATCCGAACACCTTATCTTATCGCAAGATAATGCTTCACATCCTTTGCATGCTTTCCATCCATCCATATGCCTATCCGAACATCCACCCATTGCATTCCATACATTGCTAGACACTGGGGGCAAGTATTTACATCTTGCTTAAGGAATAAATCTTGATATGTATCCTCCGACTTATGTGGCGATCCAAACATTGGAAAACATGAAATCAAATTGGTCAAAGAATTTGTGATCTAGAATTCAAATCACTAGCCCATGGCACATTTTGATGAATAAAAATTCCTTATCAAAGCTTTATCTTTCATCGAACATCGATCCAAACAATCACTATCAGTCGCATCTAATTTGTACTTCAAATTCCACATCAAATCATTCAAACAACTTTTGTTCCAAATCAAGCTTCATCAATCATAATCAATCAAATCCAATCACAAAACCATTATCTCAGGATATCCTTGTGTTTCTTAACACTATCCTTGCATTGTTGTGCATCCTCAATAATGTTATTATCATCAATCCGATCAACATCTCAATCCTTGTGTTGCTTAACACTATCCTTGCATTGTTGTGCATCCTCAACAATGTTATCATCATCATCAATCCATCAATCCAATCAATCAACCTTAGCTTGGTCTTCAACAAAAATCATAAATAGAGCACTGATATCATCACACATGTCCATATTCAAAGTGTCAAAATCATGCGAAAATCCAAAAACATTAGAAAATCAGAAAATCCAAAAACATCAGAAAATCCAAAAATCCAAAAACATCAAAACATCAGAAAATCAAAAAATCCAAAAACATCAAAAAAATCAGAAAATCCAAAAACATCAGAAAATCAGAAAATCCAAAAACATCAAAACATCAGAAAATCCAAAAACATTCAAAACATATCAAAAATCTAAAAACAAGGTCGTCTTGTCGAACTACGTTGTCTCTGAGCTTGAACGTAGGCAAGGCTAATCTTTGATCAGCCCCCGAGACATCAAAATCAAAAAACATTTGAAAAACAAAAAATCCAAAAACATTTGAAAAACAAAAAAAATCCTAAAACATTCAAAAAAATCCAAAATCCAAAAACAGCCTCAAAACATTTCCTTCAAAATGTCAAAACATCCAAATATTGAAAAATCCATCCACCTCATCTTGCTTTTGCACCGGCATAATCAATCAGTCTATTACAAATCGGGACTGGCCACCTTCATCCTTTCGGGTAAACAATAAATAGAAACAATCATAATAGCCAAGAAAAGTTTCAATCATAAAAATCAAAATTGAAACAAATAAACCGCTAAACGCAAATAAAACTCTTTGATCATTTTCAAACATGTCAATCAACCTTATCAACAAACTCTATCAATCAACTTCTTATCAAAACCGCCATCATCCTATACAATGCATGTCCTAGCATATATCATTCTGACAATGGGCATCATTTTGGATATCACCTTGGATTCATATCCTATCAAAACAAACCCCTTTGGCTAGAGATATGAAGAATATTGGCTTGTTTGCGTACTTTATCTTTTCCTTTGATTTATCTTATTGCACTCATTCCAAGGACCTCTCGATGATGTCCAAACAAATGGATTTAGAGAGATGGGAATGGGGCAACGATCATTATCTTTTATCTGCTGTGCTTGTTGGACGTTCTTGTAAAATAACCTTGGCGAATATTTGTTTTGTTAGATATGTATAGAGGTGATGTTTTGGATGGTTTTTGACCATTGCATTGTTTGGTTATACCCCTCTCTATGTTTTGGGTCCCAGATGTTTGAAACTTCTAAAGTGCATCCTAGCAAGGTTTTGTATGTCGTGAACAAGAATACTCCCATTCATTTGTCGAGTCAAAGTCCATCACACTAAGTACAACTATCCCGTCCTTTTTTTATACCTTGATGCATCATGTTTAGGTGTGTTATCAAACAAAAGTGGATCCTTTAAATCCCAATCCTTGATAAGCAAATCATCCATCTATCATCATCTCATTTCTCATCATCATTTCTCAATCGCCATTTCCCATCATCATCCCCTCATAAGTACTTGTTGATCCCTCTTTGTCATCATCTAATTTCTTTCATTTTCCACACTCAACATCACAAAGATGAATAGTTAATCATCACTCACTCCATCCATCATGCATCCATCATGCATCCATCATGCATTCATATCATCATCATAATATAGATTCATAGTCTAAGCATCTCATAAATCATCCATCAGATAATTACAACATTTCATCAACTTATCCATCGTGATATCATATCATCATTTAAGTTGTTTAGATAATATAGATTTGTTATTCTGGCATCTTGAAATCATCTCATTTGCATCATCATCCATAACCATCCATTTGAACCTCTTTATTGCGAGATCGACCCTCAAATCAAATCTTTTCGCTTGATCTCTCGAGGGGGCAATGTACCAGTGTACTTCTTTCCGCTAGGGCATCCAAAAAAAACATAATTTTTTTGAATTTTGATCAGAGAAGACTATTCTTTTGAAACAACGCGAACAAGTACATTGCTTCAAAGAGGGGAAAAAAATGTAGACACATCAAATTGACATTATGCATCACATTCGATCATCAAATAAATAAATCAAGTTTATTTATCAATCTCCTAAAGTCATCAACTTAAATCAAATAAATCAAACTTATCATCAACCTTTTTAATCAAATAAATCAAACATCCATCATAATGTATATTCCATCCTTCTTGATTTAAATATATCAAATATCTAAGTCAAACAGGTCAAACTCATCCTAATCATCATCCTAGCTACCATCCCGACCTAATGCTAATCTCACCCACTTGCATTCTCTAGATTTAGCCACTTGCACATATAAATCAATTTATTGATTTATTAAATCCAAGATTTTCCATCAACATGGCATTTATGGGGAATATTCCCTCAACTTTGAATTCAAAATCAAGTTGATTTGTCCCTCCAACATTGCATTTATTGCTCATTTTCTTGTCCCCCACTTAGTATTTACTCTCAAATTTGAATTCAAATTCTCCCTCTCATGGGCATTCTTCCCAAATCTTGCACATGCATCAACCACTCACCACTTGACAAGTGTCCTCCTTTCATTTGTCCAATCTTAGTCCCACATTGGTCTCTCTTCAACACTTAGCATTTTGAAAATCTATAAAATAGAGGCTTCATCTCTTATCAAGATCCTTCACAATCTCTCCACAACTCCATCACCTACACAACTTGATGCAAGGTCATTCTCTTTGAGAACTTATCTTGTCCATTTATCATCTCCATATGCATAGCAATTTCATCACTAGCTTATCAATCAAGGATTGGGAAAGGGTCACTAGCACATGTGACACCAATCCACTATGAGATGAAGTTGATTCATGTTGTTTGTATGCTTATTTAGTTTTTCTTGTTGTTTTAATATCTTACTTAGCATATTTAACATGTTTCATTATCTCATAGGGATGTTGAGGATTATTTTGGTTTTAAAATACTAACCATATGCAGATTTTCACATCCACAATTTCTATATCTCCAGTTTTTTTAAACTATAACTTCCATGGGGTTATCTTCTCCTTTAGAGGTATCCTTAGTAGAGAGAAAACCAAGCTCATTTGTGTAAGGAAATCAATGGAGTGCATCTAATGGAAACTCCATACAGTAGTGCCTTCGGTAACTTTAATTTCAATTAGGTTACCTCAAAGACGCGCACAACTATGTCCTAAAGAAGAAACAGACATAGTTCATTTCCCACATTAATCCTTCTAAGAAAAAAACATGTAAATTCAACAACATGCATTAATAGATTCTCTAACAGAACCAATACAGACATGAAAGATGGGACAAAAATAGAACACAAAGATTTACGCGGGGAAAACCCTTTTGGGTGAAAAACCCCACTCTCCAAAGTTTCTAATCACCCTCTCAAACTAAACAGTTTCAGGCTCATAGCCTTTTCAGAGATTACATCTTGTTCATTCTAGATACAACTGGTAGAAACATATCTCCCTGTATAGTTTCTAATCACCCTCTCAAACTAAACAATCTTCGCACTATTACAATACCATCACATATACAGTGCAGATCAACATAAGAGAAGTCAAACATGATTCATGATCAGGAGCTCTCTCTTCTGCTCTGTTCTGACCTCAAGGCCCCCGGCCATCCAGCCAGCTTCTCGGCCTTCACCTCTCGTCAGCTCTTTAGCTTCCTAGCTCTCTGACTTATCAACTTCCCTACTCTCCAGAACGTCCAATGCATATGTTTATACATTTGTTCTCATCTTCCAGCCTCTGTGAATTGGTTTGTTTCCAACTGTCGAATCATCTGGCTCAGCATTGTAGATGTTTCCACTTCCTTACATAGAAGATAATACGTCCAGGTCACACTATGTAGGACAGTCATCCAAACGGTCAAAAGCATTCAGACAGTATTCGTATGTCGGTGAGACACTAACCGTGTCTCCCCGATGCCACAGAGCCCATATCCGCATTATCGCCAAGAGTCTTCATTATCAGCAAGATGTTACATTGAGTCTAGAGAGCTATCACTAAGACTTCGCCATGTCGCCAAGACCTCACACCGAAGATCACAAGGTATTCCGAAGAGTTCATCAGTTGGCAAGACTATCGCTCTTCGCCTAGACATTACACTGAAGTCTTTAAGTCACATCGACCTCAGTATTCTCATCGGTGAGACAATCACCATTCGATGAGACTTCATACTGATGTTCAAAGGTCATTATGAAGTGTAGTCGGTAAGACTAACGTCTTTCGCCAAGACATCATACCGAGCCTTCAAGTTACCCTGAAGTCTTCTATCGTTCAGACATTCCGCTCTCTCCAAGACCTCTCACCGAGTCTTCATGTTGTTCTGAAGCATCCACCAGTCGGCGAGACTTATCCCTTTTGCCAAGAGATCATACCGAGGTTCCAAAGTCATACCGAAACCTCTGATGTCCATTGCATTGCTATCGGCAAGAGATTTCTCATCGGCAAGACTCATACTGATGCTCACACACTACTGAATTTGACAACATTTTTCAACGGTCATTCGTCGGTTGCTCGACAAATCTTTATCGGAAGAGCGACAAAATGGTGAAAATATTTCCGTCGCTATTTTTTCATCGAATGTCCGACGACAAATTAAACGTAGAACTAACGGCAAAGAATCGTCGGTGGAAGGCATCGTGAAATGCCTCAGACATTCACCGAAATATCAACGAAAACTTTGTGTATCCACCAATGAATTACACCAGAAGTTCGTCACCAGTTTGATGAAATTGGCAAGGAGTAGTGTCAAAAAATCACCAAACATTCATCGAATGTGCGATGAAATATTCAAGTAGTAGCGTCGAAACAACACCAAGAGTTCGTCGACGTTGTGACGAAATTAGCAAGGAGTCGCATGGTAGCAAGGTCGAAAGCTCATCGAAATTGAAATGAAATGGGCAAGGAGTTACGACAAAATCTTCATCGCAGCTATAGCAACTTCATCGAGCCTTTCTGTTGATTTGTCGATGGTTGTCGTCGAAATTGCGATGAAGTAGCAATTTTTTTTTTTAAAAACAAATTCGTGAAAATGTACCATTGTGGAGACTGACGACTGATCATACATACAGACTGCATATTGGTTTGATGCTTCAAATGATGCATTTCTTATATTCAAAATTGCATTACCTTATTAAGCTTCTCTTTGTTTCGAGAATAGTTTAATATTCTCTACTTAACAGGGCCAACCACGTGACGGTGGAAGTTGATTTGGCCCCTC